>OY728128.1:441704422-442932852 GCA_963277665.1 Viscum album
CATCACCATGTATAACATAATTCTAAAAAATATAGGAGCATGCCCATTATCACACCACCAAATCATTTCCTGATTTTCATGGACTATGGTTTTCGTTCAGCAACAATGATAGATAGATATGATAATGACAGCTCACCCATAATAAATTCTACAAAAGGTAATCAATAAAATACACCCAGATTACGAGAGTAACACATTTGAAAATATAATATTTATAAAATCCTAAAAATATTAATTTCCATTAAAAAATGAGATTAATTATAAAAATGATATAGGTGGAGGAAATAAATGTACACATTGAAATGATAAAATGGATTTTTTATTGAAAATGATCCATATGGAAAATATTATTTTTTTTGTTTGAGAAGATTTTTACTCAAATCCAGATAGTTTCTAGTGACTTTTTTTATTATTTTTTAAACAATTTATGTGATTAGTTAAAAATGATGATCAGGTGATAAAATAAGCTTTTAAAATGTAATCTTATATTTAATTTCTCAAAAAAATTATGGAAGAAAAATGATATATACAAAATTTATAATAATATTTGGAATAAAAAATGTAATGATGAAATACTTTTCAGTAACTATAACTAAAATCTATGATAGTTATAGTGGAATTATAATATATTTGTCATAATCACTCCCTATATGGATTATCATTTATGATAAAGGTCAAAATAAGTAATTTATTTTAAATGGAATTCATATGGGTTGAGTAAATAAAACATTATTTAATGTGGGAGAGAGAGAGAAATATTATTATAAAATTCCAGGAATGAAAAAACAAATCCTATAATAATAAATCATGTAAGAAATATATACACCATGTAAATATAATTTGGTACATCATGTATGACATGTATCAATGAAAATAATTTGAGGCACAAAACCCCCATAACTTCCATTATCGAATAGTATATCACAATATATCCTCTATAAAACAAACATAACTAACGTATTCATAAATTTTAAAACATTATTAATAAAAAAACCATTTATATATTTCATTTTTAATTTTATTTATGAGTATATTATTTATTTATATCCTACTTCCATCATCACTGTTTTATAAATTTAATGTATTTAAAAATTCAAAATAATATTTAGATCATTACCCCATATTTGATACCATTTTAAATATTAATATCTATTTTTTCCATTAAGTTATATCTCACTAGAAGATTTCCATGTGGATCTCTTCATTGGGTCTAATTCGATCAGATCATGAACTTCGCTGTATTTGTGTATTGTAATATTTTAATCTCTTTGTATCAAATTTCCCCATATCAATATAAATATTAATAAATATTTATTTATAATATAATATATTATATTTGGTTATTATAAAATTCCAAACATTATTCCATATGAGTTTTTATTATGTTGAGGGAAAATTGAATCAATAAAATATTATTTTGATAAATTATTGATGATAGATGGTGATATATTAAAAGTATTTATATACATATAAGACTTATGGGGATAAATAATCACTATATGATTATTAAATTATAACAATATCAATTATTTATTTCCTATATTCATCTATGATGTTGTTTTATAACATTATTAATGTTGGTGATAAGACAATCTAAAACCTGAACATAATTAAACTAAATGGATGAGTTAGGTTATGGGACATAGAATGTGGAAATAATACCATTAGAAAATAGGAATATATATTTTCTTTTTATTTAATAATATTTTTAGTGAATATCCTAGTATATGTTATAATAATGAAAATATAAATGGAAAACAAGATACGGATCTTCATGGAGGTGGTAGACCACACGTGCACAAGATTAGAGGTTTAATTTAATAATAAATGGGAGGGTTGAAGGGGGTTAATAAATTTATATAAAAAATCATATTTAAAGTTTACATATAATATTTAATCATCCAATAAATCATTAATACCTTCCTTAAAAGGTGCTTATGAATGATTTTTTCTCGCTGTGTGGAGGCAGTAGATTGAGTTCATTCACTTATAATGATCTTATCTTTGTCAACGTGGTTGGTAATGAACAAAAAAGTGTTGTACCAATAATATTAAAACATATATGTATAATAATGATATTAATTTCATTATATATTATTTTATTGAGGAAATATTATAGTAAAATATTTGGAGAAAAATTCTAAGAGGATGATGATAGTTATGTTGAGACTATGATTTTTAGCCTAGGGAACATGGAAATTTATGGAATAGGCTACAATATAGAGATTATATGCCTTGGTAAATCTGAATAACTTATATTAGAGGAAAGTTTTTTATGGTTTCAAGGAAAATTTAAATGCAATGCATGGAAAGAAGTGGTGTAAATGGGCCCCTCTAATAAGAGATGGTAATGCCATTTTATTGTAATTAATATCAACATTTCAATAACAACCTAACACTATTAAATTTTTAATTAATCAATTTTGGTTAAATATGGTTCATGGGATATGTTATTATTACAAATACTCTGATATATTCATTTTGGATAATGTATTTTTTTAGTTTTTTTACTTTCAATGTTTTACCTTAATTATTTTTTACAAATGTAACTAGTTTTTTATTAATTAATATTATATTTTATTTAAAATAAAATTCTACCCAATAAAAAAATTATTTTAGGATCCCAAAGTTTTTCTAAATTTTAAATAAATTATATAAAATTATCTTTTATTTGATAAAATAGAATTTATATAAAAATTGTTTTTGATGGAAAATTTTGTATACACAAATGTGGATTCTTAATCATGTTTAATATTTATTACATATTAAATGTGAGTTAATATATTTATACATCAATATATAAATAGTTTTATATTAATTAATTTAAATTTACTTAATTAAATAATAATATAAAATTATGCATTTTTTAATATAACATGTATGTGAAATAAATATTTCACCATTACCATAATAAATAAATTTAGACCTACTAATAAAATTTTATTCATAAAAAATTAAACGATCACTCAAATAATATAGAAAAATTGATCTCAAATATCAAATGAATTGTTTAAAAATAAAAAAAAATGAAAATCTACCATTTTAATATAATCATGCATAACAAAAAATAAATTTTTTTAGAGGGAAAAATTATTATAATTATGAAATTTTTAATTTTTTAATCAAATAATGTTCATAGAAATTTATTTCATTAGTAAATTATGAATCCATCCTCAAATAGAATGTTTTAGGAAATTTGATATTATTAAATATTCACAAAAAATGATTATTTTAGGAAAGTACAAAAATATTTCCCATTAATTGTTACATTTTGATACATTAGATTAAGTGAAACTGGAAATAATATATTTCAATACATTATACTTTTATATTAAAAATTAAAATTAAAATTATAGATCTATTTTTAATGGTGAAAATGTCCTTCTTATAAATGAAATGTTTTAGTATTTATATCTATCCAATTTATATTCTAATGAATTTAAATATATTAAAACATATGTTGATTAACTATATATTTTAATAATATTTTAAACATATAGTATTTTTATTTTTTATATTAAATAAAAATTACATTTATATAAAATATATGGAAATAAATATTAATTATTATTCATGTTATGTTATAATTATTTAAATTAATATAATTTTATTTACGAAATGGATTTATACTTATTAAAATTTTGTTCATAAAATTTGTCTATTTAGTCATGGATTATTCTAGTTCTTTTTTTGTGTGTTGGAAAATAATAAAAAAATTATGTTTATTTGATGGAATATAATATAGTAAAATATTGTGTCATCACATAATAAAATTTCAATGTAATCATGCATCCTATATAATAAATTTGAATCACTAGTCGAAATGTGGGGTATTAATTTTTCATTAAAACTCAAAACAAAATTTATAAATATGGGGAGGTGAAGAGATAATAAATATAGAAGTGATCATTCATATTCTCTTGAATCCCTTCTTATTTTCTATTTAATTTTTCTTTTTAAATTATATTGCAAGGATACTACATTATCATGGACATGTGAAGGAAATAACTCATTAAAGTGTAATTCCTTTTAGTATTATATCTCGAAATTATTTGGGGGAATAATTCTAATTACTAAAAAAAATAGAAAACTATGTGATATGGAATAAAAAAATCTAAATCCATTAGATAATTAATAAATTATGTTTTCCTATCATGTTATTTTATTATTTATATTCATTTAGCCCAAATTTTGAAAAAACAATATAAAAATAGAAAAGTATAACTAAATTTCAAAACAAAATTCGTTAATTTTAAAATAACCAATAATGAGTATCTAAACTTATTGATTACCTCCCTCACACATTATTTATGTTTTATACTCAATTTATATAAGAATATTATTTGTAAAATTATATTTTATGAACAATCACATCATGTAATGAAATATGTTGGAGAGGTAAATCCTAGAAGGTTCTTATTGATAGATAGGGTGAGGAATATAACCTCCTCCTGAGTTTTATTTGATATTATCCCATGTAATATCATTAATTTTTTCCCATTAACAGGGAATTATTTTTCTTCACCTCCATTCAAAGCATACATAATACTAATTTCATATACATGTGTAACAGTAAATTGCACATCCTATTTGCTGTAAATTTCATGTTTTACAATCTTGAGTTTAGATTATTACAGTAACTATTTACCTTAAAAATGTTATATTAAAGGAAATATCATATTTAATGATAAACTATATTCCTCCAATTGATAATCATTGAATTTTTAAAATTGTAATTTCTACTTTAGTCAATTTCATTCAGTTGACATTTCCTGTGATTTTGAGTCGTTTATAAATTTAAATTTATATACATGAAAACCTAGTATTCGCTGTGTTAAATCTCCTTAGGTATGTGATAGATTTTTTTCACAAGTCAATAGATATGGAATTTTAATATCGGTGTCCTGTAGGTTATCTTATAAAAACTATGGTTCTATGGACCCATTGGATCCTATCCTTCTATCTGGGACTAAATGGTCACTCTATAATAACTTTTGTTTCACTATTGGGCACCTTACCTTGGCCATTTTATTGTAGTTGGATGTGTGCAGATAAGTTATGATATACTCTATACTTCCTTATAAGAGAATCAGTTTTTTTGTTATATTAATTTTTTCCCTTTTCACTAATGATATATCATTATACACCAATCCAATAAGAGATGTTAGATTTCAAAAAATCACACAAAACATTGGAATATTTAATTTTAGTGCATTTAGCTTCCACCATTTTTGATCTAAAATTCACAATAAGAATAATATATGATTTTAAAATTTTCCTTTCAAGTGGTTGCATGAATATATATTTTGATTCATATTAAATATCAAAAAGATTATAGGGTTATAGTGGCATATCTTATCTCCATGAAATATTTCATGAGAATTATAATTTTTACACTTTTTAAAATATTTAAATGAATCATTAAATAGAGTAGGATAATAAATAAATGATTCAATTCTTTTTTTATTTATGGTACAATGTGTCCCCAACAAGCATGAGTGTGGAAAAAATAGATAAAATTTCACCATTAATATTACATCTTCATTTTTTACATTCTCATTGATTTTTTATTTCAAAAAAAGGATATTACCACATATAGAATCTAAAATCATATTTGAGTCTCCATATATTAAGAGAGATAAGATGATATAGTATATGAGATGTTTAAATATAATTTACTATATTTTCTTATAAATTTACATCACCTACCATTATATAGAGTTCTTCTCCAATGAAATGGTCATTCATTAGGTTTTATTTGTGGATAAAAACTTTATTAGTTTTTGGAAACCTATATAGGTTATCATATACATGGGGTTTTTCATCATTAAATTTCATAATCTTCAGGTTGAATTCTTATCAAACATCAATCCATGATACAATCCTATGTTTTTCATCTTCCCTTTTCATCATGTTTTGAAGGGATGTGTAGGCAGTAATTCAGTGACAATATTTCAATTAATGTACCATTTAAACATTATTAAGAATAAATGGATATAAGGGAAAAATTTATGACTCTGTGTAGATGACATGGTAATCATACCATATTTTTATGGAATAATCATTTAATTGTTGTTTTCCTTCAATTATTTGTGAATGAGATACACCCACATCTTAGTTTTAATAATCATATAGTAGTTCTAATATATATTACTTGTTTTGTGGAAAATTATAAGTGGGGTAATTAATCTTCACATTAAATTATTATATGATTTTCATAATTCATCATTAGAATAAAAATATACAAATTCAGAATGTACCATATAAATGGATGGAAATGTTACTATAATCCATTACGAATCATTAGTAGAAACCTACATTTCCAAGAAAAATTATTAGGTGTTTCAAAAAATTATTGTATGTAAAATAAATTATAAATTCAATTTTTTGAGTTATCAACATCAATAAACTATAATAAATAATTCTACCAAATGTTAATGTAATTTAAAACATAAATTTACATGTTTAAAAATTTATAAAAATATATATCTTAATAAATATTTCCAATAGTTTAATAAAAAGGTTTCAAACATTGATCAAAAGAGTTACCATGACCATTGATATCTTCTATGAATGCCTCTATGATTACCCTAATGGATAAAAAATAAAATCACCAGCCACCTTTAAATGTACTTGGTGATTTTTATACTCTAAAAGGCCTCATATTTTCAGAGAATGTTCTAAAATAACATTTGAATGATTTATTTCATTTATATTCTGTAAAAATTGTCAATTGAAAATATATATTAAATCCATCTAAATATAGTAATGTTTTATCCATGAAAAACTCTATTGTATTTTATAGATGAATGGTATGGGAAATTATGTTTTTTTAACCTAATTAATATCTATATAATTATTTCAATCACTCTATATTTTTTTAATTCTCATAGGTACATACTCGTTTTTCCTATTGCTCAAAATGGAAAAACCAGTTTTTAAGTGAACAATTCTAATAGTTTTCACCCATTATGATTTACAAATTAGGTAAATTATGTCACCGTAAATATTTTATAAATATATTTTTAACTAGTTATATTATAATATGATTGATTAAACTTTTCAGGTTTTTGATAGGTGGGTAATCTCTACAAACAGGAATTCAATGTCAGAAATTATTAGGCATTAGGATTAGGATATCGCATAAAATCAACCCTTTGGGTGTCTTATTTGATTTAAAAAGATCAATCAATGCTAGTTTATGGGTTTTATATAGCTTTTTAGAAATTATTTTGGTCTATTTTTCTTCCACTATAATATATAAATTTTTAAATCTAGGAAATGTGGTTGTATTTACAACATATTGGGTTGTTCAAGAGATTACATTATATATTGGTATTCTATAAATTAAAATTGAATTTCCTATAGAAAGAGATTACTTCATATTCTCCTTCTTGAATAATGTAACCAATTCCGTCAAATAACAAAAAAAATCATCATCAAGTGGTTTAAAGTAATGTTTTCATTACTTTCCCAAAAACTTTTAATTTCCAAAATTCCTAAAAGTTTCATTTTCCAAAATATTTTCAATTTTTAAATTCACACATATAATTAATAATTCATTAAATATATAGGTTATTCACTAAATTTACTAACTTTAGCATGGTAATGGGTAAACATTGAATGATCATATGATTATCACATCATAGAGTTGAAAATATTAAAGTTCACATTTTTGTGTCCAATCATAATAGAGAGGGTTGGTTTATGTACCATGATAATTTTCAAATCTACCTTTATGAAATGGATTCATAAAATGATTGTTGAGTGTCCAAGATATCATTAATATTCTATGGTAACTATATATAAATCAACTAGGAATATTAATTCATTTACTCTATCTAGAACATCTTCTCAAACACATATTACAAGGAAATTGGGTCTATTTACAAGTTATACCAACAATCATATGGGATACAAGTCTTCTATATAAAAATCTGCAATGATCAGGTGTGGAATAACATTTACAACAATAATTAAATAACATAGATTATCTAAAAATTTAATACATCCATTTCAGAATAAGAAAAGTTAATGTTTATGGATATTGATATTATGTGAGTTTTTGTGGTGTGATAAGATTTGAAACTCTTCTACCTACCTTGGTCCAATCATTATCATTATGGAATTTATTTTGTATTAAATATTATTTCATAAATCTAGTATATTATATGATTTTTTTATGGATTGAATAAGTGGAATATTAATTTTAATATTTTGAATGTTTTCTAAAACATACATTTGATGTCCTTTTTCATTATTGTTTTTTGGAAAAATTCTTACTCAAGGGGAATTATAGGGGAAGATCATTTTTTAGTTTTATTGACTTATCCTTGGTGTCTCTAGTCTTCCTTTTTATATCGTCCACTCCATCATTTAATTTTCCACTTCTCTACCCCTTCTTATTAACAATAGGGTGATTTTTTAATATATCTAGAATATTAAACATATATTTCCATATGTTTTGGTTGGGATTTTTCTATTTTAGAAGATTTATTATATTTTATATTTTTATAATTATCTTACTCATATTTTATATCAGATTTGGAACTATTTTTTCTAGTAGTTTACCAAGGTTTATATATAGAAAGCTCATAATTTTTTGGAGCATTCATGATAAATCATTCACAATAGATATTATCTCATAGAACACTGATACTTATTTAAATGTTTTGGTAGTTTGAATGTAGATTAGATATTTCTGAATTACATTATTTTTTTGTAGTTGGAAAGAGTTAATAATCAATGTTATTTTATAATACTATTTTAGAATAGCTGGGTTCTATAATTGATCTTCATGGAATTTTGGTGAATTGTGTATTGGTATTGATATATGGGGTTAACATAATTTATTTGGCATAAAATTTTGGAATGGACATATGGGTTATCATTATATGATTTAATATTTAAAACATCATTATTTTAATTTTTATATATTACTATCTATATCAGATACTTCAATACATTTGTAAGATTAATGATTAGAATAAGATCGCATGACACATACCCCTATAGGAGCATGTTGTTCATTGGTTTGTGTTGAATCCATATGGCATATCACAATATTAAGCTATTTATGTTTGGATTCGATTGATGTAGATGAATCATATTTTCTTAGACCATTAATACCTATTTAACATAAACATATTTCGTGTAATTCTAGGTAAATTATTTCTACATTCTCAAAAGGATCCTAACATTTAATAGGTACATTATAATCAAAGGTCCTCTAGTTTATGTGTCTATAAGGTTCATAAACGATTACTATGAAGACCATGATAATAGATCATTAAGAAATAAATACCATACTTGGGATAATAGGGAATCTAACCCAATACTTCCAAAACAACTCCACACACTGATATATATATATTCTATATTCTAGTTTGATGAGATAAATGTATCAACATGTCCCATATTCCACTGAAGAGTTTCCAGAGGTGGTTGGCCATAAGACCTAAAGAACATATCACAAAACACAAGAGGCTTCTAATTAGTAGTGAGGGATTTAGTTATGTCCACGGGGAGACTATTCTTTCATTGATTCGAGTAGACCCCAAAGGTATATAAATAAATATAATATAAAATAGAATAAAATTGATACTAGTGAAAATTTAATACAAAACAATGAAAGATAACGAAATAATGTGTGCAGTTAAATAAATAAATAGTAAATATAATGATGATACCATTTAATGTGTTATAAAAAATGACATATCGAGGGGTATGGTAAAACATATAAATCATGAAATCAAAATAAAAAATGCAAAAAAAAAACTACTACCACAAGAATATTTAGCATAGTCTTGATCCTATTCTTCCAACTCTATTTAGGAATGTAAATATATAATCCAAATTTGGATTCTTTACGTTATATTTACATGTGATCATAAAGTTGAAATGGTTACCGATGCTTATCCATAATGATCTGAGATATAATATCATTAGTTTAAAACCCATTTCTTCCAGTACAATCAATTTTTGGAATTATTAATTAATTAATCATCCATAAAATATTAAGGAAAAAAATAAAATAATTATAAGCATTGGACTAGTATCCACTTGGATACCCACCCGACTACCTTCTCCAATATATTCAGTTTGTCATCGCTGAATGAACTCTCTAGTGTAAGGTGATATTTAATATGTTCCAGAAAATGGATTCTTCCCAATATTGTTCTTTCTCTTGGAGGAAAAATCCCAACATTTATAATTCCATGAGTATTTTCTCAATTTAAAATTTTTATTTTACATTATAATTTATTTGAAAACCCAAATTATAAAATTATTTGAGACACACATAGCTCATACATGAAAATACAATAATACAATCCAATTACCGCTTAAGGGATCATAAAAAATCCAAAAACAAGAAGCAGGTATGTAGTAACCTGATGAGCATTTCACGCGTCATAATACAATTATTATGGAAAGTGAAATACTAGCCTCTAATTCCATATAAGGTATCACATAGAGGAGGTTGAGTTTTTCTCTAGGGATGGTTCAACCAATAATTCCAAAGATCCCATCAAATGAATATCCCCTAGATAACCTGCATCACTCATCTAGAGGTAAATGTAATTAAAGGTCTGAGAACCCATCCCAGGCATAGCTGGTGTCCTCTTTGGTGTGTCTATAAACACATAACAATTATAAAATAAGGCATGTGAATTTTTCAAAGGGGATTATATTTTATAACCCCTTGCCTCACCATATTCTAAAATTTAAAAGCATTAAAAATAATTTATTTTTTATATATATAATTTAGGCATTCCCATTTATTTTAACTACAATTATTAGATCACATCATTCTTGTTAGCAGTGGAAACTCATGGTCACTTCAACAATAATGATACTTCGTGAGGAATTAAACATTACCCACTTTATTTAAATATTCTATCTTAATAATTTATATTTCATAATGTATAACTCATGGTCCTAATTTGATTTTATGTACACAAATATCTCACGGTATCAACTATGAAAAGAAATTACACAAGGGTATTGAGTCAATTTAGAACCAAGTGCCAAATTGGCCTCCATGGAGGATTATATACAAATGGATAGAATAAAAATTAGGTGATCAACACAAGGGGTTGTCTCACCACATATTTGGGTATCCAAGGGTATGGTGGACATCCATTTTAATTTAATTCAAAAAATTACAGGCAATATAAGAAAATTATGACTTGTAGAACCATTGAAAAATTTATGACACATAATGAAACAATCAGAAAAGTCTGTGACCACCTACCTTATCCTCATATATGTTCCATAATATTTTATCGACATTTTATTCAAGCTAGGATATATAAAATTTATAATGTAGTAAAATACCCAAAAATGTGGAAGAAGAACATAAACCATAAAAAATGGATGGCCCAAGTAATTTGAAATATATTAGACAAGATTTGAGACCATAACTATAGAATTTTGTAGGATGAGATAGTGAATCAATCGGGAACTAGATGTAGGTTTTGTATAAATACCTAACTTAGTGGAATATATAGATACCTAGAAAAGGGATGAGAGAAAACAAAATAAAAAAAATGAAGAAAAAAAAAGAATTTTTAAATCCTTTAAGAGGGAAAATTTATTAAATTCTGCCATTTTTAACACTACAAATAGTTTGGCCAAAAGATTTGGCCAAATCGTACACCAAAAATTTGTGATTAACTACTATAAAGGGAAGCATCACATTGTTAGATAGACAGGTTGACTGATAATTCAAAAACAATAACAAAACAAAATATCATGGATACCTAAAATCTCACATGGTCTTGCTTTCAGGGTTTCACGATTTCAGAAAAAACAAGATGAAAAGTCTATTCATCCCATTTTGGGATTATATAGTTCGAACGAGAACCATATTTACATAGGAAATCTATATCATGATTATGAATCATATATAAGGATGTTTTATGGAATAAAAAAATTTCATCCTGTAAATTTATGAAATACTTAGTTGTTACAACGTCCCCAACTTATGATAGCTCATCCCTGAGATTGCCTTCGATGTGTAATAGAATGTCGTCTTAGAATTGTTCAAGACATTGTGAATCTACATCTGCATTCTGATCCCAGTTCACATTCAATATGCATATATAAAACCATAGCACTAAGACCAGTTGAACAGACCTACTTCATTTATTCTTCACACTCTGATCAAGGACACATATCGAATTATCCTTGATGGACACTTCTTCCACCATCTCAATATCATCAAGGACATATGATTGAGAATGGTATGTATGATATTGAATAATATGATCTACATGGATGAAATCATACACAGAACAATAAATATTATGTAATTGTATCTCATAGTCTACTAGACCAAATCCCTCCACTATCTCCAGTGGCCCAACATATCATTGTGGTAACTTACACTTAATCCTGATTCTTCAATTACACAATCTAAGAAATACATGTTCAAAGACCTATTTTCACATGTAGAACTCTAGAGTAATGCATCAAAAATTTGTATATAACATCTTCCTAGTCCGATTTGTATTCTTAAACATCGTAATTAGCTGGACTTATTCTTAAGTTTCATAAATATGATAATGACCTGGTAGATCTTCCACACCTATCTATAGTAAGAACTGAGGTGACAGGTACAATCTACCAAAAGGGCCTTATAGAGAGCAACATGAATAGCCTCATGGAAACATTTTTCATAGGAGAATCAACTAGAGAAAAATAATTTTCCAATGAACATCAAAAATAGAGTATAGAGGCTCCAAGCATATCCTATATCAGTTGTATGGTCATCTCCGGATTCTCATTATTCAAAGGGCGGCATGATGTAATAAGGTTCACCAATGAACCTAGTCCCTTCTGCAAACCATTCAATAAATAGTATTTAGTATATGCATATGAGTCCAATGTGATATAACTCAGTATACCATGAGGTTACAGTACCATCTGGTTGTAAATCCTTCATAACTCATCAATAGAGAAATCTTCATAGATCTATAATAAGTGTGGGACTTTTTTCATCATTCTGATAAACACCCATACCACATTTCTTCCTTGATTACTTATCTACATGTCTATAAAAATTTCATTATGACGTCATTACATTTCAATACTGGAATTTACAATGTTTGTTTAATTACTACATGTCGATAGTTCTCGACCTTCACTTGATGAAATGTATAATATCATGTGGTGAAATACGATATCTATCTCTTCATACATTGAAACCAATAATGAAGATTCATGTCTATGTACATATTTATATTCCCAGTATAAACAGGATAATCAATGCTATGTGATTCCCTCATTATCTCCTCGAATATATTAGAATTAAACTATACCAAACCATGGATGATTATGGTAAAACTTTTATCAATAACTCAAATAGATGGAATTTGTTTCACAATAGACACTCCCTCAAAACAAATCCTAATGAATCATATAATTGTCTCATATAATACACTACAAAAATCGAAGACATCATAGCTACAGCTTCCAGAACAAGATGGACATGATATTCCTAAACCTCTAAATTAATCATCGAAAACAAATCCATAACCTATAACTCATTGGTAGCCTCCTAGACAAATTATGTCCGAGTATTCCTAATCAAGGCATTAGCCACTACATTCTCTTTCCATGACTTTATGAAATCTCATAATTGAATGATTGTAGGTATTACACACTCCTACATTGCCTCAGATTCATGAATCTATAAATGGAGATGTATTTGAGAATATAATTGTCTTTCAAAATGATGAACTGCTCAACCAATAAGTAGTACCTCGAACATTGTAGATAAATAACTACAACTTTTTTCTAAATTTTGTGCATAGTATAGTTCCTCTAATGTTTCCTTGTCTAGAAGGAAATATATTCCATGAATTGATCTCCATGAATTAGAACTAAACCATGCCTAATTCATTAATTGTCATAGAATATAATATAGCTTCTTCTTGGGATGGGTAGAATAAAAATTAGAGTGGTGGTGACTCTTCCCTCTAAATGATGAAATTCTTTCCATAACACTTTATTTTAATGTCACAACACATCCCTCTAGGTCAAGCTCATAAATGGTGCTTCTAGGCATTATAAGACATGAATTAATCACTTTTAATAGAAAATAATTCATAAGAGTCTATGTATGTCCAATATATTTTTGGGATAATCCCCTGAAAAAATGGTTATCACATTATTTTCATCAACATATATGCATGCCTCATATATGATATTACAAAATAGTTAAAACATTCTAATCCAAAAGTGGAATTTTCTGATCATTATATATAGTTAGTTCTATCTCTTTGTACCCAGTAGGTTATCAAGATGATTGGAAAGGTCATTTCTAGATAATGAGTACTCTAAGATGACATGTACGAATTCAGACAAGAAGTAATCATGATTCTGGTGGAAACCCATTTTCATTAGGACCATGAAGTTGGTCGACAGGATACACATACAAAATAGAATAACCAGATAATCATAAAAGTCATGCCTAGTCATTGAAATTTTACATGGTATATCTGAGGGTATTACATGAACATGATGGTACCCTAGCCTCAAATATATATCATAGAAAAACATTCCTCTTTTTAGTTGGTCAAATAGGTCATATATCTGAATAAGTAGATAACGATTATTCATTGTAAGATAGCTCAGTCCGCATTAATCCCCAAAAAATCCAAGTGTGCCATTCTCCTTCATGGAAATATTTACAGAGGAACCCCATGGATAATTAATGGGTTTGATAAAACCATTTACCTCTAAGTCATAAAGCTACATCATGAGTTTATTTATCTCTCTAGGACCCATCCGATAAGGTTAAATAGACATTGTTACTGCACATAGAACATTATATATAGTGAACTCAATGTCCCTATAAAAAGGTAATCTAGGTAAATTCTCAAGGAAGACATCCATGAAAGGATCCACTATTTGAGGGTACTCAGAAAATTTCATTTTAGGATAACTAAAAAAATTGATTGTCCTTCTTTGATGTCAACCTACACATCCTAGTATTCTTGTGTCAGGCAGAATTTAATTAATGATCCCATTAAACGTTATATATATATACTATATGTATGAATTTCCACTGTGTGATCAGATTGAAACTCGATGATGATATAAATCCACCAGGGCCTAATAAGGCACAATCTTGTCGATACCAAGAATGACATCGAATCCGGTTATGTCTTGGATGAGGAAATCCCAGAAAAACAGTACTATCATATCTCAAGGGGGAACTCCTTTCACCGACATATACACTCTTCTCAAACACCAAATGGAATGTCCTAGGTTATAACACCATAAGATTATTCATTTATAAATACTACACATACCATAGTTTTATAAAACATGAATGAGTGTGATGCACCATTATCAAATAATGTAGATACTAAAGAAAAGGCTATTAGAATAGTACTAAAAACTATAGATGGCTCTATGAATTTATCATATAGTATAGGATGAACTATATAGATACGGCATGAACCATAGCCCGGAGATACTGAATTAGTATCTTGAGAATCCACACTCTGATGAAAATGAAAATATGGAGCCACAATCCTTCAATTATAATCACTGTACAAGAGATAACGACATATAGAAGAAAAGATTCTAACATGATGCAATGTCACTAACCCTGCACCTAAAGGTTGTTCTGGTGTCAAACATTGATCACTTATCCTTGAATCAAAGCATCAGAAGAAATTCATGAGGTGACATCTCCTACTACAACCCCGACACTCATTTGGTTTCTTTATTCAATGTGATTTTTCCATTTCTTGTTGACCTAGTGACACAACCCAAAGAAATTATTTTTCTCCACATGGATTGTATTATCCCCATGTGTACCCTCAATGTTTCTCTTCTTTCCACTTGATTTCCCACTACTAGCATTTTTTGAAGACAATACTTACTGCTTTACATCACCTGACCCCCTTTAGTTATGCCCTGATATGATTTCCTAGTTGAATATATTTGAATTGGTGGTCATCCTAAATATATTCACCTATGGCTGGATTGAATAAGAGAGTGCCTCATTAAAACATCTTAGTAGACAAATAATCATACGTCATGGTACATTCAAAACATTTCAATTATTCAAAGAAAGTTGAGTATTCCATTACTGAAATGTCACTTTTCTCAAGGTGCATGAATTCTTGAACATGATTCGTTCTCAAGGTCTAAGAGATTCATTAGTCAAAGAAGTATTCCTAGAAGCTATCTATAACATCCCTTAATGTCAACAAACATGATACAACACATCCCACAAACACTTGGAAGAGTCGTGGAATATATATTTCTCATGATTGACCCTCCACAATAATTTTGACTTGATATGATTGAATATTGACACCATAGCCTTAAACCATGATTCAACAGGGTATGGGATTCCAACCCCTGAGAAGATGGGAGGATACAGCTGTATGAATTCCCAAATCAGAAATTCCATATAAGGGTAGGCCAAAGAACACATTTCATTTCTTTCATACATTGGAGGAATCTATTATGAAATAAGGAATAAGGGCCTGTTAAAGGATTATGATGAGGACCCATAGGGGGAACTATAATAGGTATCACATGTGTATTATGGACCACTACCAAATAAGTATTCACATAACTACATTCTTTTTATATAGCATGAGGTAATCATAGTGGCATAACTCTAAAATTTTCAAAATTAATTGTAAGATAGTATTCATAAAATATATGGAAGACTATTAGAATTTACATGAACAAGGATATACTTATAAATAATCACAATCTTATCCCTACTCGAGGAGTGAAGCTAGGGTAGGAAAATGTTCCACAAGGAAGCTGTAGGAGACATGAACTACTACCCGCTACCAATTCGGAAGAGGGACAATGTATCACTTATTATAAGCCATACCATTAAATTAATCAAATTATATTAAACCACCTTATGATTTATATTTTTTAATTTGTTATTTAAAATATATTCCAAGTCTTTTTTCACAAATTTTAATTTAGAATGAATAATATTAATTATTAATTATAATTTCTGTGTCAACTGACCGCATCCTGACCTTTACTGCTGAAAATGTGTGTATCAAGGCATCAATATGTTTTGATCAGATGAGATTTCATTGGAACTCAAAAATCAAACAAAAAAAGTTAAAAATATTGGTCAATGGATGTAATTATTCCATCATTGAGGGAAAATGATCACTTCAAATCATAACTAATAAGGAACATACAATAATCACAAGGAAAACAACAAATCCACACATGAATGAAAAAATGACATGGCATAATGTACGCCATTGTAGATTATTTTGATCCTATTATGATGAATCCTTATAAAGTCACCTAGAATGATTAGTCCAAAATAAAACACAACATTGAAATATTGTCAACTATATGGATATCATAGAACATGAGGGTTACCCAATAGGACAATCTAATGAAACCATAACAAGAATTTTTAGAAAACAATTTCCTATCCCTAGTAATATGGGGTTTTCATGTATATCGGGTAGCTACTTCTAGGAATAGGCTCTTAAAAAACATTTCCATGTCGTAGTCTACTTTCTAAACCCAAATAGTAACAAAATAATTAAAATGGCATTAATATGACTATATAAAATCCTTTTAAGGATTCATAGAAAAGTGGCTATGGCGGTTAGCCAAAATACCTTAACCGCACCTCCGTGAATGCAAAAGGCTACTGACTAGAAAATTGGGTCATGGTTATGTCAATGGGTACATTATACATTCATTGAGAATACTAGAGACCGAAAATGTAAAAATAACTATAAGAAAGAGTAGAATAAAATAAAAAGTAATTGACACTAAATACATAACCAATCAAGATAATGAAATAAATATCATAAGTTGAATTAATAAATAGATGAAATTGATAATGATAGTATGTCATCTGTTATACATAAATTAAATATCAGAGGGCATGTGATGCGAACATATAAAAAATTCCATCAAAATAAACACAAGGCCAAAAAATAACCATAACTAGGATCTCAAGCAACGGATCTTTACGTTGTTTCCAACATAATCCTAGGAATATAAATAATGCATTGGAATATGGCCTCTTCCTTTTATCTATATGTGAAATAATAAATTATAATATGGTACTAGTGGTGGTGAATCTGGTTGTGATATATAACCATATTAGGCCAGAACCAATAGTGTATAAACAATCCATTTCATGCAATAATAAATAAAAAGTGTTCCATAAATGGTTAATGAAAAAAAAATCTATTATTAAAAAGCAATAGAATGGTTTCCACATAGAAACCCGAAAAACTAAATACATTGGCCTAATTCAGTTTTTTTGAACTGAAAGAACCTATAAGGTTAATGTGAGATGTAGTATTTTATATATGATGATGTATCCCCATTATTTTTTTGGGACTAGAGTATAAGTCCCTGCATTTATAATTCCAATGATGTTTTATCATTTTCAAGATTTCCAATTTCCATTTTTAATTTCATTAAAATAAACATTATTATACATTGTCAGATATCATGTCCCATCCTAGACAATAAGATGAGACATTTCAAGTATCGATCGCGGGATCATTATAGAACCAATGAAAAGAAGCTCATATATAGAAATAAAAGGATGAAGTCCCACTTCTCACTCCAAGAATGGTGAAAATTAAAATAATATCCCTTGATTCCATACCTAATATCACATAATGGGGAATGTGTCTCTCTCTAGGAAAGCATCAAGAAATCGTTCCATAGAGCCCATCCAAGGGGTCACTTGTTGGGAACTAATGTCACTCGTTTGGAAGTAAATGTTATTAACTCTTGAAGAACCCATCCTAGGAATTGAAAATGTTATTCCCTGTTTTATACTATCCATTAAAAATTATAACATATGTCTTGAGAGTCTGTACAAGGGGTCCTTATGTTGTAACCCATTCATTCAACCTCTACTAAAAAGAGAAGTCAATAATAAGCAATTAATTTAACAATAAAAAAAGTAGATATGCGAATTTCATTTAATTTCAATAAAAATATCACATTAGGATCATTAGTCCTGGAATGTTATGGGAACTTTCACTCATGGAATATATTTTGAGGCATTATGAATTATCCAATTCATTTAATTTTCCCATCCCAGTATGGCATAGTGAATAAGATCTAACTTATAGACCAATTTTGAATTTAAATAAAAATAGTCCCAATGTAATAACTTTGAAATTAAATAACATAAGGGAATTTATCAAGGTCATAAATAGGTGACAGTGTGGAATAAAGGGAATAATACATCCAATTGGATGTGAAAAACTCATTGGGATCAAAACAATGGGTTGATTCTCCACTTACTCTAGTCTCCAATGGTATGGTGATAAATTCACATTAATTTGATTAGAATAATTATAGGTGAAACCAGAGAAACCTAATTCATTACACCATGGAATAATTAAAGAAACGCAATGAAAAGACATGAAAAATCCATGACCAAAAACCATAGCCTTATAGACCTTCTATAATATAATATAAAAATTTTATTCAAGCGATATTTGAATAAATCGATGAATTATAAAATTCCCTAAATTGGGAAAAATGGCAAGGAACCAAAATAGCACAATGTATGGGATGGGGAATTTGAAATAGGTTATAGAGAATTCTAGATTGTACCTCAAGATTTTTATATGATCTGACAATGAATGAATTAGGTTTGACATGACAGAGTTGTAAGAAAGGATAACATGGATGAGAATATGGAATTATTTTCATGTAAATAGACAAAACTATTACAGAGAAAATTGGAGAAAAATAATTTCCTTAAATCATTATAGAGGTTAATTTTTGTAATTTAAACATTTTTAACACAATGGATGGTTTTGTAAAACCACTCACCAACTTGGATGAAGACATTACTATAAAGGGAAACATTGTGCGGTTAGGCACATGGAATGAAAAATCACTCACAAGCTATGAGAAAACCAACATTCCTAGAAACCATCAATCTCACGTGGCCAATTACACTAGGTTGCACAGTTTCAGAAAAACTCTACGACCCATTTTTTCTTCCCATTTCAGGGTTCCAAAGTTCCAATTATCCCCAAACACCCCAAATATCTCCATAACTTGATTAGGACCCATATTTATGTCTATTTAAATTTATAAGAACAAAAAATCAATTTTACATATATTTATGAAAATGTGGGATGATAATATAAATTTTATTCCTTATTGTTTAACAATTACCATCATATGATTTTATTAAATATTCTATATACCCCAAAGAAGAGTATAAAAAATTAAAATAGAATACAGAAGACTAAAATAATGCTGCATAATGTCATACACTCTCACAAGTGTATTACCCATAGTAGAAAGCGGTTTCTTACCTGAAAAGTAGGTGACACATTTCCCTTGGGACATAATGGTTTCTAGATGATATACAACCATATTTACCTTACACAATGTATTAAGAATCTATTTGTACAACTAATAAGGAAGATTCATAATATTATATCATTATCGATTGACCACGGTATGTTACCATTGTGTTGTATAACATTGAAGATAATAAAAAAGTCAGTTTCCATTTTTTGTAGATCAATGTTCATTTGTCTTCTTAGTTGGAGGCTAGTTAAGACACTCGTGGCTTCAGCCTGAAGGGAGTGACCACCAAACAATATGTTAAAAAAATCCATGATATTTGATCCACTACTATCAAGAACCACAAAACCACCCCTCATTTCACCCATAATACATGAAACATCCATATTAATTTGGGTTTGGTGGGAAGTAGACACAAACATAACATGTGTCCCTGATCGTTAGTGAGAGTGGGATTATTTTGCATGTTGGCATCCTAGATTGGTAAGAGGGTGATAAAATCTTACAAGATAACGATGAGTCAAACAACGTCAATGAAGAGGTTATTAGTTTGGAAATCAATGATATCCTTTTGCAAAAAATCCAATCATGTTGAACAAAGTTTCTTATATTCTAGATACAACATCATCCTGTAACCATTACCACTGCATGAGACCTCTTCTATAGGCCATTGACCTCACCCCATGGAACCAGATATCATGAAACTAATAATCTAAAAATATCATGGGAATAAATCCCTATAATTTCAATGATGAATTTATTAAACACACAGTTCCATTCACCCTTAAAGAAGGTGTGGTATGAGCTCTTCTCCAAAATTTTCCTACACTAGGGGAACATGGAGACCATATTAATACCCAATATTTTACCACTATCATAAGTAGGTATCACATGGTTTATGATTCTCTCCATAAGAATGTTTTACATCATAATTATATCTTTCTTCCAATGTTTCTCACCCCATAGGTTGATATGGTTCAAGGCGATTGCCTCCCTCCCAAATCCCGTTATAGTGAATTCTTCTTTTAAAGGAGGTAGTTAATACACACATGTCTTTCTTATTATTGATATAAATTAGATCAATGGTATCCTAGTAGTTTTTTTATAACTACATTTATGAATTTTGGGTACATGATTTCATGTATGAAGGAAATGTCCATGGAAAGGAAGCCTCAAGACATGAATATTTCTCTATCCTAATTTTTTTTTGCAGAAATGATATATCACCACTCCCCATTATCCATCTAGTCTATGGTTAAAGAGTTGAAAATTTGGAAACAATGAATGTCTTTAAGGAAGATGAGTATCCTTGTGGAATACTTTAATTCCATCGTCATATAAACTCCCTAAAGATGACCCATAAGAGACCCTCTTCTTTCACCTAATGCATTATTTTTTAAAGAATGCATTTTACAGTATTCTAAATAATTATTAGATCAATTTCAACCTCATAAATTGTTTTTTCTATCCTTTCACATGAATCCCAATGTAACATTACTTCTGAGATTGCATCCAAAAATATAGAATCTTGAATATTATCTATATATTATATCAATCCATTTAGAACCCTAATGGATGATATTGAATGGATTGGTAATGATGAGAGGATGTTTTTCACAAATTATAGTCATCATATAAATGAATGAAACCATTTTTCTAGTTCTACAACTGTCCTAGGATCTATCCAACTATGTGGTCAAAGTGTTGTATGTGAAGTAGACCAAAAGATATAGTTGCACCATGGTAATCCATGAGAAGGTTCCATATCTTATTTTATAATTCTATAGTTATGGATATTATCCACATATCTAAACTTTTTCATGACATGTGATAGATTATCAGAACCTGATTTATGATTTTTCCACACCATTGGTATTAGTAACCATGGATATTGTTGATTCCACAGTCTGAACTCTTTCGTGAATTCATGAAAATGATCATATAGTCAGGGAAAAAATGGTTGGAAATGTAGTTAGATCACTACATTCACTAATAAAGAATAACAACCCTCCTTATGATGATTATGTTGATAATGATGATTATGAAATCATGGGTGTTGATGAAATACTGGGGGAAATGGTATACCCTCTCTCAAGAATCACACAGCCTTGAATTATTAATTATTTCTTTCTAATAAATTCTAAAATGAGGTACGTGGACCTAAAAAACCTAAAAATTATGTCATATTCTGAAATATAGAGTCCCATACCTACAAGAACATTGATCATAAATCTCCACTCAATTATATAAAAAAACATGTCTACGTACAACTTTATTTAAGTGTGGGAGACATGAACCTATATATTGAGATCGCATACCTTCTATTAAGACAAAGAAATTTCCACTCGTATAGAACACCCTTTCAAAAACCCTTGATGATCAAAAAATCCACTGAGGAATGATAGTTGATAGAACTATGTTGATGACACATTCCACACCAGGTATAGGATGTTGCACATACTAGATTGTCTATAATATGGGAGGAAATAGGGGTCCCTGATTATGGGAATGAGCACCAATGTGGTATTATTGGGAACTCTCTGGATAATATCCCCCCAAAATAAGTATTTTTTGATGCCTCCAATCCACTAATTCAATGATGACTTATAAAAGGATCCCAGATATCCATCAGTACCCAGAGCACTCTTGGAGTTATGAATCACCATCTCCTCATATATTTCATTCCCATCAGGGACAACTTTGAGTTATGTGTTTCCCTGGGTGGAGAAACTATTCAGGATTAATTATATGATCTCTTTATAGCCCATCAGGTAGCCTTCATGCATGATTGGATTGTTACAAATGAGAATATCATTGAATAAGGACTCATACCTTCTCCCAACCATATTCTAGTCCAGAAAAAAGGTTTCATCCTCCAGCAAGATAATGGGTATGATTGTACGTCCTTTTCCCTGGTTACATGGACTGAAATAAAATGAATTTATATAGCACCGCATAGATCCATTTTATTATTTCTTATTCAGTCACAAAATATTCATGACACATTATCACTTCCACAAGGATATTATTCTTATTTTAAAACTCAATAAAAAGTTCAGCATTCCATTAATTTTATAAATAGTTATATAGTATATCAATTTCCCTCTTCACATTGTCCATGTCATTAGATAGATGTGGTTACATATTGATCCACATATAGATATATACTTCAGGATATCCTAGACTATTATGTAACCCTCTCCAACTACATCATTACATGGACTTGATACATGATTCAATCACAACCAACTTTGACTCTAAGTAATTAACCCACATCTGTGACAAGGTTCACTTCTCACACTTCTCTTTCATAGAAGAGAAGGAAAACATTATGGGAGAGTGTTAGATATACCATGAACCAGAAGGATTGTTGTGGTCTTCGGAAAGGGGATTCGTTGTCTCCCACTCTTTTCATTATATCTCAATATGCTTTTAGCGGTTTTATTAACCAAGGTATCAACTTGGAGAATGTTCTTCCATATCATAACAAGCCTACAACAAGGGGGATATCACACTTGATGCTCGTAGATGACACAATTATTTTTATTAATGGCAGTACTCAGTCAGTGCATAAGTTGAATGAGCTTCTTGGGGAATATTGCAAGTGGAGTGGGAAGGTGGTTAATAAGGAGAAAATCACTTTTTACATTACCAGGAATGTCTCCGAAATCAGGGTGAGGGTTGTGGCGGCTAGCTTGAGTGTTGAGAGAGGTTCTTTTCCCATGTAATACCTTGGGGATCCGGTTAGTCTTTTCTACCTTAAGGATCATCATTTTGATAAACTCATCAACAAGATCACTGGATGTATCATTAATTGGAAAAATAGATTCTTATCCTTTGGAGGTCACATTACTTTAGTTAACAGCATCCTGGATTCCATTACCATGCACATTCATTACACTCTAAAGGTTCCCAAGAGTATAACATCAAATATGGATAAGATTATGGTGCCTTTCATTTGGGATGGTCAAATTGAAGGTAGACATCTTTTGGCATCGGGGAAACATCTCGCATGAACTCTCTTAGATGGGGGTATCAACATGATGAGTCTTTTGCCAACCATGAGGGGGTTTCATGTAAAGATTGCATGGGAGGATATGGTAGGTTGTTCTCATTAGGGCTGGACTATGTATGACATTTACAGTCAGAATATGTGTGGCTAGATCTTGAATCCATGCAGGATATGGAATTTGATTCACCCGTACATGGAAATTTTTCACCTGAATTCTCGGTGGATAATGGGTACATGGAACATAAATTTTTGGCACCAAGACTGGGGGTTGGGTATACTATATTTCCCAGTCTTCCCCACCGTGGAAATATCTTTTAGTGAGGCTAGTAGTTGTCCCAGGTTCATCTAGGCCATTCTTGATAAGGATAAGTGTACTATTTTTTATAAGGCCTCGGCCTTAAACCTTACTTAATATTGAATTAAATGTATAATTCACATTGAGGATCTTTTCAGGTTTATAGTTTTAAAGAATTAGATCATAAAACATGCATTACATTCCACATTTAAACAAAGTGGTTACATAAAAGATAGTACTAATTTTTTCCATCAATGGAAACATATTTAAAATAAAACATGGATTCTTTCTTGACAGTTCCTTGAAACTATCATCACATCATGTACCTTTCCCTTGTCCTGTGAAAAACATTTCAAAAACATGGGATGAGCATAAAAAGATCAGTAAGGGGTATAAAAATATGGAAAGGAAACATGAGTACATGTATACGTATGTATCAATGAAATCATACTTTACTCATAAAACATAAGCAATTTAACATACCTCATAAAATCATGAATAAAACATAGAAATCATAAGACATAAAGGTAACTTGAGTCATTTGTAACATTCTTACATAGGGAGTAACCCCCATGGTTACATTTGGAAAACCCATCATAGTATATTCCCGAAAATCTCTTCGGAGAAACCTTAACGTTTAACTCCTTCACGTTACCCAATTCATTGGAGAGCTATATCGGGCTCACCCGCCCTTAGTTTATCACGGAACCACTATTCTTCATAACAACGCCCAAAAACCATAACATAATCATATCACATAAAACATGCGTAAAAGAAAACATAACATTTCCACATTTCAATCACAAGAAATCAATACAACATATTGATATAATAATAACATTATGAAAACTATTTTCAATACCAAAACAAACGAAAAGTAAAACATGGTATTTATTTTTCATTTTAAAAGAAGTTATGTCTTGTAGAGGAAGCCGAAACTCAAATAATGGCACGGTAGTGGATAAGTCATTTTCTCCGCATACGTACGACAAAAAAACATTCCCTTTTGTCATTTAGTAAATGATTTGTATAAAAAATATTCCTTTTGAATAAACGTAAAAGTCAAAGGGTTTTATACACCGTATAAATGAAAGTTGTGTATAAAATATGCCTCAATGAAAGGAGATTGAGACGAAGTCCCTTAAAAATTTCATTTTTTAAATAAAATAGATCTATAATGTGTATTAACTATATGTACACATAAACAAAGAATAAATACAAGATAGGACATAATAATATCATGACATAATTTTAAAGTAGGAGATTAACCCAGCGAATGGAAATTGGGTTAAGAAGATCCCTTACCTCGTGTCCGACGTGACACAATTTCTCTTTAATATCATGAATAATAAACTTGAATTAATTTATAATTGCTTAAGAACCTTTTTCAAGTTCATTATTCCATTTATATCACTTTTTACCATTTCATGAACACTATGTAATTATTTAAGTTAATAACGGTCGTTTTAACGATCATTGGTACTTGAGTCAAAAAAAAACTCATTATAATTACAAGTTTTTCATGTATCTATTATATCCAGAGTTATACTCATGATGTAGATATCATATATATAATATATATCTAGTATATAGATGAATTTATAATATTACATAACATTTAAAGATAATAAATGAAATGAACCGTTCATGGAGACGGTAAGCCGTACGTACGCATGAACGCTACTTTCATTTCTATTTCTTACTTAATGGAGTAAAATCATAATAATATAAAGGTATATTATAATTCCAGAATTATATAATATAGAATATCATTAAATCTATCCTTTATACGTACCACATATGGTATTAACGAATCAAATCACTTTGAGGGAGCGGTAGTCCGCACATCCTAAAATGAAGATATCGCGTTTACCCATAATGAAAACCATAAAGGTATGCCATAAATGAAAAATACCGAAGCTTAAGTAAAACATAAACATATTATATATCATATATAAATATAGTTTCATCTTAATGGACACCTTTTAATGTGTTAGAAGAATATTGAACAATCATCATTTCGTGAGGCAAAAATTCGCCATCCACAGAAACAATATGCTATTTAACCATTAGATGAAAGTGTGTGTAAGTGTAGCTCGAATCCTTCTTATGAAAAAATCCTAGAATATTTAAGATACCGGTTTTGTTACAAAATAAATTAATAATAATAGTTTAGGGGGTTGGAAAGAAAAATAAAACATAAGAACACAAGAGAAGACACTACCTTCAAATTGGGTAACTTTTTTTTATTTGAGCTCAAAGGCTTCCATGGAATGACTTCTGCCAAAAGTGAGGAATCTAGGAGTAAGAGAGTGATGTGTAGAGACAAAATGGGTAGGTTTTGGCCGAGACAAAGGCTTGAGAGGTGTGGGTAAGGTGGTAGAGGTGGGGGCCTTTTATAAAAGGAGAGGAGGGGAACTCTTGGAAATTTATAAAAGGTTACTTTTTTATAAAATGATTTTCGGATTTTAAAGGTCCCAAAATTATATTTTTAGAGGATAAGGTGATAAGATTTACAAATCCAACCATCCAATAGGTTTTTTGACATCTGTAGGTCTTAGATTTTACATTATCTTTTCATTTTATTTAAATCGTTAAATAATGAGGTAATCACTGCATCATCATGGTGTCATAAAAAATTTCAATTATTTAAGGTATAAAAATTATAAAAAAATATATCATGATGTAGAAAATATTTGTATCTTTCTAATGAATATTTATAGTCAAAAATTTGACTTGTATAACCCCATTTAAAAATTGTTTTTGTAAAACAACACATGTTTGTGACATTTTTATTTTAACATTAAATAAAAAGTTATTAATGTCATTTTCCAACTAAAGTGGCTCCATGGAGTCCCCAAGTTGACCCATGGATTTTCTTGGTCTAAAATGACACATCCAATAAGGGTAGGAAATGTTTATAGGTCATTTCATATTATTGAAACATTATTTTTACCTTAAATTACACTAATTACCTCTAATCGCGATTAAAAACATAAAAGTTACTATTCAACAAAAAATTATTTTAATCCCATTGAACAACATTTTACATCTTAATGAAAACCATGTATTTTTTATTTTTGAAATTCAAAACACAGAGGTAGTAAAATTTCATTTAAACGAAAGATCAGTTTTTTTTAAGTACCACTTAGTGGTTTCACTATTCATCAAAAATTGATGTTTTTCAGAAAAATAACAAAAGTTCACCCTAAGCTATATTTGATATTCTGATTTCAAAAATTATGGATATTTTTAAAAATTCAAGACATATAAGTTACATTAATTAATTTAATAATTAATTCCCGTTGTCAGAACAATTAGCGTGTTTTTATGAAAGAATATATATCAAAAGATTGACACTGGTTTAAGTCCAATTTCAAAGTGAAATTAATTCCAATGACCACTATTAGATTAAATGGTAAAAATATATTCTAATTTAACTTAAAATAAATTAAAAAGATAATATAATCATGTAAATAAATTATTTAAAAAAGTGGTTTTGAATTAAAATAAAACATTTTTCATTGTTCATTAAAAAAAGAACTTTATTGTAAAAATACCAAAAATTTACCCCAAGTAAATTTTGATGTCCCGATTCTAATGAAGAATTTTATTTGGTCAAATAGAATGTATAAGAGTGACAAATACTATATTTATAGATGGTTCTCCATCAAAAGGCGATAAGTCGACCTTTAGTGAATGTTAGAGTATATATGCCAAAAATTGAATTCATTTCGTATTTTAAGCCTTTAACATTTATTGGATAAATGTAAAAATATTTTTAAAGCATATATAATCATATTTTAGTTATATCTATTCATTCCCGTCAATACAATGGCTATGTGTTAACTACCATTTAAAATAATATTGTTTTATTACTAGTGTGAAACATAAGATTTCAAAGAAACATATTGTTGCGTATAGGGTACGCTATCGAACATAGAAACCCCATTAAAGTAAAATTAATATTTAATTCGTAAATATTAATAAATATAAAAAATCATTATTCTTTATTTACCTGCGATGTTTCATCCTTCCCCCCTTTTGGAAATTGCGTCCTCGCAATTTTATTCACTTATCAAAATTAGTGGGGGTATTTATCCCTCATAGCATTTTCATATTGTCATGTCGCCTCTTCAACCATATGGTTTTTACACAAAACCTTTACCAGGGAAATTAACTTATTCTGCAACACTTGGTCTCTATGGTCAAGAATCTGGACTAGTTGTTCTTCATAAGAGAGATTCTCCTCCAAGTGAACTACCTTTGGGCTCAAAACATGATATGGATCTGGCATATACTTTCTCAACATAGAAACATGAAAAACATTGTGTACCTGAGATAAACTCGGAGGTAAATCCACTCGGTATGAAACTGATCCTACACTCTCTAGAATTTCATATGGTCCAATGAACCATCAACTCAGCTTTCCTGTCTTACCAAATCACAACACACTTTTCCATGGTGAATCTTTGAGAAAAACATGATCACCTACCTAGAAAGATAGATCCTTCCTCCTGTTGTCTGCAAAACTTTTCTGTCTACTCTAAGATGTTCTCATGTGTTTTTGAATCAACGGAACTTTTTTTCCCATTTCTTCTACCAATTCTGGTCCCATCAGCTTCCATTCACCCACTTCATCCCAGAAAACTAGAGTTTGACATCGCTTCCCATATAATGCATCAAACAGTGCCATCTGTATACTGGAATGAAAACTGTTATTGTATGAAAATTCAACCAAAGAAAGATGTTGGTCCCAACTTCCCTGATAATCAATCAAACAAGAACGTAGAATATCCTCCAACGTCTAAATTTTTCATTCTGACTACCCATCTAATTGAGGATGAAAAGCTATAATAAAAATTTAATTCAGTACCCAATGAATTCTGAAGGCCTTTCCAATAGTTAGAAGTGAACCTGGGATGAAGATCATATACAATGGATAGAGGAACTCCATGAAACATGACTATCTCTGTAATATACAATCGAGAAAGTTGATCTAGGGAAAAATTATCTCTCATATCAAGGAAATGATAAGATTTAGTCAAGCGATCAACAATAACCCAGATTTCATTATTACCTCGAGATGTCTTCGGTAATCCCACAAAAATGTCCATGGATATATTTTCCAATTTCCACTCTGGCACTGGTAAAGGCTAAATCATCCCTTCCGGTAACTGCCACTCTACTTTAACCTGCTGACAAGTCAAACACATCATAGTAAAATCAGAAATATCACTTTTCATTCCATCCCACCAGTAATACTCCCGCAAAACTCTGTACATCTTAGTATTGCCAGGATGAACTGAAAATGACGAACTATGAGCCTCACATAACAACTCATTCTTCAACTATGAATCACCAGGCACAAATAATCTCTTCCCAAACCTCAAAACACAATCATTATCAATATTAAATCCAGGCAACTTACACTTCTGAACCAGCTCTACCTTTTTCTACAACCCACTGTCTTTCTTCTGTGCTTGCTTAATTCAGTATGATAGAGATGATCTCACTGATACCTGAAACAAGTCAGAAGAACATCCTACACCAACAACTTCTATGGCAATGTTCATCAAATAAAAAACCAAAGGATCTCGTTCCAAATGTATCATGGTTAATGAAGCCTTACTTTTTCGACTCAAAGCATCAGCCACTTTTTTTTATTTTCCCAGATGGTAATGAATTGTACAATCATAATACTTGATTAATTCTAGCCATATCCTCTATCTCATGTTAAATTCATTCTGAGTGAATATATACTTTAAACTTTTGTTATCAGTATATATTTCACACTTTACTCCATACAAATGATGCCTCCAAATTTTTAGAGCAAAAACAATAGCAGTTAATTCCAAGTCATGTGTAGGGTAATTTACCTCATGAGTTTTAAACTAACATGAAGAATAAGCAATTACCTGATCATTCTGCATAAGGACACAACCAAGTCCCTTCAACGAAGCATCACTGTATATAACAAACTCACCATTACTAGAAAGAAGTTCCAAAACTGGAGCATTCACTAAACTTCTTTTCAACTCCTGAAAAAAATCATCACATTCTTTTGTCCAGATAAACATAACACCCTTCTGAGTTAGCTTAGTCATTGGAATAGATAACTGTGAAATATTTTCAACAAACCTCCGGTAGTAACCTTCCAAACCAAGAAAACTACAGATCTCGGTTACATTTGTGGGTCATGTCCATTCTTCAACAACTTTTGTTTTTAAAGGATCCGCAGTTATTCCATCTTTAGAAACAATATGACCAAGGAAAGAAATTTTTTGTAACCAAAACTCACACTTTCTGAATTTTCTATAAAATTTTTTTTAAGGTTTTCAATATATCCTTCAAACGACTTTCATGATCCTCTTTACTTTGAGAAAACACCAAGATATCATCAATAAAACAACAAACATTTTTCACCAGAGTCAACTGAGCCATCACTGCAACAAACTGTTTAGTTCTGATTCTGACCATCTCAGGATACTAATTTGAAAGGTCATTTCCCTCTTGATGCCTTACCAAGAAATATATTCTTTTTCCTCGGTGAAAACCCATTATTAACACATAAATATCTTAGATGAAGTGACATGGTAAAATTAAAATGCAATATTGTTTCAATCATACCATAAATTAATTTATAATTTAACAAATTTCTAACTCCAAAAGTTGTCTAAACCAACCTCTGATACCAACTATAAAGCCCCGACATTAAACCTCACTTAATATTTAATTAAATGTATAATTAACATTGAGGATCTTTTCAGGTTTGTGGTTTTACAGAATTAGATCATAAAACATGCATTACAATCCAAATTTAAACAAAGTGGTTACATAAATGATAGTACTCATTTTTCCCATTAAAGGAAACATATTTAAAATAAAACATGGATTCTTTATTGACACATCCTTGAATCTATCATCACATCATATACCTTTCCCTTGACCTATGAAAAACATTTCATAAACTTGGGATGAGCATAAAAAGCTCAGTAAGGGGTATAAAAATATGGAAAGGAAACATGAGTACATGTATGTGTAAGAATCAATGAAATCATACTTTACTCATAAAACATAAGCACATTAACATACCTCATAAAATCATGAATAAAACATATAAATCATAAGACATAAAGGTAGCTTGAGGCATTCGTAACATTTTTACGTAGGGAGTAACCCTCATGGTTACGTTTGGAATACCCATCATAGTATATTCCCTAAAATCTCTTTGGAGAAACCTTAACGTTTAACTCCTCCGCGTTACCCAATGCATTGGAGAGCTATATTGGGCTCATCCACCCTTATTTTATCACGGAACCACCCATCTTCGCAACAATGTCCAAGAACCATAACATAATCATATCACATAAAACATGCGTAAAAGAAAACATAAAATTTCCACATTTTAATCACAAGAAATCAAAACAACACATTGATATAATAAAAACATTATGAAAACCATTTTCAATACCAAAAAAAAGAAAATTAAAACATGGTATTTATTTTTCATTTTAAAAGATGTTATGGCTTGTAGAGGAAGCCGAAACTCAAATAATGGTCACAGCGGTGGAGAAGTCACTGTCGGCACATACGTACGACAAAAAAACCTTCCCTTTTGTCGTTTAGTAAATGCTTTGTATAAAATAGATTCTTTTTGAATAAACGTAAAAGTCAAAGGGTTTTATACACAGTATAAAAACATGTTGTGTATAAAATATACCTCAATGAAAAGAGATTGAGACGAAGTCCCTTACAAATATAATTTTTTAAATAAAATAGATCTATTATTTGTATTCACTATATGTACACATAAAAAAATTATAAATACAAGATAAGACTTAATAATATCATGACATAATTTTAAAGTAGGAGATTAACCCAATGAATGGAAATTGGGTTAAGAAGTTCCCTTACCTCGTGTCCGACGTTACTCGATTGCTCTTTAATCTCCTGAATAATAAACTTGACTTAATATATACTTTCATAAGAACCTTTTTCAAGTTCATTATTCCTTTTATATCACTTATTATCATGTCATGAACACTATGTAATTATTTAAGTTAATAATGGTCTTTTTAACGATCATTGGTACTTCAGTCAAAAATAAACTCTTTATAATTACAAGTTGTTCATGTATACATTATATCCAGAGTTATACTCATGATTTAGATATAATATATATAATATATATCCATTATATACATGCATTTATAATATTACATAACATTTAGAGGTAAGAAATGAAATGCACCGTTCATGGAGATGGTAAGCCGTACGTACGCATGAACGCTACATTCATTTCTATTTCATACTTAATGGAGTTAAATCATAATGATATAAATGTATATTATAATTACAGTATAATATCATATATAATATCATTAAATATATCCTTTATACATACCACATATGGTATTAACGAATCAAATCACTTTGAGGGGGCGGTAGTCCGCACTTCCTAAAATGAAGATATCGTGTTTACCCATAATGGAAACCAAAAAGGTATGCCATAAATTAAAAATATAGAAGCTTAAGTAAAACATAAACTTATTATATATCATATATAAATATAGTTTCATCTTAATGGCCACCTTTTAAGGTGTTAGAATAATATTGAACAATCATCATTTCGTGAGGCAGAAATTCGCCATCCACGGAAATAGTATGGTCTTTAACCCTTAGATGAAGGTTTGTGTAAGTGTATCTCGAATCCTTATTATAAAAACATCATAGTATATTTAATATACTGTGTTTGTTACAAATTAAATTAATAAAAAGAGTTTAGTGGTTGGAGAAGCAAAATAAATCATGAGAACACAAGAGAAGACGCTACCTTTAAAATGGGTAACTATTTTATATTTGAGCTGAAAGGCTTCCTTGGAAAGACTTCTGCCCAAAGTTAGGCTTCTAGGAGTAATAGATGGATGTGGATAGACAAAATGGGCAGGTTGTTGCCGATCCAAAGGCTTGAGAGGTGTGGGTAAGGTGGTAGATGTTGGGGCCATTTATAAGAGGAGAGGAGGGGAACTCTTGGAAAGTTATAAAAGGTTACGTTAATATAAAATTATTTTCTGATTTTAAAGGTCTCAAAATTATATATTTCTAGGATAAGGTGATAAGAGTTCGAAATCCATCCATACAATAGGTTTTTTACATGTTTAGGTCTTAGATTTTACATTATAAATTCATTTTATTTAAATCGTTAAATAATGAGGTAATCGCTGCATCATCATGGTGTCATAAATAATTTAATTTATTTAATTTATAAAAATTATAAAACAAATATCATGATGTATGAAATATTTTTATCTTTCTAATGAATATTTATAGTCAAAAATATGACTTGTATAAGCCCATTTAAATTTTTTTTAGTAAAATAACGCATGTTTGTGACATTTTTATTTTAACATTAAATAAAAAGTTATTAATGTCATTTTCCTACCAAAGTGGCTCCATGGGGTCCCCATGTTAACCCATGGATTTTCTAGGTTGTACATGAAACATCCAATAAGGTTAGGACATGTTTCTTGGTCATTTCATATTATTGAAACATTATTTTTACCTTAAATTACACTTATTACCTCTAATCGCGATTAAAAACTAAAAAGTTACTATTCACCAAAAAATTATTTTAATCCCATTGAACCACATTTTACTTCTTAATGAAAACAATGTATGTCGGATTTTTGAAATTCCAAACACAGAGGTGGTAAAATTTCATTTAAATGGAAAATCAGTTTTTTTAGTACCACTTAGTGGTTTCACTATTCATCAAAAATTGAAGTTTTTCAGAAAAATACCAAAATTTCACCCTAAGAAATATTTGATATTCAGAATTAAAAAATGATTTCTATTTTACAAAATTCAAGACATATATGTTACATTAATTAATGTAATAATTAATTCCTGCTGTCAGAACAAATAGCATGTTTTTGTGAAACAATATATATCAACAGATTGACACTAGTTTAAGTCCAATTTCAAAGTGAAATTAATTTCAATGACCACTATTGGATTGAATGGTAAAAATATATTCTAATTTCACTTAAAAATCAATTCAAAAGATAATATAATCATGTAAAAAATTATATAAAAAAGTGGTTTTGAATTAAAATACAACATGATTCATTATTCATTAAAAAAAGAACTTTGTCGGAAAAATACCAAAAATTTACACAAAGTAAATTTTGATGTCCCGATTATAAAGAAGAATTTTATTTGGTCCAATAGAATGTATAAGAATGACCAAAGCTGTATTTATAGATGGTTCTCCATCAAATGGCGATAAGTCGACATTTAGTGAATGTTAGAGTATATATGCCTAAAATTGAATTCTTTTCATATTTTAAGCCTTCATATTTTATTGGATAAATGTAAAAACATTTTAAAAACATATATAATTATATTTTAGTTATTTATATTCATTACCACCACTACAACGTCTACGTGTTAACTACCATTTAAAATAATATTTTTTTATTACTAGTGTGCAACGTAAGATTTGAAAGAGACTCTTTGTTGTCTATCGTGTACTCTATCGAACATAGCAACCCCTTTAAAGTAAAATTAATATTTAATTCATAAATATTAATAAATATGAAAATTCTTTATTCGTTATTTACCTGGGATGTTACATTTTTAATAGCATTGTTGCTAGTGATGTTCCAAATAAACTTATATTCACTGGTTCAGCATCAGGTATTTTTTGCATCAAAGAGTTTTATCATATTACGAGGGACAGTACAATTGATGATCAGTGGGGTTCACATTGTGGTATAAGGATGTGTCTTCAAAAATTATTTCATGATGTGATGTGTGAGGAACAAATCTCTCCCTACTGATGAGAATTTGAAGCGGATGGGTGTTCATATGGCTTTCAGGTGTTGGTGTTGTACGTCCCTGAACAAAGAAACATGTGGGAATTTATTTTATAATAGTGAATGGGCTAAAAAGACTTGGGAAACTTTTGGGGCCTTCTTTGGTTGTGATGCATCTGAAGGGGAACAAGAAATCTTCCTATGTTCGTGGTTTAGAGGAGTGGGTTATCAAGGGGAAGAGAGGAAGGCCAGGACTGTAATTCGGATTGCAAGATGTTGGACCATCTGGAAAGCTCGGAATAATGGTTGACACAAAAATAGCTCAGACTCGCAAGTTAATATCCCTTTTAAAATGATTAATACCTTTCTTGATCTGCTACCATTGTGCCCCAATATCCATTCTTATCCAAATGTGCATTATTTATTCCCAACTCTCGTAGTCGATAGTCAGTTGGGGATCTCTAGGCTGGGGCGATGGGTATGCTGACATCCTCCAAGTCATGGTTTAAAACTCAATACTGATGTATCCTTAATCAGGGGGGAGATGCGTGTGGATGGGGTCATAAGGGACCAAAGATGATCAGTTGTTGCAGCGTTTCCTACCTTTTCCAAGAGAGGATATGTTCTACATGCAGAGGCTTTGGTTATGGATACAATACTGAAGTTATGCAATGAAAGGTAGATAAATATTCAAATGGTGGAGACAGATTCCATTCTATTATTTAATTCACTGATAGGTAACAGTAGTATTCCTTGTCACATAACTTATACTATCAGAAAATGAAATCTACTCAGAGGTAATATTATTGAGGCTTCTCATACATGGCGGGAGGTGAATTTGGTTACTGATTTTTTAGTGTCTATAGAATCAGCTAATCAGAGTATGTGTTCTTTATTTTGCATGGTTCGTTTCCTAAGGATGGGATGAAATTTTTTGTTAGTGATTCTATGGGTTTGCATTACTTTATACGACAATGAGTTGTGTTTTTTTCTGTAGGATGTTTTTTCATAAATCAATAAAAATGAATGTTTTCAGTCAAGAATAGATCAATCAAACACCAGGTACGTAGGCTCCCTCTCGAGTAATTTCACCACATATATGTATCATTAGTGTATCTCATATACTTGGATTTTTTTAAGACATGAATTTAATGGAAAAAAATATTTCATTTTCAGGGGAGGTTTCTTTCCTTCTATTTTCATATGAACTTTAAACAATGTGGACATCACCTTTAAAAAATCATAGATTCTATAAAGGAACAAAATCTACAACCCCTTACAACAATAATACATTTTTATATGTATCAAAGCTCCAATAAACAAAAGATAACAATGATTATCGATTTCATTTCATGAATTTTGTGGCGATTAAATGATATGAAACCTATTTCATTTCTACAGAGATATTCAAGTACCTATAAAAACAAATATGTTTCTTGGGGGTGATATCAGGCATGTATAAAATAATTTTTATTCTTCATGCATACTCACCTATTTTGGAAGAGTATTTCATGGGTTTCAAAAACACAATAGAATATAAATTGTTATTTTTTAAATCAAATGAAATAATATATGTTTTAACCTAAGAAACCAGGCATCAGTTGTTGAAATGATTAGAGAGATAATTAAATTAGAGGATTCTTGGATTTTTCCCTAGACAGCTCAATAGCTTTATTCTTGGATGATGATTGGTGACGATTGATTCTTAATTGGTACCAGGAATCCGATGAAACATGTGGTGGAGAAGAATTCATTATAGGGGATATTGTTGCATCTTATAGTTGGAAATTATCATTGGATGTTATAGTGGGTCTAGAATGGGATGAGATGATAGGAATTAGATCCCATGATGGGAAACACACATCTAATTGGATTATTAAATTTGGAGGGTTATTATGGTGGAACTTCTTGAATGGTATGATTTTGAATGTAGTGTATTGGGTATGATATAAGCTAACCTGGTAATGACAATTTTGGTGTGCCTTTGGGGGAAGGAGGCTTCGAACCAAAATGTCTTGGGTCATTGGGGGTCTCACTATGATCATTACAATGGAAAAACTTCCATTAAAATGAATAAGAAGATTTATAGAATGAAAAAATATCAACAAAATAATAGAAAAGGTGAATAAAACAATATAGGGATCTAGGGAAAGGAATTGGACTTCTACATTCGGTTGAATACACCAGAAAATAGCCCCAGATCTCTGAATACATTGATTTCCATCATAAGAATTGGATCATGGATATGAAGTCATAGGACATCGGACCTTGATCTTCCGATTTGGGAAGGAAGGAATATGACCATATGAAAATGGATATTAATTCCATCTTTGAGTTAACCAGTTGCAATCTCCCAACTCTTCCTATAATTTCTTCCATCAAACTAGTAGTGCGTGTCCCTAATGGTGACAAAAGAATGAGTACCTAGGACCCATGAGATACACGAGGGATTCAATCCAATAGAAATCCTATTACATATATATATTTATGAATTCCATAAGTGGAAGGAAAATATATATCTCCACAAATATCCAAGACACATAATATTCCCCTCACCTTAGGGGGTACTCATCCATGTTATGAAAATTCCCTAAGGAATCACTGATGGATCTCAAGATGAAACGATTAATAAATGGTTATAGGATGCTGAAAAAGATAACCCAAACCATTAATCATGTTAGGTACCTCCCATTATGGAACTTCACCACCCACGAATTGATTTTAAACCACTAAAGACCCATGGATCTAGGAGACCCACACCATTCATAGAAAAAATCCTATTCTAACTCAAAGACCATGTAGTAGGATTTTTGATTTAAAGAATATACTAGAGTTGGAGCTTCAAGTCTCCATGATCCCACAATTTCATGGATGATCGAGAGTGGGGGCTATCAGCAGCAAAAACCACCATGGGCATCCACTGGAGGCATTATGAAGCTTCATCGAAGGAATACAAGGGAAAACTAGGGACATATAGGGAGCCCCCTCAGTATGGATAGCAGATCTTGGGGAACCACTTGGAAGCATGGTGGATAAAGGACCTGAGGAGAGAAACAAAGAGTGTCCTTGATGGAGTCTCTAGAATGCTCATAAAATCCAAGATACCTGAGCACATCATGGTTTAGTGAGGTTTGTTATCATGATAAACTGAGTGTATATTACAAAAATTATAATTTTCATCTTTTTCTTGTTGTGATCTGAGAAAATTGAAAAAATATATTTTCATGAAGCACATTTAGAGATAATTATAATCATGGATCTCTCCTGATAGTAAGATGCAAAAAACAGTAGATTTTTCATTATGTGAATATGGTAATTTAATCCACATGATATGGTATTCAGCAAAACCATGAGGCTTTAAGGTTGAGAAGACATTTTTGAATTCCTATGAATATTTTATATGGTATTATATACAACATTCCCCATGATTTTCTGTGGAACATGTTTCATGATAATTTTCAATTAAAAGTATATATAAATTATAGAGTTTCATTTAGGTTATAATATTTACTAAATTGTGGTGTTCATAATTATAGATGGATTAGGTTTCAGTTTATACCCATTACAGTAGGCTATGTGTGGACCCTATAAGTTTCACTCCATATTGTAGGGAGTATTTCACCACAATTATAGTCTTAATTATTGTTCCTAAGTATGGATAGTATAGTCCACTTAATTTATGGTTCAAATGTGTAAATTTATTTGTTATAATATTTGTTAATGAAATTTTAGTAGTTATATTAATAACTATATCCCCAAAAATGATTCCATTTTTTGGAACATCTTCTACTAGATGTGAGAAAATATTTTAATTTACCAAATTAATGTTTTAATATATTAAACATTAAATATTTTATAGAGAGGTGTTCAATGAATCTATTTTCACAATATTAGTTAATAAAAGAATTGTTTTTTAATATATTTTATATAAATATGATACAAATGAATGAAGATAAACAAAGATTAAAAAATATAAGAAAATGAGGTGAGTAATTGGCTCATGGAAGGCATCCCATTTATAATTATATCTGTGTCTTCAAAACATAGGTTATATATATTAATATTTGAATAGTGAATTGTGTTGAAACTGCGTAAAAATTCACCCAGATTTGAATGATAAATGTTAATAATACTTTATCCAATACAATTTATTTCATATAATAACCTTCAAATGATAGAAATAAATAAAATATTGACCCCAGTTTATTCATGAAAAACTTAGCAATGTATTATGATTCTTGACTAACCCAAGAGAGGCCATTGATGCTCCCCCATGGTATAGTGACCATATAACATTTCAACACTATTCCTGTGACTATTAAACTTTATATTGAACTTAATAGAGAGGATAGATTTTTTCGATGATTGAACATAGAAATAAATAATAGTTATTAATGATAAAAATACAATTGTATTAAAAAACCTTTTTACTAATTATCATTGAAATAAATTAATTTTAAATATATAATTTTATATAAAGATTAAGAATCAAGATTCATAATAGGTCCACCTCCCCTTAGAAAGCTTATTAAAATACATACCCCACCATTTATGAAGATATAATGTATAATAGATAATAGGAGTGAATTATAAAACTAAAATTAAAGGAAAAAAAGTAAAAAGTAAATCTGTATAAATTGATCATCCTTATAAAAAAATCTCTAATATATTGTATCCTAACAACCCCCTCAATTATTATAACAAAATTCCCTATTTTTATATGAATATTATCATCATAATATAGTCCTTAAATTTTTAGAATATCATATCTATAATCTTTTATTCTTTTTACTTTTTGACTCAAATAATTTTTACTCTTCTGATACATAGTTAATTCTATTTTACTATTAGCGTTGAATATATATGATCAAGAGATAGATATAATTACAATAACGAGTTTCCATATTTTATAAATATTTTTATTATTTACCATGTATTCATAGAGATATTTTAAGATTTCCATCATGGATAACCATCTCTACACCATCTATATTCATGTATTTTGGCCAGGAACTTCCCCATGATTGTGAATGATCTATGTGGTATCATCATTAAGTATACTATGAAATATACTAATTCTCATGTATTGTGTGTGATTTATTGAAAAATTTATTTTTTTAATATCATTAATGTGGCACATGAGAGTTGTACTGTGAAATTACCAAACACTACGACAAACTATTCTTCTTCAACATGACATTCATGTTGCATCATAATTGTGACAATCAATGTTTCATGATAAACTCATCTTCTTGACTTCATATGTGAAACCATAACAGTAAAAAAATTATGATTAAATGAATCAATATTTTTTTGAACCTAGAAGACACTACCAACTCCACCATGATTTATTTCTTATCAATCCATGAATGCATGTTGACCACATTAACTTTCCTAGTGCATGATTAAATATCTAAATCTATGTTCCCTCGCCCAAGAAAAATACTAAAACTTGAAAAGAATTGTTATCAAAGTTTGGAATGTGAAAATCCCTGCGAACGACGAAATTGAAACTATTACATGGTGAAATCCATGTCATCCATCATTGTGCATTTGAGAATCAAATATATGTAGACATAATATAGTATTGATGACTCTTAGGAATAATTTATTTGGCCTTTATCCATCAGAATAGGTTCACATCAAGCTCCTCAATTTCTTATGTTTTGATATCACCTTCTTACTGACCTCACAGATTCTTGAGAGGTTGCTTCCTTATGATTTTATCCCCCATCATTGGTTGTACTACGATACAAGGAATAAATGAAAGTGTAAAGCATGATTCTTCAATCATAGTTCACCCTAATGTGGATAAACATTATTTTTTACATACCAAATTTATAACCATTACCTGAATCAAAACTCTTCATATTTTATCCCTTACTCAACTATAATTCCACCCTCACACTTCATTGATTCATCCCATCAAACATTTACATAGGGATTCTTTTCTTTCATTATTACCCATACACTAGCTATATTAAGGTCATCATTATGTGAGGGAACACATTTTCACCTAAAAATAAAATTACAGTGTAATATTATCATCAATAATAATGTTTTTTAATTAAAAAAAGTATTGGTTACCCAATTAAATAATGAAAATAATAACTAAATTTGAAACATATTTATTGAATTTCCAAAAGTTATATTTTAAATTTATAAATATTTGAATCAAATTAAGATATTAGTGTATAATAATTTAGTGGAATAAATAACAATATAATTAATAATATATTCCCTACATCACCATTAAATAATTGTTCTCTATCAAATAATGAAGAGTCATCCAGCGATGTCCTGGGTGATGAGGAATAATAAAATTTAGAGGATGAGTGTGATCATTATTTTCTTGTTATATCTATAAAATAAAATAATCATGTAGTAAAAAAATAAATATTTATGATCATTATGGATAAAATGAGATCAAAAATAAACACATATTAAAAATAGATTTGATAATTTCCCTCATTATATTACTAGTCTCTTTAAAGAGAATAAATTATTAAAGAAGCCCCTTAATTCACATGTTGTAAAAATAAATTTCATTGAAAACAATTATTGTAGTTGATTAAAGTACATAATTTCAATTTTCTAATGAATATAATATCATTAAATTAATTAATTATATATTTTTTAATTTCCAAAAATATTTCCACTCACATTAGTTGAGGTTAAATAAAGGTGGATATTATGCCCAAAAATATCGTGCATATTCTAATACATATAATGATGTTTTGAGTGAATCATACAATTTTATTATGAATAATGTAAAATATGCCAAATGAATTTATAGATATTCTAATAAGTATCATTCACATCATAAAGACATATAATGAATAAAATGTAGTTGTAGAACCCTATATTTTTAATCTAAAATGTACTATAAAATAACACATTTTTCATTTAGGATTTTTTACAAATAAAATAAGACTAAAATGTGAAATTTATTATTAAATAAAGGTGGAATATAATAATGAAATATAAAATAATAAATATGATGATTGGTAAATGAAATTTAAATAAAAAAATATTAAAGTAAATTAAACAAATAATAAATTTTATTACATCAGGATTAAAATATTCATTACCATGATTTATTATTAAGATCCTACCATGATATATATATAATGAATATAATAAATATTTTATAAAAAAATTCTTATGATAATAAAAATGGGACTAAGTTGAATTATTTTGGAGATGTATGAATATAATTATATATGAATAGAGATTCAATATGTATAATTTATATGATTGTTAGTTATATATAACCTTTGGTAACATATACTTGTCCTTAATTTGTATCAATTAAACATATAGTGGATAAATATGGTAAATAATTTTAATATTTGTATAATGGAAATAATATTTGACTCTATTATATAATAGATGAACCATTTAACTATTGTAAATAAATATGTTTATATATTGGGTAAACCTTGATGTAATCACATTATGAAATTTATATATAAAGAGAAAAGTTATTGTATCATGTAATACGTGTCATTTGAATGAGGCCCATTTAGATAATTATTGGAAGGAAGATGTACAATGTGGGATTTTCCCTGATAAATCCCAATATGAACTCTAACAAGTATGTCTTGTGAGAAATAATCTAATGTAGAAATTTATGCTATGGAAAATCACTATGAGATCTATTATAAATATATCACCGCCCACTACAACAATTTCATAACTCACCCTTATGGGTTATATGAATATAATTCAGTTCATTGTATATTAGAATTACTTTTAATTAAACATGTAATTATTCATTTAATAATAATTTAAAAATAGTTTTTCTGTTATTATTATTATTATTATATTCTCTTTTATACATTTTCATTTTCCTAATAAATTAATGAAATTTAAATATTATTTTTAATGGAATTTATTATTAAAATTTATTTATTTTTATTAATAATATTATGAATATAAAATTTAATTAATATTTAACAAATAATGAATATATGAAAAACTAACATACTAATAAAAAATTATTTTTTCAAAGACATTCTATTATTTATATTTTTTATTTCTATATTAATATATTAAATTAATAAGTATGAAATGTAAATTTAAATAAAAATTTTACTTCATTAATTTTTTTTAATAAATTTACATTTATATATAAATATTTAAATGATTGGGAATAAAAATAAATTCATATAATGTTTCAAAAATTCAATTGTTGAAAAAATATTAGTCACACATTAATAATTAATATTTAAAATTGAATATTAATTAATTTTTTAAATTGGATTTATTAAGGTGGATTTAATATTTTTTATCATCATGTTAATTTTTTTAATACATCCATTTTTATTTTATTCTAAAAAATATAATTCACCATAATAAATGAATGAGTTACAATCATAACATGAAAAATGAGGTAAAAGTTCAATATATTGTATAATGTGACAACATATCAATATATATTTAGACTATAGTTTATGTATCTAATATATCTCTACCCATATTAACTATTTCCATATATTATAGGCATTTTTATTTCAAAAGTATAGTAATTATATATTAAATAATGCGTTTCGGTAATTATTTTACTCAAAATTAAATTTAAAATGTCTAGAATCTTACCACATAAATCAGAATCATTCCTTTCATTTCCACAAAATTGTTTGACCAAATTATCATAAAATAAAAGTAAAGATAAATTTTTTTGTCCCTCATCTCATTATTTATCCCCAATTCCTTAAATAAGATGGAATTTCTCTTCAAGTGGTCAAGTTTATACATTTTGAGGAGAAACATCATTTGCCTATTTTTATTTTTTCATCCTCATTCACATATTCATAAATATATTTTTACACATTAGTAAATTTAAATTTATATCATTATTAGTATATAAAACTTATATATAAATTATGAAATAAAAAACACTAACTTAATCATTTGTTTTAATATGTTCTTCTTTTTGTTTGTTTTACCACCTATATGTATGATTCTATAAATTTTGCATCCTGAATGTCTATGGAAACATTAAAACATTTAATATAAGAAAATAAGTGTAATTTTAATTTTTTTCAAATTTGGGGGAATGTAATAAGTAGACTTATCACGTATAAAAAAGATATTCAAAGACATGTAGGAAATTATGGTCATATATTTCAAGAATCTCATCCAATGATATTGTTCATGGTTAGTGAGAAAATATTTCTCAAAATAATAGAAAATATAATGTGATATATCATAAAATATATATGCACGTTATTTTATTTGTTTCCCCCACATTTATCCCTATCGAATGTTCATATTAAACTTATACATTGATGTATAAAATTTTACAAATGCACGAGTATACATAATCACCCTATATATTTATAACCCTAAAAATTGGGAAAAAAATTAATGCACTCCACTAGTTACAAATACCACTATTACACTTATATTTTCATTGATTTTAGATGAATAGATAATAAGAAAAACACCAATCATGGTTTAAATTATTTTTATTTCTTCATTAATGTGATGAATCTCACTGTTATTATAGAAACATTGACTATTATATAACTCCATTTTATTCCAATAAATATATATCATTATTATATTTTATCAATGTTCAAATTTTTATCTCATTCATCCTTTTTATGATAACATTATCTCAGACTTAATGTGATAATCTCCATGCTTCCATCATTTTTGATCATTTTTTATTTTTGTATTATGATAAAAAAATTCACCCATAATAATTTTCAAACCATAAATCAGAGTCATCCTAACAAATTAATAAAAAAATTCCAAAAAAATAATTGATTGATTGATTTTTATTATTTTACCATGGTCCATCGTAACATGTAATACCAAAAAAGACCCATTTTAATGTCTGATTTAACCTTGCAATCATAAAATCCAGAAAAACAATATTTTACATGCTTAAAATATATGTTATATATATATATATCTAGTTTTATTTCAACCATGGTTTCAAATAGCTCTGACCAAGACATTTTTGACATCCAAGTGAAATTTCTTATGAAAAATCATCTTATATTCCTTGTTTCCTATTTTAGAAGAAATCCAAAAAACTCATTGTGTAATAGTCAATTACATTATTGTAGAGACTTATGATGTTCTATCCTCCTCCAATTGCCCAAAGGACTTCCAATTATTTTATTATTTTAATCAGAAACCCCCTTTAAAGGGAGAATGGGGGAAACCCCTAACAAACATCGTCAACATAAGACAATCATGATCCTAAGGTCATGAGAGGAAAATACACAACAACCTGAAGCTAACTCATTCCAGAATATAACCAAGGTAGAGATCTCTACCAAAGTATGGTTGACCAGCGAACAAGTTTCATGTGTCAAAGCACAAGCCCAATTCCATGGATGGTGCCATACCCTATCAAACTTCAAAATTTGAAAAGTGCTGAATCAGTGAAAATCACACGCAAGTACCTCCTCTGGGTCCTGATCCACAAGGAGTCCTGGTGAATCACCAAAAAAATAGACCTCACTAGAAAAAACCTTTCCCCTATTCCACAATCATGGATCCAAGTCTACAAACCCTGCATCCCTCCACAAACACCCCCGTCAACACAACATTACATGCCTGAAAGATAATTCAAAAGGTGAAAGATCAGACTATAGTCACCAGGACTGGATGGCCCAACCCCACACCAACGAAACACCACCTATGAGGTAATATAGGTCATCATAAAATAGAAATGATGGACTAGGCATGGATCTAATCCAATCAAAACCACATATACACCGCATCAGGATTAGAAACTAGCCAGATGATGATTAGGAACCCGTGGAAGGGGATAGATGATCCGCCGACATCAATCCAAACTAAAAAAAAGAACCATCCAAATTCATAATAATAGAATACCCAAATTAGACCTCAAAACCCAGAAACTGAAATCGAAGGACAATGCCTCCCCCTCCGGATCATGCAAATCTGGGCAAGCCGCACTCAAACCACTGAAGACCACCTGGTCAGGCCTGTCGATCTGAGAGACCTTGAGGGAGTCAATCAATGTCGTCAGAAGTGATGGTGATCACCAAATCACCACCATTGATCCACATAATATTCAAAATAGGTGAGTTGCATCGACCGACCATATAAGCATCCCCGAGAATCGCAGTCACTGATCCTTACTAAGATGTCGGGCATGTGATCTGGAAGCGCGACATCCCCCTCTCCAAGAAAAAACCAGATGGAGCCACCACAAATGGACCTAGCCAGAGGTCTAAGTGAATTTGACTCGAGAAGAAACCCTTGGAGGCACACGATTAGGAGAAGATGCTGCTCTAAGGCTCTTTATCCCCGACATATGTTGTTCTATCATGTAATAATAGATTATCTGTTTTGATGATTTGAAAATAAATATTTTCTTATAGACGAATATATTCAAATTAATTCAGATTTTATTACTAATTATCCTTTATACATTATGTAATGATGGATAAATAACTTCTGAAGGAATTTATCTGACATATAATTTACTCTATAAGAGTAAATAAATCCATTTTATGAACACTAAATTTATGATTCTTGTCAGAGAAATTTGTATCTCATGAAAAACATAATAATATTACAATGGAAACTCAATACTTATGCATAATATATAACGACACCAAAATAATTTATCTAAATGATGACCAATTGAAAATGTAAATTACTATATAGAGAAATAAAATTGTCTTATACAGCTATCAAAATTTGAAATTTTTGACATATATAAATTCTGTAAATTCTTTTATCATTAGAAATGGAAATTCATAAAAAGATTTATCTAATGGTCATCAATGGAATCATTTCAAATAATTTATGATATTGAAGTAAAAGTTTGTCTTATGAATTATATTTGGGAAAATATATCCAACGAGAATAGTAAATCTAAATAAATCATCCCAAATTACATGGAAGTCATATATCTTATATATCTTACAAAAATAAATGGTATATTATCTTTTGAGAATATAAATTCCACAAAATTATCATATAATGATCATGTTACTATATAAGTATTCTCTATGATTATTCCCCATACTACTAATTTTGAAATATATATAAATCAACATACCCATTTAAGAGTATTAAAAATATTTTATAATGAATGAATGATTGATTTAGCCAAATAATCATTTAATCAAATTGAAATTACTAATATGGGAAACATCTGTGATGCAATCCATGTAATTTAATTCGATATTTGGAAAAGTAGGATAATTGGAATTTAATAAAACATCCAATAATATTTAAAATGAATTATTCATATAACCATTTGGAGAATCAATAGTTATTTTGGTCAAATTCAAAGAGTATTTACGAATAAAAAGGGTAATCACTACATGAAACACATCTTTGTACATATGAAAATATATTTTCATCTCATACCACTCACAAGTTACAGTATATGAAGATTCTAAAATATTTTTGTTTGTACCATATTATCTCTATCAATCAATGAAATTATAGAGATACTATTCTAATCCATTCGTCTCCTCTAGTCATATATTAATCTACTATCAGTTTAATTTTCAACTGTGTGCTACATACATATATAATATTATTCTTTTCAAAACTATATATAATGATACCCATATTACTTTAGTTCATTAGAATTGAAGATAGGTTTTTAAAATGGAGACCCTTTTTAACATATCTTGTAAGATTTTAGTAAATAAAATTTTCTTTACTCATCTACGAATTCCACAAAAAACATGCTGGTAAAGTGAATGTCAACAAACTCTTTGTTAAGTATGTTGGTGGAGTTGAATATATATTCTATGTGCTTAGTACCATTATAAATTATATATTCTCAACATAATTTTTTTTAAATTATTCTACATATTTACATACATAAAATATTAGAATTGATTAGAAATAAAGTGCTTTTTTTGTTTGTTAGGTGATGAATATTTTTTAAGAACTCAATTCACACTAATGTTGCTTATTTATTCATCCAGTATCCAAGAAACAATTCATGTCACATTGAGGTTATTTCTGTGTTCACATGTAAAATCTATTGATATTCACTGATCGTTATGAAAAGGTTATAATATTTAAATAAAGTTGTAGAAGTATAAGAATTAAGAATCTTAATTTATTAGAGGCATCAATGGATTCTAGAAGAGAATTTTGATCACCATTAAAAATAACATTTCTATAATCGTTTTCATAATGATAGGAAGAATTGTGAAAAATTACAATACCAAATAAGAAATATGGGAAGATATTATAGAATCATATTATGATTTCTATTACAAAAAAAGAATGATTTTATAAGTGAACTGGTAATAAATGTGTTTACCCAAGTATCATAGTGTGATACAAGTTATGTGATGTGAAAAATAGTCATTTTCTAGTAATGTATACATAATGTTATGTATCTATGATAGAAAAAATATATATTTATTTTTAAAAATTTCATAATGGATGATTGAAAAAAAATATCCCGGATGAATATATGACTTAAATATATTGTTAATATTGTTTCTTCACATAGAGAACCAATTAATTTACTAGGTAAATCTCAAGATATTCTCAAAGTTATTCCGTATTTGTAGAGTTTAATTTCATCTTCTATTCGGTAATACAAAAGAGTAAACGTTTTTATTATCAGAACTCATAGTGTAAATATATTGATTTATAATGATGAAATGGAAGAATATAGTGAGAATAAAAATAGTAGGATGTACAATCGTTCATGGATATTATAACTCTAATAATTGATAAGAAGTGTATGAAAAAAAAATGTGCAGTCATCTAAGTAGGTGACATCAAAAAAATTTACTTCAGATAGTGAACATGAAAATTTTTAAAGGATGTTTTAAAATTTATACTATAATAGATGAGGCTTTATAATTCCATATTATAAGTATAATAAATATAATGGAAGCTCTAGGGAGTTCTGATTCTATGAGTGTATGAAACTCAAGCATATTAATCCAAATTCCCCTCAACAAAAAAATAAGAATTATATGAAAATTGTTTACAAGAGGGACTAATTAATGAAGAAACTAATGATATACATGAAAAAAAACATGGTTATATTTAGAATATTAAAGTGAAAATATATATTCACAATATTAAATAATGATTTCTAATCCAATATACAATATGTTTATTATAGAACAATAAGATGTGGTACACTCTGTTTATGGTATCGATCATGAGTTTTGATCCAAAAATGAAAATTTATCTTTTGAAGAAATAAATGAATATTTTACCAAGTCAGAAAAAATATATTAAACCAATAAAATGGAACATAAAATCCCCAATTGAGTAGTCTATATGGATAGATTAAATACAAATATGGTATTTATTTTTCAACAACGTGATGGTGGTATCTTTTAATTTCTCTAAAAATTATTGATATATTTCTAGGGAAAAAATCATACACTCTAAGAGGACCATGAAAATATAATGTCAATAATTATATCAATGTCATTTTCATTGAAATTATAGAAATTATATAAATACATAAATAAATTAATCTTGAATTTGTACTTGAAGGTATTGGCATTGAAATTTTTATTCATTGTTTAGGATATCTAAATGAAATTTTATTTCATAGCTACATTAAATGAAATTGAAAAGAGAGAAACTATGAATTTCATGTTAAATGATAAATCAATAAAAATAATCATTTAAATAAATTAAATAGTTTTCTACATCTTGGATTCTATAACATCCCCATTGATTGTTTTAGTACATATATAATAATAGAACTATGTGGAAATTTTTTGGTATGTGTTAGTTGATGATATCTGAATATTTAGTTTGGTATTAATTTTTTGTGTTAATATGGAATCCTTTTATATTTTTATAAATTTTTCAATCATTTATTGAATGGAAAAAATGAAAGAGTATATCTTTAAGAATTTCTAATGGGGGAAAATTTAAGAACCAGGATTTCAAATATTATTGTTCAAAAAATTTAATCAAACTTATTTTTTCAGACCTCGGGTACTAAAATAAAATAGTGATCATGAAAGGATTAAAAATACATTATAATAAATTTCTAGACCATTGATTTCAATATAACATTACCACTAATTTTTGGGCTGATGTAGTATACACAACATGGAATTTCACTAACAGAGTCCTAGTTAGAAATATTTTGTTTAAAATATCCTACTATCATATGAATATTATAAAAATAAATGTTGGATACAATAAATTGATAGTATGAAAATATTATATTCATAAAACTAGAGATATTCTGTTAATTATATGAAATATTTCTATAAAAGTATATTTAAACGTTATTATACTACAATTAATGGTTATATATAATTCAGTAAAAGTTCAAATATTTTTTAAAAATCAACTCATGTGATATTTTATGAATGTGATACTTTTCATAAAAAAATGAATCTTTGTAACAGGATAAAAAATTATTTTGAAAACAAGTTATATGATTCTTTATATGATAATAAAAAAATATGATGATTTGGATGTTAATTTTGGAAAATAAAATCCAGAAAGGATGTATATTATTATCCAAAATTTATTCTTATAATAAAACCTTGTTCATTGAAAAAACATCCCCTAGAGATCACAACAAGAAACATAGATTATGCTTTTAGGACATTACGAAGAGTATGAAAACTTACTTATTTTTTTCAATTTTATTTGAACTAGATCCTATACCACAAAAAAGACTTAGTGGATGAGAGTTGGGTTTTTATCAATTCATGTTGAATTGAAATATTTTACAAGTAATAAGGTATATAAATAAATTAATAGGTCCTCTGATTACCCAATTATTTGAAAAAATTACTTCTTAGAAAAAAATTGGATGGTGATGGTGTGATCATTGGGAATATGTCTAAAATATAATATGGAATATATAACTAGGAAGAATCAATAGATTATGAGAATAAATATTCCCTTGTAGAAATATTATAATCAATTAGGAATATCATATCTTATACATCACATATGAAATGTAAATTTTATCAAATTTATGTTGAATATAATTTTCAAAATGGTTTTCTTATAGTGGAAGATAATGTTGAACAACCCCCCCCCCCCCTTTGGAAATCCGCATTTTATAGACTATTTTTAAACATAAAAATTTTATTTATGTCCCTGACTAAGAAAATATATATGGGTATGATCACTAGAATTATTTTGTATTATAAAATTGATTCATAACAGCAGTATAATATCATATTTTATTTCCAGAAAAACATCATCCTTAGATATTTTTTTAGTTATGTTATCTATTGGAGATGTGAGTTTTTGGATATCCAAATAAATGGACATGCATTGTTTTCAAAACTCTTGAAAAAAAAAATTTAAATTAGAATTATGGGTGAGTAAAGTTTCATTTTTGGTTTTCTTTTTCATCAAAAATTATCTGGTAATTTTCTAAATAAATGTAAATACATAACTTAGATACATAAGATATATGTACATAAAAACATAAAAATACAGAAAAATATAAGGAGTTATAATGGAAAAAAATATTTGGATATATAATTTCAACTATTTAAAAAAATGTTCAATTCATGAGTAATTATATGTTTAATATATTTAACAGCTAGTAGGCCATACATTATGTTGAGAGTAATTTTATTTTCTATATATTATGATAATCTAATGAAATACTAGATATAAGTTTTAAAAATAATTTTATGTTATATGAATGAATCAATTTCTCTTTATTCTAATTTTATAAAAACAAATTATATTAATTTGATATTATACTTAGCTATCTAAATTAGTGGTTTTTGAGTAGATATGAAGAGAACCTCTAGAACCTGTAATTTGTTTTGAAAATATCATGTATCCTAGTATGTTAATAAATATCATTCATCTCCATTATCAGATACTAAAGTAACGTACATATCTATCGGTTGGTAAAATTCACATATTTTAGGTATTAAACCCACCATAATGATTTTTTTCTTATGTTTTAATCATATTTCTATAAAATATGTTAACACTAATTCCATATATTTTTTAGTTATTCAAATAAACCATTCTAAAATAATGAATATAGGCTCAAGGCCTAATTTCATGAATGATAAATAAAAAAATTATATTAAAATGTAATTTGTCTATTATAAATATAATTTGGCTTATAATTTTAATAACTTGGTTCTTATAGATCGATTTGATTTTATAATATATAAATTATGTTCATTTAATTTTATGTAACTCTATTTTGGTTAATATAAAAAAAACGGATTTAAAAAGTATATATTTTGTAATTTCATATTTTTCTCTTATTTTTTAGTATTAGACGCATCTTAATATTTCATGTAGCATATTAATTTCCCGACTACCTTTTTATATCACTCGAATAGAACCTTCTATTAACTAGAATGATTGAATATAAATTATTCATATGTTAAAACATATTGAAAACCATAGAGATATCATGTAATTCATTTCCATTACAATTTTCCATTAACCTGGAGGCCTTTGTTAACCATATAAGGAAAAAACAGATCATACAATGTTGTAAATAGTAGATTGAAGTGCTCATGGTTGGTGTGGAACATGATGAAAATAAAACATATTGATACAAGTTTTATTTTCATGATATATATTCATCCCATTATGAATATTAATATTCAATGACAATAATAATTTTCCAATAATAAGATAATGTAGTTTTTATATGTGAATGAATTTCATGAGTTTTATAAAACTTCTGTCTTCCTCTTCAATGATTCTGAAGACCTAGTTACCATGATTGTGATTCACAATAACTTCTCTACATCATGAATCAAAATTTCTAGTGTGTTTATATTTAAAAATAAATTTCATTTATATGTCCATGTTAATCTTGGTTCCATGGATAGAATCCTCACTTTAGAGATCATGAAATTCAAGTTCATTATGTCAGGTAATGTAATGAATGTTTTCAGTTTCAAAAGGATCGAAATAAATAACCATGTAAATTTTAAACAATCAAAATTCAATTATAGGAACTATATTTGGATGGGATATTATGTTAAAATAATAAAAAAAATTATAAAATCTTCATTAAAAATACTATATATAATAAACCTACCCAGGTGACCTGCTTACTTAGAACCCAACCTGGTATTCTACATACCTGAAGGGTGTTCATGATCCCCATGGTCTAGTAATAAGAACCAAGGCTTAGAAAAACACCCCACAGGATTAATTTCCCCCAACATAAATGAAAATAATGAATATATATTTATATATATACATACGAATAAGAAAGAAATAATTGAACACTAATATATATATATATATTTATTTATGTTCCAAAAAAATAATAAGACACCAGAATAATGTAACCTTTAAATTAGATTCAACCTCAAAGGGAAAAGTCCAAATGCAAAGGATAATAAAAAAGTAAACTACTATATATGATTGTATAGGTAACACCCATAATCTCACTACTATCCACCCAAATTAGATAACATGAAACCCCATTAAACCACTATGGTAGTTTTACCATCCCTAAATTGAAATACATTCAAAGGTCTATGCACTGCCAAACGGCTGAACATGGTGTGAGATAACAGGTTCAACGGGATCCCACTAAGGTGTTCCATACTAATCCATAAAACAATGGTTATATATATACATTACCAAAAAACATGGCATGATAAGTAGTAAATTAGTTATATAAAAAATGGTAAAAATTTCCCATTTTCCACAATTCTAAAACAAATGAATATATATAAATTTCAAAGAACATTTTCCAAATCCTACTTTACAAGAATCAACATACATAATAAGGATAATATAGTAAAAAGATAAAAAGTAAAAAATAATAGTATCATGAAAGGTATCACAACACCAATGAATACAACTGGTTAGGATATAGACTACTCATACCAAAAAACCAATGAACAATACACTCCAATAAAACAAATACATTTTATACACAAGTGGACCTAGGATACACCCAATGTGTGATTCCCAAACATCATATACATAAATAGATCCAATAATCTACACTCTTCAACTTGATGAACACCCAAAATGTAAACCCCTGTAATGCATTTCAGCCTTCATCTAATCCTTTGACCTTGTACACATGGAAACCCATGTGATTTTTTCACAATATTATCAACACCTTTAAAACCATTTATGTAATTAAATATCTAATATGGTAAAAATACCCAAATATTTTTGAAAAATCATTCAATTCTTTGAAAATAACCCCATTCATTCAATTTATAAAAAAAAGGAAACCCACTCATCTTAAATAAAATTCAACACACACTCAACAAACATGACAATTTCATATTAAATAATTTATAAATGAATATATTTGAAAGGAAAAATACACTTTATCAAACATAGGTTAGAGGAAAAACAACCTACCACAATGATCAGGTTGAACATGCCCGCAATGGGTTAAACCAACAACAAAACCCAACAATGTCAATAGAAACCCTAGAATCACGTCCACATCCAATGATTGATTAAATATATAAAAATGGGTTAATGGAATGGTGGAAATCCACATACCTTATTAATGTACACATGAACACCGAAAACAATAACAAACAACCGTAATCGAGATCAATGATTCAAAGATATATTGAAGATTAATTAATAAGTGGTTTAGACCCATCAATATTCAGTTGATCTATCATACTCTAAGGAGTAAGAAAGTATGAAACAGATAGAAATGTTAATTTTTGTGTCACACATCGACATGAATGAAGATTAATCAGCAAATAAAAGATCCCAAAGGGATTTTAGGGATCCAAAAATATCCAGAGGATGGATCTAGGTCGAGATCAATGATGCTAAAGGGGATAAAATCGAGAAATTAAGACGTTATACTTGCTTAAATCATCCATCCATAGTTTTATGAAATAGTATCACTATTAAATTTCATGTAATTGTGTTATCCCATAATCACCAAGAAACCCATCACCATTTAACTAAAAATTTATTTATGTTTATTTATGAGTCACATGTTTTTTAACCCTATTACACATCGTGTAATTTCTCCATTATACAACAAAAACATTTGGTTTTGTGCCAGAAGTTCCAAAAATATCTGAATTCACCATTATAGTTATCCTTTGGTTTCATTATAGGTCCTACCAATACAATGAAAATATAAAATGATGATAATTATGAAAACTTACCTTTTAGGATTGTAAAGGGATGTTACCACCACCCCACCATAAAAACATTATTTCACTAGAAATACTACGAAGAAACATTCACTCTAAAATGATGAGGCCACTGATCTATCATCAGTTCCTCCTGATCAAATGTATCAATTGATTCATAACCATGTTTCCATCGCACTAGAACCAAAGGTCTAATCCTCCCATGATGTACCTTGGTTTTAGGTTCAACTATATTGACTGGAATCTTAGTGACAGATATATCAAGATCATATTCAACATCAAACGAACTCAGAAAATGAGATAGATTAGATTGATATTTTTGGATTTGATATACATGAAACGTGTTATTTATCGATATCAATTATGGTTGATATTCCAAATTCTAAGAAATGTTCATCACTTTCTTAAAAACGTTATAATTCCCATCAAAATGGGGAGAAATTTTCCCTTACTTTCCAAGACATCAATGACCCAAACAAGGTGAATCATTCAAGAACACTCGGTCACCAACAAAATATTCCAATAACCTATGTTGATGAGAGGAATTATATATATACCTACTTTTTTCTTTTAACATCCACTGAAGAAAAAACTAATTCTTTAATGTCCTGTATTAAACCGAGCATATTCCAATTAAGGAACTTTCAACAATCTTTGAGAAATAGATTGATGATTTACAAGGCCATCCCTAGAAGACCACAATGGTTACATTCAGATCACAGACTGGAAACTATTATTATAAGAATACTAATAAATCCCCAAGTTATCATACCAATATACAACACTGTACGGAATGCAAGATAGAAAAATATCCTCAAGAATATGTTCAGATATTTCTATCTGTTGGCCTGACTATGGATGGTACGATGTACTCAAATGATCCTAAAATTAAAATGAATCCTGATGGTCATTCCAATAATGAGACGTAAAACAAGGTTTTCTATATGAAATGATAGTATATAGAACTATGTGATACTAAATAATCTATTTCACATAGAGTTTTTCAAACTCACTAACTATAATTGTTTCCTGAAAGGGATTACAGTGAACTGATTTAATCAGAAAATCAGTCATGTGTTATAATAAATTCATCTTTTTCTAGTTACGCACCATCCTAAAAAAGTCTTAAGTGATATCATCTCAGTTACAAGTAGGAACTAGATGTGGCTGAAGAACACCCAAACGTTTTTCATTCTTGTATTTCACTATTTGGAATGTATAAAAACAAGAGAAAACCCTAGAAATGTCATGTCTCACACCAGGACACCCAAACTACTATCACATGTCATAGAAAATATCCATGGTTTATTGATTAACTAACCTCTAGGAAATATGTAATTCTAACATAACCACTCACTTTACCAATGGTGGTACTAAAAATGATTTTTGAAGTAATGAAAATGAACTTAGGAGAAGGGATACTTAGTTACAACCTCACCACCTTTAAGAGATTCACTAATGCTATGAAAATCATAATAATGTTATTGTTCCTATATAATGAACTCATGAAAAGATGAGGTCAGCTGAACACTATTTCAAGAGATCCATTCTGCTGATTCCTCGGCTCCAATGTGGAAGTGTGAAAAAAGAGACATCCATTTATACTCTTTTTGATGATTCATTCTCTACATGGTTCAGAAGTATCTTGCTCAAATCATCTGCAATGACATTCCCCTTCCCCGAGATATTTGATATATCTATGTAAAATTTCATAAGGTATTCTACACATCATCTCAATGTGAGATTCATAATTTTCTAATAATATATATACATAAAACTCTTATAATCAGAAAATATTTTGAATCTCTCCTAGAAAATATAATACCTCGAACACTTTATGTCATGAATAAACATGGAAATGTCTATGTTATGAGTTTGTTAATTCATCCCCTGTGGTTAGAGATGACAAGATCAATAAGGTACTACATTATTATCAAACATATTCATGCAACATAATAATCAATAAAATCATCAAAAAACACCACGTATTCATTACTAGGATTAGGTAGGACAACGATAGGAGAAAAAGAATGAAGTCATTTTATATCATCAAAAGAAGACTGACACTTCACATTCCAAGTGAATTTTACATATTTCCTGGTATGTGATACCAATGTGATTACATTTTAGATAAATATTTAATAATCTCTTCGTTATATCTATCAAGAATAAATAAAACATTAAATCTCATTGATATACTATTGTTCACTCCATGATAAGATATATTGTAACATTTAAGGATCAACTGAGAGTCCATGTTCAAAAATAATGTGCCCTAAAAATGTCACTTCTTGAATCGAAAAAGAAAAATTTTTATTTCAGTCCATAACATTGGTGATTTCTCATAATTTCCATCCATACCACATATGGTGGTCAAGGTTAGAAATGGATTTCCAATAACCCAAAATATCACCCATAAAAAATACCACAAAAGTGTCAAAAAATAGATGGAATATTTGATCAATCAAATCAATAAAAACAGAAGCAATATTTCTCAGATGAAAAGGAAACCAATGATATTCCTAATGGCCATACCTATTCATGAATGATGTATTCATTATATCAGACTCCCAATATCTAAGATGATGATTATTCAATTAAATATAAATATTTGAACACCACATTTCTCCCTTTTACTGATAAAATAAATCATCAAAACAAGTCATATGATAGATGTTCTTTACAATTATGTGGTTGAACTTCTGATAGTCCACACATAGTTGATGTGAAACGCCTACATTCTTGGAAAAGTGTCTAGAGGATTCTAGTGATGAAAACATTTTGGAGAACCATTTTTTTCTAGTAGGTCATCCAACTGAATATTCAGATCCTTTATCCCCAATAGTACTATATGTTAAGAAGTTGTCGATATCAGCTGTATCCCTGACACCACGTTAATAAAAAACTATACTAATCTATATAAAGGAAGATTAGAGATGTGTTTTGGTAAATTGAAAAAAAATCCCAAAAATAAACAGGGAAGATCAGTATTAGAAAAAACACTATCATGATCAATAAAAAAAGAAGGTAAAAAAAGATGATCTCTTGGTGGGAAGGTATAACAGGACTAGACCTCAGGTCCCACTCTTCTTAAAACACATGAGACCACCAATAAAAAAAATGAAAAAAAAATTGTTAGAAAACCCTTACTTGTTGAGTGACTAGGAAATTTATACTGAGGATGATATAAAACATATCCTAATCAATAATGAGAAATTAACTGGCCAACATTGTATCAACTCTTGTCAACAATCATGGACATCCAAACCCCTTAATATTTTTTTTTACCAAGTGTTGTTTTTCTCTATAACAAATGAAATATGTTCCTATATAAGTTTAAGTATTTTGACAAAATTTGTAGATATAAAAGTCTAGGTGGAACCAATATCCAATAATTCAATTGCTATATAAGATTCAATAAAGGAAGTACCTCTCAACATCGCCGGAGCTGCATCTACTTCCACTAAAAGCTGCTCTAATGTGTGAAAGTGTTTCCATCATGAAGCATATGGCTGGAACCAAGTAGTCATTAAAGAATCTAAATTACCAAATTTTGGCTTTATAAATGATGAACCATGACCATAATGAGTCATATAAATAGTTTTAAAGAATACTTTTAAATGAAAAACATATCCACAATGATTTACGGTCTTTAAGGGCATTTGAAAAAACATATGGTGTGTATGTCATTTTCACACTGATAACAATACGAAGGAACACTAATAGTTGTATAAGACTATGTAGAGGTGTAATTTTGATCATACCCACCTCTATCCATCTTGGGTTTACACTTAAAAATAATTTTCTTACAATATGTTCCATTAAAGCGACCACTAGATGGATGATAAGAGGTGGAAACTTCATCTTTTCCTTCCATTTTCAACTGTTCCATCATAGATCTGGCTACGATCTATACATAGAAAAAAATTAACATAAATACTTATGATTTGATATCCAATCTCAATCCCTATATGTACATATGGTCCTTCAACTAGTCATTCTTTAACACATCAAGAGAAAAAAAGACATTCTCCGCAAACTGATTGAAGTACGCCGACACATAATGCTCTCTCTATTAAAATTATTGGAACTCCAAATATTTTTCCAAAAAATGTTACTCTGTAAGAAACTACTAGAAGAATCATGTTCTAATCCATTATAATCTAATTCCATGTGTCTATCTTCCTAGACTAAAAAATCCCACTATCACTTACTAGGACCACTGTGATTGAACGTTGCATAGTTCACCTTGATATTTTCATGTATCAGCATAATTTTGAATTTTTTTTTGATCTTATCCAGCTAGACCTATCTATCATGAGGTAAATTCATCCATTTAAAAGATTTTGGATTATCATGCAAGATTTACAACCATCAATCTCTATCTCCTCCCACTATTAGATATACCACAACAAATGCTTTCTGAACTCAAAGTATGTTCGGATTAATAAATAAAACTTCGTGTACTATAGAATTGATGATATTTTTATATATTGGAAGTTTCCCTTAAGGTGAATCTACTACACACTCATAAAGAACTCATGGGAGACATATTTAATTCATACTGACTACCACCAAAATAGAAGGAAATATCAGACAACATATAAACTATATGTTCAAACCAAAATAACCATAATAAAAAACTGAGATTAAAAAAAAGAAAACATAGGAGACACATATCCCAATATTCCATGGAGACGTGAGTCTGATCACGATAAAAAAGTGGACAAGCACTCATCACAACATGCCCCTCATATCCAAAATTTTTTATCTCCTCTCTAATGAAGTTCCACTAGAATGGACTGGTAAGGAAAGGCCTACTATTATACAACTTTTTAATGAACCAACAAGGGTTATCCTCAAACATAGAACCCAAATCAATCTACGACATTGCCAATGTGAATTCCTGATCCCTAAGGTCTGGTGACAATCATGCAGGCATCGAAACACAAACCAATTGAATGATTTCAACCATCCTAAACAAAAAATATTGATATATATATTTATATATATATATATTTACTTGTATAAGAAATAAAGAGTAATATAGTAATATATATTGCATCCATGACTATAATATGATAGAGGAGAGAAAACAACACCTAAACTAAATAGAATCCTTAATTAAAAAGTCCAAATGAATTTCAGAAAGATAAAAAAGAAACTAGTCCTTGTAATTAACTGAGAAACCTCCCAAAATATCACATCCATCTACCCAACTCATCTGACATGAAACCACACTTTCTCAGTATGAATCCTTTCCTTTTCCTTCATCAAAATACATACAATGGTATATGCACCGCGAGAAGGGTGTAAATAGTGTGAGGAAACATGATAAATAGGATCCCACCTCCATGTTCAATAACAAGTCTCTATATAACAATTCATGTATTCTAAATTCAATTAAAAGATTTCATGATAAGAAATAAATCAATTTTATATAATAAATGGTAAATAATTCATCACTTCTATAGTACTTAATGAAAATAAGTTATATCAATTTCTATTCACATTTTCCATATCATATTTAACATGAATTGAAATGAATATTAACTATAAAAGAGTAAAAATCGAAGTAGTACAAAAGAATAATAACATCAATGATATCATGACATTACAGAATATAACCAGTCATACAAAGGACTACTCATACCCAAAAATTTATGAATAGTGAATTGTGGTACATGAAGCTAATTATCTACACTACGAGACTAGGGATACACCCAACATTTGAAACACCAACATAATATATTTTCCTACACCAAATAATCTATACTCAATAACAAAAGGAGAACCCAGAATTTGAACCCCCACAATGGACAATCGCCTCAAGAAAATCCTTCCACCTAGTACAGATGGAAACCCATGTGATTGATCTCGCAATTATTTTAATGTCTATAAAACCATTTTAAAACCATCAAGGAAATTCCAAATTTAATAGTGTGAACATACATTCTTCATTTTCAAAATTATTTCAATGCTTTAAAATATCCATTTGCTTTCCATTTATCAAAAAACAATGAAAAAAATCTTCTATAATATACCATTCCAACAAACAATAAGCATGAAGATTTGAAAAATTTTTGTTTATAAATCAATTTAAAAAAAATTGAACAATAATGATTGTGAAGAAAATGTTTGAGACGGAAACAAAAACCTGATAACTCAGGTGGAACATGCCTCAAAGTTGTTCCACCAAAAATGAAACCCAAAAAACACCATAGAAACCTGAGAATCACATAAAAATGTCAATATATATTCAATTAAGGAAAATAGGTTTGTAGAAATAATGACATCTGCATACCTCAAGAATTTATATTCTCCCCACGAAATCCAATGAAGAACATCTGTAACAGAGAACCAAATATCACACCAACAATCATTATTTGACAACACGGGGTATATATCCACAAATCTCATATCGATATATCAAAATACGAGGAATATATTAATAAATGGAGAGAATTCTTTCCCAGTATGTAACACAACAATCAGAATGGGGATCAATTTCTAAATGAAAAGTCCCAGAGAGGTTGGAGGGCTCCCAAAATTATGTAGTGGTAGCACTAGATCATGAAAAAGGAACCTAGAGGGTATAGAATAATTAAATTCATCCGTGATTTCTATTTAAAAATATTCATCAGGAAATTACATAACATGAAACCCAATTACACATCACGTAATTTTTAACTCCCATATTTGTTGAGAAACCCATTACCTTTAGATTAAAAATGGATTGAATTTTATTTATGATTTACATGTTCTATAACCATATTAAAAATCATTTTATTCTTTAATAGGATATAAAACCGTATGATTTTTGATAGAAATTCCAAAAAATATTAACATCATCAATATAGGTATAATTCCATTTCTAGCATGGCCATACTCAGACAATGGAAATGTAAAACCATGACTTGCTTAATAACTCACCTCTCAAGATAGTAATCGAATGTTACATAGTGAATCTACAATGTTACTTATTGATATAAATAGGACACATTCAAAACATTATGGTAATATTCTATCCCTTTGGACAAATTCAAATATTAGTTTTTAAATCATACGTTCATATACATGAGACTACCACTAGATGTTACCTATTTTTAAACTTTTGAGTATTATAGTGTTTAAATAAAGTGGATATTTTAGGATCATTTTTAAAAGAATGATACTATCAAATTGAATAGAAAATGAAACATAAGTATTCTATTGTCATGATTAGTTGGAGTCACCAATTTAAATAGATTTTTCTGATGTATCTGTTAATTATTTGGAAGTGTTACAATAGACGTACCTTTAGACATAATGCTTCATTCTGATAGATGATGAACAATTTGAGTGGTTGTTTCAGGAAAAAATCATTTTATGTATTATATAATGGTGTTATCTATACCATATTTCCAATTATAAATACCTCAAACTGTTATCTACATGGGTAAAATCACTAATATTCATGCTCATGTTCCTCCAGATTCATATACAAGAGAATTTACGACTCAAACACTTACATAGAAATTTAGTATTTATCAAGGAGAAACAATCTCAACAACATTCTATGTTATTATTTTTTTAAAATAATTATGATTCAAATAACAACATCATGAGAGTCTCTGTTTAGTTAATCAATAATGATTTTTTTGGAATTATAAAGAATATATTGATGAAAAGGATGAAGCTACTCCACTTATATATAAATGAAAACCAAGACATGATTATATCAAACTGTATCACCCCAAATAAGTTCCTCATATACCTCAAAATCAACAAGTAAAATTTATTCTCTCAGTGGATGGAGACCATTGAATATATGAAAATTAGTATGCTTGGATTATGATTTTTACTAATCATGATAGCTATCGGATTCCTACCATTGAACATCACACCACATATGAGATTTCATTTTTATGTTATTATGAGATGAGGACTTAGGTTAATTATTTGAAAAATTATATGATCGAGTCTCGAGTATAATTACTAAAACATAAAAAAATCTTGATTCATGAGAATATCCAAACACCCTTTGGAAGAATGTAATGATTCTATTAATCTATACAAATTATATCCTGAATCATCAACAAAATTCTATTTACATAAGTTAAATTTATGTATAATGATTGTAGTTTCAATTTTTATAGTGAAATTCATAAAAGAATCTATAACAGATTCCTCATTAAAAGGATCTATGAATTAGGTTTCACTAGAATCCAGATTGGATAGTGTTTTCTCACAAAACAGTAAGTCAGTATTCTAGTATTTAATCATTATAGTATTAGAATATGTCAAAAATAATTTCGGTACATCAATACATTTTTTATCTAAATTAAAAAATATTTAAATCACCCAATGTAGGATCATATTAATTGTACAATAGTTTTTAAAGGATATGAACACTATTATCAACAATAATTCTATATTAATTCAAAATTCTTTAGTATAATTTAGAAAATTTTTGATAATAATCATAACAGTACTAGGAAAATGGTAGAATTGTTAGAATGTATCATTTTAGTGGTTAGCCACAATTATCATCTAGTCATTAGAACATGATTTCAGATTATTCTTCCAAGGAAGAATATATTTTTTACTAAATGTAATGGTATTTTTATTCCATAAAAAGGCAATGAAGTTATTTTTAGATCAAAATTTTCAATACATGTCACCAATTATTTGGTTTTTATGATAATTAGTATGATGTTCACAATAAATCGATACTTTGTTTTTCAACGAAAGAGACATAATGATCCACTTTGGTAATTTTTATCTGATGGCATGGAATGGTTTTACTACGTAATTGGAATACCTGATGCATGATGGTAACAATATAATTGACATGGGTATTGATGATCTATTTAATATAGAAGGTTTATGGTTTATTTGGTTCTGAAATTATTTATATCCATTTCATATCTATGTACTGGTTTAAGTAGTTATTTGGTCCATTTGATATATATTAAATGTAAAATATTAAGATTGTTTTAGAAACTATTATATGTTTTCTGACTGCATATTCAGATATAGATATGTTTTCTTCTTAATATTTTGATCAATGGTGAGATCATGAATCATTTTCATTTAATAATTCATTCACATTCAAGATAAAAAATAATGATAGAATATGAAAAAAAAATTATTTCAGATGTCCAACGAAGGGCTATAATTGTATAAATTGATGATTACCACAGGACTACATATTCCCTTACTATTTCACAACTACAATATTTTTAGAATCCACCACCAAAACACCATCCTACTTATCAAACACAATTTAACTATCCATCATTCATTTTTTATTTAACGAATTTATTATTATGGTTTAATTACAAAACATTGAATTTTTATTAAATCATCATGAAGCCATTATCTTTTCAATGGGTTTTTTATTAAATATTATTTAAAAACATTTCATTTTATTTGAATTATAATAATAATTTTTGTCACGACCCCCTCCCTACAAAGTGTACCCCTCCTGGGCCGGTAATGTGGGAAGGGAGATAATGACCCCCGAGTCCCGCCTCCAGTAGGCCCCAGGTTGGCGACTAGCACCGAGGGTATAATACACACACAAATGGGAGGCATTACCCTCTAAGAGAACACATGCGGAAGAGATAGATAGAATAAACTCCAATAAACTCCAACTTTGAACTGAGATATAAAAGGAAACCAAGTACATATAGGAAATGTCATGAAAAAGTGCTACAAATGAAAGGGGAAACTAAAAGTACCCAAAAGAAAGTAAAATGACAGCGACCACAAGCCCGAACAGATCCTCCTCCAACCACAAGCTAGAAGTGACCAGCTTGACCTCCAACCTGCTCCAACTGACCTGAAAAAAAGAGTTTATAAATACATAGGGTGAGTATAACAGTATACTCATTAAGATCCTCCTCAAGCCTCTCGTGCAAAAGTAAAGAAAGCATGTTAAATCCTAGTGAACAACAAGTGAAACTAACTCGTTACCTAAACAGGTATACTAAGTTCCCAACCTCACCATGGCTACTCTCACCAAGTAACGCATACAAGAATATAGCATATAGTAAAGAATATCAAGGGTACCCCGCTACTACATCCCCACTGGTTTGCCGCTTTGCCCCAACGACATATGTCCTGTGCATCTCTCTCCAAGGCTTGCCCACAGACACCTGGGCTAAGCTCCACAATCTGCACCTCATGCACCACATAGGCTTGCCCGCAGACACCTAAGAGAAGCACCACACTGTCCTCACAACCAAAGTAACCAGGTAGTTTCCGAGAGCCACCACAGCCCGCATAACGTTTATCATACATCGGGTATAATACCCCAAGCCATTATAGCCCATACTCCGAGTAAGGATCCTCAAGCCATTATAGCCTATACACGTTACACCTATAGTAGTCCATAGGATACAATATCCAGAATATATGTGTGTGAAATAACCACAAGCCATTACAGACCTCTACACACATATATGGGTAAAACTAACCACTGTGCCTACCAGCACAAAGATCTACCATGATAAGAGAGCGGGGCCAAAGGGGGTAGTCAGCCATTCAACCTCCCATCAGAATGTTGGGGAAAACACCCCCCGAGGGCTCAGAATCCCCGGGGTGTCGGTTGCCCTTACCGACAGGGTGGAGTAGCATATAGAAACACAAAAGTACAGAATATATATAACTCACAACCACACTATGGGAATTACCTAGTCATAGGCACAACTGCAGCTAACGTATCTCAGACTCCAGGCTGCTACTTCTAAGACTAGGTATCCTAGAAGCACACAACCATTTGAAGAGCTTTATTAAATTACTCCATTCTCATTTTATCAGTTCCACTGTATGTTAATTAATTCTTTAAACATTAATTAACCATGAACAATTTACCACATTAAACTAAATTGGCATCACATTCAAAACTGCTCTTTTTTAGGATTCACATCACTATTAAATTCCAGTTTCTCCATCCCCATGGATTATCACCATTTAAAAAAACATTCATTTCAGAATTACTTTTCCATAATCTCAGGCATTCTAGAAAAACATCCTATGCTACTAAACACAAAGGGGCTCAACACGGAGAGTAGATATACTACCCGTCGAGTCTTTGCCGCCTATAGCAAGAGCATAGACCCATCCTCCATCGAGAGGCTAAACACGGAAAGCACGTGGCATACCCCGCATGTCTTCGCCTCCTTCGGAAAGAGGGTAAGCAATACCAGCTACCTTGAGCAGTGGGGAAAAGTAAAGCAGATAAACAACCAAACCAAACCACAAACATCAAACCATCACATTCATCTCATACCATCATCCTTGGTGTCCTCCCCGACACCCACATGCATAAACCGATGAATCTTGCCACACTAGGCGTCATCCGCTGCCACAACCACAAGTCCCCATACCTCCATATATCACAACAGCCATCCAGGATCACATCAAATCACAAGCAGCAGGAAATCAAAGATCACAAAATGGGCTCTCGTCCCTTTAACAAAGCATTCAGCCTTCATAAAAAAATGAGCACTCAGAGCTCCAAACCACAAGGCATTCATCCTTACAAGCAAGTGGGTAACTCAGAACCCTTTTGAATTTATCGAAATAATAGTTCTTTAATCCATCTTGAATTAACAGATTCATTAACATGCCTCCTTATCATTAGCCAATTATTTAACAAATAATTCCGGCTTTACGTTCTTTATCAATCTCCATTATGAACGAGCAACTAATTAAAGAAAATCATAGATATTACTCTATCTAAGAAAACATGAGGCAAACCGTTATCACAGTACAAATTAACAACATGCGATCAATCAATTCTTTTAATCCAGTTCAAGTATTTAATTAGGTCAATTTCATTGTGATCCAAAGGACTAAATCATGCTAATTCTACGATTGCACATACATAATTAGAGAATCCATGAATCCCCTGCCTCGAAGAGTTCTTGACGTTCTTTATCCACACAACGGGCCACAATCCTTCTACCACGACAACTGCATCCACCGGAGGATGTTGCGGTACGACAGTACCAACCAACCCCAAGAAAACCCATTAGAATCTTGGAAATTACATGGTATAATTATGGAAAGGAGGATAGGAGAAGATAAACCCCAAAAGAATGATGATACAACATACCTTATATCGAAGATTGATCGACACGGCTCAGTTGCATCCAAAACAGAGCAGAACCAATCCTAGGAGTAAAGATTGATTGTGCAACTCCTACGGAAAGGATTGAACAGTTCCAGTGCCTCTTAGTTGAGAACAAAGGGAAACAACAAGGGAGAATGATATCTCGTCCCTTTTTGAAGATTTAATAGGGCGACAGTTTAAGATCCAATTTATTCTCCATTAAAAACGGATCGCATTAACCCACATGGTTTGACCAAGTAAAAACATTCCGACCATAATAATAATTAATCTAGAATTTATGGCCTTTGAATCGGCCTTAAAGTCCTTAAAATAAGGTTTTAAAAAAATATTTTACGTCAAAGAAAATGTCAAATTTACGAAGCTGAAAGCACTGTTCACATACTCAAAATTTGGCAAAGTATGGATTCGGTAGCTCTCATGAAGTCTGGAAACACTGTTCATTCGTGAAATTTTGCAAAGTATGGAATCGGTAGCTCTCATGAAGTCTGGAAACACTGTTCATTCTTGAAATTTGGAAAAGTATGGAATCGGTAGCTCTCATGGTATCTGGAAACACTGTTCATTCATGAAATTTGGCATAGTATGGAATCGGTAGCTCTTAGGATTCTGGAAACATTGTACAAGTCCACCGATAGAAGGTCACCGTTAGAACCTCACCGATAGAAACATTGTTCAAGTCTACCGATAGAAGTCCACCGATAGAACCTCACCGATAGAAACACTGTTCAAGTCTAACGATACAAGTCCACCGATAGAACCTCACCGATAGAAACACTGTTCAAGTCTACCGATAGAAGTCCACCGATAGAACCTCACCGATAGAAACACTGTTCACTGATCCTCACCGATAGAAGTCCACCGATAGAACCTCACCGATTGAAACACTGTTCACTGAACCTCACCTATAGAAACACTGTTCACTGAACCTCACCGATAGAAACATTGTTCACTGAACTGGAAATTTGGTAAAGTGTTAGCCGAGCTACTGCTAGACTGCGGCTACCAGTATATCGAGCTATTAGTACGCCGCGACTACTGGTAAACCCAGCAACCGGTAGGATGCGGCTACCGGTAGACCGAGCTACTAGTAAGCGGCAGCTACTGGTAGACAGCAGCTACCGGTATACCGGCTGCCGGTAGGCAGTAGCTACCGGTAGACAGCAGCTACCGGTAGACCGAGCTACCGGTAGGCAGCAGCTACCGGTAGGTAGCAGCTACCAGTAGACCGAGATACCGGTAGGCAAAAGCTACCGGTAGACCGAGCTACCGGTAGGCAGCAGCTACCGGTAGACCGAGCTACCGGTAGACAGCAGCTACCGGTAGACCGAGCTACCGGTAGGCAGCACCTACCGGTAGACTGAGCTACCGGTAGGCAGCAGCTGGAGGATAAGTCACCTTGACCTCCCGGAACACCTCTGACACCACATTTTTACAAAGTAATGGACCAGGGAGGTCAGGTCCATTACATTAGATACCTCTCAAAACATTCTCATCCTCGAGAATTAAAAACCAACTCAGAGGAACAGAGGGGTCCGAACAACCACCCCATAAGATACCTCTCAGGGGAAAACCACCATGAGTTGTTCGAAAGATGGAACAAAACTACGACATCCGAGAATATGGAAACAAACTATCCATATCCAAACAATTCAATCATAACATCACACAAAAAAAGGTACATAAATAAAACATGAAAGGTCTAACCATAAAGGAAACGTCATTACATGAAAAGAGTTAAACATTAAACAACTATGGGTACTGAGCACGTATCTGTGACTCACGCTCCCAGGTACTCTCCTCCATGCCACCATGTTGCCATAAGACACGAACTAAAGGAATAGAACGCCCACACAACACCTTCTTCTTACGGTCTTGGATCTCCACAGGTCGCTCCTCGAAGGTTGCATCATCGTCAATATCGATCTCTCCCCAATCGATAATATGAGATTCATCATGAAGATAATGACGGAGCTGTGATACATGGAAAACATCATTTATACGACTCATCTGAGGGGGAAGTGCTACTCGATATGCCACAGCTCCACATGAGCCAACACCTCGAAAGGCCCAACAAACCGGGGAGAAAGCTTACTTCCACGACCAAACCTTTACTGCCCACGGCGGGGAGTCACCTTCAGAAACACATGATCCCCAAAATTCAACTCTAACAGTCTCCTCCTTTGATCAGCATATGATTTCTGACGATCTCGTGTTGTCTTCATCCTCTCATGAATCGCCTGAACCATCTCTGTTGTATTCTTCACTAGTTCTGGTCCGAGAATTGCTGACTCTCCGACCCCAGTCCAGCACAACGGAGAACGGCATGGCCGGCCATACAAGGATTCAAACGGCTCCATACCGATGGTAGAGTGGAAACTATTATTGTAAGCGAACTCTACCAAGGGTAAGTGCTTCGTCCATGAACCTCCAAAATCAATAACACAAGAGCGCAACATGTCTTCAAGATTCTGGACGGTTCGCTCTGTCTGACCATCCGTTTGAGGATGAAAAGCAGTGCTAAGGCACAGTTGAGAGCCAAAGGCATGCTGGAGACCTCTCCACACCCTGAAGGTAAAACGAGGATCTCGATCAGAAATGATCGTCTTAGGTACTCCATGGAGTTTCACCACCTCCCCTAGATACTGCCTTGAAAAAACTTCCACTAAGCTCGACTCCTTGATCGCTATAAAGTGGGATGATTCTGTTAAACGATCCACTTCCACCCATATACCATCATGTCCTCCTGGAGCTCGAGGTAAACCTGTAACAATGTCCATTGAGATGTCCTCCCACTTCCACTGAGGAATATCTAAGTGCTGGAGAAGACCACCAAGAACACGGTGTTCGGCCTTCACCTTCTGGCAGACTAAACATCGAGACACACATTCTGCAACTGTACACTTCAGCCCAGGCCACCAAAACTGACTCCTCAAGGATCGGTACATCTTTGTCACACCAGGATGTACCGCCAAGGGTGAACTATGGAACTCTCGGAGAACCGTCTCGCGCATCTCCAAGGGAACAAAAAGCCTTCCATGATACAACACTCGGTGTTGTTCATCCTATGACCAACCATTAGGGGCCTCACCAGATACAACTCTGTCTCTCCAAAATTCCACCTCTTGGTCACCCAAATGAGACTCTTCCACCTTCTGCATTAGGGATGACTGCACCGTCATCTGGAAAAGACAACCTCTACCCCCAACTTCTCCCATATCAAGATGAAAAGCTGATAGCTCTTCCATAACTCTCCAAGAATCACCAGATTCACGCACAACATCATTACGTATCTTTTTCCTTAGTGCGTCAGCTAAAACATTCCCTTTTCCAGGTGTATACGATATTTCAAAGTCGTATTCCTGCAAGAACTCCATCCACCGATGCTGCCTCAAGTTCAAGTCACTTTGGGAGAAAACATACCTCAACCTCTTATGATTGGTGAAAACCACAATGTGCTAACCAATGAGGTAATGTCTACACAACTTTAGAGCAAACACCACGGCTTCCAACTCAAGATCATGGGTTGCATAGTTGCATTCATGGGGATGCAACTGCCGAGACCCATAAGAAACAACTGACCTCTGCTGCATGAGAACAAAGCCTAGCCCCAGATGTGAAGCATCACAGAAAACATCAAACTGGACTCCCTCCGCTGGAAGACAAAGGACTAGAGCACTTACCAACTTCTCCTTTAGATACTCGAAAGCTGTCTGACACTGATCAGTCCATATGAATGCTTGATCCTTCCTGGTCAAAGCTGTCAGAGGAGTCGCAACTTGGGAGAAATTAGCTACAAACCTCCTATAATAGCCTGCAAGATCAAGGAAACTTCGCACCTCTAACACGGTCTTGGGGGCTGGCCAAGACACCACTTATCCTATCTTCGAAGGATCCCCAGCTACTCCCTATTGGGACACAACATGTCCCAAGAAATGAACTTCTCGAGCCAAGAACTCACACTTGGACAACTTCCCAAACAACTGATGTTGGCAAAGAACTCCCAATACGGCTCGTAGATGCTCTTCATGCTCCTCTTCAGATGTGGAGTACACAAGGATGTCGTCGATGAAGACCACAACAAACTTGTCCAGGAATTCACGGAACATAGCATTCATCAACCCCATGAAAATAGCTGGATCATTCGTCACACCAAATGGCATTACAACAAACTCATAATGCCCATGACAACAGCGGAAAGCAGTCTTCTGGATATCCTCATCCTTTACACGCATCTGATGATATCCTGACCGCAAGTCTATCTTTGAGAACCAACTAGCAGCCTTCAGTTGATTGAATAGGTCATCAATCCGCGGGAGAGGACAGTGGTTCTTTATTGTCACTTTGTTTAACCGACGATAATCGACGCACAACCGCAAACTGCCATCAGCCTTTTTCACAAACAAAACTGGTGCACCCCATGGTGAAACACTTGGCCGAACAAAACCACACTGCAACAGACCATCGAGCTGAATACGTAGCTCTCGTAACTCAGAAGGGGCCATCCTATATGGAGACATAGAGATAGGAGACGCCCCTGGCAGTAGCTCGATCCCAAACGTGATCTCTCGTCGAGGGGGTAAGGATACAACCTCTTCTGGAAAGATGTCAGGGTACTCCTCTAAGACTCTAGGAAACGCCAACTGTTAAACCACTGAAGAACTCAGCATCATCCCAGCCATCATGGATGATAAGGATGGAACTCGTCTATGACTCATATGAGGATCTCTCTCACCAACAAACACCACTTTCTCTCCATCTTCATCAAAGGAATTGACCTTCTTCCTGTATCAATCCACAACAGCCTGCACCAAATACAACCAATCCATGAAAAGTATGACACCATATGGTTGTATTCGCAAACATAGGAAATCTCCCCAAGAGCGGTGTTACCCCAACACTAGCTCACAGTCTCTACATACTTCAAACAAGTCAGATCGACCTTCAACTGGCGTAGTCAACGCCAAGGGCACTGGAAGCCTCTCTACCTCAAGTCACAAAGCATGGACAAGGGTAGGTGATATGAAGGAGTGTGTTGCTTTTGAATCAAACAGGGCATACACCAAGGTAGAAAACAAGAAAAGGGTACCTCGAACAACATCTGGCTTGCCTGGGGCTGGTAACGCTAGAGCATGAAGCTGACCACGACCTCCTCCACGGCCTCTCTGACCCTGATGATGACCACCACCATGGTCGCGCTCTGCTCTATGAGCATGGGGAGCGTCATGTGGTTGTCCTCTGCCTGCTCCATCTACCCTTTGGTGATCTAAAGCTGGTGCAACCTGCTACTGCTGCCTCGGCTGGAACTGCGTCAACGGAGGAACCTGGAGTAGAGCGCCCGGTGCACGATGACTGCTCTGAAAAGTCGGGCACTCCCGCTGCTGATGACCACTACCACCACAAGAAAAACAAGCGTCTGATCCCTTGGCATTGGTCCAAGAGTTTCTGCCTCCACAGAAACGAGATGGGAAGGGCTGGGACCTACCCCCAGATGAATGGAAACTCTTCTATCCTGAAAACTGGGAACCTCGGACCATAGATCTGCTTCGTGAGGAATCATGACGATTCCCCTCTCGTGACGATCCAGTCCTGGCCAAAGTCCTCTCAACAACCTCTGCCCTCGCCAGCACCTCAAGATATGTTTTCAGCATAAATGGGGTGACATGGCGCTGGATCTCTAGAAGCAAATCCTCCTCGAAATGCCTTTCCCTGACCTCATCATCTGGTAACAGGTCTGAAGCATATCGTAGAAGGTTCCGGAAATGGATTCCAAACTCTCGAACACTGGCGCTCCCCTGTTGAAGGGTGAGATGCTCCTGGCGACTGGACACCTTCGCAGTCGACGAAAGAAACTCGACTCTAAACCTGTCTCGAAACTCCTCCCATGAGATTTCTGACTCCTCACGATCACCGAGGAACAAGAACCACCACTTCCTCGCTGCTCCACGCAGCATCGTCACAACCAAGGACACCCAGTGTTCCTTCCAAGCATGAATCGAACTGAAGCCTATCTCGATCTCCTCTAACCAGTCTTCTGTGACTGCATCTGAAACGGATCCCTCGTACTTCTGTAGACTCTGGCGCTGAAACTCTCGAAGTGTCTTCCTCCAAGTGTCATCGTCATTAACCTCTACTTGACGGCGATCTGCTGGAATAGCCTAATGGGCATCTTCTACGCAAACCTGACGAGGACGTCGACCTAGAGCCATACCTGCAAAATAACAACTATTAGAGCTCCTAAGCCTGGAATATGGAAGACTCAACATTAATTAATTAATTTTTTTGTTTTATTTATTTTAGGACACCTATCCCAAGGTCTACCCTTTCAAACACAAGCGCAAAGAATAATGATGCATGATCCTTTCCTAGGTCTCTGCCCTGCAACCGATATCACTTAGTTTAGTAGCCATCATAAACTTAAAGGTCCGTGCAACAGATCATAGGGGGCCCTGAAAGCCTATGTCTCTGCTGGTCTCCAGTGTTTACCCCACATTCTAAACATGAATGACACTGTTGCCCTACCATCCCATGCATCCTCACCTGTGCCTAACTCCAAACTCAATCCTATCTATCAACCAGAGCTCTGATACCACTCTGTCACAACCCCTCCCTACAAAGTGTACCCCTCCTGGGCCGACAATGTGAGAAGGGAGATAATGACCCCCGAGTCCTGCCTCTAGTAGGCCCCGGGTTGGCGACTAGCACCGAGGGTATAATACACACACAAATTGGAGGCATTACCCTCTAAGAGAACACATGCGGAAGAGAGAGATAGAATAAACTCCAATCAACTCCAACATTGAACTGAGATATAAAAGAAAACCAAGTACATATATGAAATGTCATGAAAAAGTTCTACAACTGAAAGGGGAAACTAAAAGTACCCAAAATAAAGTAAAATGACAGCGACCACAAGCCCGAACAGCTCCTCCACCAACCACAAGCTAGAAGTAACCATCTTGACCTCCAACCTTCTCCAAGTGACCTGAAAAAAATAGTTTATAAATACATAGGGTGACTATAACAGTATACTAAGTAGGATCCTCCTCAAGCCTCTCGTACAAAAGTAAATAAAGCATGCTAAAGCCCAGTGAACAACAAGTGAAACTAACTCGTTACCTAAACAGGTATACTAAGTTGCCAACCTCACCCTGGCTACTCTCACCAAGTAATGCATACAAGAATATAGCATATAGTAAAGAATATCAAGGGTACCCCGCTACTACTTCCCCACTAGTTTTCCACTTTTCCCCAACGACATACGTCATGTGCATCTCTCTCCAAGGCTTGCCCGTAGAAACCTGGGCTAAGCTCCACAATCTGCACCTCGTGCACCACATAGGCTTGCCCGCAGACACCTGGGCGAAGCACCACACCATCCTCACAACCAAAGTAACCAGGTAGTTTCCGAGAGCCACCACAACCCGCATAACGTGTATCATACATCGGGTATAATACCTCAAGCCATTAAAGCCCATACTCTGAGTAAGGATCCTCAAGGCATTATAGCCTATACACATTACACCTGTAGTAGTCCATAGGATACTATATCCAGAATATATGTGTGTGAAATAACCACAAGCCATTACATCCCTCTACACACATATATGGGTAAAACTAACCACTGTGCCTACCAGCACAAAGATCTACCACGAGAAGAGAGTGGGGCCAAAGGGGGTAGTCAGCCATTCGACCTCCCATCTGAATGTTGGGGAAAACACCCCCCCAGGGCTCAGAATCCCCGAGGTGTCGGTTGCCCTTACCGACAGGGTGGATTAGCGTATAGAAACACAAAATTACAGAATATATATAACTCACAGCCACACTATGGGCATTACCTAGTCATAGGCACAACTGCAGATAACGTCTCTCAGAATCCAGGCTGCTACTTCTAAGACTAGGTATCCTATAAGCACACAACCATTTGAAGAGATTTATTAAATTAATCCATTCTCATTTTATCAGTTCCACTGTACGTTAATTAATTCTTTAAACATTAATAAACCATGAACAATTTAACACATTAAACTAAATTGGCATCACATTCAAAACTGCTCCTTTTTAGGATTCACATCACTATTTAATTCCAGTTTCTCCATCCCCGTGGATTATCACCATTTAAACAAACTTTCATTTCAGAATTACTTTTCCATAATCTCAAGCATTCTAGAAAAACATCCTATGCTACTAAACAGAAAGGGGCTCAACACGGAGAGTAGATATACTACCCGTCGAGTCTTTGCCGCCTATAGCAAGAGCATAGACCCATCCTCCATCGAGAGGCTAAACACGGAAAGCACGTGGCATACCCCGTGTGTCTTTGCCTCCTTCGGAAAGAGGGTAAGCAATACCAGCTTCCTTGAGCAGTGGGGAAAAGTAAAGTAGATAAACAACCAAACCAAACCACCAACATCAAACCATCACATTCATCTCATACCATCATCCTTGGTGTCCTCCCCGACACCCACATGCATAAACCGATGCATCTTGCCACACAAGGCGTCATCCGCTGCCACAACCACAAGTCCCCATACCTCCACATATCACAACAGCCATTCAGGCTCACATTAAATCACAAGCAGTAGGAAATCAAAGATCACAAAATGGGCTCTTGGCCCTTTAACAAGGCATTCAGCCTTCATAAAAAATGAGCACTCAGAGCTCCAAACCACAAGGAATTCATCCTTACAAGCAAGTGGGTAACTCAGAACCCTTTTGAATTTATCGAACTAATAGTTATTTAATCCATCTTGAATTAACAGATTCATTAACATGCCTCTTTATCTTTAGCCAATTATTTAACAAATAATTCCAGCTTTACGTTCTTTATCAATCTCCATCATGAACGAGCAACTAATTAATGAAAATCATAGATATCACTCTATCTAGGAAAACATGAGGCAAACCGTTATCACGGTATAAAGGAATAACATGCGATCAACCAATTCTTTTAATCCGGTTCAAGTATTTAATTAGGTCAATTTTATTGTGATCCAAAGTAATAAATCATGCTAATTCTACGATTGCACATACACAATTAGAGAAGCCATGAATCCCCTACCTCGAAGAGTTCTTGACATTCTTTATCCACACAACGGGCCACAATCCTTCTCCCACGACAACTGCATCCACCGGAGGATGCTGCGGTACGATAGTACCAACCAACCCCAAGAAAACCCATTAGAATCTTGGAAATTACATGGTATAATTATGTAAAGGAGGATAGGAGAAGATAAACCCCAAAAGAACGATGATACAATATACCTTATATCGAAGATTGATCGACACGACTCGGTTGCATCCAAAAACAGAGCAGAACCAATCCTAGGAGTAAAGATTGATTGTGCAACTCCTACGGAATGGATTGAACGGTTCTATTGCCTCTTAGTTGAGAACAAAGGGAAAGAAAAAGGGAGAATGATATCTCGTCCCTTTTTGAAGATTTAATGGGGCGACGGTTTAAGATCCGATTTATTCTCCATTAAAAACGGATCGCATTAACCCACGCGGTTTGACCAAGTAAAAACATTCCGACCATAGGAATAATTAATATAGAATTTATGGCCTTTGAATCGGCCTTAAAGTCCTTAAAATAAGGTTTTAAAAAATATTTTACGTCAAAGAAAACGTCAAATTTACGAAGCTGGAAACACTGTTCACATACTCAAAATTTGGAAAAGTATGGAATCGGTAGCTCTCATGAAGTCTGGAAACACTGTTCATTCGTGAAATTTGGAAAAGTATGGAATCGGTAGCTCTCATGAAGTCTGGAAACACTTTTCATTCGTGAAATTTGGAAAAGTATGGAATCGGTAGCTCTCATGAAGTCTGGAAACACTGTTCATTCGTGAAATTTGGCAAAGTATGGAATCGGTAGCTCTTAGGATTTTGGAAACACTGTACAAGTCCACCGATAGAAGGTCACCGATAGAACCTCACCGATAGAAACGCTGTTCAAGTCTACCGATAGAATTCCACTGATTGAACCTCACCGATAGAAACACTGTTCAAGTCTACCGATAGAAGTCCACCGATAGAAACACTATTCAAGTCTACCGATAGAAGTCCACCGATAAAACCTCACCGATAGAAACATTTTTCACTGATCCTCACCGATAGAACCTCACCGATAGAAACACTGTTCACTGAACCTCACCGATAGAAACACTGTTCACTGAACCTCACCGATAGAAACACTATTCACTGAACTGGAAATTTGGTAAAGTGTTAGCAGAGCTACTGCTAGACTGCGACTACCAGTATACCGAGCTATCAGTACGCCGCGACTACTAGTAAACCCAGCTACTAGTAGGATGCAGCTACCGGTAGACCGAGCTACTGGTAAGCAGCGGCTACCGGTAGACAGCAGCTACCGGTACCCCGGCTACCGGTAGGCAGCAGCTACCGGTAGACAGCAGCTACCTGTAGACCGAGCTACCGGTAGGCAGCAGCTACCGGTAGGCAGCAGCTACCGGTAGACCGCGCTACCGGTAGACAACAGCTACCGGTAGACAGCATCTACCGGTAGACCGAGCTACCGGTAGGCAGCAGCTACCGGTAGACCGAGCTACCGGTAGGCAGCAGCTGGGTGATAAGTCACCTTGACCTCCCGGAACACCTCTGACACCACATTTTCACAAAGTAATGGACCAGGGAGGTCCGGGCCATTACAATTTTTCATTTTAATTACCCTTTAATTCTAATTACATGAAAAATTATTTTCAAATTAATTATATCTTATTACATATATTTGGACTCATTCACGTATAATAATCATTGTACTCTTGTTCATCATATTTTTTAGTTTTGAAATCTCTAAAATGGGGAGGTGAAAATAGTCTAAAAGAATATTTCATTTATGTAAATAATCATTATATTTTTCAATTTTATAGGATTCTGTGATGATTACAAAGGGTGATATTGGTACAAAGTCTTATGTTGTTACATCATATATTATTACTTTTTGTGTTTTGATGACTCAAAAAATCCATACTTACCTACCAAAGAATTTATTATAGGTGTTTCAGATTTGAACTATAACTATCCTTTAAACATTATTTACTAATTATTAAATAATTTACAATGTAACTTATCTTATTTTATATTTAACTCTACAAGCACAAATAAAAAGATTTTTATTATGTTGAAATTGAAAATTTTGTTAAAGTAATTATTATCTTACATGTATCATACCTATTTCATCATGGACACATAATAGTTATGATGAATTTTATTTTACACCAAAGGAATTCATCTTATAAAACATTACTAATTAATCTGACAAAAATGGAATATTGTGTTCTATATTTTTTAAAACCAAAAGATCTATCACATGTAAATTATGTAAACTATTTGACATTAATAATTATTTATTCATAAAAATATTATCTTACTAACATCAAGGAGAAATATGTTATTTTTAAACTTTAATTAGTAAAATATAATCTTTCAATGAATACCAGGAATAATGTTTCCCATGATAATATTCAATGAATAAAAGTTTTCTTAAATGATTTAGAATTAAAATATATAAGGAATGTTATAAAGATTCATGGTCAACTATATTTGTAGAATAGTAATGCTATAAATATATGATTAAAAGTTCATGTTATCATATAGAGAATCAATATGATTATTCATGTTTCTTTATTGTGTGAATTTTTTATAAATCAACTTATTCATTCATTTTAATTAAAAAATGGGTTTTATAAATAAGGAATGATCAATTTAGAAAAAGTGAGATTATCTCAAAATGAAAAATATAGATTAAGAAGAAATTTTTTCAATATTTATTTCATTTCATTCCATATATGGATAATAAGGACACACAAAATATAAGAGCAACTCACTTAATGGAAACAATGAATTATTCTATAGACTATTGGGATAACCAAGAGTTTTATTAGTCAAATTCTATGTGGACTTATAAATAGAAATTTTTTCAATTCAATGAAACCTAATTAGGCACATAATAAAACTTATATTCCTCAAACACCTCTCTAGAACTGCAATAGTTGAAGATGATCTACAATCAGATTTTTGGACATGTATATATATATCAATAAAAGAACTTATAGAGCTACTCCTAAAATCAATTCATCATACATATATGTATATTTATCTACTATTTATTATGAATTAATAATATGTGCTTCAAACAGCTATAGTATTCATTATCATCATCATTGTATTCATTAACATCATTAGTAATCCAATGTGTGAATGTAATGTATATTTATTTTAAATAGTTATAATCAATTGGAAAATAGTAACATGTAACATTTTGTTATGCTCAACATAGTGGCCCCATGAAAAATGGTTGGTATAGTAAAAATCCCCAAACTCATGGAGATGAGTGTTCGTAAAGTGGGCTAGGGGATCCTTATACACTAAAACTATAAAAATATCCCTGATCAATGCCTCTCCTATAGTTTCTATATTTCACTAAATATATACTTCACTATAATATTATAATCACATAGTAGTAAAGAGGTGTACATTTTTATGTGATTAAAATTTTTAAGAACTAACATCACCCCACTCTTTAGTATTTCTGCTTCCAATTTCTGACCAATAATATTATTCCATTAACAAATTCTATTACATTTGTAGAATTATCTCTACTTACACCAACATGAGTAGTATAATTATAGTGAGTAGATCTCCATTTCATAATGAAAAATATTGAACACTCCAATACCTTTGAAACACAAATTTTAAACCTGAGAACCCATTTCTTCCATTCTCTTGAATAACAGTGATCCTCAACATAGGCACAATAATAGATCATATCATTTTTTTGTTTATTAATTCTTGAATACAATAATCATATTGGCCTATATTATCTATTTTCTAAATTTAATTTTTTAATATGTGGATCCCTACAATACTCAAAATGATTCCCTATAATGTGGCCTAGATCTCTATATTTCTAGAGATTCACTATAGTGGGTAGGGATCAATATCGAAATCTCTCTATTCATATGGAATCCAAACATCATATAAATCATTAAATACTCTAAAAAAGATTATGTACAAATATTGTATGTATTTTAATATATACTTATCAATGTATCTAAAAAATATTTCTTAAAAATTCAGACAATGATTTTTGATAAATATATACACCTTTGGGTTTGATGAAAACACTTCATCAAACATTTAATAAAAATTGATGTAACTAATCACCACTCGCATGGGATGTGTCACAACCCAACAGGAGGATTTTTCCTTTTTGAGCATTGTGATGAACTTTTCTAGTATATAGTTTATTTTCAAATTAATGGTGCATTTTAAAAGTGTTTTTAGAAATTCAAAGAAAAAAACAATTTGTACAAAGCCCTTGTACAAATCATTTTTGTCATTGGAAGAACCTATGAACCATAGGAAGATCCAACACGTATTGTCGAGATCATAGTAACTGTATTTGTTACATTTTTTCCCCCCTATCAACCATTACAAAAAAATTAATATTGTGGTGCTGGAGGACATAGGAAAATTTCTACCTCGGTTGATATCATATTATGGTTTTGAACATGTATGATTTTGATTACATCTAATTGATCTGATTTACATTTTGTTCTTTGAGGTGGAATCTATATTGGATGGGTTCAAATTTTGGGTCATATTTGTAATGACATCACATATCTTCACTTTCGTATCTGGTGATTATGAAAAATCTATTACAGGATGTGATAATTAAGGTCTAGGGACACCAATAAAATTTTTAGGAGTTCCCATTCCTTTTGGTGTCTGGATCCCATTGTTGTTTCTATGTGATCCCATGTGTGTGGTATGTGGTTCCATCTCTAGTCTTTTTTTGTAAAGAAATATTATCTGATTTTATAAAATAAATTCTAAAGAATTATTGCAATATTCTTTTAATTTTATGAAATATCTGGATAATTCATTTTTTATAAAAGATGATTTTCCACTTGTTTTTTAATGTAATGACTATAAAATATCTATGAAATGGTATAATGAATTGGGTTCTAATGTATTATTTTAATGAAATATTGATGTTTTGGAATATATTATTTGAAATTTTATAATCCCAACTAAATGTTTTGATATACATAGAGCATGCTTGTATAGGGTACATATGAATTTGTTTTTGTATTTGACCTTGTCCATGTTTCAATAGTGGGTTCATTAATGTGGTGTGCCTATATTTCCATGGAAATGTTGTTTGGGGATATGATTATAAAACTAACGTGTTTTGTTCAATCATTGAGTGTCCCTCAATTTCATAGTCCATGCTAACTTGAGGGATTCTTTAATGAAATAATTCATTACATAATTATTGAGGAAAGATAGAACTTTCTATCTTGGACTAATGTTATCAAAACAGGGATCTCCATTATGCCCTTATTTTTTCTATTTTCTATTTTCATGGACATTATATAGAAAATTATCCATTATTTAACAAAATATTTAAAAGGAATTGTGCTTCAACTTATTTTATAGATATCGCCATTTGAACTATGTAAAGTGTAAATATTTGAACATTGATTTTGTTATAAATATTGATACAATTTTAACATGTCCTGTTTTTCAATATGATGGGAATATTTGTATAATTAGCAAGAAATTCTATGGATGAATTGGGTGGTATCCTTGTAGTCTTTTTTTTCTCACACCCTTCACACTCCCTCATGGTTATATATACATTTTTTATATGATTCATTAAAATGAATGTTTCCATAGTGAGGAAGATTGGTCTCATCTTAATAGGGAATGGGTGACACATGGTGAGATTTTGGGTTGTCTCTTACATATCATAGTTATTACATGTTTTTATTTTGGGTTTCCTTTGGTCTAATTCGTCTAAATTTACGATTATTTTTGCTTATTTACATAGTTTTATTTCGTCCAATGTTGGTTTTGGTTACGAAATATTTTTGATCTTGTTATCTTTCAATATTTATATTCCATGATTATTTTTCATGTAAGATAAATTTCCCCATCTCGTTGTTGTTGGATAAATGGGTGCATTCTCTATCCAATGGGGATATGGAATGCCATTTGGGACTTTTTTCTATCTAATTTGGAGCCTACATTGATAGGTTTTATTTTCATGGGAGTGAAAATTATTATTCAATGATGGTTTATCATCATGTTTTCATTTCATTATATGGTTGGTAGAAAAGTGATGTGATTGATTATATTTATAAGTTATTATGTGAATTAGTGTTAGACTTGATCTAAATTATAAAGAGACCTAAGTCCCCATGAGATAATGATTTGTGTGTGTTCAAGGCTTGGTTTTCATCAAGATCATAATTTATCCTCATTTTCTTTTTTTCTAAATTGACATTTTTTCATTAACTAATAGACAAATTAACTTCTTATACATAATCATGCCTTTGAAATGTCTTCCTAGGATTCCATGGGGGTCCAACAATAAGTTCCCCCCATGTGAATACTCATGTTAATCAAAATTCACCTAGAGGATATCATGTGGGCAATTTAGATCATGGATTGGAATGTGTTTCTTTCTAAGAACTATGCCAATGTTGAATAACGTGGAGCTATATGTGATAAGTATTGATTGAAAGTGTTCCTATACTAGAATCCCCATTCATTTTTTGGAACTATTATTTATTTAGAGTAAGAGTAATAGGTTTAGAAAATTGACAAGGATCATAAATTAATTGGGCATCTAAATATATATTGTTTATTTACATCACTATTAAGATCAATGTCCCTTGAAAAAGGTGGTGTGGAATAATGTATTTGGAAGTCTTTCTTTTGGGATCAGAGTGAAAATATATCAAGATCATTTTCATAATTCAGTTCTACCATGAATCAATGAATATGTTAAAGTGTGTATAGTTTCTTTCTATCATCAATTAAATCATTCAATGATATGTTACACCAATAATTCAATTTACTTGTACCATTTTTATCTTATGTTAGTAATGAATTATAATATGAAATCCTAGAGGTACTATAATATCTTGAAACATCATATTTGATAAGTGGTGAATATACTAAATATCTCAACTTATTTTGACATGGACAATAATTATTTGGTGGAAGATATAGATTTTGTGAGAAACGAAGGCTTTTTTTCTTTACCCTTCCAAACAATGGAAATTCCATTTCAACATAGGTCAATTTGTGGAAGTGTCGTGATAATCATTGTGGTGGAAAAGGTAGCTCCAAGTACCATTATCTTTCTACTCCATCTACATTATCTCATGCAGTACCATTGACATGATAAAAGTGATGAAGGGTAGGAAACACAATATTATATGTCCCCACATCTATGAAAACTTATATTGAAAGTTGATGGTGAGATTATTTACATAGATTCTAAAAGGATCTATATATTTCTCAATATATTTATGGATCATCATCTTCAAATTTCATAATTGAGTATTCTTTTGATTCAATGATAATAGTACTATATCCATAGGCCTCCCAAGTGAAGCGATTTCATTTAGAAGTGTAGATGGTGGTGGTTGTTGGTGGGTGTATAACTATATTGATATGTAACATTTTTCATAAATCATGTATGGTAACTAATTGTTTATTTGGTTGCGTAAATATATTTTATCTCTACCCATTTTTGGATGTTTTGAAATGGATCTTATGTAATATGTTATAGAGATGAAGATGACATATAAAAATAAGAATGAGTTAGGGATTAATTTTACTTCATTTTCTCTTTCAATAGCTAATTTTATGTTTTTCATGGGCAGTCTGGTTCTTGGTTTGGGTCTTTGTGAGATCATCAATATGATCGATTGGAAGGTTACTCAATAATGTGGTAAATATTTCCATCATTAGCATATTTTAATCTTTTATGTTGATGATAGTTCCATAGTGTTTCAAGAAGAGTGGTATGTGAGATCTAGTCATAGAGGAAATCCAAACTTGTAGATTATATATTTTCCTTCAAATGATGAGGTTGAGTGTGATGATATTTCATACCATGATGATAATCCGATGGGTTTTTTGATTATTCCTTTGATTCCTCATATTTATTTTATAGTCTTCCTAATTAATGTTAGGTTGATCTCTCTATCAATATAGTTCTTGGTACATATTTGGATTCTATAAAATATTATCATATACAACCTTCTATATTGAAGGATCATATGAACAATTTTAATAGCCTATTATGTATGTTCCTTTTCCACCAAAGTTTTTTGAGTGTGTGAACCTTGTGTGCTCTTCCAAGGAGGGTTATATCTGTGTTCATCAATACATAGATTACGAGAAGAAGAAATAAATAAATGTTAAGAATATGTTTCTTTTCCCTAATTTGGATGAATTTTTTAATTAGTTATATGGGTTATGTGGTTTTTGAATATCATCTAATGATCAGGTTATCATTAACTAAGTGTTATGAAATAAAGTATCCTAAGACTACATTCAAGATAAATGTTAATCACTATGAGTATATCATAATGCTATTTTTCCAAAATAACACTCTTATATTTTTAATGGAAATTATCAACTATATACTCCACCAATATTTCAATACCATTATCATGGTCTTCATGGATGATATACATGAATGTTAATGAACCGAGAAAGAGCATGATTACCATATTGATTCATTTTTGGTAATCATAATGATTATCAACCTTTATGGGATGTTATTGAAATGAATATTCCAGACCCAATAGTTGATGTTCATGTGCAACATCACTATACGACTCAAAATATCACTTGATATTGAAAAGGTGATTGTTTTCTTATTATGGAGAGAAAAATGAAATTTTAGTGAGATATGAAGATTTGTACACTTGTCTGAGTATTATCAACAGTTAGTAAAAGATTTATTAAAGGTGTAATCTCCAGTTATTGTTCATACCAATAAATGGGTAAAATTATCATAAGATCATATGTGTTAGGAAACCATGGAATTTTTTAAATGAAATCAGGCATCAAATCCTATTATGACCTTACATAAACCCAATAATGGCTATGTGGTTTATTGTGATTGTTATAGGGATCCTATAGGTTGTGTGAGTATGATGGATGATCATGTGGTTATGTAGGAATCTCCATATCTCAGGCCACATGAGAAAACAATAATATTAATAACAAGTACCCATACATTTATATAAATTCACTCATATATTGGAAACACAATAATTATGGGGAGAGGATCATGGTATATTATAAAAAAAATTCCATTTAGTGATATATTCTCAAACAAGGACCTCTACCACAGTCATTGTAGATGGGTGTAGTATCATTATTTGATTGACCAAAAAATAAATAAAACCACTAGAAGTAGAATGTGTTTGCTCAAAAAAATCATAAGAAATTTAATTCCTTGAATATACTCAAAGAGGATGAAGATTATATTCTTAAATGTATTTTTTACTAGATACATATAAATTGGTAGGAGATTTATTCAGGTATCATTATGTCCAATGTTTATTTGTCATAATATCTCTTTGAGTTGATTATGTATGAACAATTGTAGGATAATGGGATCAGAAGAATCATTAAATCCAAAAATGATGGTGATACTGTTTGTGGTTTGTCTCTTCCCTGTGATGGAATTCATCACTATCATAATCACTTTATCATTTATAATTTAGTTGATATATTATTTTTATTGTTATATATGATCTTTTGTTCCAATAACTATGATGACGTATTATGAAAATATATTTAATTTCTATTTTAGATTTTTTAATCATGACGTTACAGAATAGTTTTCCCTCTATTACACCTTCCATAAAATTAATTCAAATCTACCAAGACCTTCTAGCTTACATAAACGTATTATAGTGTCATTATATAAATGTGATGAGGTCTCTATAGACTTCATAATAAAAATATCATGGATACCATGAGGAATGAATTATATCTAGCTGATTATTAATGTATTAGAAAATTAATATTATTTCATTTTAATTAGATATACACATAAGTTTAAGGATCTTACAATGTTATATTTATAATAAATTTTATTTTTTACGTGTTTCTCTAAACTATTGTCTTAGACTGGGAGCCAATGATAACATCATATTTCATAGAATGTCTCCAAGAGGTGAAATTGAGAAAATAATTATTGGATATAGGTTATAATCTATAGGTGGATGTCTAAATAGAGTATGATATTTGAATTTTTTAGGATATGCTTCAGGAATGTATCTTTGATTTTATAGGATCTTGGCATAACAATATAGGACTAGGGGGATAAATTTTCAAAATAGTTTCCAATGTTTTATTAAAATGTTTCATTATGAAGCATTGTATAGTCAACAATGGAAACCAAATATTTTTTGGTAAGAGGTTGGTGGTGGCTCTCTAATGGGATCAAGGGATCATCCTGGGATGAGCCCGTAAGGGGATGAACTAGAGCTTCCCTGTGGCGTTCTTGGGTTTGCGTACAATGGTTTGTGATGCCTCCTCTGTGCTGAAACTCCCACACGCACTAGCATCATATAGATTAGATTATGATTGTATACACCTTGAGAGACCCACCTTCATATCACCGACGACGAGCCCATGACCCCCAAGAGTTGTGGTCCATGTCTCCCTTGAACAGCACTATTTGCGATGACGTCAACACCACCCTCTAAGATCCTGCCGCCACAAGGCCACTGTCATTGAGCGTGCCCTTTGGCCCCCAGATCACGTGTGTGGTGGAATGTGTAGTATCCTAGAGGATTTATCCCCACAGTGGCTCATATTTTTGTTGTTCCCTTTTTCTTGCTTCCACTATCTCATCTCTTGAGTGTTATGTTGGAAAACCCTCCTCTGTGGTACTTTTTTCATCGATGGAACAATGCATGTATAAACATAGTTCTAGTTTCATTTCTTCTCCTAAGACGTTTTGGCTGTAGGTTTCTCTCAGCCTCTCGATTCAGTGGTTCCCTAGTTCCACATTTGTATCTCTTTTGAAAAACCCTCCACCATCGTACACCCTAATTTTTCGATTCTACATGTGGGACTATGCATTCTGTATATCGCGCAACCATGGTCCAGTATTATTTTTCCCTATGTGGTGTCACCATTTTTCATTTCCCAATGTTGGATCTACTATTAATTAGCCCTTTTCTACCGTTATTGATTTTTTCCTCTCCCCATAACCCCGTAATGGTTTGGTTCGAAATCTTTAATGCATTATGGGATTGTTTTTGTGGTTCTAGAGACTATAGTCTTATATTGCAGTTTTCATCTCATTTTTCATGTTTGGTTCTCACATAAACAAAAAATTATAGTGATGTGTTTTTCTATTTTCTAGGCAGGATCGGTCCTGGATAGGGTTCTTTTCCAATCCCATCTATAGATCATTGTAATGGCGTTCTAGTTATCACTTAGCCTCAAATTGAATTTTGTACTCATCGGTTCTCACTTAACTGAAATGTGTTTTTCAAAAATTTAAAAAAATAATATTATTAATAATGGAAAAATGTAACATTTTTTTGATTTTAGAGGGGATATACGAAATACATTTACAATGGGTCAAAGCTCACTATTATAAGAGATATTATATATATCATTAACACAACCCATTCACATTTATTATTTGAGATAATTTCATCTTCATTGTTCCACCATGATTGTGTAATAGTTGGAAATGATGATAGTTGAAGTTTTCTCTAAGACATGTTGGACTATTAATGATCTTTCAGTGGTTGGGTTAATTAGTTTCCTTATTGGTGAAAATTGATCATTTTACTGTTATCAATCTTTATTCCACATATATTTTATCAATTGGTATCATTCGAATCCATCCATTGTTTTGAATTCATATGAAGTTTATTAAGATGTAGACATAAATATTATAGAATATCTATTATGGATCATTGAATATCACGTGACTATTTTTCAGGTAAATTATATTATTTTTTTATTATAATTTGGAATCATGGATATAATTCTCAAGATATTTGGGAGCACAAGTCATTGGTGGGGGATAAATAGCCTCATAGGATTATGGATAATTCTTCATCTAAATTAAATTATCGAGATGAAAAGTATATTTGTGGGGAGTTTTTCTCACATTGGGTTTTGGTTTGTTCTTTTTGAAATTTGTGATAGATATTTTCAGATTCAGGAAGTTTTGGTTATTGACGATGGGTTTTAAGAGGGTATTTAGAATTTACAAGTCAAAATATCCTAGATCAGTCCATAATGCAAACATTTTATCACATGGGTAGCTCTTGTGGACCAAGGAATATCCACCACACCCAAAAAAATATATAGTCCAATGAATGGAATGTATAATGGTTTCCCAATCAATGATGACCAATAATGCCAAACCACATTGTTATAGAGGTTGTTGTTGGACCTAATGGACTCTAATATTGAGACCATGGTTTTTTCAATGGGTGTGTCAGGCCTCGGTGTGTAGTTTTTCTAGGAAAACCAAGGAAATTGTAATCCTCCACAACATGTTTCATTCATATATTTTTTTTAATATGTCATTAATTAATTGGAAACTAATTATTTTTTATAGAAATTCACATTCATATGGAAGAATGAATGATCATTAAAACAGATTTTTTAATGGATCTTTAAATTGATCAGAACCTCAGTGAAACATTACTAACTAATTTGAAATCTATTGTTAGTGATTGGGTTATTTTGAGAGGATAGTTGGTTGAAGTTACTACCTTAGTTTTCCTCATATGTTTCTATTAATCCAGGTTCATTTGGTTTTCATATAATTGATACATTCTGGGATTGATTCATAGATAAAAGACCAATATTGGTTTGGTGCATATTTAATGTTCTAAAAGGTATTTGATCTCTTATATTTTCATCAAAACATATTTTTATGTAAACAAAATTATAGGTTGTGGAAATCAATTTATAAATCCTCCACCTACTATCATATGTTTTTTTATTACATTTTTTCAAAAAAATAATTTTGAAAATACATCTAGGTTAAAAAAAAATATTTTTTTACCCCTCAATGGCGGCACCCGGTGTGCCGCCTTTGGGGGTTTTTCTGCCCAGGGCAAGGCGGCACATGGTGTGCCGCCTTTTGTCAAAAATTAACAAAAAAGACGGCACACCAGGTGCCGCCTTTGAATAAATATTTTTTTTTAAAAAATTATTATTATTATTTTGTTATATATATATATATATATATAATAAAACTTTTCAGCAGAATTTTTCTGCTATTAAATATCCAGCGGTTCTACCATTACAGCGGTTTGGATTCTGACTGATACCCTCACCCAGGACTTTCTTTTATAAAGGGGTTTGCCCTGAAAACAATACTACATTTCCGATGTGGGATTCTGGTTCTCCTTTTCCTGCACAGTACATTCTGCGTTTCCGATGTATGATTCTGTTTCAAGTACGCGACTTTGAAAGACTATAAAACATAAACTATAAGACCAATATAAATGAAACATTAAATATTGATTAAAAAAATAAGAAATAGTTTAAAACAAAAATAATTTCATAAAAAATGTTGATATAGATTAATTTATAAACTTTCAAAACCACCTACGTGAAACTTAAACATATTTCAAGTACGCGACTTTGAAAGCTTATAAAAGATAAACTATAAGACCAATACAAATGAAACATTAAACATTGATTAAACATATAAGAAATAGTTGAAAAAATAATAATTTCATAAAAAATGATGACCAAAAACAATTTATAAGCTTTCAAAACCATCAACATGAATCTTAAAAATGTTTCAAGTTCCCAACTTTGAAAGACTATAAAACATAAACTATAAGACCAATAGAAATGAAACATTAAATATTGATTAAACATATAAGAAATAGTTGAAAAAAAAACATTCTAAAAAATGTCCATAAAAATTAATTTATAATCTTTCAAAACCATCTACTTGAAACATAAAAATGTTTCAAGTACGTGAATTTGAAAGACTATAAAACATAAAATATAAGAACAATATAAATGAAACATTAAACATTGATTAAAACATTGTTACGTATATATTTGAAAAAGAAACATTTCTACATATATATTTTAAAAAGAAACAATGTTTGGTTAACATATGATGAAAATTCTTGGGAAAAATGCAACGTAAATCTGTAGGAATTAGATTTTGTATCAAAACATGGCAATCATGTGAATTGAATCATTTTAACATCTTATAATTCATTGACACAATTTTATTGATATTTGATGAATACCCCTCTAGAACCTTTACATCATTGAACAAGTTTGAAAACAAATATATCTCTCCTCCCTAGAAAGAGTATAAGCATCATGAGGAAGAAACATTGGATTTTCACCCTTCACAGGAGCCAACTCTTCTCATATTCCCATTTCAACCATGTCTAACCTTGCCTCAATTACATCCTTTGTTTTTTCAGGGGCATTTAGCAATGTTCATATAACACTATCACATACATTTTTTTACACATGAATCACATCAAGAAAATGTCTGACATACAAAACAATTCCAGTGTGGTAATTCAAAAAAAACTTGTCTCTTTTTTCAACCGATTTTTGTAAGGTTTTTTGAAAATAGTTTACCAAAAAGAGTGTTCAAATCTTTTACATTCTCAAACAGCTGATCACCTTTTAGTGGAGGCAGTGTTGCATGTTGTTCTGAACATCCATTGAATGATGTTGTCCAAGATCGGTACTTATGCTGATGAGGTAGAAATCTACGATGTCCTAGAAACACAGATTTAGATGAATGTTTTGACCTAATTGATTCTTTATTTTCTTTGCTCATGGGACACCCTTGAGTTCTTTTAATGATATAGCTCGAAAAATTTCTATAAGAAGGGAAATCATTTATTGTCCCGTACAACATCACTCTTGACATGAAGTATTCACTTTTATAAGCATCATACATCATAACACCCGAATCCCAAAATAACATCAAATCCACAATCAAAGGAGCCAGATAAACATCAATATCATTACCTGGTTATTTTGGACCTGATATAAGCATAGATAACATGATGAATTTCCACTTCATGCATAACCAGGGTTGAAGGTTATAATTTACCAACAAAACATACCATGTACTATTAGTGCTAGAGAGTCATCTTAATGATATAATTTCCCATTTTTATTTCGTTTAGCTTCATATGCCCAGCTTGGGAGCTCATTTTATTCCGGGGGCATGTCATTCAAGAGAGAAAGTAGTTCCGTAAAACTGATATCACTCCATCTGTTGCATACTTTCACTTTATACAACATCAGTATAGTTGACAATGCTGAATATTTAGTGTAACCAGCATACAATGGAATCTTTTCACAACTCTTTATCTTCTCAAACAATTTTCAGAAATCATGGAGTTTATATTAAATTTTCTTTGTCATTTCCTCAATACGATCGTCATCATAATTGACATCTATAATCACATCCTCCACATGGTCTTCTTCATTATCCATATTTGTATTCATATCTGATGATACATAAAACGTAGTTTTATCCCATCCAGTAACTATATTCTCTTTTTCTCCATGTTTATTCCAACATTTATAACTCCGGTCTATTCTGTGACATATAAAATGTTCTTCTAACTCCTATGGAGTAAGTAGTCTAGAATAACAATAGTGTAAACATGGAGAATGGATTTGAGAGGGATCCTTTGCGTGATCCTTTGAAAACATTATGAACTCTTTCACTCCGTTCTAATACACTATTGTCAAATGATTAGCATCCATCAAATCATTATTCATCTCCATCCTATTTGAATCTCAAATATTAGAATTTATGGTTCAAATACACAAAACAAGACTTCCAAATATAGTAGAAGAGAACCAATTCCTTACAAAAATGGAGATTAATTGAGCCTAACCATTTCTAATAATGATTTGGAAATCAACAGAACCAGGATAGACATCCCATCAAAATCAACACAGTTTCCAAACACAAAGTGGTTTGTGGGGATAATCACTTATGTCATAGATGGTAAAACTCACATGTCATCATCCTCTATGACTCATCCTCCTCTATTGGGTCAACCCTTCTATGGTCAACTAGTCCATCCTTTTATACCTCCCAAACCTAAAATACATATGGATGAAAACCAGTAGCCAACTCTATATGTAAAGAAAGGATTATCATAATCTCTATAATATGGAATTTAGAAAATTAAATTACTTTAGATTCATTATAGTTTCCTCAAATCACCCTAGTCCAAACACTAGAATAATCAAGAATGATAAATCGACCACTCCTAGGTCTCTGCCCTACATTCAATATAATCATGCCTAATATTTTTGGTAAGCTCAAGTTACTTACTTTAAATCACAGGGGGGTTATCACTTTTTTCATAGATGGTCTCCCATGTTTTTCCATATGAAAATATTAACAAATATTATTTACCTATCATCCCATTCTATCCTCATTAGTGTCTAATTCCAAACTCTATATTATGTGTAATATCAAATGAGTATATATTAATAAATTACCCTACATCCACTTCCCCACTAATATGGTCATTCTCACAATCTAATGGAATATTTATTATACTTAAACCCCTTCTATATAATACCATAACCATATATCCACACATACACATGTCACAAACACCTAAAAAACCATATCCACATAACAACCACACATCACATCCAGATCACAGTATGATATCGTGAACATGAAGGACATAAAAATCATACTCTCCTCCTACAATGCACAACCCCCACTTTTTATCCACACTAAATACACATAATCATTTAAAAAAGAATATATATACACCAAAACCTAAAATCATTATAGGTAGTATATACACACCCACTGTGATCCATTACAATGCATATTAAGTGTGAAGGGGGAAAGGGAATAGGAAGTGGTTCTATATCTGTTCCCTCTATAACCTAGATATTGAGAAAAACACTCAGAACCAAAGTACCCATATGGATTTAAATCAGGTTTCTCGACTAAAGTGGTGGTGTGTAAGAAATAATAATAAAATATAATAAGTATATAGTCACACATAAATCTTTCCTAAGGGTTTACACCAAACTAACACTCCAAACACCCTCATCAACCATTGCCTTGTTACTACCACCCTCTTATAACCAATTCCATTATAATGACACAAATAATCCCCAACAAATCACATAAGCATCCATATCAACATTACCAACTTCTTATTTCATTTAACATTATAATTTCTAGGATTTTTATTACCATATGCATTTCAATGGTTAACCATTTTAATGTAAAACCAATCATTAAATCACTACCCACTATAATCCATTCATTAATCATTAATAACATTTATTCTATCATTAACCATTTATTAAACATAGTTATTCCAATCATTATCATTAATCATTTAACAAATCATCAATTATCATTTCCAACAAATCACCCATTACTATTTTCATTTATTCCAACCATATTCCATGAAAAAAGGAAACTATAACACCACCCAATAACAAATAAATTTTCATGACATAATATAAAACTAAACACATTCTAAAATCCATGAAACCACTTTTTTTGCCTAAATATCCATATCATTGCTATCATAACCACACAGTAATCCATCCATTTCTACTATATTAATTACCACACCACATGCTCCCAACCACATCAATCAACAATCACTCTTATAATCATAGTGATAAATACCCGATACATAGTAGCATGAAAGGGAAAACAAATAATAAATTCACACTAAAAGTCCTATGTATGAAATTTAACCATTAAAACCATAACAAAGAAACACAAAAACTGAATAAGCATTATTTTAACATCCTTCCTAAGAAAAAAGTTTATGAAGATAATGAAGAAAAAGAGAAAAGAAATTCACCTTATATGAGGAGAAGTCACAGGGTTATAGTACAACGAGAGCTTTAGGGTGCGATAAACCGAGGACACTATGTGACCGATTTTATAAAATATGGGACTACGGTTTTATCAGTGCTAAAATATCGCTCATAAATCCTTCCTGTATTAGCGCTAACATTTTAGCATTGATACATGCCTTCTTTATCAGCACTTTTTTGGCATTGATAATGGGTCTTTTTATGAGCACTTTTTCAGTGATGATAAAGATTACCCAGCATCAGTGCTAAAATTTTAGCACTGATACATTGCTTCTTTATCATCAGTTTTTTCTTAGCGGTGATATAAAGTGGTGCTTCCCTTGCCCATTTTTATAGTAGTGATAGCTTTTTCAGATGCTTACCATTTACATGACTGAGATGGTGATTCCACAACTGGGTGTTGTATGATTCAGTTGAGTTTGTTTATTTATCGATTTTTAACACTTGGTTTTCATAATTTAATACATACAAACTATTATTTAAATGTGTCATATCATAACATACATTGTTCTTATAAAAGAAACAACCCTTATTTCCAAACTTGAAAATAAATCCATCCATATCGAAACATGATACAGAAATTATGTTCTTGGTAATACTAGGTACATAATAACAGTTATGTAAAACTAAAAGCATTCCAGTTGGCAATGAGATATGGTAATAGCCAATGGACAACGTAGCCAGCCCCGCGCCATTGGCAGCTTGAAGATCCACCACTCGTCTGGAAATATTTCTAAATATACATATTTACAACATTTGAATAAAAATTTGATCCCTAAATTCTATATTTCTTATATTTTTAATCAATTTTTAACGTTTCATTTGTATTGTTCTAATAGTTTATGTTTTATAGTCTTTTAAAGTCGGGAACTTGAATCATATTTATGTTTCTAGTTGATGGTTTTGAAAGCTTATAAATTCTTTTTGGTCAACATCTTTAATGAAATTATTTTTTTTCAGCTATTTCTTATATGTTTAATCAATGTTTAATGTTTAATTAATATTGGTATTATAGTTTATGCTTTCAAAGTCACGTGCTTGAAATATGTTTAAGTTTCAAGTAGGTGGTTTTGAAAGCATATAAATTAATTTGTATCAACATATTTTATGAAATTATTTTTTTTCAACTATTTATTATATGTTTAATCGATGTTTAAAGTTTCATTTATATTTGTCTTATAATTTATGTTTTATAGACTTTCAAAGTCACGTACTTGAAACAGAATCACACATCAAAAAACACAGAATGTACTGTGCAGGAAAAGAAGAACCAGAATCCCACATCAGAAATGCAGTTTGATTTTCAAGGAAAACCCCCTTATAAAAGGGAGTCCTGGGTGAGGGTATCAGTCAGAATCCAGACTGCTGTAAGGAAGAACTACTGGATATTAAATAGCCGAAAAATTCTTCTGAAAAGTTTTGTTATATATATATATATAACAAAACAAAACAAAAAAATATAAATAAAAATATAAAAAAATTAAAAAAATATTAATGCAATGGCGGCACTTGGTGTGCCTCCTTTGCTGTTAATTTTTGGGAAAAGGCGGCATACCATGTGCCGCCTTGCCCTGGGTGAAAAAACCCCCAAATGCGGCACACCAGGTTCCGCCTTTGGGAGGTAAAAGAATAATTTTTTTTTACTCTTGTGGTATTTTAAAAAATATTTTTTAGAAAAAATGTATAAAAAAACTTTTGAAAACCACTATTTTTTTAAAAAACCTATATCGAGGTCGGTACCTCAGTGTCTTGTCTTTTTTTATGAACCACACATACTTGGTATTTCTAACATGATTTTTAAATGATGATTTTAATGATCTATAAACACATGGAAATGTGTGTGTAACGACTTTTATAAAATAATATTTTAAATTTATTCTATTAAATGAAAATAGATTTTATGAAAAATTGTTTTTAATATAACATTGTATTTCAAAGAATTATTTTTGTTGAAATTTCGGTTTGTAATATATTTTTTTGAATTTATATGATGTGATAGAATCATTTTGAAGAGTTTTTCGCAAGGGATACATTGGTACCTAGGAGGGGGTTTTGAATTAGGACTCATCCTAGTTTTGTAGGGGGTCCACTCATCTGGTTTTCTTATATTCCCTATGACATATTGTTCTAGGGAAATGATTTTCAGATTTATTTGGAGGATAACTCATTGGGTGTTCCACTCTTCTCTAGGGAAATTTATTTCAGTGATATGTTTTCTCCTTTAGTATTGAATTGATTATTGAGGTCTGAGAGACCATGATAACCCAAACCTAATATATGGATGGTCTCAATTGATATATTATTTATTTTTTCATTATATTTTTTCCTTTATTATTGAATATGATGAAATCTTTCTTGAATGGTTTATTTGAAAATTTTCATTGATCAATGTTGTATTATATATGATTTATAAATAGGTAAATTGAAGATTTTTTCATTTTGAATTATTTATAAATGATGAAACTATTTATTATTCCATTAATTTCAATAACTGATCATATTATACTATTTGAAAAATATTATATGGATGAATAGGGTAGGATCAAAATGGGAATGATTTTATCACACCATGCACACTCCCTAAAGGGTGTGTCAATATTTTTTTTTGTGTTAAATGAATGTCAATGCTTCTAGAGTGAGGTGAAAGGGTTTTATGTTAGTTGGGAATTAGTATTTTATGGTGAGATGGTTGGATATTTCCAATGTATCACCAGGATTATATGCCTTTATTTTATTCTCTTTTTTTAATAGACAAATAACTCGGTCATGAATAATTTTCATAGTTGTATCTCTATTGATTTTGGTTCTGGTTAATGGATATTTCATTTATTATTATATGTCTCGATTTATTTAATATGTCAATTTTTTCAGTTTAGTAAAATCATTCCCTTTGGTTGTTGTTAGAAACCTTAGTGCTGATCAATATCCCTTGGGCACTGGGAATACCTTTCAGGTCTTGTCGCAATTTGTTTGGGAGTATTGTTTGATGGATTTTTGGGACGAGTTATGAAAACTCTTTTATTATTTATACTTCAATTCATATTTAATTACATAAAATAAATTTCAATATATGAAAATAGATTACAAATCCTAATGTATTTGGGAAATTAGGTACAAAGAATAATAAAATTAACATAAAAACCCACATTATTTATATAATCCAATACATGAACTTATATTAAATTTATTGTCCAAATATAAATGGGATAACATGTCTATTGATATAAGAATGAGGGGAGCTATAAAATATCGAATAGATTTAAACAATACTAGCAAAATATAAATCATTATATGCGATTCAAGGGGAATATCATGTTAACATAAGTGGGTGAGTAACATAATATTTAACAATGAGGAATAATATCGCATATTAATATAAATCCAACATAAAAATAAGGAAAGAACATAAATCTAGATATCATAATTATAAAAAAATGATAATCTTATAGGTCATATAACATCATATAGTTTAGATAACCTCCCTTGTACAATTCATTGTATATCATTAGATTAAAACATTACCCAATTAATTGATGTTCTATCTAGGCACAACCATGTTTTTTATATTATATACAAGAATAAGTGTGCAACATAGATCATACAAAAATAATGAATTTCAAAACATTTAACCCCAAAATCAAGGAGTTTGAGTTACATAAATGGAAATCCATGATTAATGAAGGCCGAGTGAATATTGGTTAATACCCATGAGCGTAAATGGTGGTAGGTGTTCAATGAATAAATGTCTTTCCTAGTAAATCATAGAAATATTTTGGATGGATAACGAGAGTACATACAGGATCATCAAAGGGTTTATGGGAGTGTAAGTGGTCTCAAATAACAAAGACATTACAAGGAAAAAAGTATTTTTGTTTAAAAAAATACCACAACAAGGAATAATGTAAATAAAAATGTATTATATAAATAAGGTTTTTGAAATGAGAGGTGAAGGATAGAACCCATTACCTTGTAGGGTATTATATAGTTTTTTTAGAAGAGTGTCATGAAAATCAGGTGGAACTATGAGAGCAATATAAATATGGAAGTGTAGATGAATATCAAGATCTTAGGGTTTTGAGTGAATAATAATGGGTCTTTGAGTGGGTTTATATAGCGAAAGAGAAGGAAATTCATTATTAATTTAAGAACATATATTTTGGAATCTATATGATAATGTAATCCAAAACAAAAACCATACCATGATTTTATCACGTTTTTTAAATTAGATTGGTTTTTATAATTTCAATTATCTAAGAACCAAGCTCAACAAAATAATACCATAGCTGATGTAGATTTGATATTTTTATAAAATAAATTTATTTTCAAACCATAAATTATAATATTTATTTTTGGTTCATTAAATAAGGGTTTATAAAAATATTCAAAAACATCATAAATTAATAATTAGTAAGGGGAAGCATAAATTTGTGCACATATATCCATTATATTATTTATGAAAACACTTTATACTATTATGATGTCATAATATTTACCATATAATTTTTCCATATTTAATATTTAATAAAAAATTTGCACATTGCATAAATTTTTTAAAAATTTATTGTTTGATAATTTCAAATTGATTATTCAAAAAAAATATTTTCATCAACATAGTTCTCTAAAAATATGTGTTTGAACTTTAAAATCAAATGTCCCAATATCATGAATAATACTATGTTTTCTGAAAAATATATTCTGACATGTAAAATAATTATATTTGAATTTATAAAATCATATAATCATTTTTATATAATAGATATAATTTAATAACAGTATTTTATGGAAATTTAGTTTGGTTCCAAAATTCATGAATTAGAAAAATTGTGTCATCATCAAAACTTCATATCTATCACAAAAATACAAATTATTTAATTGTATCAAAATCTAGTTTTTAAAAACCTTTTTAATTAATTATTTTACATAACAAATGAAATTGAATAAAATATTTAATGTTTGATAGGATATATTCAAATACATATGGTTAGGGTCTAGAGACACAACACATTAATGCTAAAGTGAATACACTATGTGTATTGTTTTCAATGGTGATATTTTAAAAGGATTGATTGGAATATATGGTCTTGCGATGTGATCTTGATCATTTTGAAATTATCTAATTAATGGTTTCATTTAGGATTCAATAGTTTAATCATAGATGGTTCATGGTCGTGGAAAATTAAATATGATCTTATCTCTTGTTGAGTCTCAGATTAATGGGATTCATAAGTTACAATCCTATAGGTTGGGGACATTAATTTTTTTGTTAGTGGAAATTAAAATTTATCATAAACCTTTAAATATATTAATAGTAATTATCATTGTAAAATATCTATATCACCAATGGTTATGACGGTTAATTTTTGTTTAGTGTGAGAACTTAAAACTATTCAAAATTACTAATGTGGAGCATACATCTATAATCGTATTAATTGAAGTTATATATATTCATTGAAGAAAAAAAATTATTTTTTTAAAGTTTAGGTCATTTTATTGACCTCTATGCATACATTTATCACTCAAAATTTTTATTTCACACACTAAAATAGATAATTGTTCTTCTATTTCATCACCTCTTGTATTTTCCATGTGTTTTCCCCAAACTTTTGTCCCAACATAAGAATATGAGAAGGTGATTCGTCTTGTTTCATTGAACATTGTCTCATTCATCCAATAGCTTCATTGGATACTCCTCGTATGAATGATAATATTCTATATCATTTACCTATTGATTCAGTACGTATGAGGGGTTTGGTATGAACTTACTCAATAGTGATACCTACAAATTATCCATTACCTAATATTCATTAGGTGGAGTTGCTAGCCAATAGTCCGCAGTTTTGTTGTGGCCATTAATCTCAAAAGAGATGATATATATTGGAGTAAGGATTAATTAAACCCTAACCTAATGGAATTATTCCATGGATATAAATAAATGAAGATGTTTCTGCAAACCTAAAATCTAAATCAAGACGATTATTATATTAATATATTTTCAATTAAAATTACATAGATTCAATATTAATTTGACTGGTCTGAACATTCATTATCATATGTTGGACAATTTCTATTCCTAAACACTTCCTCCCTCTATATTCATTCTAACATATTGGTGTCTGAAAGATCTTACATTGGAGGGACTCATAAATAGACATTTAAATTCTAGAACATAAAATTTTGTTATATGATAACTCTACTATGGAATAGTGTTGATCCAAATATCCTTGTAAATACATTTAACATGATTACATTATATCCTATAGAAATTTAATTCTCATTTTTAGAATGTCCATCCATATGTGGGTGATTATAAGTAATGAAACTCTACTCTATATTCAACACATCCAGATGTATTATCCAAAACATTGAGGTAAACATCAAATACTGATTAGATATATTGTATACATCTGTTAAATCCAGTCATACCACTTCACTATTATCATTCAAGGTGATTTAGATACCAGAGAAATAATAGTTAAAAGATAAGAGATGTTATAAATTTTAATTGAAGTAGAAAACCAACTACATAGAATTGTAATCATTAAATGTACATGGGAGCCCTATAATCAACTACTGTATTATGTCTTCCCAATTCTATTCTGGTATTGTCAATGGTTTCATCATTCTATTACACTTTTTCATTTACCTATTACATTTTATCATGACTACCATCATGATATAAATTATTCAATCTCACTATTCATGTTATCATAGTGTAATTACTACATATAATACCAAAACATATTTATGATTCCTGGATACATTGAGAAGGATTAGCTAAAAACATCATTCATAGGCTACCATCCAAGTTATATTATTCATGGGACACAATATATGGTTCCAAAACATATACCACCATCATTAGCCCAGTTGAACATTAAGATATTCTCCAAAATATTTTATTCAACATCGTCATAATTTTGAGATTAATTGAACCTTTTAGGAATTAATAAATGAGTAGATATTGGAGAAATATTTGATGGAATCCATTTATCACATCGAATTCATTCCATTTAATGTCTAAAATTATTTTATTCGATTCAATTGTTATCATTGATAATGTTCCAATATCCTTTTGACTCAGAGAATCTTCCACATTGTTTCCCTTCTATGGATGGTAATGGAATGAAAAATCATAATCCATGATATTATATGAAAACCGTAATTTTTTTATATTAATATCCCTTTGAGTGATTATATAATTAATTATTTTATGATCTATACATATGTCACACTTCTCCCAATAGATACAATCAAACAAATAAATAATGCAATGATTGTTATAGTTAATTATAGATCATGGGTTTTGAAATTAAAATCATGGATATTTAATTGATGAGTTGATAGGATATCACCCTGTCATATTTCATTAGTACACAAATAACAAAATTTTTAGATTCATAAATGATAGAATCTAATACATCCATATTGGTGGGTAGTTTTAGCACAAGAGTAGTGATTAGCCTATTTTTTACTCCTTAAAACTCTCCTCTAATTCATCATCCAACACATACAGTAATCCCTTTTTTGTAATCTATTTTAGTGGGCTTGAAAATCATGAGAATTTTCACACCAGTCAATGATATTACACAAATAATACACAGAGAATATGGATTTCTATCATATATGTTTGTCTAGGAAATACTTTCATTACATAGATTTTTGAAATAATCGCGTATATCTATTTTTTGTGATAACATGCCTGGGGAATGGCACATATTCCATCCCAAAATCTCAATTACTTAATCTATTACATTTTTTATTTTTACAAATTACATAGTACAATATTTAAATGATCATAATCTCCCCCAACCTTTTGATGTCTGTAAGAAAGTCATTTAAAATTAATACCAAATAAATTTCAAGGTAATCTCGAGAGACCCTATTAATTAAATCCATGAATATTTCTAGATTAATAATGAGTCCAAATGGATTCATGATGAATTAATATTTCCCATAAATTTTACAGAAGTAATTATTTGAGATATCCTGTTTCATTACCATTAGTTGACAATATTTCAACCACATATCAATCATGGAGAAGTGTTGGACTCCAAATCGCTTATTTAAAAAGTTATCAATCCAAGAAATAAGACATGATTTATTTATCTTGGTATTTATAAGCTCATGATTAATAGTATAGAATGTCATAGACCCATCCCTCTACATGGAGAAGAGGACTATGCATGCCACTATGATTCACATTAGCATATAAAAAAATTGTTAAAATTCCATTGTACTTTTTTCATCTCTACATCATATTCATTTATGACCATTCTAGATGGAGTATATGATAGAGGCAATGATCATGTTAAATACCTAAGTGAGAACTCAACCTCACGAATTATAGGATGATTATGAAATTCATCCAGAAACACATTCGTGTATTACCTAAAAATAGTCTTGTCATCAAGGTTGATATTTAACTTATTGTGTAAAAATTTTATATAAATATACTTTCTCGTAAAGATATAACATCCATTATTGAGTTGATGAATCTGATGAACATTTGATATCCCACATCATCTTTTATAGAATTGGAGGGAGATTTCAATACAATGGGTGATGTCATTCCCTCAGAAATTTATTTTGGATCTATATATGGAATGGTGATCCATACCAATGACTACGTAGAATTAATCTAGATCATTTATCACAAGGGACACTGAGAACTTTTTCCCAAAACCTTCAATAAGGGAGGTGTTTTATACAATTGATGCAATAATTTCCCCATTTTACGTATTCACTAAAAATATAAAAAAACAAAATTTTCTTTGGTGTTTGAATAGTAATAATACTATTTCCATATAGAAATGAATGCAATGAACCATATTCTCACAAGTAAATTTATGTTCGTGAATGTATGATAATCCAACCATTCCCTATTTTATTATAGTTTTAAATATATACTTTGACCAAAACAGAATTAAGGATGAGACTTTTTATAAACATAAATGGGAATCTATAAGGAAAAATCCATAATCGTTTAATAATAGTTTGTTTTAAGTCAATAATTAATTATCTTACAATTGATTACTTTATAGATTTATATTTTTATATAATTTGGCCCTGACTCATTCATGAAAAAACCAAAAAATAAAAAGGGTACTATTTTTATTTGTATCCATTGTTTCTATAATATAAAAAATTTAATGTAATAAAAAATTTATATTATTTTAAAATCCTCATAACCCCATGATTTACTTCTCCCATTCATACATCTCTACTTAATGTGTATATATTTTATTAAATCATGGGATTGTTATAAAAAGGTAATTAAGGGATGTTAAAAAAAGGAAAACATGTTGTCTATTGAGAAACATGAAATGTCATATAATTTTTACCTTTATATTGCATGTTCTCTGATTTTATGAAATAAAACAATATAACATTAAAAAATATAGATGTTGTTCCAAAAATAAATAATTCCAAACACTTAGAAATAAATAAAGATCCGTTTTTGTAACATATAGATTGTAATAATAAAACACTTTAAAAACATATTAATTGGAATTAAAATACATTATACATATAATATAATAACTACACAATTATTTATAGATAAATCATAACAATAACCCTTCATATAACTTATATCAGGTACTTCCATGAGCACAAAAGGGGCTCAAACTGTAACGCCACGACCCATGTTACCTGGGGTCAGTGTCTTATTGTGTAACATTGGCATGATCACAAAAGGTCAAGTATCGAAAGACCGATTAGTTTAGTATCCTTGGAAACACTAGATACATTCATAAATGTTACATTACATCATAAAGTGAAAATCTACAATAACAAAGTCTCCATAGTCCACTCTCATATCCTCTTCTGACTATCCCTGCAGGTTATTCATAAAATTCTTCTTCACATCCTGGAAAATATTAAAACGTTGAAAGGGGTGAGCTCAGATGCTCAGTAAGGATAACAATATTGCGGAAGTTTTCATAAATAAACATTAACCTTTAAGGAAATTCATAACTAAAACAAAAGCCTTTTTAAACTTGAACTTCAGAATAATATGGAAAAAATAAAATTAAATAATGCCATTTACTTACTCACATAGATGTTATACTAGTTGAATAATCACATGCAATATCAATAACCACTTTCATAATGATGTAATGCATAATGTCATACTATCATAACCACGCATCCAAGGCCTCGTGCCAAGACTACAAATAAGATTTTGTCAAGGCCTCATTCCAAGACACTAGTTTCTCTCATGAGACCTACTGATGCATCGAGGAGCTATAGAGGGCTCCACCCGTCACTTATTAATTCCAATGCATTCCTCATATGAACAGGTTTAAACCTATAATAAACCATAACATAATCGTATAACATAAAACATGCAAAAAGGAAACATAACATTTCCACATTTCAATCACAAGATATCAATACAAAACATTGATATAATAAAAAAACACTTTCAAAACCATTTTCAATACCAAAATAAAAGAAAATTAAATCTTGGTATTTATTTTTCATTTAATAAAAGTTATGGCTTATAGAGGAAGCCGAAACTCAAATAATAGTCACGGTGGCGGAGAAGACGTTGTCTCCGCATAGGTAAAAAAATAATTCCTTTTCTCTTTTAGTAAAAACACATCGTATAAAAAGATTCCTTTTGAATAAAATCAAAATTCAAAGGGGTTTATACACTGTATAAAGGAAAGTTGTGTATAAAACCAAATATGCCTCAATGAAAGGAGATTGAGATGATATCCCTTACAAAGATCATTTTTTAAATAAAATATATCTATTATGTGTATTCACTATAAGTACACATAAAGAATGTAAAAATACAAGATAGGACATAATAATATCATTACATAATTTTAAAGTAGGAGATTAACCCAATGAATGGAAATTGTTTTAAGAAGTTCCCTTACCTTGATTCTGACTTGACTCGGCTGCTCTTTAAACTCCTTTAAAACGGGTAACTCTTTTTGATTTGAGCTCAAAGGCTTCCATGGGAAGACTTCTTCCCAAAGTGAGGCTTCTAGGAGTAAGATAGGGAATTTGAGAGAGTATTTGGGCAGAGGTTGGCCGAGCCAAAAGGCTTTGATGGTGTCAATAAGGTGGTAGTGGTAGGGGCCTTTTATAAGAGGAGAGGAGGGGCACTCTTTGAAAGTCATGAAATGTTACTTTATTATATAATAAGTGTCGGATTTGAAAAGTCCCAAACTTATATATTTCAAGTCTAAAGTGATAAGGGTTCTAAATATACTCATCAAATAGGCTTTGAGCAGGTGTAATTCTTAGATTTTACATTATGCTTCCATTTTATTAAAATCGTTAATTAATGAGGTAATTTCTCTATCATCATGGTGTCATAAATAATTTAATTTATTTAATGTATAAAAATTATAAAACAAATATCATGATGTAGGAAATCGTTTTAGCTTTCTAATGAATATTTATAGTCAAAAATATGACTTGTATAACCCCATTAAAAAGTGTTTTAGTAAAACAACTTATGTTTGTGACATTTTTATTTTAACATTAAATAAAAGTTATTTATGTCATTTTCCTACCAAAGTGGCTCCATGGGGTCCCCAAGTTGACCCATAGATTTTCTTGGTCTTCAATGACACATCCAACAGGGGTTGGACAAGTGTAAAGGTATTTTCATATTTTTATAATATCATTGTTACCTTAAATTTCACTAATTACCTTTAATCACGATTAATTAAACTTAAAAGTTACTATTCACCCAAAAAATATATTATTCCCATTGAACCACATTTTACTTCCTAATTACAACCATGTATGTCGTATTTTTGAAAATAAAATCACAGAAGTGGTAATTTTTCATTTAAACGAAAAATCAGTTTTTTAACTACCACTTAGTGGTTTCACTATTCATCAAGAATTGAAGTTTTTCAGAATAATGCCAAAATTTCACACTAAGCTATAATTGATATTCCAAATTCAAAAATTATGTCTATTTTACAAAATTACAAACCTATAAGTTGCATTAATTAATTTTATAACTAATTCCCGCTGTCACAACAAATAGCGTGTTTTTAAAAAATAATATATATCAAAAGATTGACAATTGCTCATGTCCAATTTCAAAGTGAAATTAATTCTAATGAACACCATTGGATAAAATGGTAAAAATATATTCTAATTATACTTTAAAACCACTCAATAGCATAATTTTTCACTATAAATTATTTTGATTAAAAAAGTTGTTTTAAGTATTTTTCACTATTGATAAAAAATGGATGTTCTCAAAAAATTACAAATAATTCAACTTAGGATAATTTTGATATTACAAATACAAAAATGAAGTCCATTTTGAAATATAAAATTTTTATAATTTTAAAAAGTGGGTATTACTGTTCATAACAGCTACTTTGATTAGTCACGGTGTGTTAGAACTCGAAGTTGCATACAACACACGCCACTGTACTATTCAAAGAAATTTGTACCGTGGAAGCTTCGGGTGTTACATTATCCCCTCCATCAAATAATTTTGTCCTCCAAATTTCATATAATATCACTGTATAAAATGAATCGGGTGATTCTTCATCATAAGTTCCTCGGGTTCCCACGTTGCCTTCTTCATCTTATGGTTTCTCCATAGATCTTTTACAAGACGAGTCATCTGGTTTCTCAGCACTTGTTCTCTTGTATCAAGAATCCTGACGGGCTCTTCGCAATAAGACAGATCGAGTTCTAGTTCTAATTCCTCATAGGTGAGTACATGTTTGGGTCAGGCATGTATTTCAACAGTGATACGTGGAATACATCGTGAACTTTGGAGAGACTTGGTGGCATTTCCAAATGGTAAGCTACAGCCCCAATTCGTTCAAGAATTTCGAAGGGTCCGATGTACCTGGGACTCAATTTACCCTTCATACCGAAACATATAACCCCCTTCCATGGAGACACCTTCAAGAAAACATGATCTCATACCAGAAATTCCAAATCCTTCCTTCGGTTTTCGGCATAGGTCTTCTGCCTACTTTGAGTTGCTTTGATGTGGTTTTGGATTACATTCTCTTTTTCCATTGTTTCCTCCACCATTTATGGGCCTACAAGTTTTCTTTCACCAACGTCATCCCAATAGGTTGGTGTGCGACATCTTTTTCCGTATAACGCTTCATATGGTGCCATCTGAATACTCGAATGGAAGCTATTGTTATAGGAAAATTCTACCAGAGGTAAATATTGATTATCCATCTGTTTGAGGGAGGTAAGCAGTGCTCAAACGAAGTTCAGTATCCAAGGCCTTCTGAAGACTTTTACCGACTCTTGATGTAAAATGAGGATCACGATCTGAGACAATCGACAGGGGTACTACATGAAGTCTCAAAAATTCATTAATATATAGTCTTGCTTGACGTTCAAGTGGTAGATCTTCCCTTATAGCAAGAAAATGTGCTGACTTCGTGAGACGATCAACAATGACCCATATTGCGTCATTTCTTCTAGGAATATTTGGTAGTCCCATGACAAAATCCATCATAATATTATCCCATTTCCACTCAGGTATGGGAAGAGGATGCAATACACCACCAGGCAGTTGCCTTCCAGCTTTCACTTGTTGACAAAACATACATCTTGACACAAAATCAACAATCTCCCTCTTCATGTTGTCCCACCAAAAATGTCCCTTTAAGTATCTATACATTTTGGTGCTCCCAGGGTGTATAGTGAAATTGGAACTATGAGAATCATCCAACAATTCCCTCTTTAAATCAGGTATATCGGGAACACAAAGTCTCCTCCCAAATTTCAAAATTCCATCTTCATACACAAAGACACTAAATCTCCCATCATTCACAGCTTTAATCTTCTTATTCAACTCTTCATCATTGGCCTGAGAACACTTTATCATTTCTAGTAAAGATGGTTTGGAAACCATTAGAAATTTTTTTGATGTTTCACCCTCCATGGTGATTCCCATATCCATATTTACTAGATCCAAGAAAATAGGATCCCTTTCCACTCTCATCATGTTCAAAACTCCATGATCTTTTCTACTCAAAGCATCTGCAACCTTATTTTCCTTCCCTCGGTCATAGTGTATCATGAAATCATAATCCTTCAGTAGTTTAATCCATCGCCTTTGCCTCATGTTGAGTTCTGTTTGTGAGAAAATATATTTCAAACTCTTTTGATCGGTATATATCTCACATTTTTCACCATAGAGATAATGTCTCAATATCTTCAAGGCGAAGATTACAGTAGATAACCCGAGATCATGAGTAGGATAGTTTTGCTCATGAATTTTTAGCTGTTGTGATGCATAGGAAATAACCATATCATTCTGCATAAGGACACAACCAAGTCCATTCATTGATGTATTACTATAAATAACGAACCCATCGTTCCCTGATGGTAGAGTCAATATAAGAGCGTTGACTATTCTTCTCTTTAGTTCTTCAAAACATTCTTCACACTCTTTTGTCCAGAAAAATTTAACCCCTTTATGTGTGAGATTCGTTAATAGGTTAGCCAATCAGGAAGAATTCTGGACAAAAAGTCGATAATAACCTGTCAAACCAATAAAGCTGCGTACCTCAGTTATACTCGTCGGTGCTGGCCATTCTTGGATTTCCTTCGTCTTATAAGGATCAATGGAAATTTTATCCTTAGAGAAAATATGGCCAAGAAAAGAAATTTCCTGAAGCCAGAATTCAAACTTGCTAAACTTCCCATATAATTCATGCCTTCTAAGAGTCTTCAAGATAATGCGCAAGTGATTTTCATGATCATCGTAGTATTTGGAGTATACCAAGATATCAACAATAAATACCACCACAAAATCATCAAGATATTCCTTGAAAACTCTATTCATTAGATCCATGAATACAGAGGGTGCATTAGTCAACCAGAAAGAAATTACTGTAAACTCGTAATGCCTGTATCTTGTTCGAAATGCTGTCTTCGGAATGTCATCCTTCTTCACACAAAACTGATGGTATCCAAATCAAAGGTCAATCTTTGAAAAGTATTGAGCTCCATGCAATTGGTCAAATAAATCTTCAATGCGAGGTCGGGGATACTTGTTCTTTATTGTTATAGCATTGATCTCCCTGTAGTCAACTCACAACCTCGTAGATCCATCTTTCTTCTTAATAAAAAGGACAGGGGCTCCCCATAGAGAAACACTAGGGAGAATAAATACCTTATTACTCAATTAATGTAGTTGTTTCTTTAGTTCAACTAATTTCATGGTGGCCATTCTATAAGGGGTCTTCGATATGGGCCTTGATCCAGGAATTAAATCAATGGAAAACTCAACTTCTCATTCTGGAGGATGTCTAGGTAAATCTTTCGGAAACACATCTACATATTATTTCACAATAGGTACATCCTCTATTTGAACATTCCATTCCTCGCCATTAGTCATTTCATTCTCTTCCTCCCCAATAATTGAATTTATTTGATCTACTGGGGGTGGATCTAAATAAGAATTAGGTGGTGACGATTCTGCTCTAAAAATAAGGTGTTCCTTATCATCATCATAAAAAATCATAACCTCCTTCTTCTTACAATAAATATTTGCATCATAGTCTGAAAGCCAATCCATACTGAGGATTATATCAAACTCAATCATAGGTATGACAATGAGATCAGCGGATAAAGAATAGGTATGTGCTCTAATGGGGACTGATTTACAAAACTTTGTTGCAATAATACTTCCCTTAGTAGTTTTGACTGAAAATTATCTTATAAAATCAAATTGGAAATATCTAATTTTCTTATAAAACTGGGAATATATAAAACAATGCGATTATCCAGAATCAAATAATGCATTTTCTAAACTTGAGGAAACTATTAAATTACCTGCCACCAAGTCTTTCGGAGCTTCAACCTCAGCAGTAGTGATAGCATAATCTTGGCCTTGATCCCTTGGCCTCTTCTAAGGTATATTCCCCTGACGCTTAGGACATTCATTTGCATAATTCCCCATCTCTATACAGCATTCCACATTGTCAACAACTTTCTTTCCCTTGCAATCATGAGCTTGGTGGCCTTTTTCACCACACTTGTAACAGACTCCCATTCCTTTCCAGCAAGTACCGGGGTGTTTCTTTCCACATTTACTACAGGACTGATATTCAACTCTTCCTTTCTTCCCCTTATTTCCATTTCCAGATTGATCAGAAGATCTCTTCTTTTATTTCTTTTCTTTAAAGTCATTAGACTTAGAGAATTCCTTTTCCGTCTTGATAGGACACGAGAAAATATATTCGTATAACAAGAAGGTTTGTGGGACTAATGCTCGACGGATAAATGGTTTTAACCCATCAATGAAACGATAAATACTACTTCTTGGGTTACGTATATAATCTGCAGCATGACTCGCAAACCTTGTAATGTTAGCCTCATACTTTGCGACATTCTCATCCTCTTTCTGCCTCAGACTCAGAAATTCCCTTTCCATATCTGCTCGATGGTCATGTTGAAAGTATTTTTCAATGAAAATTTTCTTAAACTCCCTCCATTACATACTTGATACTTCTTCAACTTCTTTTGTGTTTTGAATCAGTGGCCACCATTGATCGGCATCTCCAGTGAGGCGGTAGACTGTCATGACAACCTTCTCCCTTTCGCTACTCCCCAAGGCGTGGAATATTTTCTCTAAGGAGTTTATCCATTTCTCAGCTACTAATGTATTTGTACCCCCATTAAATGTTGGTGGTTGTTGCCTCATGAAGCGGTCTAACAGTGATCCTCAACGTTGCTGATCAGGGTGCTTCATACGAGTAAGGTTATTATTCATAACCTGAGTGAGTTGTCCTAGTATGGTAATAAGTTGATCAGCACCAGTTGTATCTCCAGATCCACAATAATTATCTTGAGCAGGAGTGCAATCCCTACACAGAGTGCGTGCATTGATACGGTTTCCATTCCTTCCACTAGGCACCATTTCTAAACAATGGAATAAAGTAGATTAGTTTATGAATCAAAATACCTAATTCCATACTTGTAAAATACTTGACAGAAATTGAACTATTTATGGATATAATCCATGATCGTAAAAATGTTTTCTTTTAAGAAGTATATACTCACAACCATTCATAGTGGTTTGTAAAGAAAATGATAATTATCCTAAGAATATCTCCCGAGAGTGTCTTAACCAAGAGTGCAGCAAGGCCCGTTGTCGTGCACCAGTTCCTGTTCGAGTCAAGCTGAAAGAGGTGTTTTCGGGTTTTACCCCTAGGTACAGCTATGCCAGAGCCGCCTCTACCTTCATGTATCCAGACATTGATGTATTGCTCAGAAAACTCACAAAATCTCTATAATACCAAAATTCTAGGAAGTTCTTCTATAGTAATCTTCAAAGTCTATCTTCGGGTTATGTGCTCTAATCAGAGGGTATCTAAATATAGCTTCCAAGGTTAGTACTAAACTACCTCTGATACCAACTGTAACACCCAGACCCCAGTTACCTGGAGTCGGTGCATTATTTAGTAACATTTTCATGATCACAAAATATCAAGTCTCGAAAGACTGATTAGTTTAGTATCCTTGGAAACACTAGATACATTCATAAATGTTACATTAAATCATAAAGTGAAAATCTATAATAACAAAGTCTCCATAGTCCACACTCATATCCTCTTCTGACTATCCCTGCAGGTCATTCATAAAATACTTCTTCACATCCTGGAAAATATTAAAACATTTAATGGGGTGAGCTCAGATTCTCAGTAAGTATAACAATATTGTGGAAGCTTTCATAAATAAACATTAACCATTAAGGCAATGTATAACTAAAAAATCCTTTTTAAACTTGAACTTCAGCATAATATAGAAAAAATAAAATAAAATAATGCCATTTAATTACTCACATGGATATTCTAATAGTCGAATAATCACATGAAATATCAATAACCACTTTCATAATGATGGAATGCATAATTCCATACTATCATAACCACCTAGCCAAGGCCTCGTGCCAAGACTACAAATAAGATTTTGTGAAGGCCTCGTGCCAAGACACTAGTTTGTCTCATGAGACCTACCGATGCATCGAGAAGCTATAGCAGGCTCCACCCTTCACTTATTAAGTCCAATGCGTTCCTCCTATAAACATGTTTAAACATATCATAGACCATAACATAATCGTATAACATAAAACATGCATAAAGGAAACATAACATTTCCACATTTCAATCACAAGATATCAATACAACACATTGATATAATAAAAAAACACTTTCAATACCATTTTCAATACCAAAAAAAAGTATAATTAAATCTTGGTATTTATTTTTCATTTAATAAAAGTTATGGCTTATAGAGGAAGTCGAAACTCAAATAATAGTCACGGCGGCGGAGAAGTCGTTGTCGCCGCATACGTAAAAAACATTCCGTTTGTCTTTTAGTAAAAACTCTTCGTATAAAAATATTCCTTTTGAATAAAAGTAAAAGTCAAATGGGTTTATACACTGTATAAAGTAAAGTTGTGTATAAAACCAAATATGCCTCAATGAAAGGAGATTGAGACGATGTCCCTTACAAAGATCATTTTTTTAAATAAAATAGATCTATTATGTGTATTCACTATAAGTACACATAAAGAATGTAAAAATACAAGATAGTACATAATTATATCATTAAATAATTTGAAATTAGGAGATTCACACAAAGAATGGAAATTGGGTTAAGAAGTTCCCTTACCTCGTGTCTGACTTGACTCGACTGCTCTTTAAACTCCTTTAAAACGGGTAACTCTTTTTGATTTGGGCTCAATGGCTTCCTTGGTAAGACTTCTTACCAAAGTGAGGCTTCTAGGAGTAAGAGAGAGAAGTTGAGAGAGTATTTGGAAAGTGGTTGTCCAAGCCAAAAGGCTTTGATGGCGTCAATAAGGTGGTAGTGGTGGGGGCCTTTTATAAGGGAAGGGGAGGGGCACTCTTGGAAAGTCATGAAATGTTACTTTATTATATAATCAGTTTCGGATTTTAAAGGACACACACTTTATATTTCGAGGATAAGGTGATAATTGTTCAAAAAATACTCATACAATAGGCTTTGAACAAGTGTCATTCTTATATTTTACATTATCCTTCCATTTTATTAAAATCGTTAATTAATGAGGTAATCGCTGCATCATCATGGTGTCATAAATAATTTAATTTATTTAATGTCTAAAAATTATAAAACAAATATCATGATGTAGGAAATCATTTTATCTTTTTAATAAATATTTATAGTCAAACAAATGACTTGTATAACCCCATTTAAAATTTTTTTTAGTAAAGCAACTTATGTTTGTGACATTTTTAGTTTAACTTTAAATAAAAGTTATTTATGTCATTTTCCTACCAATGTGGCTCCATGGGGTCCCCACGTTGACTCACGGATTTTCTTGGTCTGCCATGACACATCCAATAGGGGTAGGACAAGTGTAATGGTATTTTCATATTTTTTATAATATCATTTTTACCTTAAATTTCACTAATTACCTTTAATCACGATTAATTAAACATAAAAGTTACTATTCACCAAAAAATTATTTTAATCCCATTAAACCAAATTTTAATTCTCAATGAAAACCATGTATGTCGGATTTTTGAAAATCAAATCACAGAAGTGGTAATGATTCATTTAAACGAAAAATCAGTTTTGTAACTACCACTTAGTGGTTTCACTATTCATCAAGAATTGAAGTTTTTCAGAATAATGCCAAAATTTAACCTTAATATATAATTGATATTCTGAATTCAAAAATGATGTCTATTTTACAAAATTACAAACATATATGTTTCATTAATTAATTTTATAACTAATTCCCGTTGTCACAACAAATAGAGTGTTTATAAGAAACAATAATATCAAAAGATTGACAAGTGTTTATGTCCAATTTCAAAGTGAAATTAATTATAATTAACACCATTGGATAAAATGGTAAAAATATATTCTAATTATACTTTAAAACCACTCAATAGTATAATTTATCACTATAAATTATTTTGATTAAAAAAGTTGTTTTAAGTATTTTTCACTATTCATAAAAAAATGGATGTTCTCAGAAAATTAAAAAAAATTCAACTTAGGATAATTTCGATATTACGAATACAAAAATGATGTCCATTTTGAAATATAAAATTTCTATAATATTAAAAAGTGGGTATTACTATTCATAACAGCTACTTTGATTAGTCGCGGTGTGTCACGACCCGACCCCACCCGGGCTCGAGCCGCAACTACCCCAGGCCTGCCTCCATGGGTCAGGGGCTGGCGACCAGCGCCGAAGGTACAACAACTCGGGGAGGCCTTTGCCTAAGCACCTGTACACACGCACACGCAGAAAACTCAATGAGAAAGTGTAGAGTAAATGAAATAACAAGCAGATTAAAAAGAACAACTGCTATAAACATACCACAAAGTGCATCGTCCTCTACAAGTACAAAGTACGAGCTGTAAGGAAAAGGGGAAAAACACATGCCCAACCAAAAAGTGCCACAACCCGGAAATAGGTAAATAAAAAGAGGAATAGCTGGCGGATCTCCCACCTGGATCCCGGCCACGACCACCGCACGCGGTCCAAGCTCCCAAAGCTCCTACGCTCCACTGAGGTCACACTCCACCAGTCTGTCGTCTGCAAGGGCACACCAAGTGCAGGCAAAGACAAATAAGGGGTGAGTAAAAAAATACTCAGTAGGATACCCCGAAGGCTCGAGGGAGCAACAAAAGGAGAAACCGAAGGGTGAGCAGTAGAGCGAACAGGGAAAGTAAAGGAGTACAACTGAAAGTGAAGTAGAGAGTCCAGCTCAACCCAACAAGAGAAACGTAGAAGACTCGTCCTAACACAAAGAGCTAGGAACGGTGAGAAGATGCACTTCTCGTCGAGCTTTCGCTGCCTAGAGCATGAGAGTAGACTCATCCAACCATGAGAAGCTAGACAGTTAAAGCACGTGGCATACCCCATGCGTCTTCTCCTCTCCAGGAAGGAGAGTAACCAAACCCAAGTAGTGGGTACCAGAAACAAGGTATATACATATCCTTATGCTCTGCCAAGAAGCCCGAAAAAACTCGTAAGGGGATATCTGTCCCGTAGATCAGCCCAAGAAAGGTGTTGCCAACAGTCCCAGATATAACACCATCATCGATGCCCAGCATCCCGCACGTCTGCCCTGAACCGCAAGCCAAGGGGCTCAATCACCGCACCTCGATACTATCCGCTTTGGGCGGCACTAACTCGCCCACACGGTTTTATATCGCGTCGCAAGAACGCGTCTCGGTGGGGAAAGCGCCCCTCGTACTTGAGAGTTCTAGGTAAAGTCCAGCCACACCTCGTCACTGCCCCGCAGTCGAGAGGTCTCTTCAAAGTCAAGACGTCACAACCCTGACCCGTACAACCAAGGTTCCCGCACCGGTAATCACGGAGAAAAGCCACAGACTATCCTAGTCGGAAACTGACTCTGGAATGATAATGAGTGTCCCACTGCCCAGCCCCTCTAGAGGTTAATTCATAACCAAATGTTGGGTGACCCACTGCCCAGCCCTGCTGGAGGGTAAACCCTAATACATCGTTAGGCGACCCACTACCCAGCCCCGCTGGAGGGTAAACCATAATACATCGTCAGGAGACCCACTACCAAGCCCCGTTGGAGGGTAAACCATATTCAGATATCGTGTGACCCACTGCCCAGCCCTGGTGGAGGGTAAACCCTAATACATCAACAGGCGACCCACTACCTAGCCCTGCTGGAGGGTAAACCATAATACATCGTTAGGCGACCCACTACCCAGCCCCGCTGGAGGGTAAACCATAATACATCGTCAGGCGACCCACTACCCAGCCCCGCTGGAGGGTAAACCATATTCAGATATCGGGTGACCCACTGCCCAGCCCTGCTGGAGGGTAAACCCTAACACATCATTCGGCAACCCACTGCGCAGCCCCACTGGAGGGTAGACCTTAATACATCATCAGGCGACCCACTGCCATCCCCGCTAGAGGGTAGACCTGGAATAAGTTGACAGGCGACCCACTGCCCAGCCTTACTGGAGGGTAGACCTGGAACTAGACGACGGGAGACCCACTACCCAGCCCTGCTGGAGGGTAGGCCTGAAGAGGTCGTCGGGTGACCCACTGCCCAGTCTCTGCTAGAGGGTAGACCCTAAGTGTGTTGGGTGACCCACTGCCCAGTCTCTGCTGGAGGGTAGACCCTAAGAGCCGATTAGTAACCCACTGCCCAGCCTCGCTGGAGGGTAAAACTAAAAACTGCTCTGGCCATATCCACTAAAGGGTACAACACTGGCCAACCAAACACGGAGTGGGTATCGCGCAACCACCCAACTCCAGCACAACTCACCCAAAGGAGGTGTAGCGTCTACTCCAACACTAGGTGTCACTAGCACCGCTACCGTCCAATCCATCGAGAGCGAAAACAGGGGGGAGACCACTCAACCCTACTGGTCAACAAACGAGCACGAAGTCAGGGGAAAATCTCCACCCTGCTGGTCAAACAAACACACAGAGGGACCCTCTACGTCGCAAGAGGTCAAAGTACGCAAGAAGAACCCGACATGCACGTGGGGCCCACACAATGTGTGGCCCCATCTCAACCCCAACTGAACGCACCAATGTTCTCATGTACGAACAACCACATATACCTCCAAACATTTCCGTATACTCCTAGAGTATACCACAGTCTCAGCCCAAGGGCCATCGCGCACACAGCACCCAGCGTCACTGCGAAGGCGAGACGTATCAACTCTACCTCAAAGGCCAAGGCGCGTCCAGCCACATCTCGTGAACCATTTACATCACTCTCCCAAGAGTGAGCGATCACACGCCAAGGGTCCGCCACAAACAAGGTAGGGCGAACCGCCACCGGAGCACCTTTCACATTCCACATTTCCCAAGATCGCGCAAGAGGCTCCGCACAGCCAAATGAATCACACCGTTTTTATCCTCGCGGAAAAACAGGTGAGATCGACTACTTACTCACCTCCAACGGATATCCAACGGAAAAGGTCACCAACACCACCTCACGCCCGAACGGCGTCCCGTGATCCCGATTCTCGGCCCCAAAAACAGTCGGGCGCATCGCACCATTGCGATCCCCTCGGGAAAACACGTCAAAATCACTACTCACTTGAGTGCAACGGATATCCGGAGAAAAAGGTGCATCCCGGCGCACCGCACATGAGTGGTGCCACGTGGGACCCGCATCCCAGTCCCGAAACTCAACGAACAGATCGCACCGTTGCGATCCTCTCGAAAAATTACACAAGATGGACTACTCACTCGTCCAAAACGGTCACCCGGTGATAAAACTAGAAATCACCGTCAACGCCCAAATGGACCTCATGGGCCCCACACCATCGTGCCGAATTTGGGCGGGCGGATTGCACCATTGCAATCCCTTCGGAAAAACACCCAGAAACGACTGCTTGCACGCCCCGAACGGACGTCTGATGGAAAAGTCGTGAAACGCAGCACACAGCTCAAGAGACGGGCCGTGGGGCCCACGCCTCAACTCCAGCCCCAACGCCTAGAACCGCACTGGAAACTCCCGCCTCAGTGCCGGGGTCACAACGCCGCTGACCGCGCTCAAAACGGATGTCGGACGCGTCTGCGCCGTCCAAAACAAGAATCCTGGAAAAATGCTCGTCCACTTAAGGACGCATCACGCCTCAGCGTCCCCTCGTTTCGGGAATTAAAAATTCCTGAAACCATCTCAAAAACTCTGTCTCGATGTAAGCTCCATGCTTCCGTAGACGGCGTGCAAAATAGACACCCGTAACCCGAAATACGGGCGTCTGAAGTCTGAGGGGCAAAGCCCCTTGGGCCGGACCGGCCCGGTCCGGCCGGTCCGCCCTGCTGGGGCCGGCCCGCTAGACCGCGGCCCAGTGTTTTGGCCCGGTCCAGCCGAGCCACGGGCCGCCGCTCCGCGACCTACTCCCCTTCACACCCATGTGCCCGCCGCACGGGGTTCTCCACCGACCGGCCACGAGGGCCGGTCGCTCGGTCCACGCGACCACCCGCGAGACGCGGGTCGTTGCTGCACTGCACGGGGCCGCCGCCTCGCGGCCCCTCCTCCGCTTGCCGGCGCCAGCGGCCGGCTTCCGCCAGCCGCTGCAGAATGCCGCCGCCGCCTCCTGGAAGCTCCGCCGCCGCCCTCTGACGCCCCTGCCGACCGCCCTGCTGCGCCGCGCTACGCCGCCCGCCGCCGCCATCTGCCGCCTTCAGCCCTCGCCGGAAACCGGCCTCACGGCCGGAAAATTCCAAGGACCACCGGGAATGATCCGGTAGTCAAAATTTTGATCCGGATAGCTTTCCGGAAAGCTCGGGACGGGATCTACGCAACCACGAGATTTTTTCGACGATCCATTGGTGCGATTGAGCATAAATAAGGATTAAAACGGGGAAGGGGAAAAAACACAAATCCGCCTACCTCGTTGGGCTTCGCCCGTCACTTCCCGTGTGATCCGCCCCGCGCTGTTGCCTCACCGGAGTTGGCTCACCGGAGTTCGCCTCGACAGAGCTCGCCGGAGAGGAAGAAGGGATGGGAGACGTTGTGAGGAAGAATAAGAAGAGGAAGAAGGGGGGGGGTGCGTTTAAGTAATAACACTTAAACACACCCGCCCGGCACGCCCCCGACCCCGCTCTCAAAGCAGAAAAAAAGGAGGGCGTCCCTAGGGTAAACACGATGCTCTGAGCACAACTGCGGTCTCGTAATTTTATTCCGAGGCCCCGTTCAAAAGTTATTAAACTTAGCACCCGAGGCCGCCAATTTACGAAAACGCCCATGTGGCCATTTTTCACAAACCGCCCACGCCCGCGAAACTTATACCCCTCCTAGGGTAAACAACACGCTCTGAACTCAATGGTACCCTTGGTTTTCCAATCCGAGCCACCGTTTAAGAGATACTAGCGTTTCTCCATTAAACGAATAAATTAACTAATTAATTTATCCGTTTAATGTTCCGGGAGCGGGCGAGGGGTCCAAACATCCCGCGCCGACATGTTTTATGTCGTTCCATGGGTAAACACCCCATTTCAGACCCATCCGTACACTCGGATCCCTGATCCGGAACTCCGTTTAGGAGTTATTTCATTTATTTATAATTTCCAGTGTGAACGCACTGAAAATTTAATTTCGGCCACTTCGGGGCTCGGAATCTCACGCCGTCTGAAGGCGCTGCTCTGGAATATCATCAAGAATATTCCAAAGTCTTTCGTAGAAAAAACCAGGTTCTTACATCATTAACTCCTTCAGGCTTTTCGTCCTCGAAAAGCAAAAACTAGGGAGCAACACAGGGTACTAAGCGCACACCTGGCTTCCCATACCCAGAAGAACCCATGCACAGCTTTGCGTCACCGCACACAGACCAAAGGATTGATCTGTCCACGCTACGCCGACCCTTTCCGACGTCGTGCACCCACTCGAGACTTTGGGGTTAGGGCAAGGTGGTAGGGCACCTCGACATCCCTTTGCACGGTCTCAAACAGCCCGAAGGCCCTTGGGTGTATCTCACCTCCCCGGTCAAACCTCTACGTCGTACACCGCGACTGGAATCACCACCCGCACCTGAAACAAGGCCCGGTGATTCCCTCCTTCAGAAAATCCATATGGTAAAGCACCCAAGGATATCTGGTCACGCAAGATTTCACTGTCGATGCTCTCTTACACGCTCAAAAGGCGAAAGAGTTAACACCATCGACTGGAGAAAAAGGTCCCACGCCTTTTTCCTTACCAACACAGGGTTACACCCGACGCCCTGCGTCACCTTTGTAACACCTCAGACAAGGAGCAGGGAGAAAAGCCTTTCACATAAAGAGCCTAACAATTCTACTGCAAGAAGTAGAAGCGTCACAAGGGGTACCTCTCACCATCCCGTTCTCTGCAGGATCGTAGACATTCAAAGCTCGTAGCTGTCTGTGGTCCCAACCGTCAGCTCCCGGAGCCTGACGTGGACTGCCTAGTGGTGATGAGGAGATCTTGTAAAGTCATCCCCCACTACCAGCTCCTCCCACTCCTCTACTAACACCACCTCCCTTGGCAGTATTCTGATCACGGCGCTGCCTCTGCCGTGGTGGTGCGCCTGCTGCCTGCCCGAAGCTCCCCGCAACTCGGGTCGGGCAGTCTCGTGCCAAGTGACCTCACCCGTCACAAGCATAGCACCGATGCTATTTGGGCTGCCCTAGTGCCCTTCGGCGCCACTGTGGTGTACGACCATGGCCCGGGATCCAATCACTGAAGGGAATCCTCGGATGAGGCCCTGCGCCTTTTCGCCACAGTGGTATACGACCACGTCTCCAAAACCGACAGTGGGAAGGCCACCTACATCGAGGTCCTGTCCTCTGGTGCCTGCTAGCTACGACAGACATCCCGGCTCCATTGCGCCCACTGCCACTACCAACCACAAAACATGACAGGAAGACCTATGTCACCAGCGCCTGCTCTAGCACCCCGGCATATGTGGAAATTCCCAAGGGTACTAAGAAAGCATGAATCTCTCGACGGAGACCCTGCTCAACCTTCCGCGCTCAGATGTTGTCGTCATGGACCAAGTCCAGGTAAAAGCGTGCACGGTCTGCAAAACTAGCCGCGTACTCGGCCACCGTCATCCCTCCCTGCTGAAACTGCAGGATCCCCTGAATCCGAACGGAGTGCAAGAAGGAGGGGAAAAACTCCTCACGGAGCAACAATTGAAAGTCATCCAACAAAAACGATGACTCATCAGGAACTGAGTCACCAGACTCCACCAACGCCAAGCCGATCCACGGAAAAAGGCTGGCTGCCAAAGCCGCTCTCTGACCTGTCGGCGTCTGCACAAGCCTGAAAAGGCGAACCACTGCCTCGAGCCAAACCTCTGCTACCTGAGGGTCTGGCTCCCCACTGAACCTAAGCGGTCTCTACCGCTAGAACTCACGGGGCGCGCTCAACCTGCGCTCAAGCTCAGCCTGCTCTGCTGAAACTTTCTACTGCTCAACAGGTTGGGGGTGCTGGTACCGGCCCACCTGGAGAAAGGGCTCGCATGATGGGTCCTGGACTGTGGTCTCGTAGCTCACAGGGTCTTCGTCACGAACCAAAGCTGGTATCCTGGCTGGCTGTCCTCGTGGAGACATCCTGAATATTATCAAGGAGTGCCACGGTCAAATGAACATATATGTATATACCAATACAAAAAAAAACGATGGGGAGCTGACTCAAGAAGGACGGTCAAAGACTCGATCCTATGTGATGCACAAACAAATTTCCCTACAACAAGTGTCTCAGCATGCCGATTCAACAAGCGGGTTATCAAGGTCCTGGTGAATGGATACGTCGGCCGCACGCACCATCACTGGACTCCCTAACCTGAGAGCCGCTCTCGAGACACGTTAACACTGTTTCCCTATATCCCAAACAATTCCTCTTTTAGGGATGTCCGCACAACATCCCAAGGAATGAACCACCTCTGATACCACTTTTTCACGACCCGACCCCACCCGGGCTCGAGCCGCAACTACCCCAGGCCCGCCTCCATAGGCCAGGGGCTGGCAACCAGTGCCGAAGTTACAACAACTCGGGGAGGCCTCTTCCTAAGCACCTATACACATGCACACGCAGCAAACTCAATGCGAATGTGTGGAGTAAAAGAAAGAACAAGCAGAGTAAAAAAGAACAACTGCTATAAACATACCACAAAGTGCATCGACCTCTACAAGTACAAAGTACAAGCTGTAAGGAAAAGGGGAAAAACACAGGCCCAACCAAAATGTGCCACAACCCGACAATAGGTAAACAAAAAGAGGAACAGCTGGCGGATCTCCCACCTGGATCCCGGCCACGACCACCGCACGCGGTACATGCTCCCAAATCTCTTACGCTCTACTGAGGTCACGCTCCACCTGTCCGTCGTCTGAAAGGGCACACCAATTGCGGGCAAAGCCCAAGCAGAGGTGAGTATAAAAATACTTAGTAGGATACCCCGAAGGATCGAGAGAGCAATAAAAGTAGATACCGAAGGGTGAGTAGTAGAGCGAATAGGTAAATTAAAGGAGTACAACTGAAAGTGAAGTAGAGAGTCCAGCTCAACCCAACAAGAGAAACGTAGAAGACTCGTCCTAACACAAGGATCTAGGAACGGTGTGAAGATGCACTTCTCGTCAAGCTTTCGCTGCCTATAGCAGTAGAGTAGACTCATCCAACCATGAGAAGCTAGACATAGAAAGCACGTGGCATACCTCGCGCTTCTTCGCCTCTCCTGGAAGGAGAGTAACCAAACCCGAGTAGTGGGTACCAGAAACAAGGTATATACATATCCTTATGCTCTGCCAAGAAGCCCGGACAAACTCCTAAGGGGATCTTTGTCCCGTAGCTCAGCCCAAGAAAGGTGTCGCCAACAGTCCCAGATATAACACAATCATCGATGCCCATCATCCCTCACGTCTGCCCTGAACCGCAAGCTAAGGGGCTCAATCACCGCACCTCGATACTATCCACTTTGGGCGGCACTGACTCGCCCTCATGGGTTTAGATCGCGTCGCAAGAACGCGTCTTGGTGGGGAAAGCGCCCCTCGTACTTGAGAGTTCTAGGGAAAGTCCAGCCACACCTCGTCACTGCCCCACAGTCGAGAGGTCTCCTCAAAGTCAAGCCGTCACAACACGGACCCGTACAACCAAGGTTCCCGCTCCGGTAATCACGGAGGAAAGCCACAGACTAGCCTAGTTGGAAGGACTGAGTCTGGAATGCTAACTGGTGTCCCACTGCCCAGCCCCGCTAGAGGGTAATTCATAACCAAATGTCGGGTGACCCACTGCCCAGCCCTGCTGGAGGGTAAACCCTAATACATTTTCGGCAACCCATTACCCAGCCCCGATGGAGGGTAAACCATAATACATCGTCAGGCGACCCACTACCCAGCCCTACTGGAGGGTAAACCATAATACATCGTTAGGCGACCCACTACCCAGCCCCACTGGAGGGTAAACTATATTCAGATATCAGGTGACCCACTGCCCAGCCCTGCTGGAGGGTAAACCCTAACACATCATCCGGTGACCCACTACCCAGCCCCGCTGGAGGGTAGACCTTAATACATCATTAGGCGACCCACTGCCCATCCCCACTGGAGGGTAGACCTGTAATAAGTCGACAGGTGACCCACTGCCCAGCCTTGCTGGAGGGTAGACATGGAACCAGACGACGGGTGACCCACTGCTCAGCCCTGTTGGAGGGTAGGCCCGAAGAGGTCGTCGGGTGACCCACTGCCCAGTCTCTACTGGAGGGTAGACCCTAAGTGCGTCGGGTGACCCACTACCCAGTCTCTGCTGGAGGGTAGACCCTAAGAGCTGATGATTAACCCACCGCCCAGCCTCGCTGGAGGGTAAAACTCAGAACTGCTCTGGCCATATCCACTGAAGGGTACAACACTGGCCAACCAAACACGGAGTGGGTATCGTGCAACCACCCAACTCCAGCACAACTCACCCAATGGAGGTGTAGCGTCTACTCCAGCACTGGGTGTCACTAGCACCACTACCGGACAATCCATCGAGAGTGAAAACAGGGGGAAGACCACTCAACACTGCTGGTCAACAAACGAGCACCAAGTCAGGGGAAAAACTCCACCCTGCTGGTCAAACAAACACACAGATGGACCCTCTACGTCGCAAGAGGTCAAAGTACGCAAGCAGAACCCGGCACTCACGTGGGGCCCACACAACGTGTGGCCCCTTCTCAACCCCAACTGAACGCACCAACATTCTTATGTATGAACAACCACATGTACCTCCAAGCATTTCTGTATACTCCTAGAGTATACCACAGTCTCAGCCTAAGGGCCATCGCGCACACAGCACCCAGCGTCACTACGAAGGCGTGACGTATCAACTCTACCTCAAAGGCCCAGGCGCGGCCAGCCACATCTCATGAACCATTTACATCACTCTCCCAAGAGTGAGCGATCACACGCCAAGGGTCCGCCACAAACAAGGTAGGGAAAACCGCCACCGGAGCACCTTTCACATTCCACATTTCCCAAGATCGTGCATGAGGCTCCGCACAGCCAAACGGATCACACCGTTTTCATCCTCGCGGAGAAACACGCGAGATCGACTACTTACTCACCTCCAATGGATATCTGACGGAAAAGGTCACCGACACCGCCTCACGCCCGAACGGCGTCCCGTGATCCCGAGCCTCGGCCCCGAAAACAGTTGGGCACATCGCACCATTGCGATCCCCTCGGGGAAACACATCAAAATCACTACTCACTTGAGTGCAACAGATATCCGTAGAAAAAGGTGCATCCCAGTGCACCGCACACGAGCGATGCCACATGGGACCCGCATTCCAGTCCCAAAACTCAACGAACGGATCACACCGTTGCGATCCTCTCGAAAAAGTACACAAGATGGACTACTCACTCGTCCAAAACGGTCGCCCGGTGATAAAACTGGAAATCACTGTCAACGCCCAAACAGCCCTCATGGGCCCTGCAACATCGTGCCAAATTTGGGCGGGCGGATTGCACCATTGTAATCCCCTCAGAAAAACACCCAGAAACGACTGCTTGCACGCCCCGAACGGATGTCCGATGGAAAAGTCGTGAAACGCTGCACATAGCTCAAGAGACGGGCCGTGGGGCCCGCGCCTCAACTCTAGCCTCAACGCCTGGAACTGCACTAGAAACTCCCGCCTCAGTGCCGGGGTCACAACGCCGCTGACGGTGCTCAAAACGGATGTCGGACGCGTTCGCTCCGTCCAAAACAAGAATCCCGGAAAAACGCTCGTCCACTTAAGGACACGTTGCGCCTCAGCAGCCCCTCGTTTCGGGAATTAAAAATTCCCAAAACCATCTCAAAAACTCCTTCATGATGTGAGCTCCGCGCTGTCGTTGACGGCGCACAAAACGAACGCTCGTAGCCCGAAATACAGGCGTCCGAAGTCTGAGGGGCAAAGCCCCTTGGGCCAGACCAGCCCGGTCCGGCCGGTCCGCCCTGCTGGGGCTGGCCCGCGCCGGCCGGCCCGTTGGACCGCGGCCCAGCGTTTTGGCCCGGTCCCGCCGAGCCGCGGGCCGCCGCTCCACGACCCTCTCCCCTTCACACCCGTGCGCCCGCCGCGCGGGGTTCTCCACCGACCGGCCACGAGGGCCGGTCGCTCGGTCCACGCGATGACCCGCGAGACGCGGGTCATTACCACGCTGCACGAGGTCGCCACCTCGCGGCCCCTCCTCCGCTTGCCGGCGCCCGCGGCCGGCGTCGTGGCTGACTTCCGATAGCCGCCGCCGAACGTTGCCACCGCCGAATGCCGCTGCCACCCTCTAAATCCCCAGCCGACCGCCCTGCTGCGAGGCGCGCCGCCCCGGGCCGCCGCCGTCTGCTGCCTTCGGCCCTCGCCGGAAACCGACCTCACGGACTGAAAATTCCAAGGACCACCGGGAACGATCCAGTGGTCAAAATTTTGATCCGGATGGCTTTCCAGAAATCTTGGGATGGGATCTACGCAACCACGGGATTTGTTCGACGATCCATTGGTGCGATTGAGCATAAATAAGGATTAAAACGAGGAAGGGGAGAAAAACTCAAATCCACCTACCTCGTTGGGCTTCACCCGTCGCTTCCCGCGTGATCCGCCCCGCGCTGTTGCCTCGTCGGAGTTGGCTCGCCAGAGTTCGCCTCCCCGGAGCTCGCCGGAGAGGAAGAAGGGAGGGGAGAGATTGTGAGGAAGAAGAAGAAGAGGAAGAAGGGGGGGGGGGTGAGTTTAAGTAATAACACTTAAACACCCCCGCACGGCACGCCCCCGACCCCGCTCTCGAAGCAGACAAAAAAAGGGTGTCCCTGGGGTAAACACGACGCTCCGAGCACAACGGCGGTCTTATAATTTTATTCCGAGACCCCGTTCAAAAGTTATTAAACTTAGCGCCCGAGGCCGCCAAATTACGAAAACGCCCCTGGGGCCATTTTTCATAGACGGCCTGCGCCCGCGAAACTTATACCCCTCCTAGGGTAAACGGCACACTCCAAACTCAACGGTGCCCTCGGTTTTCCAATCTGAGCCACCGTGTAATAGATACTAGCGTTTCTCCATTAAAAGAATAAATTAACTAATTAATTTATCCGTTTAACGTTCCGGGTGCGGGCGATCGAGGGGTCCAAACATCCAGCGCCAACAAGTTTTATGTCATTCATAGGGTAAACACCTCATTCCAGACCCATCCGTACACTCGGATCCCTGATCCGGAACTCTGTTTAGGAGTTATCTCATTTATTTAGCGTTTCTAGTGTGAACGCACTGAAATTTTAATTTCGGCAACTCCGGGGCTCGGAATCGCACGCCGTCTGAAGGCACTACTCTGGAATATCATCAAGAATATTCCAAAGTCTTTCGTAGCAAAAACCATGTTCTTACACGGTGTGTTAGAACATGAAGTTGCGTACAACACACGCTACTGTATTATTCAAATAGAAGTGTATCGTGGAATCTTGGGGTGTTTAACAAACCATCTTAAAAGATATTCTGTCCTCACCCATATTTCATGAGAAATAATTTTCACGACCCTTCATTTAAGCTATATCAGTCGCACTGATGATATATAACATGGATTAAACATTTCTATAACCTGTATCGGGCTCACTATTTTTTAATATTATTCTAAATTTCCATATTGTGAATAAAACATTTTATGATTTCAATTTTTCATCATCAACCCTTTTGGAAAACTCTTTCAAATCCATATAAATAACATTTTTTGATATCATTATAAAATCTTCATTTAAACTCTATTTCCAATAAAAAAATATCCAAAAAAAGAAAATAGGAATTTTCAATTTAAATAAAATGTTATTCTTGAAAACAAATTTGTAAATAAAATAATAGTCATGACAATATAAAATTTCATTGTCACTATATATGTAAAATATATAAAATTATTTTTGTCTTTTTATAAGAAAAATTATAAAACACCTTAAATAATTCCTTTTGAAATCATTTTAAATGAAGTAAAAATTAAATATAAAATATAATTTTTAAATATTGTATGTTAGTATAATAATGTTAATAAAATAAATTTTAAATCATTTACATGGAGGGGAAATATTTGGAAGGAAACCATTTTTATTTTTTAAAATGTCCAATATCACTTAGGAGATAATTGAATCAAATGACCCATGAAATAAAAACATTAATAAAATTAAATATCATGATAATTGATAAATAAGTTATATAAAATTTCGATATTGATTTATATTCATATTTTTAAAGAATATTGGTTCAAATTATCAAAATATTCCTTAATGAATGGAAATTGGGGTGAATACCCTTAACATGAGTGTAACACCCTAAGATTTTATGAGATATATTATTTTAATTTCATTGATGTATACTATTATACAATAAAACAAGATTATATTATACTATACGCAACACCGTATTAGCTTGCAGTATATGCAACACTATTCTTGGCTCGTGTTACACACAATTTCAAGTTCGTTTTGTTGAAATTATTCTACGCAACATAAAGTATAGATTTTGTTTCATGCATAAATGAAATAAGTTTTGATTATTTTATATGCTACACCAAATAGAGCTTTCACTACACACAGCCCTGATATGGCTGGCATTGCACAAAATCAAGACCTTCCCCAATATCATGTGTAGTACGCAATACTGAGTTTCACTAAACGATATATTATTATAATATTATTATGAACTAGACGTTATGAATAGTAATATCCACTTTTTGAAATTTTGTAAATTTTATATTTCAAAATGGACTTCATTTTTGGATTCAGAATATAGAAATTAGCCTAGGGTGAATTTTTGGTATTTTTCTAAAAACATTCAAGTTTTTTATGAATAGTGAAAACACTGGGTCAATATTTAAAAACTGACTTTTTATTTGAATAATTATTAATTATATTTAAATTTATTTTAAATAAAAATTGTTACATAATACTTATATAAGTTCAATGTAATTCATTGGAGTCATTTTATAATAATTTTATATATATAAAAATTTTATTGATCTTTTCACCGTCTTTTACCCATCTCCTAGAAGAATTTAAAAATTTATATAAAACATAATTTTACCACTTCTGTGAGTGGAATTTCTAAAGTAATAGAGACACATTTAATATCAAAGAGTAAAATTTGGTTCAATAAGATAAAAAAAATTTTTGAGGAATGGTATCTTTTTTCTTTTATTTACCACGGTTAAAAGTAAATAGGGTAATTAAGGGTAAAAGTGATATTATTATCACCCTAACACATTTACTAATTCTATTGGATAAGTATAATTCAGTCATAAACAACCTTAGGTATATAATATTATCATTTAGGTCCACTTGTTTTAGATTAGTGCATTTATTATTATTTAATTTAAAGAAGAGTTAAAAGAGTTAAAATTAACGTTTAATAACTAATATATTTTTAATATAGGGTTATACATAAGATAAATTCGACTATAAATATTTATTATAAATATAAAATGATTTCCTATATAATGGTATTTTATTCATTATTCTTAGACATTAATTAATTTAATTTATTTATGACACAATGGTGATGCATTAATTACATTATTAATGAAATAATAACATAATTGATCTTATAAATACCCAAATAAATGTAATTTGAGACATTTTATAAATTAAAAAAAAAGGTTAATATTACATGTTAGTATTGATTTAATTAACTTTTTTGATCTAATCATGCTCTTATGATTTTCCAAAAAATTTCAATTACCAAATAGTGTCAAAATTGACATAAAATAGTTTTTAAAACAAATATTATATTAATAATTGTTATTATATTCCTAAAAATCTAAGGATCGGAAACATGACTTATATAAGGTTATATATATTAATAATGAACCACTTGGGGTTCGTTTGTATTGTTATAGTATGTTTATTAACCATATAGTATAACAAAACAAGAAGACACGGTAAAAGTTAAATTATTTAACTTAGAGTTAAATCTAAATGATAAGGTTAAAATAGTAACCTAAACTTCTCTAAAACACTTTTTTTGAGATTATTTCGACCCAAACCAACTTTATATTCTAAATAAATCAATTTGGAGCTATTATAAACTGAATATGGCTTTATTATACAAAAATATTTTATGTTTTTCCTAAGCTGCCCCTCTACTACCTTATAAAAGGGTTCCTCCACCCTCTTCACTTTACACACTTTTGAGCCTTCATGCTCGGCCAAACCCTACAAATTTCCCTTCTCAACTAACATATAAACATTATAGAGGTCCTTTTCTCCTCAAAACACCAACTATTGTGCCTTGAGAGGAAGCTTAAAAGAGGTGTGTCGATGAAGAGATAATCTCTTCTACCGATTCTTTCAAGTTTCTTTCTACTTCAACTTCTAATTCATTAGTTGTTTCATTATAAATTAATAACATAAGTATCACCAATATACTGATATGTTATTATAAATATGAAACAAATCCATTTAACCTTCTATCCATCCTACGGAAAACGAAATCACCACGCATGCATACGTACGAAATACTATCTCCACGCCGTGGGGTAATTTGTTTTTCCACCACCACGTTACTTGGATGGGTATAATGGTGTAAAGGATAACTATACATAGTTATTATAACATCATACTGATTCTTATATATTATATCATCCACTCAAATTCAATTCAATAATTTTGGGAATGATATCATCGCTAGTGTGTACGTACGGATTGCCGTCTCCATGACGCAATGAGATTCATTCTCCATGTTAACCACTCAGGAATGATTATAATGTATTTATAATGAAAAATAATAAAATATATGACATTATAAAGCTACTATATTTATGTATATATATATATATATTTCATCTACATACTTCCATTCAAGTCAATAAGGAAACGAAAACAGTGTTCATGCTTACATACGACCTACCGTCTCCATGAATAATGTATTTAATTTCATTTATATATCTATTGTATATATATATACATAATATATATGATATATAAATTATGATTTAAATTCTTGATGTAATTAAATCAATATATAATTAATAATAATATCATGAACAACATGTCCAAACACATACGATAAATAAAACGATTTTACCCAAAACGCTGCTTTAACGTGGAATTTACAAAAGAACGGGTAATATAATGTCATAAGTAAACCATATATGATATCATTACGATGAATAAGATTCTGTAATAAGTAAAATAAGTTAGTTAAATCATTATATTGTAGGTTCAGATATGTACGAAGTATATCGGACCTAAGTTAAGGGATAATTTTGCAATATCATTTTTATCCGAGATTGTTTATACGTAAGTATTTGCTGGGGTTATATTTTTCATCCATGCCCATAAAAATGTTTTTCATAAAGTGTTTAATATTCTTACATGTATGTTTAAAGACATGTTTACTCCTCTTTAGATTTACTTTGTATTATTGAAGGAATCTTTCTTTTGTTTACCATACATGGTACTTTTTGACTTTTCCATTAAAAGTATGAGGAGAGTGTTTTTTAAACATATACTGCATGAACAGATTTTTACAGTTTCATAACACCTTATTTTAATGAATCTTTCTCTACAAGATTTCATGACTATTTTCATCAAAATAATTTTTCTTTAAATTATATGGAATTTTTCTAAAAGAAAATATTTTGAATAAGAAATGATATTTTCCTCAAAAATTTATTTCAAGTGTTTTATCAAAACCATTTTTAATCTAAGATGACATTATTTCATATGTGTATGTTTCATGTATAATGTCTCGATGATTTACATGGTTTCACATTTATTTTGATGAAATGATATCCATTTATTTTATATGGATTATGTTATGATGGGATGATGTTTATGGAACCCATTTTATTATTTGGGTTATGATGAATGATTTATGTTTATGTTGTGGCACACGTAGGAATGATTTCATTATGAGATGGGTGGGACCTATTTCTCCCTCCCATGCATTCGGTAATAATTTATATCTAATGAGATAGACATGGCTGGAACGGTAAGTTAATCCAGTTCAGTGTTACAGGACTGGAACGAGAAGTGAAATCAATTCAGAAGGGGACTTTGTCCACTAAGATGGTATTGGAAGCAATGCCTTGGCTACTATGGAAATAATATCATATGCTTAATGATTTTACAAAATTACATGTTTTATTCTCATGAAACTTTATCATGATTGATTTTCCTTTGTGATATATGACTTACGTACTCCCAAGATTTATGTCTTTGCTCAAGATTTTGATGTTTTGATCTTATGTTCAAGTTTTTACATTCAGATGTTTATGGATTGTTTTATGTTCTCTATATTTACCCTTACTAAGAATTTGAGCTCATTTTTTAATGTTTTATATTCCCAAAGACTTAAGGAAAGGTTTTAGGTAAGAAAACAAAATGGGATGAACTTTATGGGAGATGATTAAGATCTTTAACCATGATTAGATGATTATATTCCAAGTTTCTAGAGACACAAAACTATTAGGGTATTTCTGTGTCTGTTTTTGTTTTGTAATAAGCATTCCGCAAAAGTAATGTAATGTCCATGTACGTTAGGATATGGGTCTCTACAGTTGGTATCAGAGGAATGGTTTAGTTATCCTTTGAAAACTGGGATACGAAATCTTTAGTGGAATCCGTAGAAATATTTCTATGGTATGTCTAGGGAAGTATCTAAGGTTAGGTATAAGTATAGGTTACAGTCCTCGAATTACGATAATGATAATGAATAACCTAGGATTAAACCTATGATGTTAGAGATTGAAAGTAATCCCCTTGATTATGTTGTTTTCCTAGCATGATTTTTGCCTCTCACTCTATTTTTTTGGATTTTAGAAAATGGTTGCAAATAGGAAGATTCATGTTAATGGAGAATATGATGGTCAATGGAATGATTTTCTTCATGATCCAGAAAATAAAATGGGATTTGGAAGGCAAAACATAATTATTATGCCTAATCAAAAACCTCATAATCTGATCAATAATCTCAAATTTTGTAAATTTCCCGACATAGATAATAAGGCAAAGAAGGAGTTTCGTGATGATCATAGTGGAAAGAAAGTTCAATTTTCCCCATGTGAATCATGTGGGAAGAGACATCAAAGAGAATGTTTCAAAGGAACTGGATGATGCTTTGGGTGTGGAAAAGAAGGACACAAAGCCAGTAAATGAAAAGGAAAATGATTAGTTAACACCACGGACAAGGATAATGGTATTGCTAAGACATCAACAATGGTTAAATGTTTTAAATGTGGAATGTACAGGAATTATGTATACCAATTCCATAAGGGAAAGTCTCATGAAGAGAATTAGCATGGTCATATGGGTAGTATTTTTGTTGATGGTGATGATGAGACTACAAATGATATGTGAGATGAAAGAATTGTTGAACCTCGATCAATGGTTTAAGAAGGTAGTAGAATGATTTATGTTTGTCAAGAGTTATGTTGTATAGGTAATTGTACTATTGAATAAAGACACATCTAAAGATTGTTATACTATTTTTTTTCCTAAAGTATTTGAAAATATATTGTAAAGACCCATAAAATTCAAGGGAAATTTTTTCTTAATTTTCTTTATAATTTTACAAGAGCGCGGTTTCTGACGGCACCTGATTCTGAGGCCCGGAGTGCCCGGAATCAATTTCCGAAGTTTGGCTCGGGTACGTTTAGTGAACGAACGAGTGGGAATTTCTAACATTTGACCCGGTGCTCGGAATTGAATTCCTAGGACACCGATGAACTCACAACGCCGATATTCGCTTAAGGAGACCTTTTCCGAGGTTGTGTTTATTTCGGGTTGAGAGTTAGTTTTTGGGAGTTTAGAATAAGTTAAATAAAAATTGTGGATTACAAATTTTTATTTTAACTTATTGGTTAACTTCTCCCATAGGGAGTTAATGGTGGAACCCACAACCACTTAACCTCCCTTGGGAGGATTAAGTGTGGTGGGGCCCACCTGAAGCATGACTCTTCTTCTTCTCTTTTTAAACTCCCTTAAACTCCTCTTTTAATGGAATGACAACTTTGTTAATTAAAGGAGTTGAATTGTTTCAATTTCAAACCTTTGAAATTCAAATTGTTAAGTGTGTAAATAAAATAATCCCTTAGCCAATTTTATTTGGTTAGAATTTTCTAGCCTAATTGGGAGATTTTGAAGCCTTCTTCTTCTTCTTCTTCTTCAACTTTGACGAAGAACGCGAAGAAACTTCGAGCTCCGACGAAGAACGCCGCTCCTCTCTTCATCATACCCGGTTGTTCCGAAGATCAACGACGCCTTCCGTGTCAAAAAAAGGGAACGCCGCTTCCTCCTCGGACTTCCTTCGTCAGCTTACGAAGATTCACCAACGACGTACCTCTTCGGACGTACCTCTTCATCAACGGAATTGACGAACGATTACCGCGACGCCCGACCCCCGCGACGCTTGCCTTCCGCGGGTCATTGACGATCACCGTTCTTGAACCTAGGTAGGGGTTTGTTGTTGATTATTTTATTTACTCTCGCTCTTGGTTCTAGCATGATAATATTGTGCATAAATATTGAAGAGTTATCGACTAACGAGAGGGGGGCTGGACCGCACAAACACGGCCGAATCCCCCCTCCCTTGTTCTTGAATTTTATTTTTTCCTTGCGGATAAACGAGATGGCGTGGTGTCGTCGCACCACGTGGGAATCGCAAGGCTATAATCGCGCGGCGCCGTCGCACCGTGCCATGGAAAGTTTATCAATAATGTTACGCCATCGCGCCGCGTCGAAGGAAACCGAAGGCGCCGCGGCCGGAGCGGGGCCGCGGCGGAGGGGCGCGGTGCCATCGCACCGTGCCGGACGACGAACACCGCGGCCGGTTCCGGGCCACGGCGAAACGGGAAGACTGGCGGCTAGCCGGGCCGCCAGCGTCGGAAGCCGGAAAGGGGACCGACTTTGCCGGTCCCATTGAAGAAAAACCGGCCGGCCAGGTGGGCCGACCGGAAGGGGAAAAACCGGGGGAATTTAATTCCCCCGGCCAGCTTGAATGCCCCCCTATAAGAGGGGGGTAGGTTTCATAAAGGGGGGCAGGCGGCCCCCCCGTTTTCCTCAAGGCAGGCCCCCACGAGGGGGGCCGGTTTTCTCCATGGCGCGGCTTAAGCCGCGCCGCCAGCTAAGAAGAAGTGGGGGCCTTGCCCGCGCGTGGCACCGAGCGGCGCCGGCCGCGCCGCCGCGCCGGACCGCGCCGCCGCGCCGCCCCGCGCCGCCACGCCGGACCGCCTCCGGCCGGGCCGGGTCGAACCCGGGTCGGGTCCATCCGGTTCGGGCCGACCCAGGGGGGGTCGGGCCGGGTCGGCCCGGACCCGGACCCCCTGTTTTCAAGACGACTTTGGTCTTTCAGCCATAACATGAGCTACGGACCTCCGATCGACGAACCGTCAGCGGCGATGTGATACTTGGATCGAGATGGTCGATTCGGTATATCACACTCAATGTTTCGGAATACTTTGAGTTCGGCCGGGTTGGTTCGTACACGAAACCAACAGGGCCCTCGGAGCGGAAACACTCATATCTTGAACTACGGACGTCCGATTGACGTGCCACCAGCTTTGTTGTGTTCCTCTTAGTGAGACAGATCTTTTGGCATACTACGCCCGAGGTTTGCACGCAGGTGGAATACGATGGGGTTGGTTTTGCCTTAAAAACCAACCGGGCCCCGGGGACGAAAAAGCCAATAACTCTCAGACCGGGCGTCCGATCGACGCGCCGTCTATTGCGTTGAGTTCCTGTTGACGATACAGAACTTTTGGATACATTAAATCTGGTCTTTGTGACAGTTGATGTATCAGCCTCTCGGCTTGTGGTGCGGACCCTCCCGAACGAGCTTGCTGTGTGCGGGAACCCTAGTGCTGGCTGCGACTGTTACTGCGACTGCTACTGCTACTGCTACTGTGACTGCGATGACGACAGTACAGAGATCCTGTGTGGATTCGAAGACGACTACAACACTCAGCGATCCTACGTGGATCAGTGCTACAGGTCTTGTGTGGGCCCGATCCTGTGTGGGTCTGATCCTGTGTGGGTCTTTGCGCTCAGCGGTCCTGTGTGAACCAGCGCCTACAGGTCCTGTGTGGGCCCGATCCTTTGTGGGTCTTTTGCGGGGGTTAGTTACCTATCGATCCTTCGTGGGTCCGACGACTTAGATGGATCAGAGATTATCTTTATCGTCCTCTGAAGAAGTATACCTGTGTGAGCTGAATCCTGTTGCTTTCGTGTGTGGATTGTGTTGTGCTATCCTGTGTGGATTTCGTTTTGCTTTCCTGTGTGGAATACGTATACTTTCCTGTGTGGACTGAGTTGTACATGGGCTCGGAGGTTGGAGCGATTTGGGAATTGATGACTTAGGTATATGTATGGGCATATACCTAAGAAGAGTCGGTTGTTACTTCGTGATTGTATCTTCCTTTGTGGTTTATCCTTTGTGGATTTTGGGAGACATTCGGGGGTCTCGGGGTCCCTACTGAGTAGCTTATACTCACCCCTGCACGGGCTATGCCTGCACTTCATTGTGTTGGTTGCAGACGACGGACAGCGTTGATCTTGGCTGAGGCTTGCAGAGCAGGACGGTACCTGGAGGTGGAACACTGGGCGGGACGTGTTCGGACCGGACGACGGGACCCGAGGAGCAGTGGAGCTATCTGTACCCACCCTTCAAGTGTGATTTCCAGTGGACATCTCGGTGTAGCGGCTTTTACTTTATAGTTTTTGTTTTCCCTTTCGAGTTGTACTTTACTTTCAGTTTGGGTTTGTATACTGTCTCATTTACTTTCCGCACTTTCAGTTGTACTCTGTTCTTACTTAGTGTTTAATTTTCCGCTTGCTTACTCTGTGGTGTTTGTTTACTCTTCAAAGGCAATGCCTTCCCTTTCTACTGGGATTTACGCCTTAGTGCTAGTCGCCAGCCCCTGGCCTATGGAAGGCGGGCTTGGGGTAGTCACGGCACGGGCCCCGGGGACGGGTCGTGACAAATTGGTATCAGAGGAGTTCGGTTCTACCGCGAACTTGGATCTTTTCTATGTGAAGCAATAATGTTTAGCGTATTGAGTGTGGTTATCAGTCCAGGGAGTCCAGTGTTGGTGCGGCGGCCGACGTATCCGTACACCAGGACCCTGACTTCTGATTTCCGACTTAATGCACGAAAAAATTGATTGCGTGTGTGTTTCAAAGTTTTCTTTATGATTACTAATATCAGCTCACTAGGTATACTGTTCTGACCGTGGCGCACCTGTTTCCTTTTCAGGATGGCCCCACGACAGCAGCCAGCTAGGGTTCTGAGAGTCGAGTGTGACGACAGCCCACCGAGCGACGAGTCCTCGGTGCAGGGCCCCTTGTCAGCAGTGGCACCAGCGGTAGCACTACCCACCGAGCCCCCGATGCTTCCAGCGCCAGCCGCTGACGATGCACGTCGCCTCAGCGCATAGCATGAGTTTCAGCGCCAGCGACCACCCAGGTTTCGCGGGGAGATGGATCCCCAGGCAGCCGAGGACTGGCTGGAGGCAGTGGTACGTGTGTTTATGCTGGTGAGGACACCAGCAGACCTCATGGTGATTCTTGCTGCGAGCCTATTACACGCAGCAGCAGGACGATGGTGGAGCTAGATGCTCTAGGTGCACGATGAGGCATCTCTACTTTGGACGGACTTTGAGAGCCTCTTCCGCTCGGAGTTCGTCCCAGCCACCCTTCGTGCGGTGCGTATCCAGGAGCTTCTTCAGCTGTGGTAGGGCAGCATGATGGTCGCTCAGTACTCAGCGAGATTTACTGATCTCTCGCACTACTCGACCGACATGGTACGGGACCCATTTTTCCAGGCCCGGACCTTCGACCAGGGTCTGAGACACGAGATCAGGGCATCGCTGATCTCCCTCAGCATACCGACTCAGACAGGAGTACTGGAGCGGGCCCTTTTGATCGAGAGCTTCCATGCTGAGTCTACACCAGCACCGAGACCCACCGCAGGGCAGAACGTGGCAGAGTCATCTGCAGCAGGCAGTCGATGGATGACTCAGGGGTTCAGGCAGACCAGACATTCAGGCAGACGACCTCAGGACACTGGCTCAGCAGTGCGGGGCACACAGCGAGGAGCCAGCCTTTCGAGAGGCAGGCAGTGCTACTCGTGCGGCGGGCAGGGCCACATGGCTCGTGACTGCCCGACCCTTCGTGCCGAGGAGCAGCAGACGGTTGAGGGACCACCGAGGCAGAGGCAGAGGGTCGACCGTGGCAGTCCGTAGGGAGGAGGTGGACGAGGCAGAGGAGCTGGCCGAGCAGCAGGTGGTGGGCGACGCTTTGAGGCTCTGCCACCACCACCACCAGGAGGTCCACCCCGACCACAGGGAGCTGGCGGGCAGAGACAGGCACAACTCCAGGCAGCAGAGGCCTACGACCACGGTGCACCCAAGATGATTCGAGGTACTATCTGTGTCTATTACACCCTTGCTGCAGTTCTTATAGACACAAAAGCGAGTCACTCTTTCATAGCCGCTGCCCTTGTTCGGAGCTTGGAGATTCCGACAGAGCCGTTGACTCGATCCTTACGGCTAGAGACTCTTACGGGAGCAGACTCGACGATTACGCACTGGTGCCGGTAGTGTGAGCTTGCTCTAGGAGGAGAGAGCTTCGGCTGGGATCTTCTTGTAGCAGCGTCGAGGCCTTACGACGTCATCTTGGGCAAGGATTGGCTATCTACGGTCCATGCGCAGATTGACTATTTTAGGCGCAAGGTGTGATGTGTACGCACCGACGGGAGCAGCTTCAACTTCACCGGCGAGAAGGGAGCCTTTGCAGCACAGGATGGACTTCCGCGGAGGAGAGGACAGCCCATCACTCATCAGTTGGCTAGCCTCATCCTTGGAGTAGTTGACATGCAGAGTCCTGGTTTTCCTGCAGTGGTGGATCAGTTTGCGGACGTTTTTCCCGATGACGTTTCAGGGCTACCTCCTTGTAGAGAGGTAGACTTTTATATTGACTTGAACCCCGGGACAGCCCCGATATCGACTCCAGTATATCAGATGGCCCCAACCAAGCTTCGAGAGCTACGGGTACAGTTGGAGGACTTGCAGGGCAAGGGGTTCATCCGACCCAGTGTTTCACCCTGGGCTTCCCCGATATTGTTCGCCAAGAAGGAGGACGGGAGCTTGCGACTTTGTGTTGACTATCGTCGCCTGAACCAGGTGACAGTGAGGAACAAGTATCCGATACCGAGGATTGATGACCTCTTTGATCAGCTCAAGGGATCACAGTGGTTCTCGAAGATAGACCTCAGGTTAAGATATCATCAGCTCAGAGTCAGAGACGAGGACGTGCAGAAGATGACCTTCAGATGTCGGTATGGCCACTATGAGTTCATGGTTATGCCTTTCGGCGTAACCAATTCTCCAGCAGTGTTCATGTCCCTCATGAATAGGATCTTTCAGCCATACCTTGATCGGTTTGTCGTGGTCTTCATTGACGACATTCTGATTTACTCTACGACTGAGGAGGAGCACGCATACCACTTGCGAGTTGTACTAGACACACTCCAAGAGCACCAGCTTTATGGTAATCTCTCGAAGTTCCAATTCTGGATACGTGAGGTCCACTTATTGGGACACGTTATCTCTAAGGCGGGAGTTGCAGTGGATCCTGCGATGATCGAGGCTGTGTTAGCATGGGAGCCACCCATGAGCGTGACTGAGGTTCGGAGTTTCTTGAGACTTGCTGGATACAATCGGAGATTCGTGCCAGACTTCTCTAGAGTTTTGGCACCACTCACAGCTTTGACGAAGAAGGGGAAACCCTTCGTGTGGTCAGACAGATGTCAGCAAAGCTTCCAGGAGCTGAGACAGAGATTGACTAGCGCACCTATCTTGAGGTTTCCTGAGGAGGGAGTAGGGTACGTAGTCTACTGCGATGCATCAGGGGCCGGACTCAGATGTTTTCTGATGCAGGAGCGGGCGGTGATCGCCTATGGATCACGTCAGTTGAGGCCGCATGAGCAGAACTACGCTACCCATGACCTGGAGTTAGTAGCAGTGGTCTTCGCTCTGAAGACATGGCGGTATTACCTGATGGGCGAGCGTTTTACAGTCTTTTCTGATCATTAGAGTCTCAGGTATATCTTCTCGCAGAAGGACCTGAACCTGAGACAGCTGACATGGCTCGAGTTCCTCCAGGACTATGACTTTAAGATAGTCTATACTCATGGGAAGGGGAACGTAGTAGCCGATGCCCTCGGCACGAGGACAGGCATTCAGCTACTTGAGGAGGCGACGGAGCAGCTAGCCTCTTTGCATATATCCTTCATCGATAGAGATGGAGCAGCCTTCCTTCAGTCTCTCACAGTCACTCCTCCACTACTGCAGCGGGTCAGAGAGGCACAGCGTGAGGACGCTGACTGTGAGACACGACGTGCACAGTTATCCTCCGGACAGGCACCTGATGGTTTCTCCCTTGGAGCAGAGCACGAAATCCTTTTCAGAGGACGTACCATGGTACCAGTCACTTTGCGAGAGGAGGTGCTGAGAGAGTTTCACACTTATCCTTTGGCGGTATATCCAGGAGTGGCGAAGATGTACCAGGATCTCAAACGACAGCACTGGTGGCCGGGCATGAAGAAGGCTGTAGCAGAGTTCGTTTCTCTATGCCTCACCTGCTAGCAGGTGAAGGCAGAGCATCAGGTACCAGTAGGCTTGGTACAACCCTTGGAGGTCCCAGAGTGGAAGTGGGACGGGATATCTATGGACTTCGTGACTGGACTTCCACGCACATTCAGAGGTCACGACTCCATCTGGGTGATTGTTGACCGACTCACCAAGTCGGCACACTTCTTACCCATCAGAGAGCAGGGCATAGTGGAGAGCTTGGGACGTCTCAACGTTCAGGAGATTGTGTGGCTCCACAGCATGCCATCATCGATTGTCTCCGATCGAGATGCTCGCTTTACTTCCTGGCTTTGGAAGGGGTTACAGGAGGTGTTCGGGACGCAACTACGTCTGAGAACAGCCTTTCACCCTCAGACGGATGGTCAGACGGAGAGGACCATTCAGACTCTCAAGGACATGCTCCACGCATGTGTCCTGGACTTTGGTCGTAGCTGGGAGGACCACCTACCCTTGGTGGAGTTTGCGTACAACAATAGCTACCACTCCACCATCGGGATGACACCGTACGAGGCGTAGTACGGTCAACCTTGTAGATCTCCTTTGTGCTGGATAGACCCAGTGGAGTCAGCACTTGTGGGACCAGAGATGGTCCAGGCCACGACAAATAAGGTCCAGGTCATCCAGGAGCGGATGAGGACAGCTCAGAGCCGGCAGAAGTCATACGCTGACAGGAGACGGAGGCCACTAGAGTTCGAGGATGGCGACCACGTCTTCTTGCGGGTCTCACCTCGACGTGGAATTCAGAGATTTGGCTGAGGCAACAAGTTATCTCCGCGCTTCATCGGACCCTTCCAGGTCCTCAGCAAGATTGGTGAGGTGGCTTATCACCGGGATCTACCACCTCAATTGCACCGGGTGCACGACATCTTCCACGTGTCTCAGCTGAGGAGATACGTGCACGACCTGACGCACATCATTGACCATGGGGAGCTTGACGTTGACGATGGGGCGACTTTTACGGAGGTCCCGGTGGAGATAGAGGATCGACAAGAGCGGGTCCTACGTGGGCGATCGATTCCTCTTGTGCGCATCAGGTGGCAGCATGGGAACCTCCAGGAAAGCACATGGGAGCGGGAGGCTCAGATGCGTGCTCTGTACCCTCTTTTGTTCCCCTAGTTTTTGATGTATCTTTACGGGGACGTAAAGCCTTGAGGTGGGAGTAATGTAAAGACCCATAAAATTCAAGGGAAATTTTTTCTTAATTTTCTTTAGAATTTTACAAGAGCGCGGTTTCTGACGGCACCTGATTCCGAGGCCCGGAGTGCCCGGAATCAATTTCCGAAGTTTGGCTCAAGTACGTTCAGTGAACAAATGAGCGGGAATTTCTAACTTTTGACCCGGTGCTCGGAATTGAAGTCCGAGAACACAGATGAACTCGCAGCGCCGATATTCGCTTATGGAGACCTTTTCCGAGGTTGCGTTTATTTCGGGTTGAGAGTTAGTTTTTGGGAGTTTAGAATAAGTTAAATAAAAATTGTGGATTACAAATTTTTATTTTAACTTATTGGTTAACTTCTCCCAAAGGGAGTTAGTGGTGGAACCCACAACCACTTAACCTCCCTTGGGAGGATTAATTTTGGTGGGGCCCACCCGAAGCATGACTCTTCTTCTTCTCTTTTTAAACTCCCTTAAACTCCTCTTTTAATCGCATGACAACTTTGTTAATTAATGGAGTTGAATTGTTTGAATTTCAAACCTTTGAAATTCAAATTGTTAAGTGTGTAAATAAAATAAGCCCTTAGCTTATTTTATTTGGTTAGAATTATCTAGCCTCATTTGGAGATTTTGAAGACTTCTTCTTCTTCTTCTTCAACTTTGAAGAAGAACGCGAAGAACCTTCGAGCTCCGACGAAGAACGCTGCTCCTATCTTCTTCATAGCCGGTTGTTCCGAAGATCGACGATGCCTTCTGTGTCAACGAAAGGGAACGCCGCTTCCTCCTCAGACTTCCTTCGTCGGCTTACGAAGATTCACCAACGATGTACCTCTTCGGACGTACCTCTTCGTCAACGGAATTGACGAACGATTACCGCGACGCCCGACCCCCACGACACTTTCCTTCCGCGGGTCATTGACGATCATCATTCTTGAACCGAGGTAGGGGTTTGTTGTTGATTATTTTATTTACTCTCGTTCTTGGTTCTAGCATGATAATCTTGTGGATAAATATTTAAGAGTTATCGACTAACAAGAGGGGGGCCAGACTGCACAAACACGGCCAAATCCCCCCTCCCTTGTTCTTGAATTTTATTATTTCCTTGTGGATGAACGAGATGGCGTGGTGCCATCGCACCACGCGGGAATCGCAAGGCTATAATCGCGTGGCGCCGTCGCGCCATGCCACGGAAAGTTTATCAAGAACGCGACGCCGTCGCGCCGCGTCGAAGGAAACCGAAGGCGCCGCGGCCGGAGCGGGGCTGCGGCGGAGGGGCGCGGTGTCGTCGCACCGCGCCGGACGACGAACACCGCGGCCGGTTCCGGGCCACGGCGAAACGGGAAGATCGGCGGCTAGACGGGCCTCCGGCGTCGGAAGCTGGAAAGGGGACCGGCTTTGCCAGTCCCATTGAAGAAAAACCAGCCGGCCAGGTGGACCGGCCGGAAGGGGAAAACCGGGGGAATTTAACTCCCCCGACCAGCTTGAATGCCCCCCTTTAAGAGGGGGGCTGGTTTCATTAAGGGGGCAGGCGGCCCCCCCGTTTTCCTCAAGGCAGGCCCCCATGAGGGGGGCCGGTTTTCTCCAAGGCGCGGCTTAAGCCGTGCCGCCAGCTAAGAAGAAGCGGGGACCTTGCCCCTCGCGCGCGGCACCGAGCGGCGCCAGGCCGCGCTGTCGCCGGCCGGGCCGCGCCGCCGCGCTGGACCGCGCCGCCGCACCGGACCGCCGCCGGCCGGGCCGGGTCGGACCCGGACCCGGACCCCCCGTTTTCAAGACGACTTCGGTCTTTTGGCCATATCATTAGCTACGGACCTCCGATCGACGAACTGTCAGCGGCGATGTGATCCTTGGATCTAGACGGTCGATTTGGTATATCGCACTCAATGTTTCGGAATACTTTGAGTTCGGCCGGGTTGGTTCGTACACGAAACCAACCGGGCCCTCGGAGCGGAAACACTCATATCTTGAACTACGGATGTCTGATTGACATGCCGTGAGATTTGTTGTGTTCCTCTTAGTGAGACAGATCTTTTGGCATACTCCGCCCGAGGTTTGGACGCAGGTGGAATATGGTCAGGTTGGTTTTTCCTTAAAAACCAACCGGGCCCCGGGGACGAAAAAGCCAATGACTCTCTGACCGGGCATCCGATCGACGCACCGTCTGTTGCGTTGTGTTCCTGTTGACGATACGGAACTTTTGGATAAATCAACTCTGGACTTTGTGACAGTTGATGTATCAGCCTCTCGGCTCGTGGAGCGGACACTCCCGAACGAGTTTGCTGTGTGCGGGAACCCTAGTGCTGGCTGCGACTGTTATTGCGACTGCTACTGCTACTGCTATTGTGACTGCGACGACGACAGTACAGAGATCCTGTGTGGATTCGATGATGACTACAACACTCAGCGATCCTACGTGGATCAGTGCTACAGGTCCTGTGTGGGCCCGATCCTGTGTGGGTCCGATCCTGTGTGGGTCTTTGCGCTCAGCGGTCCTGTGTGAACCAGCTCCTACAGGTCCTGTGTGGGCCCGATCCTGTGTGGGTCTTTTGCGGGGGTTAGTTATCTATCGATCCTTCGTGGGTCCGACGACTTAGATGGATCAGAGATCATATTTATCGTCCTTTGAAGAAGTATACATGTGTGAGCTGAATCCTGTTGCTTTCCTGTGTGGATTGTGTTGTGCTATCCTGTGTGGATTTCGTTTTTCTTTCCTGTGTGGAATACGTATACTTTCCTGTGTGGACTGAGTTGTACTTGGGCTCAGAGGTTGGAGCGTTTTGGGAATTGATGACTTAGGAATATGTATGGGCATATACCTAAGCAGAGTCGGTTGTTACTTCGTGATTGTATATTCCTTTGTGGTTTATCCTTTGTGGATTTTGGGAGACCTTCAGGGGTCTCGGGGTCCCTACTGAGTAGCTTATACTCACCCCTGCACGGGCTATGCCCGCACTTCGTTGTGTTGGTTGCAGATGACGGACAATGTTGATCTTGGCTGAGGCTTGCAGAGCAGGACGGTACCTGGTGGTGGAACACTGGGCGGGACGTGTTCGGACTGGACGACGAGACCCGAGGAGCAGTGGAGCTCTCTGTACCCACCCTTCAGGTGTGATTTCCAGTGGACAGCTCGGTGTAGCGGCTTTTACATTACAGTTGATGTTTTCCCTTTCGAGTTGTACTTTACTTTCAGTTTGGGTTTGTATACTGGCCCATTTACTTTCCGCACTTTTAGTTGTACTCTGTTCTTACTTAGTGTTTACTTTTCCGCTTGCTTACTCTGTGGTGTTTGTTTACTCTTCAAAGGCAATTCCTTCCCTTTCTACTGGGATTTACGCCTTGGTGCTAGTCGCCAGCCCCTGGCCTATGGAAGGCGGGCTTGGGGTAATCACGGCACGGGCCCCGAGGACGGGTCGTGACATATATGATGGATGGTACCGGTAACCATGAATAGTGATTCAAATATTTTGGAAAGCAGATGATATGCACATAATGAATGGATAAGGAGAAAATAATATTTTTGATGGTATTCATGAGCTCATGATTGATATAAGGACTAAGTGATTTCATGGTTTGAGTATATAGAATTTTTGGGATTTTGGTATGTGGAAAGTGTTATCTTTTAACTGCATTCATGTTTTCACTAAGGTTCAATGGGTATTCATTTTTCAATAGAATACATGATTATGGCATTCAAATGTTTGGAATATGACCAACAAGACATATCTTATTATATATAGGGATAACCGACGGTATTTACATGCTTGGTAGATAACCTCTCTATTAATCTTTTTCCTTATACTATGAGTTTGGGTAAGCCTAATGATTGTAATAGATTAAGTTAGACAACAGATAGTATTGTTTAAGGCTAGAACTTTTAGATATTATTTTTGGAATGTTATAATAGTATAGTTTTAGAAAAAGGACAACCCATAGGATGGGCGACAACCCATCGCGTTAGAAAAGGATGCTGGAATCGAACCCAAAACCGAAGTGCGACAGACCTTTATCACATACCACTGTCCTACAGGATGTCCTTGGTTAGTATAAATTAGTTTCAATTTATTACGTGGTACGATATACGAAGTATACATCCATTTTAGGAACCATATATGATTAATCTCACCATAGATTTACTTATGTATAAAACATTTGCAAGCCTTATGTTTGAGATAGATGGAATGACCTATCATTCTATCAGATGATCCGCTAACACTTCACGAAAGACAATTTCAACTTCATTTCTTTAAGAGATTAAGTGGAAATTGTTCAAGGCACAAACAACAGTTAGATTTCACCAAAATCATGTAAGTATTTCTTCTAATTCAAAGTTTTCATCTTTTGGGAAATGATATTGAAAACCAAAAATCTTGTTCTAGTGCTCTTATAAATCAGATGGTACAATAGATCATCACAAATTTATGGCTTTGTTATTGTTGGCGTTTTTATAGCCATGTTCTCCACCACTCTCCATCAGAGCATGATGGTTGGATTTCTCTTCCATATCCATATTTTCACCTATTTTCTCTTATGTGGAAAAGCAATGATGATTTAATCTGGGTAACCGTTATATTTATTACTTTACATTTTAAAATTATGTTTTAGAATTCCTTTTACAATGTGGGTTTCTATGAATGAAACATTCAAGTAGTAAACTATTTATAACCCCAATGAATTTTGATGGAGAAATTCATTTTAAGGGGGTTAGAATGTAACACCATGAGATTTTATGAGATATATTATTTTAATTTCATTGATGTATTCTATTATACAATACACCATGATAATTTTGTACTATACGCAACACTGTATTAGCTTGCAGTATACACAGCACTATTCTTGTCTCATGTTACACACAATTTCAAGTTCGTTTTGTGGAAATTATTCTATGCATCATTAAGTATAGATTTTGTTTAATCTATAAATGAAATAAGTTTTGATTATGTTATATTCAACACCAAACAGATCTTTCACTACACGTAGCCCTAATATGGATTTCGTTACTCGAAATCAATACCTTCCTTGATAGCTTGTGTAGTACGTAATATCGAGTTTCAGTAAACGATATATTATTATAATATTATCATCAACTAGCCGTTATGAATAGTAATACCCACTTTTTGAAATTTTATAAATTTTATTTTTCAAAATGGACTTCATTTTTGGATTCGGAATATCAAAATTTTCCTAGGTAGAATTTTTGGTCTTTTTTCTGAAAACATTCAATCGTTGATGAATTGTGAAAACACTAGGTTACTATTTAAAAACCAACTTTTTATTTAAATAATTATTTATTTTATATAAATTTATTTTAGGTCAAAATTGATACATAATATCTCTATAAGATCAATTTAATTAATTGCAGTCATTTTATAATAATTTTAGATATATAAAAATATTATTGAACTTTTCACCGTCTTTTACCCATCTCCTAGGAGAATTTGAATATTTACATAAAACATAATTTTACCGCTTCTGTGAGTGGAATTTACAAAATCTGACAGACATGGTTAATATAAAGGAGTAAAATGTGGTTCAATAAGATTAAAATAATTTTTTGTGAATAGTATCTTTTTACTTTTATTTACCATGGTTAAAAGTAAATAGGGTATTTAAGGGTAAAAATGATATTATTTTTACCCTAACACATATCCTAATTCAATTGGATAAGTATAACTCGACCAATAACAACATTAGGAATATAATATTATCATTTAGGTCCACATGGATTGGATTATGACATTTGTTATTATTTAATTCAAAGAAGAGATAAAAGAGTTAAAATCAATGTTTAATAACTAAAAATTTTTTAATATAGGGTTATACAAAAGATAAATTCTACTATAAATATTCATTAGAAATATAAAAATATTTCCTATATAATTGTATTTTACTTATAATTTTTAGACATTAATTAATTTAATTTATTTATGACACAATGATGATGTAGTAATTACCTTATTAATAAAATATTAACAAAATGGATGTTATAAATACCCAAATAAATGTAATTTGAGACTTTTTATAAATTAAAATAATATTTTTGGTTAATATGATATGTTAGTATTGATTTAATTAACTGTTTTCGAACTAATCATGTTGTTATGACTTTCAAAAAAATCAATTACCAAATAGAGTCAAAATTGACATAAAATAGTTTTTAAAAAAAATATTATATTATTAATTGTTATTCTATTTCTAAAAATATAAGGTTCTAAAAAATGACATATATTGGGTTATATACATTAATAATGAACCACTTGGGGTTCGTTTGGCTTTCTATAGTATGTTTATTAACCATATAGTATAAGAAAACAAGAAGACACAGTAAAAGTTAAATTATTTAACTTATAGTTATATCTAAATGATAAGGTTAAAATAGTAACCTAAACTTGTCTAAAACCTATTGGATGAGAGGATTTAAACCCTTCCACACTTTAGATTCTAAATAAATTAATTTGAAGCTATTATAAATCGAATATGTATTTATTATAAAATTATATTTTAAGTTTTTCCTAAGGTGCCCCGCTCCTCCTTTATAAAAGGGCTCCTCCTCCCTCTTCTCATTAAACAATTTGAGCCTTCATTCTCAGCCGAAACCTGACCATTTCCCTTTTCAGCCTCCTGATAAACATTATATAGGTTCAGGTATCCTCAAAAAACCATCTCTAGTTCTTTATGAGTAATCTTAAAAGAGGAGCGTCGAAGAAGAGGTAATCTCTTCTACTGATTCTTTCAAGTTTCATTGTTCTTCAACTTCTTCTTCATTAGTTGTTTCATTATAAATTAATAACATAAGCATCAATAATATAATGATATTATATAATAAATATGAAACAACCCCATTTCACCTTCCATCCATCCTATGGAAAACAAAATCATCGCGCGTGCGTACGTACAGAATACCGTCTCAATGTCGTGGTGTAATCTATTTTTCCACCACCACCATACATTGATGGGTATAATGGTGTAAAGAATAACTATATATAGTTATTATAACATCATACTGATTATGATATATTATATCATCCACTAAAATTCAATTAAATAATTATGGGAATGATATCATCGCTCGTGCGTACGTACAGATTACCATCTCCACGACGCAATGATATTCATTCTCCATGTTAACCACTCAAGGATGATTATAAAGTATATATAATAGAAAATAATGAAATATATGACATTATAAAGATACTGTATTTATGTTTATATATATATATATATCATCTAGTTACTTGTATTCAAGTCAATAAGGAAAAGAAAACAGCGTTCATGCGTACATACGGCCTACCTTCTCCATTAACGATGTATTTCATTTCATTTATCTATCTATTATATATATTTATACTGAATATATATGATATATAAATCATGATTTACAATCATTAAGTAATAAAATAATGATATAATTAATAATAATATCATGAATAACAAGTCCAAACACATACGATAAATAAAATGATTTTACACAAACCGATGCTTTAACATGGAATTTACAAAATAACTGGTAATATAAAGTCATAAGTAAACCATATATGATATCATAACAATAAATATGATTCTATAATAAGTCAATGACATTATTTAAATCGTTATACTGGAGGTTTGGATATGTACGAAGCATATCGGACCTAAGGTAAGGGATAATTCTACAATCACATTTTTATCTGATATTGCTTATACGTATGTATTTACTGGTGTTATATTTTTCATCCATGTCCATAGAAATGTTTTTCATAAATTTTTTAATATTATTAAATGTATTTTTAATGTCATGTTTACACCAATTTTACTTTTACATTGTATTATTTATGTAATCTTACTTTTGTTTACCATACGTGGTACTTTTTGACTTTTCCATTAAAAGTACGAGGAGAGTGTTTTTAAACTTATACGGCATGAACGGATTTTTATAGTTTCATAACACCTTTTTTTTATGAAGAATAATCTACAATATTTTGTGACTATTTTCAAAAAAACCTTTTCATTTAAAAATACATGGAATTTTGTGGAAAAAAATTATTTTGAATAACAAAGTATATTTTCCTCAAGAATTTATTTCAAGTGTTTTATCAAAATGATTTTCAATCTAAGATTAAATTATTTCATATGTGTATTTTTCAAGTATAATGTCTATATTATTTACATGTTTTCACTTCTCTTATGAGGAAATGATATCCATTTGTTTTATATGGATAATTTTATGATGGAATGATGTTTATGAAACCCATTTTATTATTTAGGCTATGATGAATGATTTATGTTTATGTTGTGTCACACGTAAGAATGATTTCATTATGAGATGGGTGGGACCTATATCTCCCTCCAATGCATTGGGTAAAGATTTATATCAGGTAGACATGGATGGAATGCTAAGTTAATCTGGTTCAATGTTACAAGACTGGAACGAGGAGTGAACTACATTCAGAATGGGATTTTTTCCATTAAGATGGTCTTGGCAGTAATGCCTTGGCTACTATAGAAATAATATCATGTCCTTAATGGTTTTCCATAATTTCATGTTTTATTATCATGCAATTTTATCATGATTGATGTTACTTTGTGATATATTCCTTACATACTTCCAAAATTTATGTATTTTCTCAAGATTTTAATGTTTTGACCTTCTGTTCAAGAATTTGCATTCAAATGTTTATGGATTGTTTTATGTTCTCTATGTTTACCCTTACATAGAATTTGAGCTCACCCTTTTTATGTATTATTTTCCCCATGAATTGATGGATATTTTTAGGTAAGAAAACAAAACAGGAAGAACTTTATGGGAGTTGTTGAAGATCATTCACCACGATTAGATGATTATATTCTGAGTTTCCAAAGACACTAAACTATTACGGTCCTTGTGTGTTTGTTTTTGATATATATTAAGTATTCCGCAAAAGTAATGTAATTTCCATGTATGTATGACTATGGGTATCTACAATGAGTTCTCCTTATCACGTGTGTATTGATCTTCTTTAAAAATAATCATAAGCTAAATATATAAATTTCTTATAACTATTTTCATTTTTAATTTTAATTTTATTTAACATATTTATATATTTAATAAAACAAAATAATCAATTAAGTTTACATTTTATATTCTCATGATATTCATCTAATGTGTTAAAAATGAAAATTTTAGATTTATTATGGTCAAATGTAATATTATTTAATAATCAAAAGAATAATAATCATAATATTGAAAATAATTATATATCAATTGAACTTTTAAGACTAATAATTAATGTTAGTTTTCTGAAATTATATATTTTATAATCATGGAGACGGTAGGCTGTATATATGCTGGAGTAACATTTCCATAGTTATTGATCATTTAAAAAATAGTCAAGTAATATATTACCATTCATGAATGATCATAAAATAATATATTCCATATTATCTCCATAATTATTCTAGTATATATTATCCACATTGTGTGGTTATGAAAAGTGTTCCACATAGTTTCATTGATGTGGTAGTCCATACATTCATGAACTACATTGTAAATTTTTAGTGGGAGAAGGGTTATGAAATAAAATGATAGATTTAATTTTCTAAATAATAAATTTGTAAATAATTTCATAATAATTTCATTTGAAACACATATATTAATTATAAATTGACTTGATACCTTCCATATAAATAATTATTGAAAACTGAATCAAATCATTTTGTGAGTCGGTATTCCTCCGTACATAGGAGTGATGTAATAATTGCCCCTACAAAATGGAATGTAAAAATATTTAATATGATATAATGATTTAAGAGGTATGATAATGTTAAATTTATCACATATATTCTTTATTTTAATTATAATATCCAATAGTGTGAGGTGGTAATGGAATAGTGAATTACATCGTTTCACAAGGAGGTAGCCCATCGTACACACAAATAATGATTTCATAACCCATATAATGGAATAGGGTATTCTTTTGTTTATTCAATTAAAATAATAAAAAATTATTTTATGTAATATTATGTGGTTATAATATAATAATGGATTATGAATAATTAATGGGGCGTGGGTAGAAAAAAAATTGAAATTCTTGTTGAAGAACACCACCACATATTCAAGTAACTTCTTTAGTTTTTCACCAACGGCCTTCCATGGATATATTCAATCTAGAAAATTGTATTAATTGATAATGGATTTTATTTTTGGAAGATATTTGTTCATATATTATACAATCCAAAGGGGATTTAATTTGTGAAAAAGATTGGAGTGTAGTGACCTTTTATAATTGACGAGGACTGACATTTTATAAAAACTCAATTATATTCAATAACGTGATATCAGTATCACCTAATGTTTCTCAAAAAGTTATTATTAATTTATGGTATGGTATAATTGGTATAAAATAACCTCCAACATACAATAATAAATATTTTTTATCATATTATTACATATGCATATTGTTTATGCACTATTACTCAATATATTTTAGTTGGGTATCTCGTATCATTTTATTTATATTGTTAATTAATCCTTTTAACAATAATGAATATTATTAGATAATCGGTTTTTATTTAGTTTAAATATGAAATCCAATAAAATAAGAAATCATATTTGTGTTGAAAACTGATTTTAACACACTTGAATGTAATGCATAAAATGCAATTTTCACAATAATCCAAGTGATTAATTTTTAACTCTTTTCAGTCATCATTAATGTTGAAAATTAAGCTAATATGTTGGATTATATAAATTATACCAATTAGTAACATGTAATTTATTTTGAAATTTTGATTCATAGATTTGGAAATTATAAACTTAATACTAATCCCTATGATAGGATTTGAAATACTATTTTCAAAGAGATAATGTTCGAAAGATTACAAGGTTTTTATATCAAAATTCAATATTAAAATGATTATAATTAACTAAATTAAATTGAAAGAAATATAATTTTACTAATGATACATTAAATAAAATTATAATTGTTATTTTACATGATAACTAATTTAAATAAAAAGGTTTATTTCAATTAAAATTCTCTATATTTCAGTATTTATCTAAAAATTTAACTATTCATAAAATTCCCAAATATTCAACATTAGATAATTTTTATATAGTGATTTCAATAATAAAATTTATATTTAAAAATATGTTTTAAAAATTTAGTAAAAATTATTTTTAAATTATGACCACAAATCATCATTGTACCATATTTTATAAAAAGGTATAGTTTTTAAAAAAACCCCATTCATTTTGTTTTAAATGTTTATTATTTTACTTATAATGAGTAGATAAGAATGATAATCATAATTTATTTATTACTATTAATAAAAAAATAATTTTATAGGTATGATATAATACCTATATATATCATGGGTTTTTTAAACATGGAATTTCACATTGAATAAACAATTAAACATAAATTTATTAGGCCTGCGTGCACCACAATATATTGAAAAGAAAAACTTTATATAAAATAAATATATCATAATCTCATGGGGTGTTACATTATCTCCTTAAATCAATACTTAATTTTTTTAGATAAGGGTAATAATTTCACTCTTTGAAAATATCATGGTGTTACATTCTATCCCTTTTATAAATTCAATCTTCACAATTTAAACATTATCTATGTAATAAAATGATGGAAATTAAAAAATTATTTTCTTATAAATCCAAATTACAAAAATTTTTAATAATGAATCTTCATGATAAGAGAAAATATTATGTGCATAGTTAATCATGAAAATTACATAAATAGATATCCATGAAGGAGAAAAGATGTAGTATGAAATGATTTTGACTAGGTAGAAAAGTGTAATGTCCCAAATAATTAGGGAGAGTGACCGAGATCATGAATCCCATGAAATGTAGTGATATATAGAATGTTAAAAACCTTAAATATATAAATATTTGATATGTTAAAATACAAATTGATTCATCAAAAATAAATGTAATATGGTAATTTTTTAATTTTAATTATCTTTTCCATAATGTTGAGGAATTCCTTTACTATCACGATTAAAAGAATAAGTTAAATTATGTCTATGTCTAGTATAATTTCCCCTACTAATAAATTCTGCCAAAGTCTCATATATTTTCCAATGATGAGTATAAAGGAATAGTTTTTTATGTTTGATTCCCCAAAATCTACTTATAAGGGATCACATAATCCACATAAGGATATCCAGAGATTCCTAATATCAATAATTGTTAAATATAACCCAAATGAATTGAATATAGTTATATGATTCCAAAAATTTATAGTGATCCTCATCCAAACAAAATAATCATCAAATATCTTTTTAGTTCATATTTTATATATATGATAAATATTATGTTCTATAAATAAATTTTATCATTATCATTCAATGAATTTAATTTAAATGAATGATTTCATACTAATCAGGACATCATAGAAGCCACTAGTTGGCATTAAACCCTTGTCGAATTTCACTTGTTCATTCGAGAACTATTTCATTCCAGTTATGATGGGTTCTCCCTCACCCTCAGAACTATATTATTTCATAACATCTTATAAAATTCAATGAAATATGGTGAAGATCGCTAAAAAATTACCTCATTCTTTATAGATTTTATAAACAATAAAGTTTATCAATACCTTTAAAGTCATTCACAAAAATGTAAAGTCATACATGACATTAAACAATAACTTATCATATATATAAAACCAAAAATACATCTTAAAATTTAATATTAATAACATCTTCATCTCATCACTTATAATATCAGAAAGTGTGTATAAATAATAAAACTTAATATTATCCTTTGAAAAATATTGAGCTTCCGTGAGCTACCACCACTTCACCAGATGAACCTAAATCAACTATCATAGTATAAATGAATTTGATACAATGTTAAATTTTTTATCATGAGGAATTCCACCTCCTTTAAGAAACATTTGGGAAACATTCAAATCATTTCCCCAACACATTCATGCTAAAACAGATCACTCTCAACTGGTGATCTGTTATCTCATTCATGAAATGTTCATGGATATTTCATTTTCATTCATGAAACTTGTGATCAAAATGAGAAAACCTAATCAAATTTCCAAATACTATGAAAATATGATGAAATTTCATTTTACACACATTGACATTTTTTGGGTTTACATCCATACATCATAGCAGATTTCATCTTAATTTCCTACTAGTTTGGTTGTTTCATACTCATGCCTTAAAATGGAACATAAGTGTTGGGAAACTACATCTCAACTTGGTTATCACAAGGAAAAAAATTCATCTATTTTAAATTTTCAATCATCTAAAAATCTTCAAAATATTTATTTATTTCTATTTAAAATCTATTATTTTTACTATTAACATCTTTAAAAATAATAGATACGTACATAGAAATACTTGTTAAATTTTCTCCATCTGGTGACACATAATCATCATCATTTTTCCTCAATTAAATTAATTTATTCTAAATCTTATGTTAAACAATATTATTGAAATATTTCTCAGTTATATTATTATTAAATAATCCATATTACATAAAAAACAATATTTTATTTCTCCTTGGTATTTAAAACCATATAAATCCACAAGTCAGCTTCACCATCAAAATACTAAATTTAAACAGTAACTTTTTGACATTATTTATATCCCAGGATGTCAAATTTATTTTCTAGAGAATTGATTAATCTTACAGCTACCATAATGTCAAATATTCAGCTAAATTATGAGGGTTTTGCCTCATGAAATTATCCAATATAGACATATTCAATCATTATAGACCATATTCCTCTCTAGTATTGATAAAACCTCCACATATAACATGTTTCAATTGATCTATAACCATAAGAAATATTTAATTTCTAATTACAACTATCTCTTGATATTGATTTTGAGGAAAAATTTTCTCATATTTCATTCCATATATAGTGTCAATGTTTATTGGAAAAACTACTATTAATATTTATATACAATATGAAGAAACATGTTAATCTTGGAATTCTAAATCGTTTCACTGTATCAATAAGGAAAATTATTTAATTTTAGTAATATTAATAGTATCCAATACTCTATAGTTATCTAAACCATTATTTTTTTACCACCATAATGAACTTGATATAAAGATTACCTAATCTCAAATTTCAAATAAATAATTTATAATATTAAATTTTAGTATTTTCATGTTTTGTATTTCAACAAATTATTCAATAACTCATACATAATAAAAATATATAATAAAATGTGGAAACAATCTATTAGTATCAATATTCCCATCATGTTTTTTTAAATAAATCCAGACTTGTTTCAATGAATCTCTATTATGTAATTCATTTTAACATCTCTCATTAGCTAAAAAATTATTGATTGTAATAAAAACATGTAATACTGGATGAGAAGAAAAAACCTAGATTGTTTCATGAAATTAAATAAAAATTCTTGTCTAATAAAAAACATGAAATCTCGTAAAATTTATACCTATGTGTTCAAATTTCATTCAGGACAATAAACAAATCAGTTTGACCTAAAAAACGCACCTATACACACAGGTTTTTCTCAAAAAAATCCATTTAAAACAATAAAAAAAAATTATATACCCTTTTAGTATCTTAGAGAATAATTATCCTTAAATTCTTTCCAACCCATTATAAGTGGAGTAACCATATGAAAAAGAATCCAATATAATTAATACCCAAGGTATTGGAGGGAAATAATTGGGCTCATCATTTTGGTAAGACATTTCTGGATCATCCATTTGTTGTACTGGGGATCAACAATTTTTATAAACTATATTGGTCTCACCCATTTTCCATGAGATTTAAAGCATATATACACTTCGTATAAGTTTTCATGGGATTTCTGATAAGACATAGTAGGCCTCAGACCTTTATATAAGTTATATCTGGCACAAATATTTTTTTAAACAATAATAAAGTACCATATCTTGAATAAATGGTCTTATTAATTAAATTTTTCTTCAAAAAAATATTATGAAAAATTATTTATATCTATATTAAAAATAATTTTAATAACAAAATATCATATTCATTTAAATTTCTAATTTAAATACCCAAATACCTAAAAAATTTGAAAGATTTTTTTATCATTGAATTAAACATAAATGATTGAAATTGTGGTTATAAATAAAATAACAACCATTGTGATAATTAATTTCATTTCACCATATATGTTATAAATAGAACATTCCAATTTTAATTAGTAAAAATATTCAGTATATTATTTGTAATAATGTTCTATTAGAAAAATTTTGAAATAAATGAAAAAGATACATAAAATTTACATAATAATTTTTTTTATAAAAACATTAATGAAATCATTTTAAATACATGTATTATAAAAAAAAGAGTATCCAAAAAAATAAAAAGAGGAATTTTTTCAATGAAAATGAACTTTTCATTTTAGAAACACATTAATCAGAAGTCACATGAAATTTTAACATTAATGAAATATTTAAATATCATGAAAATATATATATTCATGATATATGATGTCAAAGATGTTTTAAATAAACTTTATTATATAATTTTGTTGTATAACATCAAAAAAATATCTAGTGGAAAGAAATTCAGACCATGTCCCATTCCGTGAGTTTGACAAGTCACATGTTTCCTTGATCTTCAAGAAAAAAACCTATAAATTTATTTACATACTTTAGAAAAAATTTCATGTTTGTTTTTAAAATAATTTCATTTATTACAATTTTTAATATGATAACTTAATCAGTTAAGTTTACATTATATGTTTTGACCATAATTAGCGTATGTGTCAAAATGACTTTACTAGGTAGACTATGGTAAAATAGGACATTATTTATTCATATCAAGAATAATAATAATAAAATATTTATCAAATTTATACATAAATTATACTATTAATATAGAAAATTAATTTTAATTTTGTGAAATTTAGTGCAATACAATCATGAAGAGGTTATGTCATACCAAAAAATGAGTAAAGTACACATTTTTTAGTGATCATTATGTAAAATATTTATTTAATATTATCTTTATGAAAAAGATAAAAATATTAAGTATACCATATTTTTTCATTAAATATACTTATACATATAACCATTCATTTGTGGTGATGAAGGAAATGTCATGTGACATCATGTAGATAGTAGTCTACATGTTCATGAACATTATTATCATTTCTTCAATGTTTGAAATGGTATGAAATAAAATATATTATTTTATTTTAATAATGAAAATATATCACTAACATCATAATTTATTAATGTAAATAACATATGAAAATTATATTTTATCTTTATTACTTCCAGTGTTTGGTGTTATTGACAAACCAATCACATCTCTTCATGAGACGGCAGCCCTCCATATACACGATAAGTGTTATTATATCCCTTACAAAATGAAATGTAAATATAATAATATATAATTTCTATATAATTGTAATTAATTCAAAAATATAAAATCTATTCTTTATATCTATCATAATACCTGAACATGATATGTGGAAATGGGAAAACAAATGACATTGGTTTGTGAGGTTGTAGTCCTGTTAAAAAAATGAATAGTTTTTCTCCCATTTGATAGGAGATGAAATTTATTTATCTTAAGAAACTAACATAAAAGAGTATAAGTATATCTAATATATATTTTTCATTAGATAATCATGGATTATGAAGAATGTAATGGGGATGTGTAAGAAATAAAATAAAAATTATCATTGAAGAACATAATCACATTTTTGGGATATATCATTTGGTTTTCACCAAAGGACATCCATGGTTAGATTTATGAGGAAAAACAATTATAGTATTGCTTGTGGATTTTTTTTGAATGGATTTGCTAATTTCTTGAATGATTACTATGGTATTTAGGGATTCAAGAAGAGATAATAGTGGGTGGCCTTTTATAATTGAGGAGGAGTATATTTTTTTAAATACTAAATAGTATTAAATAATGGGAGTTCAACCTCACCTCATTTGGATCAAAAATTGAATAATAATGTATAGGATGGTTTTTGAGGTTGATAAAAACCTACACCAGTCAAAAAGAAACATTTTTTGTATTTTTATAATTTATACATTATGTTTACTCAGTTTTACCCTATTATTTATTTACCATGGTAAATTGTATCTTTTCGTACCTAGGTAATTTATGATTAAGACAAAAAATATACTTATTATAGAATTTGTACTGATTTATTATAAATATTAATTCAGAATAAATAAAAAATTACATGTGTGTGTGAAATCTATTTTAACAGAAGCTCATGTAATGTGAAAACCCATATTTTCACATTAGTCATCGTGATTAATTTTTAAAAGTTTTCACTGATAATTATGGTAAAATTTTTATTTTATCTTATTATATTATATAAATTATTCAGATTCCAAAAATGTAACCCATTTTTCAAAATCAATTTTTATAAGTTTCATATTTTAATTTAATATTAATACCACTAGAAAGACAATAATGTTTGTTTTAAAAGAGAAAATGTACCACCGTTTATAATGTTTTTATATGAAAAGTCAATATAAAAATTTTTCTATTGACCATAATTGAATTAATATATAAATATATGTTAAATAGTTCTACATAAAATAGGAATTTAAATATACATTATTATAAATAATTGAAAAAGGTAGTTTTAAGTTTAATATTAGTTTTCCTAACATTTATCCAAAAAATGAATCATTTTGAAAACATTAAAAATTATTAAACTAATATTATTTATAAATGTTTACTTTAATAATTAATTTTATTTTTTCTAGAATTTTTTCAAGAATAGGAATAAATTATTTATAATTTACATGTGAAAATCCCGACAAAACCATTATTTGAGCCAAAATAATGTTGTTTTTTAAATAAAAATTTCTTATCTATTAATCGATTCACATTTTATTTAATATAAATAATAAAACATAATATTTATAATATATTTAGTATTATTCATACCATAGAATTTAATTTCTAGTTTATTATTATAATATATATTGTCGTTTAATTAAGATTTCTGTTGTGTGTTGAATACTCTATTAAACAGAAACGTCTCATGGTTCTGTGTACCCCAAGTGATTAATGAGAATAAATTAATTTAAAACTAAATATATCATAGAGACATGGGTTTTTAAATTCTCTTATAAGATCGGTGTTTGGTACATTTAAACTATGAAGCATAATTTCATTCCTTAACAATCTCATAATATAACAGCAATTATGATCATTAAATTCATAACATATAAATGACTTTTATAAACAATAAATATATAGGTTTTTTATGTTATCCATTCTATATTCCCTAATAAAAATCACTATGAAAATATTTTATCCATTTATAATGTTACTAAATGTTCTTTTTAATTTCCCATAGCATACCCCGTTTGAGTGTCAAACTAGTTGTGAAATAAGGCCCATTTTCATGCACTGGGTAATGATCATGTCAAATCTTAATACTCTATTTTCAGTGTCATTGTACTTATTTAAATCATTTATAAAGCCACATCCCCTTGTAGTATCCAGAGAAGGATTTATATTATTGTAAACCACATTATCTTTACTTTAACAAGATTTTAGGGATGTTATCCAATTTTTAATATTATTATTAAATAAGTCACTATGGTTTTCTAATCATGGTACCAAATATGAAAACAGTACTTGGAATCCTACTTCGAAAAAACAAATTTTTTTTACAGTTTAATTAAATTTAATTTTAAGAAAAAATAACATGTAATAAAACTATTAATACTATGAATCCTGGTGTATATGGTAAATAATGTACATTGTAGAAACAACATAAAATAAAATACAAAAAATTTATAAACACCATAATATGAACTTATATTGCAAGGATAGTATAAAACAACACACAATATCTTCTATATTTAATAATAAATTTATGAGATATGAAGTAGAATAAGGATATAATCAAATTTTGATAAAATTCAGTGTAGTAATTGTGATCTAAGAATAATTTTCTACGTAACAGTAGAAGGTTAGTCACATTATCTCAAACAATAAGAAATGATATTACATAATAACATAAAGGAAACATGTTATCTTTTAAATAGTATAAAATATTATGGGAAAAGAATAAATAATGGATAACCATATAGACAATATAAAATAATGTTCTCGGGATAACATCTCATGTACCATACATGAAATATTTGGATATTAAGAAGTTACCTATTTCATTAAGCCACTATCTCAGTGAACCAATCATTTAAATATTATGCACAATCCTATGTTTTACATATATATAATAAAAATTAAAAATTAAATTCTCCAATTTAAACCCAATTATATAGAATGTGGGGTTATATACCTTGAAATAAAAAATTAATTAAGGATATGAAAATCGGTGTGAATAACATTGACTGAAAATGGTGGTGGGTATTCACTATGTAAAATCCCATGGGAATGTATTGAATAATTTTGATTGCATAATAAGGGTAAATTGTGGTTTATAATAGGGAATAGTGAGAGTTTTAACGGATTATAATAACATTTAAATTATAATTATAGTAACATGTATGCATAAAAATGTATCATATAATAGAGTAATTAACATCAAAAGGTATAAGATAAAGAAGGTGCTAGAAATTAGAGTGGAATGTGGATCCCATATCTTGATAGGTTTGTTCAAAAATCCTGGTAGGAGATTCTTAAAATCATAGGGAACAATTGGAGTACTCTTGAAAGGCAATGGAATAGACGTTTCATTATCCTATGGTTTTATGTGAATATTAATAGTAGTTTTGGTGGGATTATAAATAAAAAAGATTATAACAATTTATAAATTTATAATCATAGGTTTTGGACTCTATATTATAAAATAATCCAAATCAAATTATGTCCCATGGGGTTTCCCACAGATTATATTAATATTTTTTGGTTATCATTATTTTACTATTTTATGAACATAGAAATATATGATAACCCCCTTAGTAATTTGGATGTGAGTTACGTTTACAAATAATTGATTTTAAAATCATAAAATATTCCTACGATTTGTGGGGATTCAATATGGGATTATAAAATTAATCAAATAACACAAAAAAAATTATTTTAAAGGGGAAAAATATTTTCATCGAGATACCATTTTAATAATTCGTGAAATTCAATTTAGGCTTATATGATATCATAATATATACCATATAGTTATAAGGTAGTTATTTTTTACCCAAATATTATAATTTCATAGAACATTATTAAAAACTCACCATTGGTTCATTGAAACATGATGATTAAAAAAATATTTATTTTTTGAGAATAATTTTCCATTTATGAAAATTAAAAATTTTAAATCATATATAAATATTTAAGGAAAAATAATTGTTTTTTAAATAATATTTTTCTGACCCTTGAAAATAATGTGTCAGAATATAAAAAATCATATCATTATTTGTTGGTATTAAATATTTTTTAATAATAATATATTTTATATATCATTTATTTCGTATATTATTCAATGCAGAAAAAGGGTGTCTGAATAAAAACTGTATATCTCTCAAAAAATTTAATTTTTTTTTATCATAAAAAACTATTTTTATCAAATAGTTTAATTAATAAGTATAATAATATAATAATAGATGAATTTCATTATTAATTAACAAATAGAAATAAAAAATATAGAACTATTATTGTATAGATTTAAAGCTTGTTATTACCCCAGTGAAATCTCCATTGGAAAGGTGTGCAATGCTTTTATTTCCTTAGGGATGTTCAACATTTATTGTTTGGGACATGATCATGATGATATTGAATATCCTCTACCAGTGTTTTTGTTCATCCATCTGTTATTGAATATTTTATTGGGCATACTAAAGGGTAATTAAATTTTATGTTATCTCCCTCTGAAGCTTTGACAAATGGGATTTAATGTGTACAATCCTATAGGTCAAAGAAATCTATTATTTATTCTATTTCAAATAAACTTTATCATAACCCTTATCATATATTATTATTAATAGTCACTAAAGAACTACAATAATGTTAATATTTATTAGGATTAATAATATTTGAAATCTAACTAGATATAATTTTAAAAAATAACCAAATTAGTGAACGTTCTATATATATATATATTACACAATGATAAATTTAATAATTTAGAATGGAAATTCATTTAAAAAAATTGGGTCATTACATAGAAAATGAAATGATTAAACATTCATCCATTAATATTGACATCAGTAATGCATTTACCATCCACTTTAACATCTTATGAATCATTTAAGTTATAGAAATAAGTATAGAATGAAATTTTCATCATGAATCACTTAATGTATATCTATCATCTACACAATATTAGGACTATATAGCATAACATTATTGTGGTTCAATATAGATATGGTAGGGGCTTTTATTTCATTTTTAATCGGAGGTCTACATATCCAATAAACCATTAGGTGGTTCATGATTCATAGGAAAACCGATATTGAAAGGTTTATTGGTAGTGATTTAAAAATAAATTGAGGCATTTAAAGAGGGATCTTTAGTCATAGAAAAATATCCAATGTTTATTCTTTGAAAAGTTAGTGTCAATATAATTTGACATTGAGAATACTAAAACTATAATTGATTACTTTTGGGATGATGATATATTCAATACACATGTCTATGTAAAAATGATATAATGAATATACTAATGAGAAAAAATATTACTTGTTGGATTTATTTTATTTTGAGGGTCAATGTAGGTGACATGATTATTAGTTGTTTTTATGAGTATATTAATTAGAATAAGTGGAATAGAATCTAGAACATACTAATAGTGGATAAATATATCTTCAATGTTATTATGGTGGTGATTGGTATGGTCAAGGGTAATTTTAAATTTTTAGTGGCAGACTCCAATCCTTGTGTGCTGGATGGATAACGGAGGGTCCATGCTGACCTTTTTTATTCAACACCCCATGTGGTGAAAGATTATATCGACTCTTTTATTTTGAAATTATTCATGAGTAAGGAGATATGGAAGGATATCCTCTCTCTGAACATTGAAATATATGTTATCCATTATGGATTTAAATTATATATATATAAAGGTTCTTGGGATCACATTTAGGGTGATCTCAATGAGTTGATCAAGATTGATTAATATGGAGGTGGAATTCCTATTCTATCTTATATAGTCACTCTAATTCACATTCCCAAGGAGATATATCCTTCATTTCGAATGTAGTAAAAACCATTCAAAAGATAAATTTACAATATAATGCCTTCGTCAGTATAATTAATAATATGATAATATATTACCTTCATGTAAAAGTTTCTACGGAGAATTAATGATTTATAAATATATGGAATGCACAGATTTCTATATGAACATCTAAAGAAACGAGTAGAAACATTAATAAGAAACTCATGGATCAAACATTTCCATCATGTTTGACATGGATAAATCATTTTAAATATTTTGTGGGGTTCTATTCCCATGTTGAAGGTATGTATAGGATTCTCTTTATAGGTGATCAAATAACTCTTGAGATGTTGTATTTACCATCGGATCTATATTTATTTTTTGAGAATGAATTGTAGTTTCTTTAAATCATATCAAGGAATAAGGAATGGAGAACCATTTTCAACTAGTTTTATATTTGAATAAGGATTCATTTACAATATACCTTTTAGTTTTTGTATACTTTTTTATCATCATCCCCTTCATGTTCATTTATAACTTAAATAGAGTATTCCACATTATCTGAGAAGAGGATATGATATTTTTCCAAATTGTAATAGAATATCCAATTGTGGATTCATTTGTATTTAGGAGGAATATTTAACATAGAGTGGTCATATAATTAACCATGAGAAAAGAGATGTTTCCATCATTTTGATAGATTAACAGAAAGGATGTCAAGTGTCATTAATTACTGGATGAACCAGTTCATATATTTTCATTGAATAATCACAAATATAAACAAAGTCATTTCCTCTATCTTCTTGGATGTCATTAATTTTCTATAGATGATGTAGATACTTTTCAAAAACATAAAAATATCAGGTATTAATTTATATTACTTGCTCATTATCATTATAAATATTTCTAGTATTCATGGTCTATGTTGGGTTTTGGAGAGAATGAAGGAGAAACTTACTAGAGGAGTTTCTCAGGCATTATTTTTTCCTTGAAATATATGATGGTTGGGGAGGTTATTGATGGAAAAAACCTGTTGGAAAATTTTTAGTCACTCTGTTTGGGAGGGGATGGAACCTATTGAAGGGTAGAGTTTCATATTGTTGTTATATGGTCTAGGAAAACGTCTCTGACCCTGAGAGTCACTAACATTGGATCCTTTTCCATAGATATATCATCATTTAGAATAAAAACAATGTGTGATAAACTATTTTCTACATGGGGTGAGTGACTCAAAAAATAATGTTATGTAAAGAGATAAATCAACCTATAATAATTAAATCTATTTTAAAAAAGGAATAAAATGATACCTTTAAAAGTATATATAATAATAATGGCCATTAAAAATTAATCATCATGTGTTTTTTGAGGGTGTTTTTCAGTAAAGGAGTATCACCATGCACTACATGTATACCAAAAATATGATAATTTGGGTGTTACTATTTACTGTATTTAAATATATTAAAAATACAAATTATTATCATGGAGAATATGGAACCATGAAATATAAATTAATGAGGAGTTAAAGATTAATTGATTTAATATTATTTCAGGGTTTTTATACTACTAGAATCCCCATAATGAACTATATTTTCATATTATCCTTAAATAGTTGTGGTGAGATTCAATGTGGAACTTCAGTTTTGATTTATTGGGATTTAATTTTATAATTTCATAAGTTAGGGCTTCCTCCAAATCTAGTTTCATAGTGTGGTGGGACAATCATGAGAAGAAGTAGAGGGTGATCATTTTTTCATTTGTTATTTGGTACATAATGAATTTGTGGAACAAAGATTATCTTAATGGAATCTGCAATATGAAGATGGAAATTTTATTCAACTCCAGTGGTTTTGTGGATCCCCATTATAATCTCATGAAATTATAGGACAATTCCGCATTCTTGAGGAAGATAAAATCTAGGTGGAACTTCTAACCATCTATTCAAAATCTACTACCATAATGACACTGTATAAGTTGGATCCTTCCCCCCCCCCCCACAATGATTGAAAATAGAACACCAACAGATCATGTAATCTTGGATTCTAGTGGGGAGGATGAACTATTTGTGACTATTGGGAATCTATTGTCTCAACAATACTCTATAATTGTTAATTATTTTCATTCCATCATATACTCATGTTTGTTTTAATGGTGATATTAATTTAAGTGAATTTTATGAAATTAATAACATTCGAAATAAAATCACAATGGTCTCCCTTGAGCAGCATGGTTTTGTGAAAGGTAGGTCTATACAAGGGGAGATTTCTCTAGCCCATCAGTTAATATCATATGTTTACATCAAATCACATGGGTCAAATTTAGCCATCAAACTTGACATGAATAAGAATTATGATAGAATTGAATGGAGTTTCTTCAACATGGTACTCATAGGTATGGGATTCTCGACATGGGACAATGATATCATGTTTCGATGTTTTAGTTCTTCATGGCTTGTTGTCACCTTTATGGGAAAATATTATGGTTCTTTTAAAGACACTTGAGGACTCAGGCAGGGGGACCCTCTGTCCCCTACCATATTCATCATTCCCCATGATGTGCTTAGTCGTTTTCTTAATAAGAGAAGAAAACATTGGCAGATTCTTCCTTACAAGAGTTGTTCAATCCCCTCCAGCATGACTCACCTCATGTATGCTGATGACACATTGGTTTTCCTGAATGGCGGCTATAGGTCTGTATGTAACTTCAATAAGGTGATAAAGGAGAATTTCTATTGGAGTGGTCAACTCATCAACTGCTCCAAGAGTAACTTTTTCATCTCCAATAGATTTGGATCAAGATGTGTGGCCTCTTTAGGAATTAGTCTTGACATGAAAAGAGGTAATTTTCCTCTTGAATACCTTGGTGCACCCATTTCTCCCCAACTTCTTCACATACATGACTTTGACCACATTTTTCATAAAATCATAGGCATAATTATTAATTGGAAAAACAGATTCTTATCCTTTGGAGGCTGGATCGCTCTCATTAACAGTGTGTTGTCTTCCATTCCTCTTCACGCAATGGCTTCCATCAGAGTTCCTAAGGGTTTTGTTACCTCCATTGATAGAATTCTTGAAGGTTTTGTCTGGGATGCTCTCTCTTAAAGTAAAATGTCATTGGGTCTCTTGGAAATGAATGGCGTAACAAATCTGTAATGGATGTATTGATGTTAGAAATATGCACAAAACAATCCAGTGCATGCATGAAAAATTGGTCTGGGAGGCTCTGAAGGGCCGGTCCTTGTGGGGTAGGATGATGCACTATAGATGCAATGAATTTCAAATTACTAGGAATAGTCACAACTCCCACTTTGGTTTATGCTTGCTGACTTCATTATCTCCCTTCAACAACTGTCTCGCTGGATTATTGGAAATGGGGAACTCTCCTTTTGGCACCATAATTTGGCTGGTTCCATCCTTGTATTTCCTAGAAATCTGGCCCCTCATATAAACTTCATGGAGGCTAGTAGGTTCCCTTCCTTCATTAAGGACGTGTTGAACAATGAACCAATGTAAACCTATATGAATGTTGAGATGAACAAGGGGCCTGATCAGTGTGTGTTTACTCCCTCTACATTAGGGATCTTCTCCACCAAAGATTTCTGTGGAAGTCTGGAATCAAATGACAGCTCTGACCCAAGGAATCACTGCATGTGGTGCAAAAAAGTTCCCTCCATGTTTAACTTTCTCTCTTGGCGTATCAAGAACGGTGTGGTGTTGACTGATGATAACTTTAAGAAGATGGGTATACCCTCTGTTTCTATATGTTCATGCTTCCATGCTAAGGAGGAGAGTGTCTTCCATCTTTTCATTGAAGGGGTATGGGATCATGAAGTGTGGAGATTCCTGGGTGGCCTTACTTCCTACAATGGCCAAGCACATTCTGTGGATGATTTCATGGACCACTGGTTCCAGGGATTGCCTGAACAGAGCATGGAGAGGAAAGCACGAGATCTGGTGTTAACCACCAATTTTTGGGGAATTTGGCATGCTCGAAACAGTGCCAGATTTGAGGGACCTTTTATGTCTTGAAGATTTATTTTCATCAAAATCCGTTGTCTACTCATGGATTTTCTCAGAATGAATGATCAGTTGTGACAGTCACCCCGGCTCAGTCCTCTCCAACTGAGACCTATGGTTACCAGTAGTTCTCTAAATTCTAGAGAAGGTCATTGGGTCTGCTGGAGTCCTCCCTCCATAGGCCTCAAATAGAATACTGACGGCTCTACCATACAGGGCATCTTGTGGGTGGAGTTGTTTCCTGAGACTCTAGTGGCTCGTTCATCCTGTTGTTCACTACTCAGTATATAAGTGGTCATTCACTCTAGGAAAAGGCTTCAGCCATGCTTTCTGGCCTTAGGCTGTGTTGTGAACATAATATCCTCATTGATGAAGTGGAAATAGATTACATGGTCCTCTTTAAGGCTCTTCATGGAACAGATAATATTCCCTAGCCTATATCATATACTATCAAAAAATACAATGGCCTCATGAGTAGAAATATCAAGGTGGTTTAGACATGTCGTGAGGGTGACAGAGTGACTGATCATTAGCCTCTATTATATCCCACAATTCGGTCTTTTTGGGCACTGAGGATAGGAATAATCTCAAGGATGAGGGAGATGAAATTTTGAGAGGGGATGCCCTTAACGTATACTATTTTAGACCTCCTTGATTTTTTTCTTTTTTGTTCCCTTACTAGATTTTCATTTCTCTTTATTCCATAAGTAAATACTATTGGGATGAGAAGATATAATATTTGATATTTTTATTCTTGAATTATTTTAATGTTATTAATATGGAAGGAATATTCATGAAACAGTTTGGACCAAATTTTAGCATATTATGGAAACAAGGTTCATACCCTATGTTGGTATATATAGAATCAGGAATGAACACTACGTTCAGAATAGTGGTGATGGATCATCATCCCAATTCTATTCGATGTTATAGTTCAAGAGACATATGTTTAGATCAAACATTATATTTGTATGAAGGGATGGTATGGTTAAAAAACACTATGTAACTAAGGATCCCTACATTTGAGGAAACAAACAAATTCTAAAAAACAACTTTTTGTTTTTATCCCAATATTGTAATCTGTATGATTGGTATTCTACCATACATGGTGGAACCCTATGTTTGACTATTAAACAATGTAGATTTAATTGTATGATCTTATCAAAGATTTTTTTTCAATGGTGTTGATATAAATTAAGATAATTTTAAAGATATTTTACAAATGATGTAAATGATAATTATTATCTATCCAATTAACTTTAATCAATGGATTAAATCATTCCAATTTCTATGGAATGATAAAACTATCATTAATGATCTAAATTTGAATATCTGTGATATATTAGGTGGTTTTCATGGACGTAAATACCCAAAGAATGATATCATATATATATATATATATTGAAATATCATATCTTTTTCGATATATGATCATCCACAACTTTATTATTTATTCGAATATATTCACTAAAAGAATTAATGAAAAAAATATAGGACTCTTTTGTTATTCTAAATGGAATATACATTAATGTTATAAATTTCATCCTCATACTGTTATAACTATTGGTTCTTATCTTTTAGAAAGTTTAATGAAGAATATTTGAAACATGGATCTATTAAAATACAATCATTATTAAAAAAGGACATCATTGAAGAAGAAGGTCCATATTCTATCTCTTGCTACTACGACTGCGAAGGTCATCCAAAAGCATCATCGAATCATGATATTTTGATTTATTTGAGTTTCAACTACTCATAATTGATTTGTAGCAAGTGTTATTTTTTTAACTAAGCTATGGGAAATATATCCCCAATAACATAACTTGGAGGCTCTCTTTTAGAATTATTGTAATAGTGTCTAATTCATACACATAATTTTGGATTTGAAGGTCTTGTTATAAGTGGATAGTGTCTAGTGATAATCAGCAAACTCACAGAGAGATAGTTTGTACAGTAGGCTAGGGATTATTTTTTCCCAAACCACAATAAAAATAAATTCATTCTTGTTTACTATTTATCTTCTTCTCAATTAAATTCTCAAAATAACGATGCATAGCTACATTAATTACAAACATAGTTGAAATCCAGGATCTATCAAGATTATTGAAAAAATGAATTTCACCACCCTCTTGTGTATCTTTTTGTTATTACGACCTAAAAATTGGTACCAAATGAGATATTTTTGATAAAGAATATATCACTCTAGTATGATTAAATTAACAAGTTTTATACAAAGAAGATGTAAAATGTTGATATTAAAGAAGGAATATCTATGTTTTGTCCACCAAATTTTAATGGTGAAAACTATGGATGATGGATATCAGAAATGATCATCTACCAAAGAATTTGGGATTCATTGTATTTTGAAATATCATCACTCCATATGTAATTTTTGGGAAACATGAGAATTGGTATGTTGCAACAGAATATGAATATGATCTAAACTCAATGGTAGTGAATGCCATCATATGTTGACATCTTCCTAATGAATTAAATTATGAATCACAATCTATTACTACCAATTAATTGTTTTAAAAAATAACTATCACATATAAAGGAATATATAACATTAGACAGATGATATATACTACTAAAAATTCAATGTTTGAAACAATAAGAATTTACGATGGTGAAATCATCTAAAAAATTTGTGGACCATTAATAGACATTTTAAAGAATATTATTTTCATGAGAGATCCAATCAATCAATCAGATCAAGTGCTAAAATTACCCATTTTACAAACCAAAAAATTGAATGGCATGTCTATAGCTATTATCCAATCACTAGATGTCTTGAATTGGCATATTAAGGATGCCATTGGGACATTAATAATATACAAAATAGAAATGGAAGATGACACTAAATATCAAAACATTTTTAAAAAGTAAATTAATGCTCTAAAAACCAAAAATTAGATTCGTGATAGATGATTAGAATAAGATGTCAAAATTTAAAATGATTCAAACTATTAAAACTCTAAAATGTAACTGGATCATCTAGCTAAAAAATTTATAATATTATACAAGTAGAAAAGAGACTTTAGAAAATATGATAAGAACGATTAAAAAGTACATATGCAATTATGATGTTACAAATGAAAAAATATGGGTCAAATCATAAATTGATTCCCCCAATTGAATGATGAAATAAGGACACAAAAAAAATAATAACGATTATTATGAAGAAAAAAGAGAGATATGAAATCTACGAGGAGTGCGTTTGATGACTCTATCGGCTCTTCAAAATACGATTCATAGAATGTGAAAGAAAATCTCAAATACAGTATATTCTTTATGAATAAACAAGATGTGGAGGTACAATCCTATTATTCTTGTTACGTCGTGACCCATGAAGCTCGGATACGGTTCATTATTTTAGTACATAGGCATGATTACAATGAATCATGTTTCAAAGGAATGATCACTTTAGCAGTCATGGGAAATAGATTACATACATGAACGTTACATTACTTATTCATGCAAAAAATAAAAAATCCCTTTCCATTATATAATTCATAATACACTTCTTGGATTCCTGGAAAAACATAAGAAAGGGGAATCTCAGATGCTCATTAAGGGTAAATAATTTTGCAGAGGTTATAAAATTTTATTGAAAGATGTGTAATAAAAACAAAATCCAATTTAAATATAATCATGGACATAATATAGAAAAAATAAATATAACATTACCATATGAACATACACATGGATATTCTACTAGTTGAATAATTACGTGTAATAATTAATTTCATAATGAGGAAATTCCAAACAGAAGACATCATAACCACATAGTCAAGGCCTCGTGCCAAGACTACAAATAAATGTTTTTCATGTCCTCATGAAAATTCTCTAATTTGACTCATGATACCCACCGATGCATCATGGATATATAGCAGGCTCCACCCATCACTTACTAAGTCCAATGAATTTCTCATATGAAAATGTTGAAACATAACATATACATTAGTAATAAAACTAGCATACAAAATGCAAATACATTTAAAATAAATCTTAAATATTATAAAAATATCACATTAACATACAAACATATCATAACTCATTCAATACAATATTGAAGATTTTATTTATAATTAATAAAACCCAATCCCGAATAATATCCTAAAGTAATGTTGATATAGTCGAAAATGATTAGAAAACCTCTGAGAGAAATATCCTTTTTTCATGAAAACATTTAAAAGTGACAGAATTTATAAAGGAAGAAATTTAAATGAAAATTTTTAATCAGTATCTCAAATACCAATTTGAATCTTTTGAAAAGGATTAATATTTTAAATCATTCATGTATATGTAAATAAATCAATAAAAAACATTTGGAAAACATAGAGATTAATGAGAATAATTTAGGCAAATAAATATTTGAACCATTTAAAATGATGTTTTAGTTAAATATTCCCTTAAAAGAATAATTTTTAAAAATGGTTTATTAAACATGATCATTGATAATAAATATTTTCTAGTAAATGCTTGCACATAAAAATTATCAAATAATAATGAGATTGAGGAATTAACCCTTACCTTATACTTTCCTTTGTCGGAGGGTATGTTTAACCTTAAGTATAATGACCATAATATGTTATTATATTATTCTAGAACCATATTCATAATTATTATTTCATAATTGATTCATTTATGAATTTATACTACTTATTTAATGATAATTTCCTTATTAATATAAAATTTTTGGTAAAAATATATTTCTTTATCCTACATGGTTTAAGTTGATTATATCACTAATATAATGATTTAATTGCTTCCAGAATATAAATCATTATTTATGTATAATATATATTCATAATTTAAATATTTATAACAGATAGATATATGAAATATAAAACCCTATTTATGGAGACGGTAGACCGTACATACGCATAAATGTTGATTCTGTTTACATATCATATTGAACAGAAGTAAGTGAATTAGATACATGTAAATATATATATATAGTAGAATTATTATTTCATATATTTCAAACTAATTAATAATATATATTTTTATAATCATCGTTTGATTGGTGAACGTGGAAATAAAACTCATCATGTCACGGATATGGTATGTCGTATGTACGCAAGAGAGACGATGTCATTGTATTGATGGTGAAATTGTATGTAAATGGACATTATATTTTATATAAATAATCATTAACTTGTTATATTTATTATTTACATCAATTATACTAATTATTAAACCCATCCAAATAATGTAGTGTTGAATAAAAAACTTCACCACGACGTGGAGACGGTAAGCTTTACTTACGCCAGTATGGTGACTTTGTCATTCATGGGAAGGATTGAATAATGAATATGGTTGTATGATTTTTATAATAAAATCACAGTATGTTGAATGTTCTCTAGTTATTATTTTGGTATGGAAACAAAAATTAAAGATGATGTGGAAGAAGAAAAGAACTTTGAAAGAGGTGGTTAAATAATTACCTCGTCTTCAGTTTCTTCCTTTTAATTTCAACAAAAGGGCTTTATAGTTTGGATTTATGAACAATGTAATGCCTCTAGTTTGAATTGTGGATAGTTGGTAGGATATTTGAGCTAGCGTTTCCGAGCCAAAAGTATTTTGAGGCATGTAATTAAGAGACCGGGAAGTACTCTTTTATAAGAGTGGTGAGGGTCAATTTAGGAAAAGCTTGAAATATTATTTCATTATAAAATAATTTTTGGTTTCTAATGCCCCAAAATTAAATTATTTATTCTCTATGGTGGGTATGGGTCAAACGATGCACATTCAATAGGTTTTAGACATGCTTAGTTAACCATACTAACCTTATCATTTAGATTTATCTATTGGTTAAATAGTTTAACATTTACCATGACTTCTTATATTTTTATATTATATTGTTAATATACATACTAAAAAATTCCAAGAGTACCCCAAGTGGTTCAGTAATGAAATATAAAACCTTATATAAGTCTTTTGGACAAATTGTAGTTTTTTGGAGTATTATATCATCTAATAAAATATTATTGTTTTTAAAATCACATTTATATCAATTATGACACTATTAAATATTTGGTTTCTGTGAAAGTCGTAACACCTATAATACTTAAAAAAAATATAGTTAAGCAACCCTATAATTTTATATTCACATTTAAAATTTGTGGATGGCATAAAAACATTCAATTTACAAATATTTAATATATATAACATCATTTATTTTATTCTTTTATTATTAAGGAAAATACTACAGCATTATTTTGTCATAAATAAATATATTTTTTATTTATAAAAATCATAAATTAAATATCATGATTTAATAAATATTTTTATATTTCTAATTTATATTTCTAGTAAAAGATATCAATTATATATCCTCATATAAAAAATGTTTTACTAAAAGATATATGTTTATGTTACATTTTCCTTATCTTTAAAATAATTTTAACAAAGTGTAATATTCACATACAAATGGCTACATGGGGTCCCAAAAACGATACAAGGAATACCATTGTTGTAAATGTATCATAAAATATGGTTATGATACGTGTTAGGGTAATTTAGTATTATTGTAATATTATTTTTACCCTTATTTACCGTATTTACCCTTTTACCATTGTTTATAAAATATTTGCCGAAGTTAATATTCATAATGACTAAAAATAAAAGGAAATTATTTATATATTTTTTACCTCTAGATTTTAAATATGGTATCCATTTTTATAAATTTAAAATACACAAGTTGCAGAAATAAACTTATAATAAATTCCTGCTGTCAAAACCAAAAAAAAAGGTTTTTATGAAGTAAAAACTATGCAATGATTGATGTGTTTATGTCCAATTTTAATTTAAATCAACTTTTACTGACCATAATTGCATTAAATGATAAAAATGAAATATAATTATACTTTAAAACCATTCAAATTTATAATTTATCACTTTAAATTATTTTGATAAAAAAGTTTTTTTCAATTAAAATTTAGTATTTTTGCACCATTCATCAAAATATTAATGTTATCAAAAAAATTCCAAATATTTATCCAATCTAAATTTTTATGTCCTATGTCTAATGAAGAAATTTATTTTGTCGTATTTAATACATGAAATTTTTAAATATTGGATTAAAAAATGTTCTCCATTAAAAGGTGGTAAAATGGCATTTTTTGAAAAATACATCTTCTAACTAAAAAAGTGAATTTTTTCTTATATTATGTCTTAGAAAAAAATAATATGGAGTTATTATTATATGGAATATATAATACTCAAATTTTAGTTAATACAGTTTATAACCTTTTTTGAATGACTAGTTTGGTAAGTCATGGTGCACTTAAACGTGTCGTTGCGTGTAGTGTAAGCTATTGAATTACATAAACAAGATAATGTATTTTTAAATCTTGAGGTGTTAAAATATCTAATACATCAATAAATTTAATCCTCACAATTTGATATTGTTTTTCAAAAATAAAATAATGAAAATTGAAAATACCTTTTTTGAAAACCCACATCAGAAATAGGGTTACTAAAATTTAATCTTAATAAGAGAGAAATTGAAATGAGGAAATCACCAAAAAATTTGGATTTAGAATAGGAGAACATTGGGGGAAATTAGAGACAAATAATTGGTGGAAAAAACATAAATATTTATGATTGAGGTCATAAATCACAAACAACTATAAAATTGAGCGCCTTAAATACATTAATCAGTGATGATTTAAAATATCATTAGCTCAGCAAAACATAAGGTAATAGGATAACACATTTTTGCTATTATGATAACTTAACTAAATTTTATGAATTAATTTCTTCAAAGAATAAGAGAAAAAATATACTAGGCATTAAGACTTCCATCCATTAACTAATTTCTACCACAAACTAATCTTCCACTCAAAAAGATAATAGAATTAAAAAATACTCTATTTTCCCTAATCATATAGTGTTCCCAAAATAATGAATTTATAATTAATTATCTATAATATTTAAAAAACTAAATTATAAAAGCAATGAAATCATGTAGGCCTGTGGTAGGTGATGCACCCTTGTCACACATCTGTTTCGGGTTCAAGTCTTGCGGCCTTGCCGAATGCGACGGGTTGTCAACCGACCTCCAGGTTGTCCTTTTTTTAACAATTGAATAATAATATTCATAAATGTTTTAACCTTAAAAAATCTTATATAATGTCCAACATAATTCATTCTAACCTTTAGACTTATCCAAAATAGTTCTTTCCAAACTCATAGTCTAAAATTTATAAGAAAGGTTTACATAATTAAGATCTCTTTTTCCAAGCAATAACATATGAATACCTTAATCATGTATTCTCTTAAAACATGGTAACACCATCAATTACCATAAAACCTTATTTTTTATATTCATGCTCCATTATTCATTATATAATACTAGATATAATCCATATATCCACAAAAAATTTAAACTCCAATAATGATGGAATAAACAAACAATTAATTAGTTTCATGGTAGTAAAGAATATCGAGTATAACATATAAATATCAATCATATCTTATTCTGAAAGCATTATCTCAGTTTTAGAAACATATTAAGTGTTATATTCCTTCCACCCATATATTTTTTAAAATTTTTTAATTCGAACTGTGTCACATTACATGGTACCATACAATCTCAAATCCTTTATCAAATAGTATTGCTACATGTTCCTAATATACTTTATAATTATTATAACCTGTAAATCATTAATACAATACTCAAATGACACAATTATTTAATAAAAATATAATATCTCTAATCTTTCCTATTCATATATGGTAGTATCATAACGTGATTATTATCCAATAGAATCATTTGGGGTATACTCTGATGATTTGGACATTGATTCTAATAGTCTCTCAATTGCTTGCAGATAAAGAATTGTACATTTGAAACCATTTTCTTACTCTTGAAATCATGAATGTGGTGTCCTTTTTCTCCACACTTATAATATACTCACATTCCCTTCAGTCATTAACCAATGTGATTTTTTCAACTGTTATCACATGTGGGAAAATCCTTATTTCCCTTCTTCCTTTTATCCATCTTCCTCTCTACTGTCTTATTCTTCTTTGGAATCCCTTCAAATCCATAAGTATCAGAGAATTATTTACATATATTTTTAACAAATGACACTATTTCCTCATATGATGGTAATATATTAGATTTTATTTCCATTCTAAATGTTGGATTAAGACCATGAAAGATATGATACTTATTACTATTTGGTACATGCGTATTGCTGGAGTTCTCATTCATTCTACTAGGTGCCATTTATAAATGATGAAATACAATAGGTTAGATCATATCATAGTTTATAATACAAATACTAGAAAAATTATCAACATTATTTGAGTATATTCATACATCTAGAATCATAATCATAAATATAGTTTCTTTTCTCACATATTTACTCATAAATTTGTCATAATGGTTTTTAAAGAAAGTAGTAATTATCCTAATCATATCCCCCATATCTTTCATAACCGAGAGTGCATCAAAGCCTCTTGTAGTGTACTAGGATACCCTGGGTGAATCCTAAAACTCCCTTTCAGTGTTTTCAGTCCTAGGAACTTCTATGCTAAAGCCTCTTCTACCTGCTCATATCGATACAGGGATGTATTGCTTGGAAAACTCACAAAATATCTACATCACCAAAATTATAGGAAGTTATTTTATTCTAATACTCAAATTCTATCTTAGGGTAATGTTCTCTAATCAAAGATTTTAAAAATCTAGTATCCAATGGTTGTACTAAACTTCCTCTAATAAAAACATTAACACCGCGTCCCCAAAATCCTGGAGCTGGTGCATTATTTTAATACATTGGAATGATTACAAGGAATCATGTCCTGAAGGACCGATCAGTTTAGAAGTCTTGGAAAATATATAACATTCATGAATGTTTCATTAAACATTCACAAAAACATAAAAATATTCTTTTATAATATTATTATTTGTGTAGTTTAAACCTTCATATAAATTATAATACACTTCTTGGCATCCTGGGAAAATAAAACACAAGAAATGGTTGAGCTCAGATGCTTAGTAAGGGTATATAATTTAGAATAAGCTTTATAATTTTAATGCTAGATATGTAATAAAAACAGAAAATTTTTAAACATAATATTGAACATAACATTGCTAAAATAAATCTAACAATACCATATAAAAATTAACATTGATATTCTACTACTTGAATAATCACATGTAATTATTAAATTCATAATTATGGAATGTTTAATGTCAGACTTCATAACCACATATTTAAGGCCTCGTGACTAGACTAAAAATACAAATTTTTTCATGGAATTGTGTCATAACACTAATTTGTCTCATGAGACATATGGATGTTTCTAGGAGCTATAGCGACCTCCACCCATTAGTCACTAAGTCCAATGCATTCCTCATATAAAAATGTTGAAACATTACATAAACATTTGTATTAAAACTGGAATACGAAATGTCAATACATTAAACATAAATAATGAATGGTATAAAAATAGCACATTCAGAGTCAAACATCCCATAATTCATTCAACACAACATTTAATGTTTTATTTTTAATAAATCAACCTCAACCAAGAATAATATGCAAAAGGGATATTGGCATGGTTGAAAATGATTAGAAAAACTATGAAAGAAATATAATTTCTTTAGAAAAACAATTAAATTTAACAAAATTTATAATGGAATACATTTATAAGAAATTTTTCAATCAAAGTATCCCATACCAAAATAAAACATATTAATGTAATTAAAATTTTAATTCATTATTGTCTATATAATTAATTCATAAAAAACATTTTGAAAACATGGACATTAATTAGAATGATTTAGAAGAATACATATGTAAACTATTTGAAATAATGTTTTAGCTAAATATTCCCATAAAATAATCCTTTTGAAAAATCTTTTTATAAACTTTGTACATAGATAATAAATATTTCCCACTAAATATTTACGCATAAACAATCTCAGATAATAATGAGATTGGAGAATTAACCCTAACCTTGTACATTATTTTGGTCGAGGGTACATTTAAATCATGTAAAATGACCATATTATTTTATTAAATTATTTTAAAACTATATTCATATTTATTATATCATAATTTATTCATTTATGACATTATAATACTTATTTAATAATAATATCCTTGTTAAAATAACATTTCGGGTAATAATCACTTTCTTTATCGTGTATGTTTTAACATGATCACAATACCTATATCATGACTTTATTGCTTCTAGAATATAAATGACTATTTATGTATAATATATATTATGAATATAAATATGCATAATAGATAAATATGTGAAGTGGAATACACCGTTTATGGAGACGAAAGACCACACATATGTTAAAATGTTTTTCCATTTACATATCATATTGAACGGAAGTAAGTGAATGAGATATATGTGTATATAAATATATTTTAAGTATAATTATTATGTAATATATTAAATAGTTATTAATAAATTATTTTATTTATAATAATCCTTTGAATGGTGAATGTGGAAATAAATCACTTCGCGTCGTGGAGACGGTAAGTCGTACGTATGCACAGGCAATGATATAATTCTATTGATGGTGAAATAGTATGTAATCGGATGGTATATTATATATACAGAATATTTAACATGTTATATTAATTATTTACATCAATTATACTCACAATTATACCAATCCAAACAATGAATTGTTGAATAACAATCTACACCCCAACGTGGAGACGGTAAGCCATACGTACGCACGAATGGTGAGTTTTTCCTTCGTAGGATGGAGAGAATAATGAATATTGTTGTAGCATATTTATAATAACAACATAGTATGTACAAGGATATAGAGTTATTATTTTGTTATGGAAACACCAATGAAAGAGTAAGTGGAAGAAGAAAAGAACCTTGAAATAAGTGATAAAATAAATACCTCTACATCGGGTTCATCCTTTTGATTTGAAAAAAAAAGCTTCATTAGGTTGGATTTATGATAAAATTAAGGAATCTAGGTTTAATTTATGTTAGTTGGGAGGATATTTAAGTTAGGGTTATCTGAGCCAGAATTCATTGGAGTTCTGTAATTAAGAGAACAGGAAGTTCCCTTTTATAAGAGGGATGAGGGTCACTTTAAGAAAAGCTTCAAATATTATTTTATTATAATATCATTTTAATTTTTGAATGGCTAAAAATGAATTAATTCCACAAATATAGTGGGTATGGGTCGAAATAATCTAAAAAAATATGTTTTAGACAAGTTAGGATACCATACTAAATTTATCTTTTAGATTTTCCTCTTGCATAAATAGTTTAACATTTACCATTTCTCCTTGTATTTTTATATTATATGGTTAATAGACTTACTATAACATGAAAAGAGAAGCCCAAGTTGTTAATTAATGACTTATATAAAATTATATAACTCCATTGGATGAATTGTATATTTTTAGGATTCTAATATCATCTAATAAAAAAATTTAAAACTCATTTATGTCAATTATGACACTATTTAATATATAGTTTTTGTGAAAGTCCTAAAAATTGATTAGATTAAAAAAAATACATTGAATCAACCCTATAATATCATATTCACGTATAGAATTTGTTTATGGAATCAAAACATGCATATTATTTTTATTTTAATATTTATAATGTCATTTATTTTATTAATTCGTGAATAAAGAATATACGGCATCATTATCGTGTCATAAATAAATATATTTATTTTATGTCTAAAAATTATAAATAAAATATCATGATGTTTGAAATATTTTTATATTTCAATATAATATTTATATTCTATGATATCAATTATATAAACTCATATAATAATTGTTTTACTAAAAGATAAATGTTTATGTTATATTTTCCTTATCTTTAAATTAATTTTTATAAAGTGTCATTTTCACTTTCAATTGGCTCTATGGGGTACCAAAATCGACCGAATGATTCCCATGGTCAGAAATGTATCATAAAATATGGTTATTACACATGTTAGGGACATTTTATATTATTATAATTTTATTTTGTACCCTTATTTATCGAAGTTAACCTTTAACCATGGTAAATAAAATATTTACTGCTGTTACTATTCATAATGTCTAAAAATAAAATTTTCTTATTTACAAATTTTGTACCTCCAGATTCAAAATATTGAATCCATATTTATAAATTAAAAACACATAAGTTTCAGAATGAAATTTAAAATTTATTCATGTTGTCAAAACCAAAAAGTGGGTTCTTAAGAAATAAAAACTATTAAATGATTGACATGTGTTTATGTCCAATTTAAAGGTAAAATTAATTTTAATGACCAAAATTAGATAAAATGATAAAAATATAATCTAATTATACTTCAAAACCAATTAAATTTATAATTTAACACTTCAAATTATTTTTATTAAATAAGTTGTTTTTGAATTATAATTTATTATTTTTAACTATTTATCAAAATATGAAAGTTATTAGAAAAACAACTAAAATTTATCCAAACTAAATTTTTATTACCTTCTTCTAAAAAGGAAATTTCGGTTGTCAAATTGAATATAGAAACTTCTAAAATATTTTATTTAAAAACTCGTCTCCAATAAAAGGTGGACAAATTGTTTTTTAATACTTCTATTATCTAAAAAATTGAATTTGTTCTTATATTATGTCTAAGAAACAAATAATATAGATGTTAAAATTTTATAGAGGATATTAAATTAAGAATATAGTTAATATTTTACAGGAATTTTTTTTTGAATATCTTGTTTTTAATGTCGTGGTGTACTTGAACTCGGTGTTGCAAGTATCAAAAGCTATTAAATTACTTAAAAAAGATAATGTATTATTAAATCTCAGGGTGTTACAACTCTTCAAACACTTACTCTGTTAACTTGTCACATATTAAATTAATATCATAATATTAAATTATAGAAAAGAAATATGATTCTATTTTAATGACGCTAAAATCATTACAAAATATTTACAATGATGTGTTAGGTTAATGATACACAATGTTGAAACAACATCAAGAACTATTTGAAAATTAAATTAATCCACATCAAATAGTATTGTTCATGAAAATATTGTAAATGTATTATAGGGTGATTTATATTATTTCAATTGTGATTCTAGTATTTTAACTCAATGAAAAAATATATATAAATTAAATTATTTTAAATAATTTTCATAAAAAAAATTATAAAATAATAATAAAGGGTTTGTAAAAAAATTTATAAACAAATTACACTGTGACATGTTTCAAAAAATACGGCCCTCTTTTATTGTAGAATAAAAGGTGACTATACCAAAAAAATATTTATGAAATCCCCCTATAAGTTTTATTAAAATGAATTCTATTTCTAAAAATGTCTCAAAACTAAGTGATATAAATATTTGAAAAATAAAGTAGATCTATATTCCTAGATCATTTCTTTCGAACATGGTTGGACCGAAAAAAATATGGTTACAAAAGAATGTTGTGTTTAAATATTTTTTTCAAGAGAAAGGTTAAAGGTAAAAATGGATATATGGTATATACAAAATGGCTTCCCAATGTAAATGAGTGGAGACACTTCCATTTTCTATACATTAACACAAATAAATTGCGTTCTAGTAACCTTTAGTGATAATTCCAAAGGAATGATTGTTTTAGTTTTAAATTTTTGTGATCAAAATACAATCTCCACCAAAAGAATTATGTATAATAAAGGACTAATCAAAATCTGATTATTAGTTCTCAACATAGTTATGATGGATTACATATTGATTTTTCTAAAAATACATGCCTATTTTCAAACATAATATTCATAAATTTAGAGCACCATGCACTAAAAATGTTTATAATCTGGATATTAATTTCTTGTGTAAATATAAGGTGAATGGTTTAGATTTAATGACATGTGAGTCATAGATCTACTGTATGACTCATAGACATAGTACTATATTTTCGTTTTCTAGTTTATCTAAGAAAAATATATATTTTTATTTTCCCAGTATTATGTTTTATAATGATTGATTTTATGATGCATGTCAAATTGGAATACAACGAATATAATATTTCAAATCGAATAACACAAATTTTAAATCTGATACATTATAAATTATCATTATGGATTTATTGAACCATCGAGATTATAAGTTATGGATGGTAAATTTTATTTTTGATTTTTTGTTTTGATTTTTCAATATTTACTAGGGATTATTCACAAAAACTGAAAAGTTAGGTATTCACTGCTTTGGAATGTCTTTACAAAACTATTCAAAACAAAAATGATTTTAAAATAATTTCACCAAAAAGTTATCATGGTGTAGGATTTTAGAATCAAGAATTGAATTTTTATTTTTAAATCTTGTTAATAAAAGTTCTTTATTTGACCAAAGAAAACCATAACAAAATGGATTTTTTGTAAAAAATAATAGAACTATTTATGAAATTACAAGACTGTACTAAATTAATATAAAAATTATACATGTTTTTTGGAAGAAACTATAAGTAAAACATTCCATATAAGGAATATATTTATAAAAAGGCCAATTTTAAAAAAAACATTACATATAAATATTGGAATATTAGAACAAATAATGAAATATACTTTATCATTTTTGGATTCTATGTATAAATCTTGAATACATATCATAACATTTGTAAACTACTTCCAAATGTTGCAGAAGGAATATTTTTGGGATATTCTGCTACTTATAATGTCTGTAGAGTGTTTAATAAACAGTTAAGGATTATTGATGAATCATTTCAAGTGATGTTTGATAAAAACATTCCCTTTTATGAAAAAGATTGATAAAACATATATTATTATTGAATAATTTGACAATATATGGCTTGAATAACCAAATAATTATTTTAAAATAATATAAATGAAATTATTTCTAGTCAGGAAGAACGTGAGACAGATGAAGCTGCATGTGTATTACCAAGACAGTCTAGAACATAATAGACCATCCTTTAAAAACTATTATAGGAAACCAAGACACATGATTTATAACAAAGATGAAATGTAGGAAACCTATCTAAGTTTTTTCCTTTTCGATCCTAGTTAGAACCTATGTCTACTGATGAAACATTACAAGATGTGATTTGGTTATTTAAAAATAAAAAAGGTCTAAACCAATTTAGAAAAAATAATGCATCATAATTACAAGATAGACCATCAAATTATCAAGTGATAGGAAACAAATGGGTCTTTATAAATAAAAATGATGATCAATATATCATTCAAAGAAATAAATCTAGATTACTAAAAACTATATTACCATGATGAAAGAATATAGTATGATGAAACATTTTCATATGTTTCATGATTAAAAGAAAATGTAATCCTTTTAGCTTACGCATGTAATGTGAATATTAAATAATATTAAATGGATGCCAAATAATCCATTTTAAATGGATTTTTAATAGATGAAGTTCATATTAAACATCCATAAGACTTTGAAATACATGATAAAAAAATCATTTTCTAAAATTACTAAATCACATAATGGCCATAAACTAGCACCAAGAGGATGTTATGAAATATTAAGGTCATTTTGGTTGGATAATGTATTTTCAATTGGATTATAAGATCCTTATATATTCAAGAAAACTATTTTCTCAAATAGTTTAGTAATATAAATTTCTATTGATGAGGTTATATTTAGATCAACATAAAGAAATATATATAAATATTTTTCATATTTAATTAAAAAATAATATAAAATCCGTATGATAGGAGAATTAAATTTTTTAGGATTTTATAATTTTGAAAAATAATATGGTAGTGTTTTAAATAAAAGTATATATAGTTTTTATTTTTAATGATTTTGGGACTATAATATTATACGATTTATTGAACTCCTCTGTGTAAAAACATAAAACTTGATTTGAATGACACTATAATACAAGGTGAAAACAGGTTATATTGTGGTATTATTAGATGTTTATTATATATTATTTCTAAGAAACAAGAAATAATGGGGTTTGTTTCTATATTTGATATATTTAAGTCAAATAAAAAACAATTCAATCATAATACTCTTAAATGAATTTTTAGATATTTAAAAGGAACTATTTTTCAATCTCTACGATACCTTGAAAATTCTAATTTGAATTGGATTTCATATCCATATTCTGAATGTTGAGGATATATATTAGATAGGAAAATATCCTAAAAAATATATCACTTTTTATGGATATAGTTATTATCATGGATGAGAAAGAAACAACATTCGGTTTCTCTATCAATAGTTGAGATAGTGTATATATCTACTAGAACTTGAGGTAAATAAGTTTTGGAGATGAAACAAACTCTATAAAATTTTGGACTATATTTTATTAATATAAATATTATATGTGATAATACTAGTGTTATTAATATTTCTAAAAATCCTATAACTCATTCTAGGACTAGGAACATTGATATAAGGCATCATTATCAAATAGATCATGTTCATAAATAGGATATATAATTTGAATTTATAATAATAAAATATCAACTAGGTAATATTTTTACCAAACCAATTCTCCCTATATGTTTTGATTGTATTAAGGGGGAGTTATCAATATCTAATTTCATATGAATTATTATTACATATTTCATTAATTCAATAGTTTATTATTTTTATTAAATTTATTTATATTCATTTATTTTTTGTTTAAATGAAATATATATATTTTTCTTTAATGATCTTATTTAAAAAATAAAAATTTAATGATTACCCTATATAATCAGAATTAGAAACAAGTATGCATCACCAAACCATTACAAAACCCATCATATTTCCTTAAACATTGATATGAAACCATTTCAATATCCACAACACTTTTCATTATTATTTGGAAACCATATATTCAAATAACATTCAACCATTCTATTCTACGAAATGAAGAAAACGAAGAGAAAAGATGATTGTGAACCTAGTGATCTGTAGCATCATCATGCCACCTTCAATAATATTATTCAAGGAAGTGTAATTGATTTTGAATTAATGTATTACAATAATATTCTTCTCCTTAAATCTCTTGTAATTAAATATTTTGAATTTTAATTTATTGATGAAAATATAGAATAACTTTTTGAGGTAGAACTGACATAGTTTTAAAATAATATTCGGTTTAGTTATACTAAAGCAGAGGATATATTGTCTTCATGAGTATTTGATATGGAGTTTTCAATCTCGTCTGTTTAAATTGACCATATTTTAACATTTATTCATGTTGGAGTATTCCACTTTGACAATCGATTGTTTGGAAATAACGGAAAAAATTAGAACATACAATTTCATTCCTTTTTGGTTCATCCAATATAAGTAAAATGTATGTAAAAGTTCCTGAGGCTGACTATATGTATTTGTAATGTTTATTCAGACAACCATCATTTTTAGAACCTCATAATTAATGAAAAAATTTATCCTAATATTTATATTAGGTTTTGGTTCATCAGTGATATTATATTGATATTTCATTTATTTCTATTGAAATATATAAATCACTACTTCCTTTTATAGGTAATAATTTCATTTTTTTCCATATGTATAGATTATTTATCATCCTATGTATAGGAAAAATAAGAGTTTATAACTTTATTTTTGAGATAATTCTCACCACAAAAATGTCCAGAATTCTAGTACTCTATAGAAATTTGTTTTCATATCTATTATAATTAATAGAAAATTACAACTATTGAGTGAAACAAATCAAAATTTATTTTAGACCATTTTATTATGGGGAGAAAGAAATTCAATAGCCTGTAGGATCTGTATGTCTTAGTAATAAAGAAGTTTTAAAATACAATATAGAAGGTGTTTCTCATCTTGTTAATATAAAACACCATTTTGATTCAACAGACCAGTATAAGGAAGACTTATAAGAAGAATCCCAGGATGGAATTTTCAGAAGGAAAAGGATTGAAGAATAATGATAACAAGAATATCCAGAGTTAGAAACACATGGACCTAGAGATTTAACTCCACAATTTCTTTTGGGAACACTAGATCAACATGAGGAACACCATTCTGAATGTGAAGTTTAATAATATAAATTTACCTCTCTAATAGATCGACAAAAAGAAACTTCTCAAGAAGACAATCATGTTTATAAGCTAGTAATTGATACCACAAATACAATTTAAAATTGGGATTTCTAGGAAATTATAAAATCCCTTGAAAGAAAAACATCTGTATCTAGAGAAATGATAGATTTCCTTGATGGTATTTATTTTTCTGTATATGATGTTTTACATGAAAATTATACATTTCCATCTTGATTTGTTAAGGGAATTTTTTTGTCAAAACCTATGTGGTATGTCTTAGTGGATATAAAAATCAAGTAGTTCCCATAATGAAATATAGAAATTCATTATTTTCAGACCTTATCATCATACCAATTGTTGAATATGATATATATTTATTTGTTCATAATGGATTTCAAAATATATTTCGTAATTTTATTTAAAATAGAATTCAATTATGATTTCTAATGAATTAGTATAATTCTTTATCTTTAGTGAAGAAACATCATAAACTAATTCTTATCTAGATGCACCCCCAGTAGATATATTGATTGAAATTCATGGGGAGGAAGTGAAAACAACATGTATGCATGAGGAATGAAATATTAAAATTGAGAATATACCAATTATATAAGAATACATTGATGTATTTCCTAATTAATTAACTTGATGACCATAGAGCATGATGATTAGGGTTCAATTGATATAATACCTAATGTAAGATTGATATCAAGGATTCCTTATATAATTGACACTATGGAATTGGTGAATCTTAATAAATAACTATAAGAGTTTATTAATATGGTTTTCCCCCATGTGCTTCAATATGGGGATCCCATATTCTCTTTATTAGGGAGAAAGAGGGGTCAATGAGTTTTCCAATTGATTATGGTGAAATAAACACAATTAAAAGAAATAACAAGTATAATCTTCCTCCCATTAAGGATTTTAATTGATCAAAACCATGGAGATCAATATTTTTCAGACATTTACCTTCATTATGGATGCCATCAATTACGAGTAATGATGGAAGATAGTCCATAGTCTACCTTTCAAATGATGTTTGGTCATTACATGTTTTCTGCACTAAATTTTATATTGAAAAATGTACCCTCAGTTTTCATGGATCTATGAGTGAAGTATTCAAGGATTATCTTGGAGATTTAGTTTTTTTTAATTCATTGATGATATTATGGTATATTCTAAAAACTATGAAAACCCCCAACATCACCTGAATATATTTCTTGGGACTGTCTAGAGAAATGATGTATATGGTAAATTTAGTAAGGGTGAAATATGGCTTCAGTAAATTTGTTATATTGGCCATATTGCCTATAGGTATGGAATCATACTTATTACTATATTGATAAAGTTAGTATATAAGTTTCCTATTCCAAGTAACATATTATAGGTACATATTTTCATTGGTCAATTTGGTTATCATCAGTGTTTCATTTTTATATTTTCCCCATCGGATAACCCATTAACCATGCTCAAACATAATCTGGTGAAGTTTTTATGGAAAAAATATTTTGAAAATTGTTTTCAAAAAATGAATTGAGGACAAGACAATGATCTGATTGTAAAAATACCATTAAGAAATGATGGTTTTTTTGATATATAGTTATGCATCATGGATTGGACTAGGTTGTTTCCAAATGAATAATTATAATGTTATTCTATATACATCATGGAAAAAAAATCATGAAAAACATTATCTGACCCATGATATTGAGTTAGCATACATAAAAGTTTCTCTGAATATTTTCAGTCAATATCCTTATGGTGAAATATGTGAGACATATACAGATGGAAGGAGTTTCAAAAAAATATTTAAATTCAAATAACTCAACATAAGAGAAATATGATGGCTTAAATTTTTCAAATATTGTAATTCCTCAATACACTACAATTGATGAAATGAAAATAAGGTAGTAGACACATTAAGTAGAGAATATCATGGACATATAACCCCAATGAGAATATAAAAAGATCTTATATTCATGGATATATTAATATGGATTTTGTAATTTTACATAAGAAGATACATGGCTCATATTTTATATGAAAGTGAGTCCATTTTTATTTAAAAATATATACCTCTCTCAATAAGATGATGATATTTTTTTAAAAATAAAATAATATTGTTAAAGATGGAAGATATGAGAAATTCATGTATTAGAATAGAATAATGATATTTTTTATGAGGTTATGTATTCCATGAATACTAGATCTAAAAATGGAACTATTAGATTACATTTATAGCTGAAATTTCTCTATAAACCCTTGTAGAACCATGATTTGTAATGATCTGAAGCAGTATTTTTGGTGTTATAATAAGAATCATGAAATTTTATATTATGTATCATGATGAATTGTTCTTTCACAAGTGGATGTTGAGAGACAACATTATAGAGGATTCATGGAACCTATACCTTTTCATATGATGATGTGGGATGGTGTTACTATGGAATTCATCACTAAATTACCAAATATCCCAAAAAACTATGATCTGATATTTGTTATTACTAATAACCTTACAAAATTTTCAAATTTTATTACTATATCATAGGATTTACCTACTAAATTTCCAAAAATAAAATATATTAAGGAATTTTTAATAGTTCTTGGTGCACTTATATAGATTTTTTCTAATTGATTTCTCCATTTTAGATTTTAATATTTGAAGAGTCTATAAATGGAAACATATGATGAGGTACATTTTGCTACATAATTTCAACATCAAACAAATAGATAGCCAGAAAGAACTATTCAAACATTGTAAGACACTTTGATATCATGATCACATGATGTTAAATGTGTGTTGGATCATTATTTACCATTGGTATTGTTTTCCTACACTAATTTTTTCAACTCTTTTATTTAAATTGTTTCATAAGAAGCATTATATGGTAAGTGATTTTTTACTCCAAGATGTTGGGAAGATATTGTCGAGAGAAAATATATAGGCTATGAACATAGAGAAAAGACAATTACAAATAAAAATTCTATTCAGGATCATATTAAAGTTTCTCAATGTATGAAAAATAGTTATGCTAATAACTGGATAAAGGAATTATAATTTGTAGTTAGTGATTATGTATTTCTAAAAGTTACCCATGGGGAGGGTGTTGTATGGTTTGGTAAAAATAGGATACTAATCCCCAAGTACATATGTCCATTTAAAATTATATAAAAAAAATTATTTATAGCATAAAAATTTTTAATTCTTCTATGTTTTTGAAAATATCATGGTGTGTTAAACATATCGTTGTTAATGTAGTATAGCCAAACCCAAATATATGTAACCACTAATAAAGAAATAGAATATGATCCTAATTTGTCTTTTTATGTAGGGCCTATTGATAATCATTAGAATATAGGGACATTTTTGACAAATCATATTAATCGATTAGTAAATGTTTTTTGGATAAACTCTAAAATAAAATTAGTAATGAGGGAACCAGAGGATTTAATGAAGAAACATCGTCCAAGTTTGTTTATTAAAAAAAATTCATGAAAAATTAAAATGATTTTTTATTACCAAATAAATAATATTACACCTCTATATATTTTAGTATGTATCTACTATACTAAATTCAATTTATGTAATTACTTATGTTGCACACAACACATATCAGAAATGAATTTTGTGATACTATTAAATATAAACATGAAAATTAGAATAATAATGTGATTGTTCAGAATACAAATGTATCCATTAGAATAATAACAAAAAATATGAAAGTATAAATATAATATAGGTATCTCTTAAATAAAAATATTAAATACATATATCATTGAATATGTAAACAAATGTTTTAGTAATGATAAATCAAGTGTAGGTATTTTTGTAAAAAGAAAAATTTTATTTACAATTTTGTAATTAATAAGAATATTAAAATGTTTTTTATCCTAAAATAGATAAATAAATAAATATTTTGTTTCATTAAAATTATATTGTAATTTTATGGGAACATATTATAATTTTCAAAGTGTCTAAAAATCTGTTATAATATTAAAATTGGAATTATTTTAAAAATTAACACTTTATTAAAAAAATATTCACATATTTTTAAAAGTATTTCCATACAATGAATTATATTTTTTAAAATATACATACCCAAAAAGGGTTAGGGTGATTTTTTTTGGTATTTGAAAATTAGATTTTTTTTTTTTGAATATTGAAATTTCATAATTTATTTTATTTAACAATATAAGTAAATAAATGATTTATTGAGTCACAGATGTTGTATGGATGACGTAAAAACATTATTTCAAAATAACATGATATATTTACTATATTTAATCATGTTTATCAAAATAATTGATAGTATTAATCCAAAATAATACACAAATGTATAAAATTAGAAGTAAAAATATGCATATCCTCTCCTATGAATACAACCCATCAGCACACCTTATCTTCACATGAACATAGATATCAATATTTTTTATCTTCTACCCAATTAACATATTGATCCACTTCTCCATGTACCCAACCTACATGTATTACCCAATGACAAGATCCAACTTGTATAAAGAGGTTCCCAAGGAGACAATATTGAAGAAGTAAAATTCTATACCTTTGGTTTTAATTTATTTCCTTTTATTATCCTCTCCTAGAATACCACATTAGAAGGGGAATTATAACTCAAGTATCATATATATACATAATGTTTATTTTGTAAATTGAGTGTCCTTCATGAGATGTCTTCACGACTAATTTTATTCTAAAAATTAAAACATCATCTGTGACGTGTCGATTCACAGCCTTCACAGACGACATATTTTATTTTTAAATTACCACCATGATGGATTCTCATTAATACATTATTATAGGTTTATAATATATTAATATATATATTTTTATGTTATATAATGTTTTATAAAAAAAATATAATGATAATAATTAATAAAAGTATATAAGTTCACGATGAACCTTGACATGAACGTTCATGAAACAATGAAATTAAGCATTATAACTCATTGGATTTTCCGTATATACTTAATAATATAAAAAAACTAAAATATATTTCAAATAGTTTATGAATTATGTAATTAATTAACCTAATTTTTTAATCCATTACATTATTTACCAGTGAAGAGCACTTTCGAATAAAAGTTAAGGGATTTTCTCCTCTGAATTGTAATTTTTTTGAAAAATATGTATTACTCAACACTAATTTTTTGTTTCTTATACAATTCAATTTTATATATTATATCATTAATATTTGTATATTAATGGAATTAATGTGTTAATTTGATGAATATTAATTTGATGAAGAGTGGGATTTGACTGATTATAATGTGGAAAATGTTTTCTCCTCTCAGTTTTACATTTTGCATTTATATTCCTTATTCAATACATATTTCAAGGGTGTTGTGTACACACACACATAAAATATATAATATAACTAATGTCTTTATCTTGATTGTGCTTAATGTTTTATTTTATGATCAATAATATAATGGGGCATACTATTTGTCTGATTACAATGTGGTAAGGGATTTCATAAATCAATTTTCATTCATGGGATTAAGATTCCATTTAGATGATTGTGTCAGGATAAGACTATATATGAATTTTCTTTTTAGTATATTATTTTATATTTAAAATTTATTATGTATATTTATTGTGAATTAATTATATTATCTTTTTATGGGACTTGCTCTCATTTTTCTTTCATTTAAGCTTTTATATTTTTGTTATCAACAACTTTTATTTTCCATGGTTTATATAAATATGCCTTTTATTATCATAAAAAATTTAATATTTCATTAAATAAACATATTTCATTTATTATGTATATGATAACATTACTATCCATTAAAAATTTATACATTTAAAGTTTATTTTTATTGTTATTTTAATTAAATAAATATTAATAAATATGTATCCTCTACTCAATAAGGATAATTTGAAAGTGATTATTACACATGAATTAAATCAATGACTGATGAATGATTTTGAATTTTAGTTACTAGTGGGGACTGACATTATATAACCCCTAAATGAATCGATAGGTCTCATGAGTGAAAATATTTTGTGACAAATCCATATTTATTATTTCCATTAAAAATAGATCAGGTTTCTACCCATGGACATAAACCTTATTGTGAATGATCATAAGGGTAGTGATTCATGTTCCAGATAAAAATAACTCCAATAATTAAGTGTTTCCATCTTTATTTATTTATTTATTCATATCTATGATATTTTCACAATGAAAAAAATTAATGGATTAATTTTCAATCGTAGTTTATTGATTAAATGTTATCTATTATTCAGTTATTTACCTCTATATAATGATTATACAATATTGATTATTAATAAATTACAATTTATTCATTTTTTTTAATGTATGTAACCATTAAAAATATTTTTATCTCACCCATTTTTCCTTCCATGGGTTATAAAGACTCAATATTGGAATAAGTGTCAAGAAAGAAGTTTATTTTCCCTTTTTATGTTATATGATTAATTTACAATGTAATACGATAACCATATCTCTATATAGTTATTAAAGACTACTAAAATGATCATTCCTTGGTGATGTGATCTCTTTTTTCTATTCCATTATAATAAGATTACTGTTGACTCTAAGCTACAAGGGATAGGGTTGTTATATAAACCCATTCCTTCGACCCTAGTATTGATGTAAATGAGCCCCTTCATTTACATGGATTTCATTAAATATTAACCACGTCTTCCCTTTATTATAAAATTCTTCATGATTAATTATAATATATTACCTAAGTCAAAAAATTGAATCAAAGCTATTATATATTTGTTGAGGTATTCCACTACTTAGATATACTTTTGACATATGTATTAGACTAAAATTATAGATTTCATGGGACCAATGATATTGAAGCCTTCATTATTTCAAAATGTTATGAAATTTTTACTATTTATATAGCATGTTCAAGTATATTAATGAATTTATACTCTATCATTGTCCATCACATTAATATATATTCATACAACCATAAAGTTATCATCCTATTACTTTTATACCGAAGAAATAACCTTCAAAACCATTAGTGATTGATATAAATATTCCTCATATTGATATTATAGAAAACATTACCTTGGAAATGTAAAAATGAATTTTTTTCATACCACATGAATATTTTTCAACTATTTAAAATTTATATAATTTTTATACATTGGATCAATTTTTTTCTTCCTTGATAAGTATTACCAAGTTTTTTATCAATTTCCATCACACAAAAAATATTTTCTTTAGATAAAATAATGATATTATGAATTTTATTATTCCTGTATACATAATTCCCTTGAAATGAAATAAAATTATTTATTGAAAAATTCATTGATTGTGAACTATCAATCAAAAAAATAACACCTTATTTATGAGGTCGTATTATCTGTATAAGGTGCATATTGATACTATTTTGAGACATTTCGATGTCACCGAAATCAATCGTCCTCCTTGAATTTTGTGAGTGTGATCTAACATCAACCATGACCACAATTCTTTCTGTTGAATCCCCACATAATATTTTTTCGATGAGTATCGTATTACTGCCAGAAAAATTTAACTCTATAATTGGATTTATAAATTCTAGACAGATCATTTATAGACATTGAGAGTAGGGTTGACTTCAAGTACACAACACATTCTTAGTTCTTTTATCTTATTTTCCAATGTTAAAACCAATCCCTTACATGGTTTTAAATTCTTAATAATTTTATTTAAATGCTATCCATAACCAAAAATTAAATCTGAGACATAATATGATTATAAAAAAGATGTTTTCTTTATGTTTCTACCTTAGTGTGATATACTACACATTGTCATGTTCTATTCTCGACGTTATAGAGAATTCATTATTTCTATTATTTTTTAGTGGTTAATATTTCATTGATAATCACAAATAATTTGGTTGGGGAGGTATTACTTACATAATAAATGTATGGTTTTTATTATTTATACACAACTATTACTAAAGGGATTAAATTATATTGGTTCAACTATTTCTAAAATGGTGCGTACAATGAACTCCTAAAAAGGGATAATCCTTCTATATTGAATCTTTTTGTATCAAAAGAATTATTTGGATCATAATTTTGAGGTCTTAAACAACCAGATAATATATAATAATGAATCTAAGAATGAAAAATAATTATTATTCCTCAATAATTAGATGATATTACTTAACATAATATTTACTAGAATGCTATAATTTTAATGCCCCAACCCCAGAATCTAAGAGCCGGTGCATTATTTTAATAAATTGTCATGATACAAGTAAATCATGTCCCGAAAGAGTGAATAGTTTAGTAGTCATGGAAACAAGATACATACATAAGTTCAACATTACAACTTGAATAGGAAAACAACACTAATTTATTCCATTAGAAACATCCAAGCCTCCTAGATTATGCATGAAAGTCACTCATAACTAACTCCTTCATGTCCTGGGAAAATGAAACTTAAGAAAGTTGTGTGCTCAAATGATAATTAATGGAAAGCAATATAGTGGAATACAACATAAACATTAGGCATGATGAATAATTTAAAACACATGCCTTTACAAATAATTAACATGAACAGTTTATGGAAGTAATATGAGCTGATTTAATAATGCCATAACGAAACATAGTCATGGGTATTCAACTAGTCGAATAACCACATGAAATATCAATATATAATATCATAATGAAGGAATTCATAATTCTAGAAATCATAACCACATAGTCAGGGTCGTGATCCAAGAATACAAATAAGATTTTGGCATGTCCTTGTGTTAAGACTCTAGTTTGTCTCATGAGACCTACTCATGAATCGAGGGGATATATCAGGCTTCACCCATCACTTACTAAGTCCAATTCATTCCTCATATGAAAATATTGAAACATAACATAATCATTCTTATTAAAACTACATACAAAATGTCAATACTTTATCTGCAACCCATGAATGGTATAAAAATAGGACATCCACAGTCAAAAAAATCTCATTCAATACAATATGTAATATTGTATTGTAACATATTATCTTCAATCAAGAATAATTATGGATATTGTCATATGTGAAAATAATCCTCCAAACTATTTGAGAGAAATATCCCCCTTTCCTTGAAAACATTTAAAAGTCACAATATTTGTCAAAAAGCCAATGAAAAATATATTTTTGAATCAAAGTGTCCCATAAAACTATGAAACATTTAAAAGTAATTTTAATTTTAATACATTAATGTCCTTATAAATAATCCTGAAAACCATTTTTAAATCATGTACATTAAGGAGAAAGATTTAGATTAATAAATCATTAATGTGTTTAAAATGATATTTTAGTGAGAGTTCCTAACCAAAAGAGAGACACTTTAATACAAATAATTGAGGTATTAAAAACATTATAATATCATGAAAATAAATGGATTCATGATATAATATGTCAATTTACATTATATACACTATATAAAAGTGAATTGGCGTATAACAACAAAGAAGTCTCAATAGAATGTAAATTGAGACAAAATCTATTATAAAGACTGTATCCTTAGGTTAAGGATAAATCAATGACATAATTGTTTATGAAAAATATAAATAAACTCAACATAATTGGATATTCAGTCTATATCAATAATAGGACATTCACACATATTATTGTAAAAACAACACCAATTAATTGGATGTTTAACACAATAAATAGAGATTGAGTTAAAATTAATCTAATCAAGATCATATCGATGGCTTGAAAATTTTACAATGGAGTAAAAATGTTTATCCAAAGTATATCCACATAAAGGGGTGTGTAAATTAATAAAAAAATAAAAAATAGTGATTCCACATTTAATCATGGATTAAAATTATTAATGAAGTACTCGTAAAGCCCAATGAGTGGAAATTAAAATTTGAAATTCCCTTACCGATTTGGTAACATATGAAACATACACCCCATGGGAGTAGTACCATGATATGAAGATGTAAATACCCATAAATTAAATTATATTAAAAAAAATAATACAATCAGGGGTAGAACATACTCCACACAAAAGGAAATAGTGGTCAATATAGCAAGAATCTCACTAGAATAAATGTGATATGAACAACCCCTACTTCGATGTAATTAATCGAGTCATATGAAAAAAGATAATATCCACAAAGTTAATCACAGAATACCAAGAATATAAATATATTCATGATAATATATATCAAATGGAAGTACACAATACACAACATGCAAAAAATAAGTGGCGAACAATGGAAATCTCAAGGAATTAAAAGTGAGATAAGAAACCCCTTACATCAAATCCGAATTGTCTTGTATGTTCCTTGTTATTCCTGGATAATAAATTTAATATAATTTCAACATTATTAAAAATATTTTTAAATTTTATTATTCCTTTTATATCACTTATTACCTTTCTATAATAAATAGTTAATTATTTGAGTTCATATTGGATATTGTATCAATGTTCGGAACTTGAGTCCAAAATAACCTTGTTATAATTACAATTTTTCCATGTTGTAAAAGTCCATTATATCCAAATGGATATAAATTAATTAGATATAATATATATATATATATATATCCAGTATATATTTATCTATTTATAACAGTACATAACATTTGGAGATAAGAAATGAAATGTGTCGTTCATGGAGACGGTAAGTCATACGTACGCATGAACGTTACATTCATTTCTAATTTGTATTTTAATGGAATTAAAACATAATGATAAAAAAGGAATATTATAATTCCAGTATAATATCATATATAATATCAGTAATTTTATCCTTTATATGTCCCACATAAAGCATTAATGAGTCCTAACATTTTCATGGGTCGGTAGTCTGCACTTCCTCAAATTAAATTATCGTGTTTTACACATAATAGAAATAATAAATTAATGATATAAATGGAAAATAATGAAAAATAAAGAAAAAATATATAATATGTATATATATATATATATATCATATATAATTTCAGTGACATCATAATTCCACCAAGAGAGGTGGTAGGAGATAATCGAACAATAATCATTTCGTGAGGCGTTAGTTTTCCATCCACAGAAACAGTATGTTCTTCGCCCATTAAATAGAGGTGTGTGTAAGTGTAGTATGAATCCTACACATAACAACATCCTATTATATTATGGATACTGGTTTTTTTATGAATGAAATTAATAAAAATAGTTTAGGTGGTTGGAGAACTAAAATAAAACAAAAAAAATAATTTCAGAGAAACAGTTACCTTTAATTTGGGTAACTTCCTTTGGTTTGAAACAAAAGGACTAATTGAAGTGATTTCTAACACAGGTAAGTCTACTGGTTGTAATGGAGGGATCATTATAGCTTATTTGGTCAGGGGTTAGATGAGCCAAATGGATTTGAAGGTGTGAATTAGAGAGAAGCAGGAGTTCCCTTTTATAAGAGTAGTGAGGGGAACCTTAGGAAGAGCTAAAAATATTATTTTATAATAAAATCATTTTCGGTTACTAATAGATCAAAAATGAATTATTTAAATCTTATGTTGGGTAAGGGTCAAAAATCACTCAACCAATAGGTTTTAGACTAGTTTAAGTCACCATATTAAACTTAAATTTTTGATTTAACTCTTAGTTAAATAGTTTGGCATTTACCTTGTCTCTTTGTATTATTATATTAAATGGTTAATAAACATACTATATACTTCCAAACGAACCCCAAGTGGTTCATTAATGATACTCCTATCATTATATATGTATTTTAACTGAACCTTGGATTTTTTTGAATATAATATCAATTAATAATATAATATTTGTTTTAAAAACTCTTTTATGACAATTTCAACACTTTTTGGTATTTTGTTTTTTCTAAATTGATAACAACATTATTAATTCAGAAATAATTCATTTAACCAGCCTAAAATGTCATATTATCCTAGAAAATTATTTAAATTCTTAAAAAGTCTCAAATTACTTTTATTTTGAAATTTATGATATCAATTATTTTAATATTTCATTAATTATGTATTAATTCATCATCATAGTGTCATTAATTAATTAAATTATTTAATGTCAAAAAATTATAAATAAAATTATATTATGTATTAAATATTATAATATTTATAATTAATATTTATATTCTAATTTATCTAATTTTTATACCTATATTAAAAATGGTTTAGTTATAAATCTTTGAATTTAACACTTTTAACTCTTCTTTGAATTAATTAATGGTAATTTTCCTAATCTAATAAAACTTGACCTAAAGGACCATATTTTATTCCTAAGGTTGTTTTTGGTCGAATTACACTTATCCAATAGAATTAGGAAATGTGTTAGGGTAATAATAATATCATTTTTACCCTTAATTACCCCATTTAATTTTAACCATGGTAAAGAAAAGATACTATTCAAAAAAATTATTTTCATCTTATTGAATGACATTTTTCTTTCTAATATCAACTGTGCCTCTTGGATTTTTGAAATTCCACTCACAGAAGTGGTAAAATTATATTTTATAAAAATTTGCAAATTATCCTAGGAGGTGGGTAAAAGAGGTTGAAATGTTCAATAAAATTTTAAATATATCTAATATTATAACAAATTTACTCTAATAAATTACATTGAACATATATAGGTATTATGTATCTATTTTTATTTATATTAAATTTAAATAAAATAAATTATTATTTAAATGAAAAGTCGGTTTTAACTAGTAACTCAGTGTTTTTCACTATTCATAAAAAATTGACTGTTTTTAGAAAAATACGAAAACTTCACAGAAATATAATTCCGATATTCCGAACCCAAAAATGAAGTCTATTTTGAAAGATAAAATTGGAATAATTTTAAAAGGTGGGTATTATTATTCATAACGGCTTGTTTGATTGGTCGTGATGGGTAAGAATCTTGAATTTGCGTACAATGAAAGTTATTGTATTATTCAAAGAGAAATGTATCCTCGAATCATGGAGTGTTAAATTATTCCCCCATTTTGGAAATTGCATCCTTTCATTTTTTTTTAAAAAAATTGTCTTGGGAACATAGTTAAAAGTCCCACATCGGAAAAAGAGTCAATAAAACTATCACTTTGAAAGAAAGAAATAGAAGTTCAAAGGTCACCCTAGATAACCCATACTAGGATTACATGTATGAAAACATGAATATGGAAGATAAAGTATGTGTCATGTTCTAATGGAGAGGGATAGAAAACATGATCAGGATAAAATTGGCAACAAGAAAACCACAAACCTGTGATGGGACAAACGGTCCTTAATTTCAAATTAGGAAAATTAAACGGACAACGTTTTTTGTTTTGTTTTATGTTCCATTTCAAAAATATGAGGAATTTATTTAGGAGAATGACTAAGAACATAAAGAGATATACTTACTTTTTAGGTCGAGTTTAATTCTTTTATAAATTTATACGACTAATTCATTTTTTTAAATGATTAGTATTCAAGATGACTTGGTCACACCGAAAGAGCATGAATCAACTTTTATAGAATCACATGATCCACAAAGGATAAAATTTATATTTAACTTGACATTAGTGATTAATCAAAACCAAATTGGTTAGTACAAGATCAGATGATCCCCCAAAAGGATAATCATTTAGAGAGAGAAACATGAATAGTAATTTCTAAAATTAAACCATCAATACCCCAATGTTAAAAAAATACCAGTCAATAAAAAATTGTCCTCAAAATCCTTCAACATAATCTAAACTAATATTGAAATCCAAAACATAGAATAATTTTATTACGTAGTCTTCCACGTTAAATTGTATATCCAAATAACATCAACTACTATTAAAGTCACATACTTAAATGTAATTAACCTAATCACATATTTTCTATGATTGGTTAATCATTTACATAAATAACCCAAATCACTATATTTCCATAATATAAAAATTGATAAAAATATACAATTATTACTCAAATGAAATCCCATAGTATTCTATTATCCTTAGGCATATATTGTCCCCAACAGAGTGAATGTCTTCCAAAATAACATTTATAACATAATCACCAAATCATTTTCATATACTAACGGTATTCATTTTATAAGACCTAAGATCACAAATCAACCTATTATTGATCATTAAAATCAAATAACTAAAAATAATTAGTCACACTAAAAAGTAACTTCACATAGTCCAGTGGTAAGCGATAAATCCCAATCGCACTCTGGTTGTTGGTTCGATTCCCATAACTTTGTCCAATGCGACGGGTTGTCACACAGTCTGTGGGTTATCCTTTTTCAAAAACTATGTTTTATAACATTACCAAAATGAGATAAGTTCCGCAAAATAACAATAACATAATTTAACCACAAATTTTATCTCATACCTTTCATTTTCATGGTAATATATGATAACTTGTAATTTCCTAAAACAAAATGGTCATATAAAACCAAATGGTTATTTATAACTATATCCAAAATGGAAAAGATAATTCTTTCTCAAATATCATTTTCACATGGAAAACTACAGGGTTACAAATATAAGAGAAAATTATTCCAACATAATCCCAGCAACAAAGAGAACTAATACTTTTAAATATTTCTCGAACCATTTATTTCCACATTGCTTCTTCCTTGACCAAGAGGTTATCCAATAGAATAGGGCATTGACGTGGGTGATTCCAAGTTCCCTTAAATTTAAGTCAAATGACCGTAATTGGATTCTTAGGATCAATTTTATTTTATTCCATAGTATTCTTCATTTTTCCTTGGTAATTCTTTACTATATGTCCTTCTTTCTCAAAAATAAAGCATTTCTTTATTCCATTAAGTAATTTAACTATGTTTCTCCTTCCAAATTTCATGCATGATGGAAATTGATCTCCCCTTTATCCATGGTCTCCACTTCTGTAGATCTTATCATTCACCGCCTTTGTTTTCATTTTTGTGTCTGGGTGTTGGTTAATATAGATTTTGTTGATCATATTTTTGGAAAACTGATTTGTCATGAACAAGATATCTTTTACACCTATTAGAATTCCATTCCTTTTCTCATTTAATCTATCGTTCCAACCTTATACATCATGTCCCATGTTACTAGGACTTCTTGGAATCCATCCATTGACTAACACAAGAAATAATAGTGTGAGTCAAAAAATCATTTAGAGAATATCATAACACCTTATTTTCAAACTAAAACACCTTAGGATTAATGAAGGTTATTTATAATCATCTTATATTAAAATTCTTCAAATCATTTTGTAATGAAACTATAAATTATCCTAAGCATATCCCCTAGGAGAATCGTAACCAAGAGTGCAACAAGGCCCATTTTTGTACACCAGTTTCTGTTCGAGACTAGCTCAAAGAGGTGATTTAAGGTTTTACCCCTTTGTACATCTGTGCGAGAAACGCCTCTACCTGCTCATATCTAGAGAGGGATGTATTGCTTGGAAAACTCGCAAAATCTCTACAATACCAAAATTCTCTGATGTTCTTTTACACTAATTTTCAAAGTATATCTTAGGGCTATGTTCTATAATAAGAGTTTAAATAAATATAGATTCCAAGGTTTGTACTAAACATCCTCTGATACAAACTGTAACACCCCAACCCCATAATCCAGGAGCCAGTACATTATTTTATTACATTATCATGATACAAGGAAATCATGTCCTGAAAGACCGATCAGTTAAGTAGTCATGGAAACAAGATACATACATAAGTTCATCATTAAAACTTGAAAAGAAAAACAACCCTAATTAATTCCATTAAAAACATCCAAGCCTCCTAGATTATGCCTGCATGTCACTCGTAACTAACACATTCATGTCCTGGGAAAAATGAAATATAAGAAAGAGGTGAGCTCAAATGCTCAGTAAGGGTACGAAATATAACCGAAGATAACATAAACATTAGGCATGGTGAATAATTTAAAACAAATGCCTTTACAAATAATTAACATGAACACTTTATCGCAGGAACATGAGATGAGTAAATAATTCCATAATAAAACATATTCATGGTTATTCTACTAGTCGAATAACCACATGAAATATCAGTAACTAATCTCATAATTATGGAATTCCTAATGCCTTAAATCATAACCACATAGTCAAGGCCTTGTGCCAAGACTACAAATAAGATTTTGTCAAGGCCTTGTGCTGAGACACTAATTTGTCTCATTAGACCAACCGATGCATCGAGGAGCTATAGCAGGCTCCACCTATCACTTACTAAGTTCAATTCATTCCTCATATGGATAGAATAAAACATAAAATAAGCATTCTTATTAAACCTAGTATACAAAATTCTAATACTTTATCCACAAACCACGAATGGAATAAAAATATAACATCCACAGTCAAACATAACTCATTCAATACAATATGGAATATTTTACTGTAACATATTATCCTTAATAAAAAATAATGGAGAATATTGGCATAGATGAAAATAATCATCAAAACTATTTGGGAGAAATATCCCCCTTTTCATTAAAAACATTTAAATGTCACAAAATTTTTCATGAATCCGTTTAAAAATATATTTTTGAATCAAAGTATCCCATACTAAATTCAAAATTTGAAATGAGTTTCAATTTTAAAACATTAATTTCATATAAATAAATCCTTAAAACCATTTTTAAAACATGGAAATTAATGAGAATGATTTAGAATAATAAATCATTAAAATGATTGAAATGATATTTTAGTTAGAGTTCATAACCAAAAGAGAGACACATGAATACAAATAATTGAGGTAATAAAAACTTTATAATATCATGAGAATAAATGGATTCATGGTATACTTTGTCAAAGTACATTATATACACCATATATAAGTTAATTTGTGTATAACAACAAAGAAGTCTCAATGAAATGTAAATTTAAATGAAATATCTTATAAAGACTGTGTCCTTAGGTTAAGGATAAATCAACAAAATAATTATGTGTGAAAACTATAAATATTTTCACTATGATTAGATAATCAGTGTAAATAAATCAGAGGACATTCACACATATTCTTGTAAAAACAAAACCAATTAATTGATTTTTTAACTCAATAAATAGAGATTGGGTTAAAATAACTCCTATCAAATTCATATCGATGATTTGAGAATTAATCAATAGAGTGATTATGTATATCAAAATTATATCCATAGAAAGGGGAGTGGAAATTACTAACAAATAATAAATATTGATTCCACACATAATCATGAAATAAAACAATCAATGAATTATGCGTAAAGCCCAATGAGTGGAAATTGAAATTTGAAATTCCCTTACCGATTTGGTTACTTATGAAACATACACCCCCATGAAAGTAGTATCATAAAATGAAGACGTAAATACCCATACATTAATGTATATTATGAAAATGATACTATTAGGGGTAGTAAATACTCTACACAAAAGGAAATAGTGGCCAATATAGCATGAATCTCACAGGAATAAAAGTGAGATGAAAACCCCCTACTTCGTTGTAATCAATCGAGTCATATGAAAATAGTAAATAGCCTTCAAATGAAAAACAGAATAACATGAATATAAATATAATCATGATAACATATATCAAATGTAAGTACATAATACACCACATGAAATAAATAAGTGGCAAACAATGGAAATTTCACAAAATTAAAAGTGACATAAGAAACCCCTTACCTCAAATACGACTTGTCTTGTATGTTCCATGTTTTTCCAGAATAATAAAATTAAGTTAATTTATACTTTATTAAAAAAATTAAATTTTATTATTCCTTTTATATCAATTATTACCTTTCTATAACAATTAGTTAATTATTTGAGTTCATATTGGATATTTTATCGATGTTCGGAACTTGAGTCCAAAATGAACTTCTTATAATTACAATTTTTCAATGTGGTAAAAATTCTATTATCTCCAGAATTATATAAATTATTTAGATATCATATATATATCCAATATATATATATATATATTTATAACATTACATAACAGTTGGATATAGGAAATGAAATATACCGTTCATAGAGACGGTAAGTCGTACGTACTAATGAACACTACTTTAATTTATATTTTGTATTTTAATATAATTAAAACATAATTATACAAAGGTAGATTATAATAACGGTATAATATCACATAAAATATCATTAATTCCCTTCTTTTATACATCCCACATAATAATGACTCATATCATTTTGAGGGGGAGGTAGTCTGCACTTCCCCAAATGAAATTATCGTGTTTTACCCTTAATGGAAACCATAAAATATTTATATAAATGGAAAATAAATAATCAAAAATAAATAATAATCATAATATATATATATCATATATAAATATAGTTCCATATTAATGGATACCATTATAGGAGGTCAGAGATAATCGAACAATCATAATTTCATTAGGCGTAAGTTTTCCATCCACAGAAACAGTATGTTTTAACCCATTAGATGAAGGTGTGTTTCAGTGTAGTTTGAATAATTCTCATACAAACATCCTACTATATTGAAGATACTAGTGTTTTCATTAAATAAAGTAATAAAAAGTGTTTAGGGGGTTATAGATTTAAAAAAAACAAAAAAAAACAAAATAATTTAAGAGAAATCGTTACCTTTAATTTGGGTAAGTTCCTTTCGTTTGAACCCAAAGGACATATTGAAGTGACTTCTGCCTATGGTAAGGCATCTAGGTGTATGAGATGGATCTTTAGAGATTATTTGGGCTTGGTTTGGATGAGACAAATGGATTTGATGATGTGAATAAGAGAGAAGGGTGAGATCCCTTTTATAAGAGGGGTGAGTGGAACCTTAAGAAAAGCTAGAAATATTATTTTATAATAAAATCATTTTCGGTTTATAATGGCTAAAAATGAATTATTTAAATGATAAGGTGCGATTGGATCGAAAATCACTCATCCAATAGTTTTTAGACTGGTTTAGGTAACCATAATAACCATAACATTTAGATTTAACTCTTATTTAAATAGTATGACATTTACCATTTATCTTTGTATTTTTATATTATATGGTTAACAAATAGAATATAAACTTCCAAGAGAACCACAAGTTATTAATTAATGGTACACCTATCATTATATAAGTATTTTATCTGAACCCTGAATTTTTAGGAATAGAATATAAATTGATAATATAATATTTGTTTTAAAAACTCTTTTATGTCAATTTTGGCACTATTTTGTATTTTGTTGTTCTGAATTCATAATAGAATTATTTCTTCAAAAACAATTTATCTAACTAACCCTAACATGCCATATTAACATATAAAATTAGAAGAATTCATAAAAAGTCTAAAATTATATTTATTTGGATATTTATAATATCAAATAATTTAATATTTCATTAATTAGGTAATTACTGCATCATCATTGTGTCATAAATAAATTAAATTATTTAAAGTATAAAAAATATAAATAAAATACTATTATGTATAAAATATATTTATATTTCTAATGAATATTTATAGTTGAATTTATCTTATGTGTAAACCTATATTAAAAATCATTTAGTTATTAATCACTGAATTTAACGCTTTTAAATATTCTTTGAATTAAATAATAATAAATGTCCTAATCTAACCCAAGAGGACCTAAAGGACAATATTTTATTTATAAGGTTGTTTTTGGTCGAATTAAACTTATATAATAGAATTAGAACATGTTTTTGGGTAATAATAATATCATGTTTACCCTTAATTACCCTCTTTACTTTTTTCCTAGGTAAAAATGTTACTATTCGCCAAAAATTATGTTCATCTTATTGATCGAAATTTTTCTTATTGATATCAACAGTGTGTCTCAAAATTTTGAAATTCCACTCCCAGAAGTGGTAAAATTACGTTTTATGTGAATTTGCTAATTCTCCTAGGAGGTTGGTAAAAGACGGTGAGAATTTAAATAAAATTTTATATATATCTAATATTATGAAAAAATGACTCCAATGAATTACATTGAGCATATATAGGTATTATATATATATTATTATCTAAAATAAATTTAAATTAAATAAATTATTATTTAAATGAAAGGTCGGTTTTAACAAATAACGTAGTGTTTTTCACTATTAATCAAAAGTTGAATGTTTTCAGATGAATACAAAAAATTCACCCTAAGCCAATTCTGATATTCTGAACCAAAAAATGAAGTCCATTTTGAAAGATAAAAATTATAGAATTAAAAATGATGGTAGTACATCTCATAACTGCTAGTTTGATTGGTCGTGATGTGGTAGAATCTCGTAGTTGTGTAAAATTCAAGCTATTACATTATTCAAAGGGAAATGTATCGTGGAAGCTTGGAGTGTTACAAGAATGGTCATATTTAGGGATAATCAGTACAAAAAGAAATGAATTCATTCTTTATTTACGGAATAAGCTAAAAATAAAACATACAAATTAATTTCAATAGACAATATAACAATATATTATAATTGATTCTCCATAAAATATCAATTTATTATTTTTACTTGGTGAATGAATGTGATTTTAATTAAATTTTAGAGAATTTAAAAATTAATATTACTTGATTTCTATCATTTAATTATCATCACATGTTCTGATTTAATGTGACATTAATAGAATAGACACCATTTTTTGTTGATTGTAATCTTTTATGATATTATTACTTCATTACATTTAGGTTCACATGGAAATATAATTTCTTATATATCTATATCCTTTATAAAATTTAACTATTCCTCACATATGTAAACATTAGTGTGAGACGTTTCTATATTTTGAATGTGAAAAAGGAATGTTTTATAATATTTTATTTCTCAAAACACATATAATTATATGATTATGTTACTTATGATTTTCATTGAATAAGTATATCATATGAGGACTTCCTATTTTCCTTATGTTTTAGTATTCTTTTCATAAATAAATTATGTACCTTATTTGTATTTGAAACACAATGCATGGTTTATTATTTTTCCTCACATGAATGTGAATGTGGTACCTTTATTTCTAGTTTCCTTGAATAAAAATGAAAAATATATTCCATAATGAATCCATGTTAGATTATATGCTCTTCTTCTTCTTTGGTTATTTGATGATATCTATTTTAAAACTCATTTTTCACATACTAACCTTACATGGTTTATACATTTGAGTAGAAATTATCTTGATCATATTAATACTATATGGGTATTTTTTAAATTGACATTTTAAATGCGTTTTGTTAAATGATATTCCACATAATATTTTTTACTTTATCTTCTCTTAATACCACTCACCAAATATTTGGTAAATGGATACCAATTCTCCTATACCTTTACATAAAACAATATAACACATAGTACATAGATATATACTAAGGAAACTAATACTATTACTACATTGGTTGATACATTTTAAAAAAATGCTTTACAAATTGATACACCACAAAATATATTGTTCTTGTAAATAATTTTTTTTTCATAAATTATTATCTTTTCCTATTATGTGATCTTGGAGATGACTTCCTCTCTATTGTGTTAATATCCTATAAAACATTATTTTAATCACATTTAAACTATCATGTCAGAGACTATGAATATTCAACAATGTTTTTGATAGGCTCATAAAACCTCATGAAATTATTATTAAACCATCATCCTTGTCAATATGAGAATACTGGTTTCCTATAACTATATGTTGAGAGTGTAAATTCATACATTTCAACACTGAAATCATTAATCACATACTTCAATAATCTATAATCTTAATTCCGGAACTATGTATACATTCGTAAAAAAATCATGGTATCATATTATAAATACAAACATTCTTTTTAACTGACTGTCACATCATATAAATCTAAAAATTAAATCAAATGAAACTCATATTCTAAAACTAAAAATGAAAAGTTAATTCCCTTTTTGATCATGATCATTAAAAAACATCATCTTTTTTATGTTTCAACTTAATATCAATGTATAACAATGATGTTCTTTATAAATTTCATGATCTTGCTCTTTAACAAAAAGATGAAAATGAAAAATGATCACCATGGTAAATTTCATACATACATAATTATCTAGAATTTTATAAATCTAAAAATCATTACTAATATTCTATGAGATGATTCTTCAAAAAAAATCATGTTCATAATGTTAATTCATATATTATCCTGACATACGTTTTACCAAAAATGAATGTGATTTGATTGACATTACTATTTTAATTCACATCCAAGATATCAATTTCATCACCTGATTGATCTCTATAATTATATATGTGATACATTAAATAATCTTCATTTATTGAAAGTCAATATTAATACTTGTTAAATGAATGCATACTTCACATGAACGTCATGCTTAAACATCATTAATAATTCATACTCACTTGTACTTATCATATCATCCTAGCAATGTATAAAATCTACTACATAAAAAATTATTGACATAAACATTCTATATATGAAATGGTGAATAAAAACATTAAAAGACATCATAAAAATATTTGGGGTGTTGTATTAGAGCATATGACATAAGAACCCTCAGGGGATTGAGATATTTAACTGTTTATGATGTGTTACTCAATAAACATATAATATAAATTTTGGAATGGACCTTAAACATTGTTGAGGTTGAATATTATCCTCATATGAATCATAATAAACATAAAAGGAATCAATCACACAATTCATCTAGTTGACAGAAAACTCATCATTGTCATGTATGTTTTACCATAAGATTAGTTCCCACCAAATCATTAGATGTGAATTGAGGATTATCCAATCAATCATGTAATCCAATGAATCGCTAAAAAATATAAAATAACCATAACACAACTTTAACTATAAATTATTATCGTGACATATATTTCCATTTAAATTAATATTCTCGAAGAACCTAAAATTTATTTATGTAATGGGATTTGTTCCCTATTATATTTTATCAATAGATACATCATCTCCAACGAAACATCCATATAGGTTCTTTAATTTAACCAGAGGGATTTATTATCAATTCCACCACAATATATAAATATAATGTTTTTCCCACCCTCAGTACTTGATTTCTATACCTTCCCCTTATTAAAATCAAATAAAATACATTATATGGGGTTAAATATCAATTATTCCCTCTATACAATTCGTCAAACATTAATTATATTGGAAAAATATTCTTCACCCTATCACATATTAGGACTTCGATTTGTCAACTTGTAGAGGTAAATATGATTAAACATTTTGACATAGTAATGAGGTTTTATATAGTAAACATCATCTCTACATAGGAAAATTATGTCTATATAGGAAGTGTTGTTTCACTAAGAAGTCAATATAATATATTAAAATATTCCTCACATGATACCATTTCTAATCTACTCATTCAGCATGTGGTATAAAAAATTTATTCATGATTCATATACCCCCACCATTACTCAAAACAATATATTAAATTTCCAAGAAAAACTAACAAACTCCACTATATCAAAAGTACTCATCAACTAAAACTGGACCACTATACAAATGATTTTTTTAATAAAAAACAATATATAGCGTGATTGAATTTATTCTCTATTCAAGATTAAATTAAATTATTATAACATTATAATATTCATGGTAAAACATTTTTACTTATCTCTTCCATGTGACATCCCAATCAACAGAAATATTCTCATTCCACATTAGAATCATTTCATCCTAGTTGATATGAAATTACTGGTATACATATTATTATTATTATTGGGAGAAAATATTCAGACTATTTTAATTTTTTAAACATCATCATTTATATGATTTTTACCCAAGGCAACATGTGATCAATTCTTTCTGACATGTTTCTATCTGAGTTGTGGATTAATCTCGATATATAAATAAAACATGTATGTGATTGGGTCATACTAGGTATATTTTTATCTATGAAAAAATATTATATAATATATATATAAGACTGAAATACAATCATATTTTTTTATTTTAAATTATAATATTTTGTTGAATCAAATTCTTTTGATCATACCTTTTCCTTACTTCATCATTTCCCTTGGATTTCCTCATTATATAAACATAATATGTTGGCATCTTGTTCCAAAACATAGTATCTAGATGAACAAACATCCAACCGCAACAATAGTATCCAAAACATCTTATATTATTTCTTTTACTAAATGTATTGATTTATTTAGAACCTTTTAGTTAATGGTTTCTAATTTACTTATTTTAGGAACAATTTGTGTGTCTTATCAATTATTATCTACACCATTATTTATTTAAGTGAATAATTAGCCTTTTCATTCAAAAACATATTCCTTGACATTACCTTTGATCACTTACAAGAATATGAAACTAAATTGCTATGAAAATGTTTAATTGGGCTATATTTCAAATTATTCCATAGGCATATAGTATATTAATCAAGGATTGATTTGAATCAATACAGTTTAATGATATCAATCATTATTGAGAAACAATTTCATCAAATTTTTATAGGTACATCATTATTATCAATAAAATTTTATGTTTTAACAAATTACTCATAAAAAAACATTGAAATATAAATTATTTATAAAAAATTTCATGTTAATACAAATCTCTTCAAATTTAACTAAATTTATATTACCATCCAATTATCTTTAATATTTATTAATTAAATATTCATGGAAACATATTCATTCATACAAATGACTATCATGCTCACTAACCCTTTTTTTATTTAACATCCTAATGAGAACCCCTGAGAAAAAATATATTCTTATATATTTGTTCAAGAACATGAATCTTTTATAAATCATCTCTATGAATACAGATATTTTATTAAACCAGAATATCATGAACATTGACTATAATAACAAATTATCATGGTTTTGAATAAATAATAATAATTATAACACTGTATAATAAATTACATTAATGAATTAATTAACTAATTATTGGTTTAATAACAATGTTATCAAACTCAATTCATTGAAAATATTATTTAACTACAGAAGGATTCTCATTATATGATGATATTGACTCTTCATTGGTTTATATATGTCATGACCCTTTCTCCGGGGCCCGTGTTGTGACTACACCAAGCCCACTTTCTATAGGCTAGGGGCTGGCGACTACCACCAGAAATAAATATCCCTAAAACTAGGAAGGCATTGCCTTTTTAACATGGAAACTCGCCCAATCTAAGAACACTGGTAGATACAATAACATGTAAACTATATTGTAAAAATAGTGTGTATTATATGTAATGGGGGGCGGAATATAAGCCCAATAGGAAAGAACAATTAAAACTGAAAACAGATCCAATGAACACCCTTCAAGGATTCATCCTGAAGGGTCGGTACAGCTCTCGAACGGTCGTCTATGTGGTACACCTCGTCAAAGTTCCACCTCCGAGAATTCTCCAGTACTAGAACCCACAACCTCGATCAGAATTGTTCATCTTCTACACAGGACACAGCAATTTTCTGGCATATCCCATCAATGGGTGAGTATAACGTTACTCAATAGGGACCTCGAGACCCCCGAGGGTCTCTCAGAATCGACAATGGATAATCCACAAATCAAGACCAAAATTACAAAGCATGGGACAATAGTCAACCCTAAATAGGTATATGCCAATAAATATACCTATGTTGTCAAGTAAACCCATCTCTATCATGAGGAAAAACAATGCCCAACTCTTTAGCCAAAAGCACAACTGTTCCACGTAGGAATGAATGCCACGAAGGTAACACCACAATGGTATGTACCACAAGGGTAACACCCCACATAAGAATACCATGAAGGTTTCATCACACAGATGTGTACCATGATGTTAAAGACTCAACTCCCACTAGGTATAACTTAGGTACTGAAGTATAGATGATTTTTTGTATTTCTAGATCATCAAACTTCATCGAGAAGCTCTGGTGTTGACCTATATAGGATCGAAGATGAACCACACAAGATCTGAAGATGACTCACATAGGAATTTAAGATGACCCACACATGATCTATAGATGAACCCCACATAATCTTGAGGCGACCCAAACAGGATTGGTAGATGACCCACAATGGATTGGTAGATTCTTCAAGTACAGCTAGATGCAAGGTTCTCGCACTAGGCAGGCTTGATTCTGGGAGGATCTGATCCTCAATCAATCGGTCGATACTTCAAATTCCACGAATTCCCATGAAGAAGTGTCACAATGGTCTTTCATGTCATAAGGGACCCAACACAACAGACATCACATCAATCAGATTCTAGGTCTATATATTATTAAAATTCCTCTTCTGAGGGACCAGTTGGATTCACGTTCCATCAAACCCAGCCATACACTAACCTTATCCAAAATTCAAGTGATGTACACCAAGAGGACCATCTCAATCCAAGGATTCTGGTGCTGTAGAAAGTTAGTCAAATGGATTCTCGTTTATCAAGATATGGACAAAAGGTGTATCTGGGTCCAGATGGTCTTGGGTCCGACCCAGCCCGATAAGCTCCACTCGTTCGGAGTGGCATGCTTGACGATGCCTGCTTGGATGGGTGTGGTCTGCCATGGTAAGGCCCACATTAGCGGCTACCCCGGGGTGAGGCACCCTTGGTAATCTGAATTGGACATGGTCCGTTCACCTTTTCTTGACCCATTAGTGCCAGGTGGCTCTGTCAACTGGCACACAAGATCCACCAAAGCCGGTCCTGCTCGGTGTGATGCGGCCGGCTGAAAATCTAGCCGAATCCATCTTCCAATGGAATGACATCACCCCTTCCCTCCCGCAGTCAGCTGGTTGTCATCCACCCTGGTGAGCCGTCGTGGCTCAGAAGCTACATCCTCCTCCTCTGCCAATGGTGCGGATGCACGCCACCCTTCCTCCACACCGCCGTTCGGGGTGTCAACCACCAACTTCCACCGTCACGACCGATGGGTCGCGACCTCCTAGGCTACCGGCGTCATGGACGCGCATCTCCCAGGTTCTATGTGGTCGGCTGGCATGCAGGCCGCCACCTTCCTCTATCACGGCCAACAGGTCATGGCCTCCATCGGTGGTCCAGTTGTGCCCCCACTATCATCATGGATGGTCGTCGTTCGTACCCTACTGGCGTCAGTCACCGACGACATGGTTAGGTTCCACTCAATCGTTGATCTTCCCACAAAGAAAATGTCTACAATGATGTATCGGAGGGATCAGGCTGTGTTCGTTGGGCCTACACCCACCGCGTTAAATCGATAGTAGGCAGTTCATATATAGAAAACAATTAATTAACACAAATAACGATACGAAAAAATTACAAACCTTGATCGTACATTGGGAATGGCGTGAGGTAGAGGATGAGGACATTGATGGTGTCACCGATGTTCATCTCTCCCACAATATGCTTTGGATCCAGGCATGAGCATTGGTCCTCGTTCATGATATTGATGTTCGTTCTTCATTGGGAGGATGATTCCCCCAAGAGTTCTCCAAACGCTCTTCACAATCCCTTCTTTACCATCGATTCTCTACCACAATAGGTGAGAAGCCAACTTAATTATGTTCAAGTTAATTTCTTGATCAATTAATGTGGGCTCACTAATGGGGGAGGTTCCCAGAGTTACATCATTTTAAAAAGGGCTTCAAGGTAGGGTTGTCCCCACCACCAAGATTCAAATGAGAGGATTCAAATTAATAAAATAAATGTTGATTGTTTAATTTTATTATTATTTTTAACTCTCCCACGAAAAAATGAAAACACAACTTCCACCCTCGACCAACTGCGGTCGAGATGAGGACTCCATTAAGTGAATATCGACGTTCAGAGTTCAACAGTGTCCTCAGATTTCAATTGTGAGCACCAGGTGAAAAGTTACAAAACACCGCTCATGTGTTTACTGAACGTACCTGAAAAAAAGTTCAACAATTCAATTTGGGCACACCGGGCCTCAGAATCACGCACTGTTAATTTTTGTAGACTCGTAATATTTCTAAATAATTACAAAAACTTAAAGGGAGAATTCTAAGTTGTTACATTCTCACCAGCTCTGGGCTTTGCATCCCTAAAACCCACATCAAAAACTAGGGAAACAAGTGGGGGTATTGTGCAGAAATATGAGCCTCCCACTCCCATGTTCTCTCATGGAGGGTCTTGTGCTACCAACGTACGCAAACTAGAGTTATGGACCACCCAGGAAGGGTCCACTCCTATCGACCTTCAATATCTACTAGAACATCCAAAATGTCACCCCATAATCGATGTCTAGCTTTCCGCAATCAATAATATGAGGAGGATCACTTACATATCTCCTCAGCTATGATACATAGAAAGCGTCGTGCACCTGGTGAAACTGAAGGGGAAGAGCTAAGCAGTATACCACCTCGCCAACACTACTGAGGACATGAAAGGGTCCAATGAACCTCAAAAATAGCTTTCCACCCTGGCCAAAACTCAGAAAACATCAATGAGATGAGGTACATAGGATGAAATAGTCATCATCCTCAAATTATAGTGGTATATATCTCTTGTCTGCATAAGACTTATACCTGCTCTTAAATTCTTCATCCACACTTGGATGATCTGTATCTTCTCTGTGGTAGCATGTACCATCTCTAGTCCCATGAGTGTTGACTCCCATGGGTCAGTCCAGCACAGAGGTGATATTCAAGGTCAACAGTACAATTCCTCTAAATGTGTCATACAGATAGTGGAGTGATAACAACTGTTGTATGAAAACTTCACCAAAGGCAAGTGAACATCCCATCTGTAGTCGAAATCATGGACTCAAGAACATAGCATGATTTTGAGGGACTTAATGGTGTGCTCTGTTTGACCATCCATATGAGTATGGAAGGTGATTCTTAATCAAAGCTGAGTCCCTAATGCCTAATGCAACCCCTAGCATAAACGGGAAGTTAAACGTGCATCACGATTAGAGATAATCGTAGATGGAACTCTATGAAGTCGCTTAATCTCCAGTATGTAGAGGCATCCAAAGCTCTATATTGATCCCTTCTATGAGATAGGTAAGAAGTGGGTCGACATGGTGAGTATGTTGATGATCACCGAGATAGAGTCATGTCTCGTGGATATGCCTGAATGTTCTATCATAATGTCCATTGAAATTCCATCCCACTTCTACTCTGCTCCTCTTGTGGCAGAACTAAGCCTGATGGAATCGGATTCTCTGCCTTCACTTACTGACTAGTGAGGCACCTTGAGAAGAACTATTCCACTAATTTCATCATTCCCGACCACTAGTTGTGATTCTAGAGGACCTGTTACATCATCACCACTCCGTGAAGTACTGCTAGAGGGGATATATGGAACTCCGTCAACACTTCATCCTGTAGCTCCACCGGTACAATAGTACGTCCTCTCAAGAGGATGATGTGCTCCCCACCTCCATTAAATCAATCAGTTTCATTTCATGTTGATATCATATCATGTCGATCCTCACAGTCAGTTTACCAAAGTTGCACCTCCCATTCATACTAAAGAAGTGGGGGAGTGAGTGTCAGAGACTGAAGATAAGCTGCTCCATTTCGATCCATGTAGGATATCAACAAAGAGTCTATCTGCCCCATCGCCTCACATAGCAACTGTATACCAGATCTATTGCTGTGTGCAACTGCTACTACATTCCCCTTCATTGGAGTATAGACAATCTCAATGTCATAGTCCATGAGGAAGTTAAGACAATGTTTTTGTCTCAGGATCAGGTCCATATGAGAGATGATATACCTGAGAATCTTTTGATCAATGTTTACTTTAAAACTTTCACCCATCAAGTAATGTCGCAGCATCATCAAGGGAAAGACCAATGCTTATAACTCCATTTCATGGGTAGAATAGTTCCACACATTTTTTCTTAGCAATTAATAAACATACATGATCACTGCACACTACTACATAAGGAAACAGCTAGGCCCGGTCCGTGATGCTTCAGAGTAGACTATGTACCCAACACCCTCCTCTAGTAGCCTCAATATGGGGGAACTCTTCACTCTCTGCCTCAGCTCCTAGAAACATTGCTGGAATCTCTCTAACCACACTATGTGTTTCCCCTTCTTTGTCAATGCTGATAATGGTGTCACAACTCCAGAAAATTCAAGCACAAAACCCCGGTAGTTACCGACCAAACCCAGGAAACTCCACACCTCCATCGCACTCTTATGTTGCTCCCATGAAAGAACAACCTCAATCTTCACGGGATCCAATGCAACTCCAACCTCCGAGATTACGTGTCCCAGGAATTCTACCTCTCGTATCCAGAACTGGCACATTGAGAGATTACCATAAAGCCGGTGCTCTCAAAGTTTGTCCATAACTATCTGCAGTTGATAGGCATGCTCCTCTTCAATATCTCAGTATATCAAGATTTCATCGATGAAGACTACCAAAAAGTGATCGAGGTATCGCTAGATGATCATGTTCATGAGTCCCATGAACACTGTTAGGGCGTCGGTTACACCAAATGGCATAACCAAGAAAACATAGTGGGCATACCGACATATGAAGGTCATCGTCTACAAATCCTCATATCGTACCCAAAGATGGTGATAACATGACATGAGTTCTATCTTCGAAATATAATGTTCTCAATTTAGCTGATTGAAGAGATAATCAATCCTCAGGAGTGGGTACATTTTCTTCACAGTCACCTGGTCCTGGCGCTGATAGTCCACACGTAGTCTCTAAATCCCATCTGCCTTATTAGAGAACAAAATCAAAGCTGTAGAATGAGAAGCACTTAACTCAATAGCCCAAAGTACAACTATTCCATGTGTGAAAGAATACCAAAAATGTAACACCGCGAAGGAAATTTCCACAATGTTAACTCCACACAGAATAATACCATAGAGGTATCATCACAGAGAAAAGTACCTAAAGGTAAAGACTCATCTCACACTAGGTTTAACATAAGTATGTAAGTGTGGATGATTAGAGGTATTTCAATATCATCTTACATCATCGAGAATCTATGATGATGAACCACACTGGATTAAAGATGACCCAAACAGGACCCAAAGATGCTGACCCACATAGGTTCCAAAAATGACCCACACATGATCTGAAGATAACCCACATGGGACAGCTAGATTCTGACCCACACAAGATCTGAAGATACTCTTGGTACAACCTACCACATGTTTCATCAACTAAGAATTCTTGATTCCATGTGGATCATCTCCTTAGTCCATCGGTCGATACATAAAATTCCATGATGTCCCATGAAGAAGTATCCAAAAGGACAGTCGGACTTAAGGGTCCCAACATGACGTATGGCATGTCAATCAGACGCCCAGTTTGTATGTTATTTTCATTTCTGTTTCGTGTTCCCTATTGGATTCAAGTTTGAACCAACCCAGTGTACTCTAACTTTATCCATACCTCTAGTGGAGTATATAAAAATGACTTTCTCGATCTAAGGATTCTGGAATCGTAAACGATTTGTCGAATGGATGTTCAGTTCTAAAGATATGGCCAAAAAGCCTATCTAGGTCTAGATGGGCATGAGTCCGGTCCGACACGGTCAGATCGACCTGGCCCAACCTCCTCGGAGTGGCCCTCTAGGCATGGTCTGATGGGCATGGTCTACTGGGCACAGCCCACAGGGGAAGACCCGCTGTGGTGGCCCACGATGTACCTGGAATATTCAACTTTGGCCAAGCTGATGTCGCCACATGGCACTGCCGGCTGGCACACGGTACCCACTTGAGTGGTTCCTGCACAGCGTGATACGGCTGGTCGGAAATCAGGTCTGCACCCCCTTCCAGTGGCGTGATAACACCGCTTTCCTCTCGTGGTGGGCCGGTTGCCCGCCACCATTTTGCGCTGTCATGACTCAGCAGCCACAGTCTCATCTTCTACTTTCAGCCTGGACATGCACCACCCTGTCTCCAAGCATCCAGCCGATGTGCGGGCTGCCACCTTCCTCCGCAATGGCCGCCAGGCCGCCACCTCCTTCGGATGTGTGGTTGCATCACCTTCATCATCACGACTTGCCGGTTTGCCAGCCGCTGCCCGTACACTGTCGGTGTCGGTCGCCGGTGATGTGGTCTGGTTATGCTCAACCATCGATCTTCCTGCAAATAACCCATCAACAAATAAGGAGTGGAGGGATCGAGCCATGTTCATTTGGCCGAATCCCTCCACATTAGATCTATACCAGGGGGTTCATGGATCAAAAACCATGAATTACCACGAATAATGATATGAAAATATTCCTCACCACCATCGTTCATTGGGGATTGGGTGAGGTAGAGGAAGATAACGTTGAAGGATTCATTGACATTCGTCGCTCCCACAAAAATTTCCGATCTTTGCTCTAGTGTTGGTTCCTCATTCTTGATCTGGAGGTTCTTTCTTTGTTGGGAGGATTCTTCCACCAATAGTTCTCCAAAGGCTCTCCCAAATCCCTTCTTGGCCAACGATTCCCCACCACAAGAAGTGAGGAGACAACTTAATTAATTTATTAATTAATATTTCCTCATTAATTGGATAGGTTCCAAGAGTTACATCATATTAGAAAGTGTGTTCAAGGTAGGGTGGTCCCCACCACCAAGTTTCAAATGAGTGGTTTCGAAAAAATAAAATGAAAGATGATTTTTTTAACTCTCCCAAGATAATCCAAAAACCCACCTCCCACCCTTGACCTATTGCGGTCATAGTGAGGACTCCCTTAAGTGACTATTGGAACTGTGAGTTCAACGATGTCCTCTGATTTCAATTCCATGAAGTTGTTCAATAGTTTAAAAATTCCTTTCACGTGTTTACCGAACGTACCCGAAAAAATGTTCAGAATGTAATTCCAAGAACAACAGACCATGGAATCACGTGACATTAATTTCTACAGACTATTAATATTTCAATATAATTACAAAAATTACATGGAAAATTCTGGGTCTTTACATTCTCCCCACCTTAGGGCTTTTCATCCCCAAAATCCATAACACAAAATAGGTAAAAAAGTGGGGGTACTATGCACAAATATGAGCCTCCCTCTCCCATGTTCTCTCTTAGAGGTTCTCATGCTGCCAACATACGTGCACCAGAGGTATAGAACATCAACGAAGACCCCCTTTTATCGATCATCAATCTCCACTAGAACCTCCAAAAACGTTTCCCCATAATCGTTGTCTAGATCGCCCTAGTCAATGATGTGAAAAGGGTCATTTGGGTATCTCCTCACCTGGGATACATGGAAAACATCATGCACCCGGTGCAATTGAGGGGGAGGAGATATGCGGTATGTCACCTAACCGTCTCTGTTGATAACCTAAAAGGATCCACTATACAATGGAGATTAAATTCTTCCATGGCCAGCATATCCACAAACCACGTTGAGGTGAGACTTGTAGGGAGACATGGTCACCATCCTCGAACTCCAGAGGTCTCCAGATCCTCTCATCATATGAATAATGCCTGCTATGTGTAGTCTTCATCTTCTAGTGGATGATTTTCACCTTCTCTGTGGTAGCTCGTTCCATATCTAGTCCCATGAGTGTTGTCTCCCCTGGGTTAGTCCAGAATAGAGGTGATCTTCAAGGTCGACCGTACAATTCCTCTAATAGTTCCAAACTGATAGTGGAGGGATACTTTTTGTTGTATGAAAACTCCACCAAGGGAAATTGATCCTCCGAGATACGACTGAACTCAAGGACGCAAGCATGTAGCATGTCCTCAAGGTTATAAAAGGACCACTCTGTATGACCATCTGTCTGAGGATGAAAGGCTCTGATTAGTCAAAACTGAGTCCCAAACACCTCCTACAACCCCTTTCATAGCTGGGAATTAAAACATGCATCGTGATCAGAGACAATGGTAGATGAAACTCCTTGAATCCGAACAATCATCTATATAAAGAGTCTTCACAAGATCTCTACTAATCCTTGATCTCTGATAGTTAGGATGTGGGCCAACTTGGTTAGTTGGTCAACGATCACCCAGATGGAATCATGTCCCATGGCCATGCATGGAAGTCCTGTCACGAATTCAATGGAAATTTCATCCCACTTCTACTCTGGCATATCTAGTGTCTGAATTAAGCCTACTTGGACCTGATACTTATCTTCACTTCATGAAAAGTGATGCACCATGAGAAAAACTGTGCCACTTCTTTCATCATTCCAAGCCACCACCACTGACGCCGGATGTCCTAGTACATCATCTCCACTTCTTGATGTACCACTAGAGGGGACGTATGGAACTCCCTCAACACTTACTCTCGTAGCACCACCGATACCATTGTACTCCCTATGAAGAGGAGGATCTGCTCCCCACCATCAAAAAATCCATCAGGTGCCTATCCTGTGGATAACTGAGCATGTTGAACCTCTCTTTAAATGTCCCCAGGTTGCATCTCCCCAACCCACGGAAGAAGTGGTGGAGTGATTGTCAAAGACTGAAGATAAGCTGCTCCATCTCGATCCACGTAGGTTATTCACAAAGTGGCTACCTGCTTCATCGCCTCACTAAGAAAATATGTACCAGATCTTCTACATAGAGCATATGCTACTACGTTCCCTCCCTAGGTGTATAGACTATTTCGAATTCATTGTCCTAGAGGAACTCAAGCCAACACCGTTGTCTCATGTTCAGGTTCTTCTAGGAGAAGATACACATGAGACTCTTTTGATAAGAGTAGTCTGTAAAACGTTCTACCATCATGTTATGTCGCCATATATTCAAGGAAAATACCAATTCATCTAACTTCAATTAATTGGTGGAATAGTTCTTCTCATGTTGCCTCAGTTGTTGAGAACGATACACGATCACTGCTCACTCTTGCATCAGGACACAACAAAGTATAGTCCCTGATGCATCACAATAGACTATATACCCGAAGCACTTCTCTAGTAGCCACAAGATGGGGGGGCACTATTCATTTCCTGTCTCAGCTCCTGGAAACTCTACTAGAATCTATCCAACCACAAGATGGGTTTCCCCTTCTTCATCAATAATAATAAGGGTTCTTCATCTCAAGAAAAGTCAGGAATAATCCTCTAGTAGTAACCGGTCAAACCTAGGAAACTATGCACCTTTGTCACACTCTTAGGTGGCTCCCAAGAAAGAACAACCTCAATATTAACTAGATACACTGCAACTCCAACCTCCATGATAATGTTTCCTAGGATGTGTGCCTCTCAGATCTAGTACTGGACCTTCGGGATCTTTCCATAAAGTGGGTGCTCTCAAAGTGTGTCCAGAACTATCTGCAGATGATAGGCATGCTCATCCTCTATATCTGAGTATATCAAGATGTTGTCCATGATGACTACCACAACCCAATAAAGGTATGGCTAGAAGATCATGTTCATGAGTCCCCTGAACACCGATAGGGAGTCGGCCACACCGAATGGAACAACCATGAACTCATAGTGGTCATACCAACATTTGAAAGCCGTGTTCTGCACATCCTCATATCATACCTTGAGTTGGTGATAGCCTGGCCTGAGGTCTATCTATGAAAACCATTGTTCTCCATTTAGTGGATCAAAGAGATCATCAATCATCGGGAGTGGGTAGTTTTTCTTCACTTTCAACTAGTTTAGGCACCTATAATCCTAAAAAATGCTCACACATTCATCCACCTTCTTGGAGCACAAAATCGGGTATTCCCAAGCAGAAACACAAGGCGTTATAAACCCCATGCTATGTACGTCCTCCAACTGTACTCGCAGCTCTCGAGGCTCCGTGGGAGCAATCAGATTTACTGGTGTAGATATCGATGTCATCTTGGGGTACATGTCGATATAAGAGTCCACCACTCTATGAGGAGGTACACCTATAACATCATTATGGAAAACATCAGCATAATGACCAACCACTATAGGATATCTCCAAATCTCAACTTCAACCACTTCGAGGGTATGGATTTCCAACTGATGTATGATCGGTTGCACCCTCTTCCAGTTAAATCAATCCTATGCCGCAAAGGTTCCTTTGTCACCAGTGAAGGAAAAACAGGTCCCATCCTCATGGACACACCACACATTGCTCCTTAATACAGTCGATCTGAGCATGGATGGTAGATAAACCATCCATACCCAAAATGACATCGTAAGTCCATGATGCCACTACTAGAATATCCCATCTAAATCAATCTCCTCCTAGAGTAAGCTCAACCTTCCGGAACCAGTGAGTAATCATCAAATCCTTTCTCGTAGGAGTCTCTAGATGTCAGGATTGTTCCAATAGCTCTACTAGAATCTCTATGCTCCAAAAACAGGTCATGTAAATAAAAGAGTGACTAGCACATGTGTTTATAAGTACTACAACTAATGTGTAGTAGAAAAATATTATACCTTGTGTCATCTCTAGAGTGTGGTGCTTATAGGCCTCAGCTGCCTCGAGCTGAGCTCGCCACTATCCACATGCTCCCACTAGTCGGGTTGGACCACCTAGAGGTGGTGGCAGTAGAACCTCGAATCGCCACCCACCACCTGTGGCATGGCCAGCTCCACTTCCACATCCGCCTCATGGCTACAGACCTCCACAATCGAATATTCACCTCATCCCAGGTGGTTGTTCATCCGTCTACTGGTCGTCCGTACGATGGGTCAGGAAGTAGAAATCCATGTAACCCTTCCTACAACACGAGTAACACTAAATGCTTCTTGCCCATAATGCTCTATCTCAGGATCCACATACAACCAAACTTGTATCACATGGTCATCCACTTGTAGGTCTGGTCCTCTTGGACCTCTACGTCATATATCTACTGACAACTGCAGAAGACTCTTCTACATGACGTTCGGTGTTGAGTCTTGCAGCCGGTGACTACTCCGCATGGATGTTTTCCACTAAGAGTGTTCGATCTAACACCACTGCCTCCATCGAGATGCTGAGAGAAATAATCGAAGCTCTACCTCTTGTCTGATCCCCTTCTCGATGGTCCGAGTACTGAAGAAAGGGTCCTGCAGGATTTTAGTGGAGTAGCGCGAGAGGTCGGTGAACCTCTCTGAATATTGTGATGCGGTCATGATGACCTGCTGCAAGTGGAGAATCATTTTTATACGCATAAGGAAAAATGTCACTAGGATGAACTCTGCCCTGAGAAGGCTCTCGAAGTCTGTCCAGATGAGAGTGACTTCTTCGTGACCTGGAGCATAATGCTCCACCGTCTTCCTACTACTACCTAAGAAATAATGGTGGCAAGGATCACCCTGAGAACAGCTGGGGTCCATACTAGTCGAAAAACTCTTGCAATGACCTCCATATAGTCCTCTTCCACTTATGGATCCATCTCGCCCTAGAACCCTGGTGGCCTCTAGATATGGAACTCATGCAACGTGCTCTATCTGCGTGCACCCTATGCTACTAGGGAAGGTGGTTTCTAATTCCCAACAGGAAGTGGTGTTTCTGGCACACCACTCGATGGTACAATTTCCAAAGGAGGCCCTACAATGAAGCCTCGTCGCTCGGTGGACTTTCATCGTAAACTCTACCTGGAACCCTAGCTGGCTGTCTGTGTGGAGGAATCCTAAAAAATAAATAGGTGTTCTACGATCAATAATGTATACCTACTGTACTGACTCAAAGAGAAAGAAAAGAAAACTTTTCAAAAACACACATGAAATCAGTGTATTTGTGCCCTGAGTCGGATACAAAATGTCATGGTCCTGGTGTATGTATACATTGGCCGCCGCACCAACACTCAATTCCCCAAACTGATAACCACACTCATAAAAAATAACACTCTTACCGATTAATAGATGAGAGTCCATGTTTCACGATAAAACTGAATCCTATGATACCAATTTGTCACGACCCGTCCCCTAGGGCCCATGCCATGACTACCCCAAGCCCGCCATCCATAGGCCAGGGGATAGCGACTAGCACTAGACCAGAATATCCCTAAAATTGGGAAGGAATTTTCATTTTAACCTGAAAACTCACACAATCCAAGAACATAGCTAGATAAATCATAGGTAAACTATATAATAAAAGGATTGAGTACAGTATGTAATGGGGGGTCTGAAAACAAGACCAACTAGAAAGTACAAGTAAAATTGAAAAATAGACCATGTGAACACCCACAAAGGAACCTACCTGAAGGGTAGGTACAGATCATGAATTGTTGTATCTGTGGTATGCCTCATCTAAGGTCCACCTCCAAGAAGTCTCCGATCCTAGTACCCTCAACCTCAATTAACGTTTTCCATCATCTGCATAAGAAAAATCAATGTGATGTTGTATCCCATTCAGGGGTGAGTATAACAATACATAGTAGGGACCCCGAGACCCATGAGGGTCTCTCAAAGTCCACAATGGATAATCCACAAAGCAATACTAAAATTACAAAGCATGAAGCAATAATAAACCCTACTTAGGTATATTCCCATACATGTACCTAAGTTGTAAAGTAAACCAATATATTTCAAGTGGAAACAAAAGGCCCAACTACTTCAACAAAACAAAACTTCTCCACATAGGAAGGAATACCATGAAGGTTACACCATGAAGGATGGTACAAAAACGGTAACAACACATAGAAGAATACCATGAACGTATCACCAAACAGATGTGTGCCACAAAGGTAGAGACTCAGATCACACCAGGTATAACTTAGGTATGGAAGTGTAGATTATTAAATGTATTACTAGATCATCTTACATCGTAGAGAAGCTCTAATGTAGATCCACATATGATCAAAGATGACACACACATGATCTAATGATGACCCACACAGGATCTGAAGATGAACCACATAAGATCTGATGATGACCCACACCAGATCTGAAGATGACCCACACATGATCTGAAGGGCCCAGGTCCGGTCGGACCCAGTCGGACCCACACATTCAGGGCCAACCCTACCAAGTTCGGATGGGCTTGGCCGCCTTCCAGCCTAGCCCGAAATGGGGTGTCCTGGCCCACTAGGCACGGCCCGCTGGGCATCCCGCGGTGCGGCCTGCTGGCACGACCCGCTCAGCTAGGTGTGGTCCACTTTGGCAGGGCCCACCTGAGTCGCTACTTGGGGGGAGGTGCCCCTCCGTATTCCGAATAGTCCAATGGACTATTCGGCTTTGGACAAACTGGTGGCGCTACATGGCGCCGCTTGCTAGAACGCAGGACACCCTAGAGCGGGTCCTACTCAGTATGACGTGGCCGACCAAAAATACGGTTGGCTCCCACTACAAGCGGCATTACGGGACTGTTTCCCTGCCACGGTCGGCCGGTTTCCATCCTCCCTGTTTGACCACCACGACTTAGCAGCCCTAGCCTCCACCACTTCCTACAGCGCGAACACGCCCTGCCCTGCCTCCACGCGTCTAGCCGTGGTGTCGGCCGCCGCCTTGCACCGTCACTGTTGACAGGTCGTAGCCTCCATCTCTACCGGTGGCACAGACACATGCCACCCCAGATCTCTATGTCCGACCGGCTTGTCAGCCGCCACCTTCCTCTGTCACGACCACCGGGCTATGACCTCCTTCAGCGGTGTGGTTGCACCACCGACATAATCGCGGACGAACGGTGTGTCGAAAACTGCCTGTACCCTACCGACATATGTAACTGGCGACGTGGTCTGGTTTTGCTCAACCGTTGATCCTCCCGCAAATGAACACATCAACAAAGAAGGATTAGAGGTATCAGGCCTTGTTCGTTTGGCCAGAACCCTCCCCGTTAGAATGATATAAGGTTGTTCGTAGATTGAAAACAAAATAATACCATTAAGAATGATATGAAAAAATTACATTCCATAATCAATCGTTGGGGATGGTAGGAGGTTGAGGATAAAGACATTGAAGGGGTTGTTGGAGTATGTTGTTCTCCGAAACACGCTTCCGATTCGGGCTTAAGGTCCAGTTCCTCATTCTTGATCCAGAGGATTTTTCTTCATTGGGAGGATACTTCCTCCAAGAGTTATCCAAATGGTATCCCTATTCCATTTTTTCCCAACCATTTCCCATCACAAAAGGTGAAGATCCAAATTAATTAAGTTCAATATATTTACATGATCAATTAATGTTGGTTCATTAATTGCGGAGGTTCCAAGAGTTACATCATATTAAAAATGGGGTTCAAGGTCGTGTGGTCACCACCACCAAAATTCAAATGAGATTTTACAAATAAATAAAATAAAATTTGATTGTTTTATTTTATTATTATTTTAACTCTCCCACGAAAAACCAAAAACCCAACTTCTACCCTCAACCAACTTCGATCGAGTTAGAGATTCCCCTAATCAAATATATGTGTTGCGAGTTAAATGGTGTCCTCAGATTTCAATTCTGATCACCAGTTCAAAAGTTACAGAACTCCTATCATGTGTTTATAGAAAGTAACCAAAAAAGATTAGAAAATCATTCCAGGAAAACCATGCCTCAGAATCACGTTCTGTTAATTTTCAAAGACTCATAATATTTCCATTAAAACATTTACATGGAAAATTCCAGGTGTTTACATTCTCCCCACCTCAGGGATTTGCATCCCCGAAAGCAGAAACACATGATAGGGAAACAAGTGAGGGTACTATGCATGAATCTGAGTCTTCTGCTCCTCTCTGCTATCCTAGAGGTTCTCGTGTGGCCAATGTATGTGCACCAAAGGTATCAACTACCCATGAAGGACCCACTCTTGTTGATCCTCAATCTTCACAAGAACCTCTGAAGACATCACCCCATCATTGATGCACATCTTTCCCTAGTCAATGATGTGGGAAGGGTAATTTACATATCTCCTTAGCTGGGATACATGGAAAACATCATGCAATGAGTGGAACTGAGGGGGAAGATCCAAGAGATATTCCACAAGGCCAATTCTGTTGATGACCTGAAAGGGTCCGATGAACCTCAAAGTTAACTTATTGCCCCGTCCAAATCATCAAAATCATTGTAGAGATGGGAACCATAGGAAGACATTGTCACCATCCTCGATCTATAGAGGTCTCCATCTTTTGTCAGCATAAGACTTCTGACTGCTCTGTGCAGACTTCACCCACTCTTAAATGATGTGCACCTTCTCCGTGGTAGCCCATACCATCTCCAGTCTCATGAGTTCTGACTCTCCTGGGACAATCCAGCACAGAGGTGATCTTCAAGTTCGATTGTACCATTCCTCGAATGGTTCTATAGCTACAGTGGAGTGATAACTAATGTTGTTTAAAAACTCCACCATGGGCATTTGATCCTCCTAACTGCAGACGAAATCAAGGATGCAAGCATATAGCATGTCCATAAGGGTCTGAATGGTTTACTCTGTCTGACAATCCTTTTGAGGAAGAAAGGAGGTTCTCAATCAAAGTTTGAGTCCTGAATGCCTCCTGCAACCCCTTCCATAACCGGGAAGTAAAAAGTGCATTATGATCGGAGATAATCATAGATGGAACTCCCTGAAGCAGAAAAATCTCTTGTAAGTAGAAGCATCCCAAGATATCTACTGATACATACTCTATGATAAGTAGGATGTGGGCCCAATTGGTGAGTCCAATAATGATCTCCCAGATGGAATCATGTCCCTGGGATTTACGGGGACTTCCAGTCAAAATTCCATGGAAATTCCATCCCACTTCAACTCTAGCACCACTAGTGGATGAACTAAGCCTACTAGAACCTAATTCTATGCCTTCATTTGCTGATAAGTGACGAACCATGAAACAAACTCTGCCACAACTTTCTACATTCATGGCCACCAATGCTAATGCAATATGTCCTAGTACATCTTCCCCACTCTTGGATGTAGGACATATGGAACTCCCTCAACACATCCACCTGTAGCACCACCGGTACCATACTACATGCTTTGAAGAGGATGAAGTGCTCCACACCTTCAAAAAATCCATCAAGTGCATGTCATGTGGATATATGAGCACGTCAATCCTCGCATTTAGTGTTACCATGTTTTTCATCCTTGATTCACTAATGAAGTGGCAGAGTAACTATCAGAAACTTAAGATAAGCTACTCCATCTCAATCCTCGAAGGATATCCACAAAGCATCTTGCTACTATGTCGCCTCACTTAGCAACTATATACCAGAACTCTTACATAGTGAATCTGCTACTACGATCCCCTTCCCAGGAGTATAGACTATATAGAAGTCATAGTCCTAGATTAACTCAAGAAAAGGTCATTGTATCTTGTTCATGTACTTCTAAGAGACGATATACCTGAGACACTTGTGGTCATAGTAGACTGTAAAACATTATCCCATAATGTAATGTCACAACATCTTCAAGGCGAAGGCCACTGCTACTAACTCCAGGTCATTGGTAGCATAGTTCTGCTCATGTTTTCTCAGTTGTTCAGAACCATATGTGATCTCTGCTTATTATTGCATCAGGACATTACCATGTCTTGTTCATGATATGCCGCAGCAGACTACGTACCCTCCACCCTTCTCTTGTATCCTCAAGATGGGGTCACTCATCATTCTTTTCCTTAGCTCCTAGAAACTCTGATGGCATCTCTCTGAGCACAAAAATGGTTTCCCCTTATTCGCCAATGATGATAAGGGTTGGGAAACTCTAGAAAATTAAGGTAATAACCTCTGGTATTTACTGGATAAACCCTAGAAACTATGCACCTCCATCACACTCTTGGGTGGCTCCCAAGCATGCACAACCTCAATGTTCGTTGGATACACTGCAACTCCAACCTCTGATATAACGTGTCCCATGAAATGTACCTCCTGGATCCAGAACTAAAACATCAAGACATTACCATAAACATGGTTCTCTCGGAGTGTGTCCAGTACTATCTGCAGATAATATGCATGCTCCTCCTCTACAGCTGAGTGTATCAAGATGTCGTCGATGAAGACTACCACAACGATATTGAGGTATTGATGGAAGATCCTACTCAAGAGTTAAATGAACACTACTAGGGTGTTCTTCACACTTAATGGCATAACCAAGAACTCATAGTGTCTATACCGACATCTGAAAGCCGTCATCGGCACATCCCCATCTCGTACCCTGAGCTAGTGATATCCTGACATGAGGTTTATCTTCGAAAACATCTATTCTCCCTTCATCTCATCGAATATATCTTCAATCTTTGTGAGTGTGTACTTGTTCTTCTTGGTCACCTGGTTCATGCGCCGATAGTCCACACGAACTCTGAAACTCTCATCTTACATCATGGTGATCGAAATCAAGGCTTCCTAAGAAGAAACACTAGGTCTAATGAACCCCTTTCTCTTCAAGTCCTCCAGATGTACTCAAATCTCTCAAAGCTCTGAGGGAGACATCCGATATACTGGTATAGATATCAGTGTTTTCCTGGGGTATAGGTCGATATAAAAGTCCCCCTCTCTAGGTGGAGATAGACCTGAAATATCATTAGGGAAAACATCAGCATTCTAATCCATCACTACAGGATAGCTGGGACTCTCAACATCAACCGCTCTAAGGGTATGGAAATCCAATTGACGTGTGATCGGCTGCACCCTCTTCCGGGTAAATCCATAATGTGCTGCAAAGGTTCTGTTCTCACCATGAAGGGAGAACTTTTCCATCTTCATAGGAACATCACACTTTGAGCCTAATATAGTCGATCTGAGATTGGATTATATATAACCAATCCATACCAAAGATGATGTTTTTGGCCCCAATACCGCTTTTAGAATATCATAGTTGAAGCTCTCACCTCCTAGATTAAGCTCACACTGCACCATTGTGTAATCATCGAATCTTCTCTAGTAGGAGTCTCTAGCCACAAGTATTGAGCCAATGGCTCCACCAGAATCTTCGATCACCGAATAAGGGTCGTGGAAATAAAAGATTTACTAGAACCTATGTCTATATGTACTACAACTAAGGTGGAGTGGACATAGATCGTACCTCATATCATTTCTAGAGCATCGTGGTCATAGGCCTCAGCTGCCTAGAGCTAATCTCATCACTTTCCAGTAGCTCCCAATAGTCTGGGTGGACCACCTTAAGGTGGTGGCATTAGAACCTCGAATCGCTTCCCACCACCTGTTTCATAGCTAACTCCTCCGCCACATCCACCTCCTGTCTGTAGACCTCCTCGATCAAATCTTCACCTATGCCCATGAAGTCGTTAGACCGTCAACTGGTCATTCATATGGTGGGTCGGGCAGTCACGAGCCATGTGACCCTGCCCTCCACACGAGTAACAGTACCTGCTCCTCGCTTATCCTAGTCTGTCTCAAGAGCCCTGCAAAACCAACAATGTATCTTGCGGTTTCCCACCTATAGGTCTGGTCCACTTAGACCTTTGCATCACTTGTTTACTGCCAGCAGTAGATGACTCTGCAACATGATGTCATGTGGTGGGTCTTGTTGCAGGTGACTGCAAAGAAAGGATGATCTCTACTAATAGTTCTTGCTCTAACACCCATACCAGTGTCGGGATGCTGATAGAAATCATCTATGTTATAATCTCCCGTCTAATCCTTTTTTCAAAGGTCTGGTCCATGAAGTAAGGGTCTCGCACCATGTCAGTGGAGTAGCATGTGAGGTCGGTGAACGTCGCCGAATACTAAGCCATGTTCAGGATGCCCAACTGCATGTGGAGAATCTACTGTATATCCACAGAGCGTAAAGTTGCTGAGAAGAACTCTACCGTAAAAAGTCTCTTGATGTCCGTCCAGATGAGAGTGACCTTGTGGTGAACCTAGAGAATCAGCCTACACCATATGCTCATTGATTCCTAAAGAAGACTGGCAGAAAAGATCACCATGAGATCAGCTGGTGTCCCTACCAGTTGAAAAACTCTAACCACGACCCATAACCTGTCCTCTGCACCCTGTGTATTCGTCTCGTACCAGAACCTCAGTGGCCTTTAGCACTGTCACTCTTGCAATGTGCTCAATTTTCGTGAAACCTCTAATGCTAGGGCTGGTGTCATCGTCTTCCCAATGGGTAGTGGTGCTGCTTGTACACTATCTGATGGTACAACTAATGAAAGGGGGCCCTGCGCCGAAGCCTCATCGCACGATGCGATTTCATCGTGTACTCTATCTAGAACCCTCGGTGGATGTTTGTGTGGAAGAATCCTGAAAATAAATAGGTGCTTCATGATCAATAAGTTATACCTAATGAGTTTACTCAAAGGGACCAAAAATAAAACTTTTCAAAAACATACACACAATCAGTGTTTATGTGCATTGTGTCGGAAATCAGAATTTAGGGTCCTTGTGTATGGATATGTCAGTCGCCGTATCAAAACATGATTCCCCAAATAGATAACCACACTCATAAAAGTTAACATTATTACTGATCCAATTATCATAGTCCATGTTATTTAAAATAACTGACTCCTCTGATACCATTTCGTCATGAGTTTCAGCACCAGAGGCCACCTAGGTTCCAGGTTGATACAAATCCAAGGGCGACTGAGGACTAGCTGAAAGCCATAGTATGAGTTTTTCGACAATTAGGGACACCAGCTGATCCCATGGTGATCCTTGTTGTCTATCTTCTTTAGGCAGGAGTGGGCATATGGTAGAGCTTGATGCTCCAGGTTCATGATGAGGTCACTCTCATCAAGGAAGACTTCGAGAAACTGTTCATGGAAGAGTTCATCTCAACAAAATTATGATCTGTGCGCATATTGAAGCGTATCCACATATAGCAGTCCAGCATGACAGTGGCTCATTATTCTGTGTGGTTCACCGACCTCTCACGATTATCCATTGACATGTTAGGGGACCCTTTCTTCCAGCCTCATACCTTCGATCATGGGATGAGATGGGAGATTAGAGCTTTGATGATTTTTAACAGCATCCCAACGCAGTCATGGGTGTTAGAGAGATCACCCTTAGTGGAGAGATTCCATTCTTTGTAGTCATCGACAGTGAGACCCACCTTCTGGACGTCATGTAGAAGAGTCGTCTGTATTTGGTAGCAGATAGATGATGTAGAGGTCTTAGAGGACAAGACCTATAGGTGGAAGACTGTTTGATATGGCATTAGTTGTGAAAGGATATCGAGACAGAGATGGATATGTGAGGACTAGGCAGTGTTACTCGTGCGGCGGGAAGGGTCACACGGATCCCTGTTGTCCAACCCACCATATGGACAACCATTAGAAGGTCGAAGAACCGCCTGGGTAGAGAAGAAGATTCAATAAAGGAGGTTCGCAGGTAGGAGGTAGACATGGAAAAGGATCTAGCCATGTAGCAGGCGCTGGGTGATGATTCGAGGTTCTATCGCCACCACCTCCAGGTGGTCCACCCTGGCCATAGGGAGCAGGTGGACAGGGATGAGCTGAGCTCTAGGTAGCAGAGGCCTATGACCACGGAACTCCGTAAATGATATGAAATGCAATATATGTCTACTCCACCTTTGCTTCAGTACTTATATACATACGTGTTAGTCACTCTTTTAATTCCATGGACTTCATTCAGAGCTTGGAGATTCTGGTGGTGTAGTTGGCTCAATCCATATGGATAGAGACTCCACCAGGATATGATTTAACGATTACACACTAGTACATGTAGTGTGGGAATACTCTATGATGCGAGAGCTTTGGCTGGAATCTTCTAGTAGTAGTGTCAAGGCCTTAAGATAGCATCATAGATATGGATTGGTTATCTACAGTCCATGGTCATATCGACTGTATTATGCACAAAGTGAGGTGTTTCTGTGGGGATGGGACCCGGTTTTCCTTCACCGGTGAGAATGGAACCTTGGCCTCATAGGATGGATATAACTAGAGGAGGGTGCATTCGATCACACATTAGTTGTCTATCCATACCCTCAGAGTACTTGATGTTGAGAGTCCAAGCTATCCGGTAGTAGTGGATGAGAACACTAATGTTTTCCCTAATGATGTTCCGCATCTACCTCATCATAGACAGGTGGAATTTTATATCAACATGTACCCCCATGGTAACATCGATATCAACACCAGCATAATGGATGGCTCCTGTTGAGCTTCGAGAGCTGCGAGTATAGCTGGAGGACTTGTAGAACAAAGCATTCATTAGGCCCAGCGTTTTTCCATGGGCCACCCCGATTTTGTTTACCAAGAAGGCGGATGGGAGTTTGAGACTCTGTGTGGACTATCAGTGCCTCAACCAGGTGACTGAGAATAACTAGTACCCAATCCCGAGGATCGGAAATCTCTTCGATCAGTTGAATGGAGCACATTTTTTTTAGAATAAGGACCTTAGGTCAGGCTATCACCAGCTAAGGGTAAAAGATGAGTATGTGTAGAATACGACCTTCAGATGTCGTTATGGACACTATCAGTTCATGGTTATGTTAATAGGTGTGACCAAAACCCCAATATTGTTCATGGGACTCATGAAAAGTATATTCCAGCCACACCACGGTCACATTGTGGTAGTCTAAATCAATGACTTCTTGATATACTCAGCTACATTAGATTAGCATTCCTATCATCTGCAGATAGTTCCGGAAACCCTCCCAAAGCACCATCTTTAAGGTAATCTCTCGACGTGCCAGTTATGGATTTGATAGGTAAACATCCTAGGACACATTATCTCAAAGTTTTCATTTTCTGTGGATGTAGTGAAAATTGATGATGTGATTGCTTGGGAGCCATCCAGATGTGTGAGGGTGGAGTGGAGCTTCCTGGGTTTGGCTGGTTACTACCAAAGGTTTGTGCCAAACTTTTCTAGAGTTGTGGAACCCTTATCAGCATTAATGAAGAAGGGTAAACCCTTCGTGTGGTTAGAGAGATGCCAACAGAGTTTCTAGGAGATAAGTTAGAGACTGACGAGTGCCCACATCTTGAGGCTACTAGAGGAGGGCATTGGGTAAGTAGTCTTCTATGACTCATCAGTGACTAAGCTTGGTTGTGTCCTAATGTAGGAGAGAGAAGTGATTTTGTATGGTTCTCAATAGCTGATACAACATGAGAAGAACTACGCAACCCCTGACATAGGGTTAGCATCCTTGGTCATCGCCTTGAAGATGTGGAGAAATTACTTGATGGGGGAATGTTTTACAGTCTACATTGATCACAAGAGTTTTAGGTATATCTTCTCTCAGAAGGACATGAACCTGAGATAGCGGTGTTGGCTTGAGTTCCTCTAGAAGAATGACTTCAAGATAGTCTATACCCCTAGAAAGGGGAATATAGTTGCTGATTCACTCATTAGGAGATAATGTATACAAGGGCTGAGTGAGGTGATGGAGAAGCTAGCCGCTTTGCAGATATCCTACATGGATCAAGATGGATCCGCTTATCTTCAGTATCTCACAGTCACTCTCTCACTTATACAGTGATTCATGGAGTCACAACATGGGGACACTGACTGTGAGGCTCTAAGTGCTCAGATATCCACAGGACATGCACCTAATGAATTTTTTGAAGGTGGGGAGCATGTCATCCACTTCAAAGGATGTACTATGGTTCTAGAGGTTCTACAGGTGGATGTATTAAGGGTGTTCTATACATCCCCTCTAACGGTACATCATGGAGTGCTGAAGATGAACCAGGAACTCCAACATCATCATTGGTGGATGGTAATGAAGAAAGAAATGGAAGACTTTGTCTCATGGGGCCTCACTTGTCAACAATTTAAGGTAGAGAATCATGTTCTAGTAGGATTCGTTCAGCCACTAGACATGATAGAGTGGATGTTGGATGGAATTTACATGGAATTTCTTACAGTACATCCACACATGTCCATGAGACATGATTCTATATGGGCGATCGTTGATCGACTAACCAAGTTGTCCTAGTTCCAACCTATCAGATAGTAGAGAACAGTGGAAAGCAAGAGACACCTCTATGTATAGGAGATTGTGTGACTTCACGGTGTTCCATCTACGATTTTCTCTTATTGTGATTCATATTTTACTTCCCAGCTATGGAAGGGGTTTTATAAAGAATTCGGGACTTCTCTTCAATTGAGCATTGCCTTTAATCCTCTAACAGCTGGTCAGATAGAGTAGACCATTCAGACCGGTGAGGACATGCTACGTGCTTGTGTCCTTGATTTTGGCTGTATCTGGGAGGATCACATTTCATTGGAGGAGTTTTCATACAAAAAAAGTTATCACTCCACTATCGGTATGGCACCATTCGAGGCATTGTATGGTCGAACTTACAGATCCCCTCTCTGTTGGACTGACCCAGGGGAGTTAGCACTCATGGGACTAGAGATGGTACTGGATACCACAAAGAAGGCACAGATCCTCCAGAAGCAGATGAAGACTGCACAGTGCTGGAAGAAGTCTTATGCTGATAGAATATGGAGACCTCTGGAGTTTGAGGATAGTGACCATGTCTTCCAATGGATCTCACCTCGACATGGTTTATGGAAATTTGTCTGGGGAAGCAACTTATCTCTGAGGTTCATCAGAGCCTTTTAGGTCCTCAGCAGAGTTGGCGAGGTGGAATACTGCTTATCCCTTCCCCCTCAGTTGCACTAGGTGAGCGACGTTTTCCACATATCCCAGATGAGTAGATACATACCTGATCCTTGACACATCATTGACTGAGGCGAGCTAGACATGAAAATGGGGCGATGTTTTAAGAGGTCCTAGTGGAGATTGAGGATCGAAAGGAGTGGTTCCTTCATGGGCGGTCGATACCTACTGTGCAAGTGCATCGGAAGCACAAAAAATATCTAAGAGAGCACATTAGATCGGGAGAATCAGATTCATGCATAGTACCCCCACATGTTTCTCTAGTTTCTGTTTTGTGTTTCGGGGACTCAAATCCCTGAGGTGGGGAGTATGTAATTACCCATAATTTTACATTTCTTTTTTTAATTATATAAAAATATTATGAGTTTTTGAAAATTAACAGTGCGTGATTCCGAGCCCCGGTGTGCCCGGAATGAATTTTTGATCTTTTTTTCAGGTATGTTCCGTAAACACATGAGTGGAATTTTGTAACATTTGAACTAGTGCTTGGAAATGAAATATGAGGACACCATTGAACTCACAGCACCAATATTCGCTTAAGGGAGTCCTCACGTCGACCATAGTAGGCGGAGGGTGGATGTTGGATTTTTTGTTTTTCGTAGGAGAGTTAAAAAAATAATAAAATAAAACAATCCACATTTATTTAATTTATTTGAAACATCTCATTTTAATCTCGGTGGTGTGGACTACCCGACCTTGAACATCCTATTTAATATGTTTCAAATCATGGAACCTCCCCAATTAATGATTCAACATTAATTGGTCAAGTAATTAACTTGAATTTAATTAAGTTGGATCCTCCCCTCTTGTGGTGGGGAATCATTGGTAAAGAAGGGATTTAGGTGAGCCTTTAGAGAACCCTTTTGTGGATGCATCCTCCAAATGAAGAATGAACCTCCAAATCAAGAATGAGGAACAAACACATGAGCCCAGATCAGAAGCGTGTTGCTGGAGAAATGAACGTCGGCGTCGCCTTCAACGTCATCATCCACTACCTCACGCGATCCCTAAAAAACGATCACGGTAGGGAATTTGTTCATATCGTTCATCGTGGTAATTCTTTTTTTTTTCAGTCTACGAACCACTTTCTATTGATCTAATGTATAGAGTATGAGCCAACTGAACACGGCCCGATCCCTCAGCTCCTTCATTGTTGATGAGATATTTGCGGGTGGATCAATGGTCGAGCGGAACCCGACCATGTCACTGGTAGGGTACGAGCGGTAGCCATAAAGCCGGCCATCCACATGGAACTGAGGCGGCATGCATCCACATCACTGGAAGTGAAGTATGTCATGGCCTGTCTGCTGCGGCCATGGAAAGAGGTGGCCAACACTCCGTCCAACCGCATGGAGGTAAGGCGGTGCACATACGCACCACCAACTGAGGAGGAGGGAGCAGCATTTGAGCCACTACGGTGCACTAGGGCTGCCAAAAACAGGCCATCCGAGGAAGGATAGTGGCACCGTCACACCTCCAGAAGGGGAAGTTAGCTGGATTTTCGATCGGCCGCATCACATAGAGCAGGTCCCGCTCCATCCGGTCCCATGTTCCAGAAGGTAGTTACATGTGTCACCACCGGTTTGGCCAATGAGGAATGGTCCATTGTTAAGTTCGGAATACCAAGGGGCACCTCCCACTAGGTAGCAGCTATGGTGGGCCCCACCACAGAATACCATACCCAGACGAGTGGACCGCACCAGCAGCCCACACCGCGGACCTCCCCCAGTGGGCCTCTCTTAGCGGGCTGGGTTGGGTTTCCCAGGACGTGTCGGGCCTAGTCGTTCTGACCAAGTCGGACTGGACCAGGACCCATTTGTACCCAGATACTCCTTTTTGACCATATCTTGAGAACTGGGAATATTTTTTATGAACCGTCTGCGGTTATATATTCCTTATATTAAAAAAATCTATTTGGAATGTGCCACATGAGTTTTGGATAATGTTATAGTACGGCTGGGTTGGATCATACCCGAATCCAACCAAGCCCTCGGAAAGGAAATGCTAATAACTTACTGACCGAGTGTCTGATTAACACGCCGCCAGTCACATTGGGACCCTAAAGACGTAACGGTCCTTTGGGATAATTTTTAATGGTTAATTTTGGAATTAAATTATCAACCGTTTTATTGAGGAGGGGATCCTCCCAGAATCAAGCGTGATTAGTTCCAAAACACTGTGTCTAGCTGTACATGTAGAATCTACAGATATTGTGTGGGTCAGAAAATACAAATCCTGTGTGGGTCATCTTCTGATCCTGTGTGGGTCATCTTATGATCTAGAGTAGGTCAACTTCAAATCTGGTGAGGGTCAGCATCTTTTGATCCTGTGTGGTTCATCATCGATCTGGTGTGGGTCAACAGTAGAGCTTCTCCATGAAGTAAGATGATCTACAATTTCTGGTAATCATCAAAACTTCCGTACTTAAATTTAAACAAGTGTGAGATGAGTATTTCCCCTTTTGGTACAATTCGTTGGGGTGATACCATTGTGGTATTCATCTGTATGGATTTATCTTTGTGGTACATAATATCATGGTGTTACCTTCTTCGTATTCTTTCCTAAGTGGAACAGTTTTTCTTTGGGTTAAAGAGTTGGGCCTTATGTTTCCTCATGAACGAGATTGGTTTACATGAAAAATTAGGTATATGTATGGGCATATACCTAAGTAGGGTTGAATATTGATTTTTTCTTTTTAATTGTGGTCTTTCTTTGTGTTTTATACAGTTTGGATTTTGAGAGCCCCTTTGGGATCTCGAGGTCCCTATAGAGTATCATTAAACTCACCCTTGCATGGTAAACACCTGCACATTGTCATGTATTTTCCAAATGAAGGATAGAGCTAATCAAGGTTGAGGGTACCAGGACTGGAGACTGCTCGGAGGTTGACCATTGATGAGGCGTACTGTATAGATAACCGTTCGAAAGCTGTATTGACCCTTTAGGAAGGATCCTTGGCGGGCGTTCATATGAGTTTTTTTTCAGTGGAGATTGAGGATCATTAAGAGTGTGTCCTTCATGGGCGGTCTATACCTCTGGTGCGTGTATGTTGGAATCACCGAAACCTCTAGGAGATCACATGGGAGCGTGAAGTTCAGATTCGTGCACAATACCCCCACGTGTTTCCCATGTTATTGTTGTGTCTTTCATGGGAACGAAACCCTGAGGTGGGGAGAATTTGAAGACCCATAAATTTCCATGAAATTTTTTAATTATATGGAAATATTATGAGTCTACAAAAAATAATAGTGCCTGATTCCGAGGCCCTTTTGGCCCAGAATTAATTTCTAAACTTTTTACAGGTATGATCAGTAAACCCATTAGTGGAATTTTATAACATTTGAACTGGTGCTCAGAATTGAAATATGAAGACACCATTGAACTTGTTGCGCCAATATTTCCTTAACGGAGTGTTCACCTCGACCACAGTAGGTCGAGGATGGAAGTGGGTTTTCAATTTTTCATGGGAGAGTTAAAAAAAATAAGTAAATAAAACAATCAACTTTTATTTTATTTATTTGAAACCTCTCATTATTATCTTTGTGGTGTGGAGAACTTGACCATGAACCCCCTTTTAAATATTATGTAACTCTTGGAACCTCCCCAATTAACGAGCCAACATTAATTGATCACGTAATTAGCTTGAACTTAATTAATTGGATTCTCGCCTCTAGTGGTGGAGAATCATTGGAAAACAAGGTATTTGGGAGTGCCTATGGAGAAATCAGGGTGGAATCATCCTCCCAATGATGAATGAACCTCCGAATCAATAACGAGGAACCAACGCTCGAGCCCGGATTAGAAACGTTTCGCGGGAGAAAAGAAAATTGGTATCTAATTCAACGTCGTCATCGTCAACCTCACTCCATCCCAAAAAATGTTCAAGGTAGGGAATTTTTTCATATTTTTATTCATGGTGATTTTTTTAATCAACGAACTGCTTATTATCGATCTAACACGGAGGGTGCGGACCCAACGAACACGGCCCAACTGCTACGCTTCTTCTCTTTTGACGTGTTCTTTGTGGGCGGATCAACAGTTGAGAGGAACCCGATCAAGTATCTGATTACCGATGTTGGCAAGGTATGGGCGGCGTCCAACACACCGGATGACTACGATGACAGCATCAATGAAACTATGCCAATGAAGGAGTCCAAAACCCATCAGCCACGGAGGTGGAAGGGGTCGGCATGTACGTTAGTCGGCGACATGGAACTAGGGTGGAGTGCATCCGCGCTGTTGGTAGAGAAGGAGGCCACGGTCCGTTGGTTGCGACGATTGAATGGGGTGGCCGACACCCTGACTGGCTATGTAGAGGTAGGGTGGTGAGCGTCCACACCGCCAGCAAAGGAGGAGGTCGCGGATGCTGAGCTATGACAGTGCCCTAGGGCTGCTGGGAAAACGCCGCCTGTCTGAGGACAACAATGCCATTGTGCTACCGGATGGGGGAGCCAGTTGGATTTCTAGCCGGCCACATCACACCAAGAAACACCTGCTGTTGTGGGTCCCGTGTTCTAGCAACCAACACCATGTGGTGCCACTAGGGTTGGCCAATGTGGAATGGTCATCTAGACCATTCGGAATATTGGGGGGAGCCTCTACCCTAGGTAGCAGGTAAGGTAACCCTTGCCACGGCGAACTGCACCCATCTGAGTGGGTCGCGCCAGCAGGCTGCACCGTGGACCACCAAGAGGGCTGCACCACGTGTTGTCCATTGGGTCACCCCAGTGGGCCTCTACAAGCATGGCGTCCCCGAAGGCCTGGCCGACCCCTTTTGGGCTAGTCTGGACCGTGTCCCCACCCATCCTGGCTAGGTCAGATGGCCCAGGCTAAGTCGGGCCCGGTCTGGCCGACCGAGTCGGACCGGACCCGGGCCCCTCTAGACCCTAATATGCCTTTTTGGCCATATCTTCAGAACTGAGCATCCGTTTTATGAACCATCTGCATCATCAGAATTATTGGATCCAAATAGTCCTTTTGGAATTATCAACATGAGTTTTTGATAAAGTCAGAGTATGACCGGGTTGGATTGAACCTGAATCCAACCGGGCCCTCGGAATGAAAAAACTAATAACATATAGATCGGGTGTCCGATTGACTTGCCGTCAGTCACGTTGAGACCCTTAAGATGTGACAGTACTTTGGGATACATCATCATGGGACTTCGGGGTAGTTTAAGTATCGACTAATGGCTTTATGAGTGGATCATCCTGAAATATAGCATGCATAGTGTGAGAACCTTGTGGCTATCTGTTCCTAGATAATTTTTGGATCCTATGTGGGTCAGCATCTACTAATTCTATGTGGTTCATCACTAGATCTTGTGTAGGTCATCTTCATATCCTTTGTGTTTTATCTTCAAATCATGTGTGGGTCAGCATCTTCAGATCATGTACGGGTCATCTTCAATCCTACGTGGGTCAGAAGCAGAGCTTCTCAACGATGTAACATGATCTAGAAATACTACTAATCATCCACACATACATACATATTGTTTACATGGTGTGATATGAGTCTTAACCTTTGTGGTACACTTCTGTGTGGTTATACCTTCGTGGTATTCTTCTGTATGACATTGTCTTTTGTGGTACTTACCTCTGTGGTGTTACCTTCATGGTATTATTTCCTTCTTGGAACATTTGTGTTGTTGGATAATGTATTGGGCCTAGTGTTTCCTCGTGAACGAGATGGTTTTACATGACAAATTTGGTATATGTATGGGAATATAGCTATGTAGGGTTGAATATTTCTTCATTCTCTGCAATTGTTGTATTTCTTTGTGGTTTATACTTTGTCGAGTCTAAGGGACCCTAAATGGTCATGGGGTCCCTACTCAGTATCATTATACACACCCCTGCATGGGATATGCCAACACATTGATGTGTCTTGTATAAACAACGAACAACGTTGATTGAGTATGAGGGTACCAGGACTTGAGACAGTTCGGAGGTGGACCTTAGACGAGGTGTACCACAGAAACATTCATTTGAGAGTTGTAGCTACCCCTCAGTTAGGATCCTTGGTGGGCATTCACAAAAGTTGTTTTTCAATTTTACATGTACTTTCCAGTTCGGCTTTTATTTCGTTCCCATTTACTTCCTATACTCACTCATTTTATAATATAGTATAATTGTTCTTGTATCTATCTGTGCTCTTAGATTGTGTGAGTTTGATGGTTAAAAAGGCAATGCCTACTCGGTTTTAGGGACATGCCTTTCTGGTGAATGTTGCTAGCCCCTGGCCAATGGAAGGCATGTTTGGGGTAGTCCCAGCACGGGCCCCTGGGGACGGGTCATGAAAAATTGGTATCATAGGATGAGGTTACCAGGACTAGAGAATGCTCGGAGGTGGAACTTAGATGAGGAATACCACAGAGACGATCGTTCGAGAGGTGTACCTACCCTTTAGGTAGGATCCTTGGTGGGCATTCATAGGAGCTATTTTTTAGTTTTACTTGTACTTTCTAGTGGGTTTGTATTTCAGCCTCCATTACATACTATACTCAATCTTTTTACTATATATTTTACTCTTTCTTGTATCTAGATATGTGAATGGATTGTGTGAGTTTGCTGGTTAAAAAGGAAATGACTTCCCGATTTTCTGGATATACCTTTATTTTGTTAGTCACCATCCCCTGGCCTTTGGGAGGTTTCTTAGGGTAGCCACGGTACGGGCACCGGGGGACAGGTCATGACAACTTTGTATTAGATGAGTTGGTTGTGCGGTAGGCGATGGGTGGCAATTTTAGCTTCTACCACCACCACCTCCAGGTGGTCCAACCCAAGAATAGGGAGCAGGTGGAAAGGGACGAGCTCAGCTCCAGGCAGCTGAAGCCTATGACCACGATGCTCTGGAGATGATATGAGGCATGATCTTTGTCTACTACACCATACATACAGTACATATAGACACAAGTTCTAGTCACTCTCTTATTACCACTACCCTCGTTCGGAGCTCAGAGATTCTGGTGGAGCCATTTGCTCGATCCTTAATGCTAGATACTTCTACAGGAGAGGATTCGACAATTTCACATTGATGATGGCATTGTGAGCATACTCTATGAGGCGATAGCATCATCTAGGATCTTCTATTAGCGTTGTTGGGGCTATACGATGTCATCTTGGGTGCATATTGGTCATCTATAGTCCATGATCATATCAACTGTATTTGGAGAAATGTGTAGTGTGTCTACGTGGATGGGACCATGTTTTCATTCTCCAGTGAGAAGGGAAGATTTTCAGTGCATGATTGATTTACCCATAAAAGGGTGAAGCATTTCACAAATAAGTTGGCTTGCCTTACCCTTAGAGCGGTTGATGTTGAGAGTCTGAGATATCCTATAGTGGTGGATCCGTACGTTTATGTTTTCCCTGATAGTGTTTCAGGTCTACCTCCTCACAGAGAGGTGGAATTAAATATCGAAATATTCCCCGAGAAGGCACTGATATCTCCACCGTCATATCGGATGGCTCCCACAGAGCATTGAGATATGCGAGTACATCTGGAGGACTTTCAAAGAAATGAGTTCATTAGGCCCAGTGTTTCTCCTTCAGCAGCACCAATTTCGTTCTCCAAGAAGGTGAATGAGAGTTTGAGACTCTGTGTGTACTATCTGTGCTTGAACCAGGTGAACATGAAGAACAAGTACCCACTCTCAAGGATTGAAGATCTCTTTGATCATATGAATAGATCATAGTGGTTTTTTAAGATAGACCTCATGTCATGCTATCACCAGCATAGGGTTTGAGATGAGGTTGTGTAGAAGACGAGCATCAGATGTTTGTATGGAAAATATAAGTTCTTGGTTATTCTATTCGGTGTGACCGATGCCCCAGCAGTGGTCATGGGACTCATGAACTGGATCATCCTACAATACCTCGATCTCTTTGTGGTAGTCGTCATCGGCATCATATTGATATAAATAGATATTGAGAAAGAGCATACCTATCATCTACTAATAGTTCGAAACACACACCAAGATCACCTTCATTATGGTATATTCTCTAAGTGCCAGTTCTAGATCTAAGAGGTACACTTCCCAGGACACGTTATCTTGGAGGTTAGAGTTTCGGTGGATCCCACAAATATTGGGGATGTGCTTGCTTGGGATCCACCATGTAGTGTGACAGAGGTTCTGAGTTTCCTGGGTTTGACCGGTTACTACTGGAGTTTTGTTCCTAAAATTTATAGAGTTATGACACCCTTATCATCATTGAAAATGAAGTTGAAACCCTTCATGTGGTCAGAGATATGGTAGCATAGTTTCTCAGAACTAAGGCAGAGACTGATGAGTGCCCCCATATTGAGGCTACCGGAGGAGGGAATTGGGTTTGAAGTCTACTGCGATGCATCAGGGACTGGGCTTGGTTGTGTCATGATGCAGGAGTGAGAAATAATCACTTATGGTTCTCAACAGCTGTGAAAGCATGAGATTAACTACGCTACCCATGACCTAGAGTTAGCAGTTATGCTCTTCGCCATGAAGATGTGGGGACATTACATGATGGGCGAACGTTTTATAGTCTACTATGATCACAAGATTCTCATGTATATCATCTCATAGAATGACCTAAACCTGATACAAACACGTTGGATTGAGTTCATCCAGGACTATGACCTCGAGATAGTTTATACTCTTGGGAAGGGGAACGTAGTAGCAGATGCACTCAGCAAGTGATCAAGTATACAATTGTTGATTGAGGTAACGGAGTAGCTGGCCACTTTGTAGATATCCTACATGGATTGAGATGGATAAGATTATATTTAGTCTCTGATAGTCACACCCCCACTTCGTTAGCGAGTCAAGGAGGAACAACATGGGGACACTGAATGCGAGGTGCGATGTGCTCAGATATCCACATGACAAGCAGTTTTTGGATTTTCTGAAGGTGGGGAGCACATCATCCACATAATAGGAACTACTGTGGTACCATATGCGCTATGAGATATATGTTTAAGGAGTTACATATGACCCCTCTATACAAACATCCAAGAGTTGAGAAGATGTACTAGGACCTCCGATGTCAGCACTGGTGGCCGAGAATGAAGAAAGTAGTGGCAGAGTTTGTCTCGCGGTGACACACTTGTCAGCAAGAGAAGGTAGAATCAGGTTCCAGTAGGCATAGTTCAGCCACTAGAGGTTCAAGAGTGTAAGTGGTATGAAATTACCATGGAATTTGTTACAGGAATTACACCCATGTCCAAGAGACATGATTTTATCTGGGTGATCATTGACTGACTCACCAAGTCGGGCAACTTCGTACCTATCCAAGATATGGGATCTAAAGTGATTTGGGACGCCTATACATACATGAGATTGGGAAGATTCATTGAGTTCCATCTATGATTTTATTCGATGAAGATGCACATTTTTCTTCCCAGATATGGAAGTGGTTGCAGGATACGTTTGGAACTCAGCATCGATTGATCATCGCCTTACATCCTCAAACGGGTGGTCAGATAGAGCAGGCCATTCATACCATTGAGGACATTCTAAATGCATTAATCCTTGATTTAATTCATATTTGGGAGGATCACTTACCATTGGTAGAGTTTTCATCCAACTACAGTTATCAATCCACTATCGGTATCGCACCACTCATGGAATTGTATTGTCGGACTTGAAGATCACCTCTATGCTGGACTGACCCAGATGATTCATCACTCAAGGGACCGAAGAGGGTACAGGCTACCATGGAGAAGGTGAAGATCATCCATTAGTAGATGAATACTATAGAGAGCAGGCAGATGTCTGATGCTGATAGGAGACAAAGACCTCTAGATCTTGAGGATGATGACCAAGTCTTCCTACGGGTCCCAACTCGATGAGGATTGTGGAGATTTGGTTGGGGCAGCAAGTTATCTCCATGGTTCAAGGGACACTTTCAGGTACTCATTGTAGTTGGAAAGGTGGAATATCTATTAGATCTTTTCCCTCAATTTCCCTGAGTGCACGAAGTTTTCCATGTATCTCAATTGAGGAGATTCGTACATGATCCTTCGCACGTCATTGAATGGGGATAGCTGGACATCGACGATGGGCGTCGTTTTCAGAGGTTCTAGTAGAGATTAAGGGTCAATAAGAGAAGGTCCTTAATGGGTGGTCGATACCTCATGTGCACATACATTGGAAGAAAAGGAACATTTAGAAGTTAACATTGGATTGGAAGGCTCAAATTCGTGCACAGTACCCCAAATTCTTTCACTAGTTGGTGTTGTGGCTTTCTGGGACGCAATGCCCAGAGGTGGGGAGAATTTAAAGACATAGAATTTTACATGTAATTTTTTAATTATATGGAAATATTATGAGTCTGTGAAAATTAATGGCACCTAATTCTGAGGCCCGGTTTGCCTAGAATGAATTTATGAACATTTTTTAGGTACCATTAGTGAACACATGAGAATTATTTTGTAAATTTTTAACCGATTCTCAGAATTGAAATATGAGGACATCATTGAACTCGCAGTGTCGACATTCACTTAAGGGAGTCTTCACCTTGACCACTGTAGGTCAAGGGTGGAGTTTGGGTTTCTGCATTTTCATGGGAGAGTTGAAATAATAATAAAATAATACAATAAACTTTTATTTTTATTATTTGAAACATCTCATTTTAATCTTGGTGGTTGGGACCACTCGACCTTGAATACCATTTTTAATGTGATGTAACTCTTGGAAACTCCCTAATTAATGATCCATCATTAATTGATCATGTAATTAACTTGAACTTAATTATGATGGCTCCTCACCTCTTGTGGTGGGGAATCGTTGGAAAAGAAGGGATTTGGGAGAGCCATTGGAGAACTCTAGGTGGAAGCATCCCCCCAATGAAGAACAGTCCTCCAGATCAAGAACGAGGAACCAATGCTCAAGCCCAAGTTGGAAGAGTGTTATAGGAGCGAAAAACGTTGGTGAATCCTTCAACATATTCATCCTCTACCTCACGTCATCCCCAACGAATGATCAAGGTAGAGAATTTGTTCATATAGTTCTTCATGGTAATTCGTTTTTTCAATATATGAACCACCTAAAATCAATATAATGCAGAGGGTGAGGTCCAAATGGACATGACCGGATCCCTCATCTTCTTCATTGTTCATGTGTTCTTTACGGGAAGATCAATGGTTGAGCGAAACCCGACCACGTCGTCGACGATCGATGCTGGCAGGGTAAGAGCGGCAGCTGGCACACCGGCCAACCGCGATTAATAGTGGAAGCATAACCATGCCGCCAAAGTCGGTCACGTTCCGTCGGTTGTGGTAGAGGAAGGCGACAGCCATCACGCCAGTTGGATGCATGGAACCGGGGTGGCATGTGTCCTCACCGTTGATAGAGAAGGGGGCCATGGCCCATCATCCACGACAGTGGAAAGCAGCGGATGACACCTTGGCCGACCGCATGGAGGTATAGCAGTGCACGTCCTCGCTTTCAGAAAATGAGGAGGTTGTGGCTACTGAGCCACAACGGCACCCCAGGGCAGCCAGAAACTAGCCGGCCAGGGGAGGGTAGTGGTTCTGTCATGCCGCTGGAAGGTGGAGAAAACCAATTTTTTCGGCTGCATCACGATGAGAAGGGCCCGCTCCGGTGGGTCCTGCATGCTAGTAGGTGTCTCCATGTGGCACTGTCGGGTTGGCTAATGCCGAATGGTCCATTAGACTGTTTAGAATATCGGGGGGTGCCTCCCCCCAAGTAGTGACTAGGGCGGGACCTTCCATGGTGGACCGCACCCAACTGAGCGGGCGGGCCGAGCTGTAAGGGTGTGTGTCGGGCCGCTCGGCGAAGCCCGACCCCCAGTTGCACCGGGTGCATGACGTTTTCCATGTATCCCAGTTCAGGTGATACATACATAATTCTTCACACATCATTGCCCAGGGAGAGCTGAAAATCGACGATTGTGAGATGTTTTCATATGTTCTAGTGGAGATTGAGGATCGACAGGAGTGGGTACTTCATGGGTGGTCGATACCTCTGGTGCGCATACGTTAGCAGCACGAGAACCCCTTGGAGAGAAAATGGGAGTGGGTGGCTCAGATTTGTGCACAACACCCCCACTTTTCTCCCTAGTTTGTGTTATGGATTTTGGGGACACAAATCTTTGAGGTGGGGAGAATGTAATGATTTGAAATATTCCATATAATTTTTTTTAATTTATATTGAAATATTGACAGTCTGCAAAAATTAACGGTGCATTATTCTAAGTCTCGGTGTGCCCGAAATGAATTTTTAAACATTTGTTTGGGTACTTTCATTCTGGGAACACTGGGCCTTGGAATCACGTGTCATTAATTTTCACAGACTCATAATATTTCCATACAATTAAAAAAATTACATGTAAAATTATGGGTCTTTACATTCTCCCTACCTCAGGGATTTGTGTCCCCAGAATACACAACACAAATTAGGGATACAAGTGGGGGTATTGTGCACAAATATGAGCCTCCCACTCCCATATGCTTTCCTGGAGGTTCTCGTGCAGCCAAAATATGTGCACCAGAGTTATCGACTGACCACGAAGGACCTGCTCCTGTTCATCCTCAATCATCACTGGAACTTCCAAAAATGTCACACCGTTGTCGATGTCCAGATCGCCCTAATCAATGAAATGCGAAGGATACTGTATTTATCTCATTGACTGGGATATGTAGAAAATGTCGTGCACCTAATGTAACAGAGGAGGAAGAGCTAAGTGATATGCCACCTCACCAACTCTGTTGAGGACCTGAATGGGGCCGATGAACCTCAAAGATAACATGTCACCCCGGCCAAATCTCCACAAACCTCTTCACGGTGAGACCTGTAAGAGTACATGGTCAATATCCTTGAACTCCAGAGGTCTACGTATCCTATAATCTTAAGACTTCTTCCAGTTCTGTTTGGTCTTTATCTGCTATTCAATAATCTACACCTTCTCTTTGGTATCCCATACCATCTCCAGTCCCATGAGTGCTGACTCCCCTGGGTCATTCTAGTACAGAGGTGATCTTCATGGTCAACCATACAATGCCTAGAATGGTTCCATATAGATAGTGTAGTGATAAATATTGTTATATACAAACTCCAACAAGGGAAATTGATCCCCATTTTTGTGGCCAAAATCAAGGATGCAAGCATGTATCATGTCCTCATGGGTCTAAACGGTCCAATCTGTCGGACCATTCGTCTGAGGATGAAAGGAGATGCTCAATCAAAACTGAGTCCCGAATGCCTCCTAGAACCCCTTCTATAGATGAGAAGTAAATCGTGCATCAATATCGGAGACAATCGTAGAGGGCACTCCAGAAGTCCACACAATCTTTTGTACATAAAGGCATCCCAATCTCTCTACTGATCCATTCTCTCTGATAGGTAGGAAGTGGGCCGAAATTGTGAGTCGGTCAACAATCACTGAGATATTATCTTGTTTCATGGATGTGTGTGGATATCCAATAACAATGTGTATGGAAATATCATCCCACTACCACTCTAGAAACTCTAGTGGCTGAACAAAGCTTGCTGGAACCTGATGCCCTGCCTTCACTTGCTGACAAGTGAGGCACCGTGAGACGAACACTTCCACTGCTTTCTTCATTCCTGACCACTAGTGCCAACACCATAGGTCCAAGTACATATTGAACACTTCTAGATGTACCACTATAGGGGAAGTATGGAACTCCCTCTACACTTCCTATCATATCTCTACTGGTACCATAGTACATCCTTTAAAGAGGATGATGTTCTCCCTACCTTCAAAAAATCTATCAAGTGCATGTCTTGTTGATATCTGAGCACATCAATCCTCATAGTCAGTGTCGCCAAGTTCTGCCTCCCTGGCTCGATAATGAAGTGGGGGGGTGACTGTCATAGACTGAAGAAAAGATACTCCATCTAAATCCACATAGAATATTCGCAAAGCAGCTAGTTGCTTCCTCGCCTTACTCAGCAACTGTATACCAGATATCTTACTGAGTGCTTCTGCTACTAAGTTCCCCTTCCAAGGATTATTGACTATCTCGAAGTCATAGTCCTAAAGGAACTCAATCCAATGTATTTGTCTCAGGTTTAGGTCATTTTGATAGAAGAGATACCTGAGACTCTTTTGATCATAGTAAAATTTAAAATGTTATCCCATCAAGTAATCCTGCCACATCTTCAAGGCGAAGAACACTACTGATAACTCTAGGTAATGGGTAGTGGAGATCTCCTCATGTTTTATGGACTGTCGAGAACCATATGTGATCATTGTTCACTCCTGAATCAGGAAACAACCAAGCCCGGTCCCTGATGCGGTGCAGTATACTACGTACCTGACACCCACCTCCAGTAGCCTCGAGATGGGGGAACTCGTCAGTCTCTTCCTCAGCTCCTAGAAACTCCAATGGCATCTCTCCGATCACAAGAAGGGTTTCCCCATCTTATTCAATGCTAATAAGGGTGCATCAACTCTTGAAAATTCAGGAAAAACCCTCCGGTAGTAACCGGCCAAACCTAGGAAACTCCACACCAACGTCACACTCCTAGGTGGCTCCCAATCAAGCACAACTTCAATATTCGATGGATCTGACGCAACTCCAACCTTCGAGATAACATTTTTCGGGAATTTTACCTCTCGTATCTAGATGTGGCACTTTGAGATATTACCATAATGTTTTTCCCCTCTTTGAGTTTGTTTTTGTTTTTGTTTTTTATTACGTTTTATCATTATTTTATTTGGTATTAGCTATCGTTTCATACTCATGAATAATATAGATGATCAGTTTATTATGGATATAATTTATTGATGTTAATATTTAAATGTAAAATCATCTATCAATTTTTTATGTAGGCCTTATAATTTTTTCCAGCCTTTTGTGTCTGGGGGATTTCACCAAGGGACAGTTGCACCCTCTACCTCTTCCGAAGACAATCATTGAGGGGTATTTTGTTAAAACATATATAATTTACATCTAATATTTCTATAAATAATTATCTCTCATAGAATTTTCACTTATTAAAATAGATCTCCAGAACTATATAAGATAAATACCTTTTAAATTTCAAGGGCTCATACATACTGGCATTTTTGTCTTACACTTTATGACATCAATATAATCTACATAACACCCATTAATGGATCCTAGTTCTCAAGAGGAGAATATTTAACAAACCAAGAACCCACATTTCATAGTTTCAACATTATATCTCATATTAATTTCTGGTTGAGGAACCATATGCTTCAATGTTGATACCCAAATGGATAGACTTATTATTTCATCATCACAAATGCTCACCACTATGGGTATGTTGTCTTCTAATCCATATTATTTGAAACAATGTATTCTAAATAAGGACTTATTAAACACTAATGTTTTGATCAGAATCATTTAATTTTAATATATATTTATCCTTCTATATATAGATATATAGTTTCAAAACTCCAAAAAAAAATCTTACATGCCACCTCAAATCAAACAAATACATTATGAAATAGTTTTATAAATAAACTACTTTTATTCTAGATAATATTCACCATTATTTTTTGACAATATAATTATAATAAAATGAATCTAATTGTTTGTTAACTATACATAATAATATTTCAAATTCATTATATATTTTATAACATTCATTGTTATATAAAAATTGATAATTTCTAGTAATTCATTATGAACATTCATAATCACATCCATGAAACAATAATGAATCTAGAAAACAAAACTAGAAAAATATGTATAGGTTAACTTTTTATTTTATATGTGATGAATACATAAGAAATGAGTAATAATAGAAACCACCTTATTCATAACATTCATGGAAAAAATAAAATAGGAAATTGTTGACATGTTATGCATACTATGATTGATTAAATTATGGGTAATAATTAATTATAATCAAATTGTATTAAGAACAAAATATAAATAAAAAATGATAGGATTTATATTACAAGGACCATATATCTGTAATCCCATAATCAATGTAATGAAAATTTACATTTCTTGGCACATTGGTTATAAACTATGACTTCTAAAGAGGCATTAGAAAAAAAACCCACTTAAATTAATTCATAAATAAATTTTATATGTATAATTATGAATACATTTGATAAAAAAATTCTGTTAAAATATAGTTTAATTATTTTAAAAAAAATAGTATTTCATAAATTTAAACTCTTATATCACTCATGATATGATATATCATTTTATGAATAGTCATAATGGAATGATAGAAAATTTAAAATATTATAATCATCTTGAAAAACTAAGAAAAATATTTGAAAATTTTTTATGAGTAGAAAAATCTTAGTAAGGGATATAAAAATATAGGAAAATTGTTAGTCCACTAAAAAATATAAAACCCAAGAAAATGAATACAATTTCAACCAGAATTATTGAAGTTATAAATTAATTAATTCCTTATATATGAATATATATTCTCTCATGAAAACATTTCAAACCTAATGTATATATAATTGGAACTATGAAAGTATGGTAACTAATTAATAATTTTCCTTTTATGTTTTAAAACTCAAAAAATTCCTTAAATAATTATATCAATGGATATACAAAAAACACAATGAATGTATATAAAACCCATATATGGAACATTGATAATCATATTCATAAACAATGATCACTTGTTTTTAATATTTTTCAAATATTACTAGGACAATTGAAATCAATAGGGAAAACCCAACATGATATTTCTCCCACCTTCAAAGACTAAATCAATACCCAATGGATTTAAGAGATATATTTGGATATCCCTTTATATTATCTATATCATAATCACCCATTATAATCTATAATTATCATGTATCATAGAAGTATAATATCGGATTAAGAATAAAATTTTAATCAAAACCCTAACAATATATCATTTTGAACACATTTCTAGGAGAAAATTATATCTTCACATAAAAATTAGTAGAAATACACATTTCCCTTGAAAGCACATTAAAATTATAAATTACAGAAGAATGAGAAAATATTATTTTAATTTAAACTCATTGAAATCATGTAAAACAATATTCTTATGTATAAATAATCTATATGGTTGGAAAATGTTCTCACGACAAACACGTAAAAAGGAATTGAAATTTAACCTTTAATAAAAATATATTTTTAAAAAATGACAAGAATATTACATTTAATGAATTTTAACAAAGATCAATGTTAATAACAAAAAAATCATTAAAAAATGAAATAGTAATATTATCTTTTATAAAACAATTTCTAAACTACATGTATATGGTATAGAAAGAGTTTAAAGAAAATTGGTAACATATGTAAATATTTTTTATTTAAAAATCATTTACCTTGTATCATGAGTCTACATGCAAGTTACTTAATCCATGAAGAACAAATGTATACTAATTTTCAGTATTTATTTTAAATTTTAATTTTTTTTAAATTATTAATATTTCAATTTTTACATTCAATACTATGCTATATTTAATTACTTGAATGTTTTTTTTAATATTAAATGTTTTGTCGATATTTGATTCGTAAGAAAAAAATATGATTTTGATATATTGACCATGGTAAACATATCCCAGTAACTCCATATTCCTAATATATATTTTGATTAATTATATTCTTTAAATAGGAAGCTAGAGTCTTATGAATATTTATAGGAAGTAATGGTAACCATTTTTGATAAAAATATTGGAAATAGTACTATATAGATGTATTCATATTATAAGAGGAATTAATTTTATTAACAAATATAAATTATTATATGATTAAATTCCATAACATTAAAAACATCATAAATTGATAATTATAAATAAATATTCTGATTACAAAACATTCTTTATTCAACCATGACATAACTGTTGTAACAATGTTCATATAGTTGGAAAAGATGACTAAAATATTACCATGTTAAAATGATTAAACGAGTAAGGGAATATTACTCTATGCTGATAATAATGTTTTTATGAAATACTAAAAATGATATATATATATATATATCATATTAATTCATTGATTATTTATACATGAAATTTCTAATGAGTTAGTAATGAAAAAGAAAATACATATTTCCTGGTTGTGGTAGTCCAAAATTATGAACAACCTGAATTTTAAATTTTTCAATGGATTGATTTATAAGAAACCATATTATTTAATTAAAATATATAACTTTAATTATTTTATAAAATATCATATATAAATTTACTCTATCATAATAATATTCCATTAATTTTTATATTTTTAATATAAAATATGTTTTCCCTGGTGATTGTAGTCCACACATACACATGAGCAACACAATTGGTTTCCCACAAATGAAATTAAAGGAAGGAATGTATAAAATTTTCCTTTTATAATATTAAAAATATCTTAAATATATTTTATGCAGACATTGAAACATTATAAATATCCATTGGTGAAGTTAAGTGAAAATTAATCGCATCACTTTGTATAGGTGGTTGTCCACATGTACACATGATCGATCTTTTTTTATCCAATAAAATTGAAAATGAGATGGATATGGATTAATACATGAACATGGACATATTATAGTATACAGAAGATATTTTTGATATTATGTCATCATTTATATAGTAGGGTTAATGAATTTATAATAATATATAAATGAATTATGATGGTTATGGTTTACACATTCTACACTGCACCCATCCTTTTGTTTAATCCTTATGGATTCTAAGGATTATATTTTGATCATAAAAATAAATTTTTGATTTGAATAGGAATTATTGGAATGTAATTGGGTAGGAATTTTATCAAAATATACAATCTTTGACTATAGGGAAGAGTGGGAAGGGGTTTTCCATTATTAATTGAGGGGAGGGACACCTTTGGGATTACAAATTGTTTTATAGAAATATACATTTATTTTTTAAAAAATTGGAACCCGAATTGGTTTATTTATAATCTAGGATGATTATGATTAAAAATAAAATTATATTATAAAATTTAAAATTGTATATGAGATACTTTATTCATTTTCTCATAGTTTAACCAACCACTCATGTTAGCATTTTCCAATTACTGGGATAATAAATGATTAATTATTTAAGAGGAATGAAAATAATTTAAAAAATAAATCAAAGTGCAACATATATATATAAATAATTATTTATAAAAAAATTTCTCATACAATTTAGTTATTATAAAAATCTCCATATTTTTGGAATATTTGAAAATAATTTTTAATAATTAAATAACATTTAACGTTTCTTAAAGTACTATTCACAAAACTAAACATTAATGAAATAATGAAATTAATGAAATTTAATATATATAATTTAATTATAAATAATTCATTATTAATATATATTATATAACATGAATGTAAAACCCCCATTTTTTAAAAAATAAAACTATGTTCGATAGCATATGTTATACGAAATATTAAACCCATCTAATCAATAATAATTGAAATATGATAGTTTTAAACTATCCGTTAATTTGGTGGAATAAATAGGATTAAAAATTTATGATATATATATTTCATAATCAACATAAATTTTTTAATAATTTCTCATAAAATAGTTTCTAAATATTTAGTAATGTAATTTTATTTTGGTAAAATATTTCTTCTAAAAAACGTGTTTTATTTAATTTTTTGGAACCTATTATGACTAATTTTTAGAAAATTTATAATATTTAATTTTTAAATTTAAATAAATATTTAATATGGGAATATAAAATTTACTTAGGGTTAAAATTTTGGATCTTTCAGAAAATATAAAATTTTATGTGTATAGTGAAAGATACCCATTTCTTTAAAACTATCATTTATTTTTAAAAATTATTTATCTTAAATGTTCCATGATTTATTTTATTTTAATTAAATATAATATAATTACTCATAATATATTATTAATACTTATAGTTTAATAAAAATAATTTTATACCATTTTTAATATATTTTAATTGATAGCCTTAAATATGCTTTTCTTTCTAGAAATCATCTAAATAAATTCAAAATGAATCTTGATTATAAATAACTAAAATATCCACCAATGGAAAATGATTTAAATGGATATTTTAGAGTATGTATCTATCTTTATGAATTTTAATTCATATAATGAAGATTAGTAGCTATAGAGTTATCACAAAATAACTAAAACTAGATTAAATATTTTTTTATAAATTCATTCCATATTTATGATCATCATAATAAATATTAGGTAACAATTTCAGTATATATTTTAGCCAAAATGAATATTATCATATTACCATGTTAAAATGAAAATTAGTTAATTATGGGTAAACCAAATATAATATGGAATATAAAAAAAGTAATCCCTTGATAGTGGATATTTATATTTTAATTTCAATATATTAATAATTATTTTTATTGGTTATCATAAAAATTATTTAAAAATGATTTTAAAAAAAATTAATTTTTATGTGTTCAAACATAAATTATTTTTTGGGTAATATATATTTTTAATCAAGAATGTTTTTTTGATTAAATAAAGGATTTATTAAATATATTGTATTCTAAATTATTATATTTTTCAAATATTATATTTTAGATATATTCATGATTAAAATAATATTCATTAATTAAAATTTAATTTTTATATGGGTTCAAATGTTGTTATTGTTAAATGATCCCAACATTTCTCAAAAAATGATTCATTTTTGTATATGTGAAAAATAAAAGTTTCGAAAAATTAATGGTAAAAAATAATCATTTTTTTTGACTCAAAACATTTAAATTATCCAATTTTCAATTTTTCATAATTTTTTGTGACTGTTTAAAATTCCGATAAAAATTAAATACAGTGTAAATATAAAGTGTGTTTAATGACAAAATAAGGAACCAAAATTATTGTAACTATTCTCAAAAATGGTGGAAACAACGAAATACATTTTTCCACTTTAAATTAATATTATTATAATTTGACTTGATTAATTTTAAAATTCCATTATTAATATTCCAAACAATTTATGATATGTAATTGTTCAAAAATATTTTCTTTTTGAACATGACTTACTTCAATATCAGTAAGAAAAATATTTAAACTATTCATGAATATGGAATTATAAAAAATTAAAAACAAGTACCATTTTTCAGAAAATATCGGCAAATTATGGGATTCGTTTTTTATTATATAGAGTCAAAAACCAATGTTTGTGAAATAATAAATAACTTTTATCTGTTATCCAATGTAATCCATCCCAGAATCCCATTACTATTCATTACAAAACATTTTATAACATACATAATCTGACCTACCCTCTATGGGGACCTCCTAAGGTTCCCCCAAGGTCACAAAAAACTCATACAAATCTTTTAGAGTCATAATCTCATTTTAAGGTATCACCCTCTCTTCATTTTACTAAAGAACATCTTTTATGTTGTGCCTCTTCATATCATTTTATTCTTGTATTTGTATGATTTTATACATATATATTACAAAACTATTGACTACAATGTAATTATATACACATTATTCTCTCATTAATTTCTCTAATAAACCGTTATGCACACCTGTTATATTGTAGAAATTTTCATGTGAGTTTTGGTAAAAAAATGAGGAGGGTATCTCCCTCACCTTTAAAATTCACACACTATTTTTATAAATAGTCCAATGAATATAAATTGTTTATTTTTTCAAGACCATTAAAGGATCACACTAATATATATTTTTTATCCAAATGAGCAGAGATCATTTTCCCACTCTTTTTATATCATTTTCCTAACCAATTACTTTGTAGAAATCCTACCAACTCTTCTTTATTAAAGCTTAATCGTTATCCCATAATTTTTCTCTACACTTAATTATTTGAGTTTATTTTATTCAATATAGAACATCATTACCTTTTTATGTATATGTGATGATATACCACATTCATTCTTACTAATCCCATCTTTTAACATTTATGTTCCCATATCAGGCTGTCGATATTTCATAGTGATATTCCATGAAAAATAATTGTGTATTCAATACCAATGCCCATTTAATATGAAGGGTGTTAACAATTATGATCATATCATTACATTATTTGGGAATTATTTATATTATATATTTTTTTGTATGAATTTAAATTCATATAATGAACATTACTGATTATAGAATTAACGTAAATTCATCATTCCATTAAAGAATTCAATTTTCAGAAAATTGATTTTCATAGTTCTTGTAGGTTTTATTTGAAATATTATTTTTCCATATATATGAATTTATTGTTATAAAAAATATTCTACATTTTTAATCATCATAATTAAGATTATGTAGTAATATCAATTTATTTATCTTTGAATATGAATTGTAACCGTAATAAATATTTATTACCACATTGAAGATAAAATAGGTTATATATGGGTAAAATATAATTTAAAAAGTTATTGAAAAAATAACCATAGTCATATAAATTCTTATGTTTTTATTTAAATAAATTAATAATTTTAAATTTTTAAATTATAAATGAGGAAATATTAGTTTTGATAATAATTTAATTTTTTGTATGTTAAATCATAAATTTTAGTTGGGGTAATACAATGTTTTAAACAAGACACCTATTTTGATATAAAAAATATTGTATTTAAAATTTTTTATTAAATACTATATATTAAATATATATTCTAAATTTAATTTTATGAAGTGAAATGAATTTTTTTAAGGGTTCAAAAACATTTTTTTTGAAAAGTGGAACATTTCTCAATAAATGTTGATTCTTTTAGAAATGTGAAAATTACCATAACTATAAAATATAATTTCATAAAATAAATATTTTTCTACAATCACTATGTCTAAATTATTCAACACTGAGTTATTTAATGATTTATGTGAAAGTCAAATTTTTAAGTAAAAATAAACTACGTTATTGATATGTGGTGTGGTTTATAAAATCATAAGAAACATGAAGTGATGTAATTATATAAATAATGGGTAGAAAACATGAAATATATTTTTTCAAATTTAAATTTATTTTATTTTTAGGTTATTTTATTAATTTTATAAATTCATATTGAATCCTCCAAAAACAATATTATATTTTTCGGTCTTCAATAAATTATTTAAGAAAATTAAAAACATCCACAAAATGAGTGTAATAATTTCTGGATTTTTGATATTTTCCTAATAATATTATTAAAAAAATTTCTCTCTGGATTAAAAAATTAGAAATAAAACATGGGATTTTTTGTGTTTTTTATTATTTGATGATATAGAGTCACAATCCTTTGTTTGGGAAATAATAATGAACTCCAACCACCTTTCATATATAGTTACTTCCTACTCATATCCTCCCAACTAAAGTGACATATATAATTTCATTCATATAAACTCCCCTCTTTTGATACCTCCCATGGTTCACCCATTTACTGAAGAATACCATCCCATTTTTTTGGAATCACCGTTTTAAGGTAAGGTATATGCGTATCTTTTATTTATTCAAGAACCTCTTCTTTGTTATTCATATCAATTTCCTATTTTTTCTATTTTTAGATATGTTTTTTATTCACCCCTCAGACATCCATTTTGACTTATATGTGATGGGATACACTATTCAATCCAACCAATCCCTTCATTATCTCTTCTTTAATCCATTGTAATACCAAAATTGTCTTTCAATTCTCCTTAACAAAAGTAGGGGATGTATCCCTGTTGTCTTAAATTCATGAACCCTCATTTTATTTCCACAATATAAATTTTGTTGGTCATGTTTTAATTACCCTATTATTTTCCTTTAATATTAAATTTATTCCCAAAAGATTATATTTCTTTTACCCCTATCATTATAGTATTTACCTATACCATTATTATTGAGAAATCCCCTCTATGTCCCCAATATTCATGAATATTTATTATCTTAATCATATTTCTCTGATTCCTGATATTTTTATATGTTCTTACGAGTCCCAATAACTTCCATTATTATTTCTAAATTATGAGAGACCACTTTTACCCTCATTAACCATTCTATTTAATATTTATTTTCCCTTATTATTTTGTAGAAATTTCACTCTAGTTTTTTTAAAAAAGTAATGTTGTGAAAAACAAGAACCATTTCCTACCTAGGTTGATAAAATTTATTGAAATATACATATTATATTGGGAAAATATTTTTTTTTAATTCATTCTTCATTATAATGCGTTTAAATTTCATTAAATATCATTTTATTTTATATGATGTATGCAGAACACTTATGCATGAATATGATATGATTATGATGGGTTCACCGAGGTAGCACTCCAATTCACGGGGTAATGTTTTAGTCTCATGAGATTCCATGTTTAGTTTGTCGGAGGTTATCCTAAAAATATTTTATTATTATTTCTTAGTTCATAACCTTGGATAATGTTTACAATTTCATTTTTAATTTTGGTTCCACATTTCCCTTGATTCATTTTTTATCTTTAGTTATCAATCTTTGTTGTTTATGTTTATTTTTTACACCACATTTATGTTAAATTAAAATACATATTCATAACATTGAATAGTTTATTACTGTTATTTTATTTTATAATCCCTTATTGTGATTTATAACTCTCCCATTTGTTATGTACTTCCATAGGTTATCCCATACAGTTTTAGAGGACTGATGGTTTCTATGAAAATGTTAAGGATGTTTATAAAAAAGACTAAATAACCCCTAATTTATATTGTTATTCAATGTACATAATTAGCTAGATACAAATAACATATTTATTCTCTTGTTATAATTTTTTTATTACTATTAATTATAAAATTTATTGATGTGAAATAATGACAAAAATTGACATAATGAACTCCATAATTTATCGAAACCAAATCACTGTTATTATTTTTAAAAAGATATAAATTTTGATTACAACCATCCGTAATAAGTGTATAATTAATGGTTTTTAATAATTCTTGGATATTATGACACAAATAAACAAATAGATTATTATCTTTTAAATAATTTAGATATATAAAAAACTTTGTAACTAAACATATATTATTTTAATAGCTATGAAAGGATATTTGAATAATTAATGTCAAGATAGTGTAATATTATAATTATTAAAAACATAAAATAATATATAAGTTATTTTAAAATAAAATTTTAAAAAATATAACATAAAACAGTAATTAAAAATTCATTCTGAGAAAAGGATACTAGATGTATAATGATGACATAAAATATATAGTAATTGCGTCCAAAATAAGAATAATTATAACATAAAATGGTAATATGGTAAATTGAGATAAATTCATGTCAAATGAAAAATATAGTGTAATAGATAAAAAATTTTAGGAGAATATTAATAATACCAAACAAATATATTATTGAGGGGTCAAGATACCATCAATTCATTTGAGATGTTTTTATGAAGGAAAATAATTAAATTACAAATCCGTTTTCAAATGGTGATGTATTATTTCATTTTTAAATAATATAAAATGAAAAAATATACTTACTTGATTTAATAAAATATATAAAATAAATATAGTTTTTTATTCCATAAATTAATTCATTATCAAAATATGTCATCAAATATTACAACATTTAATAATGAAAAGGTATTTTTAATACAAGGAGCACTAAAATCATCTACAATGAAATCCTAAGATTCTCAAAGGGATGATGAACGATTCCTACTATATTTTCTAAAACCAAGATGCTTAGTACAATGAAATTTAATAACAAAAATTATTTAACACCCTTATGAAGAATTAAATACATAATCTCTAAATTCTAAACAATAAAAAATAATGATCAATTTGTATCCTTCCATAAATAAACAGTCTAAAATTTCATCAACAAATGTTTGAAATATTGCAAACCTATAAATTAGATAGTTTTGATTAACATATCATTTATACACAAGAATATTTCATCATTAATAATGTTATATATCCAAATATGTATATACCATGATCATATGTAATCAATAATGGCATGATTCACCATGAAATAAGGAAAAATATTATATATTCATTGAGAAAATTAATTTTTATTCACTATCGATTTGGTATCAACAACTAAATTACACAATACATGATATTTACTATAATACCAAAATCAAGTAAACAGCTCTACAAAATCTCTCTAATAAACTTTCCATGTATTAATAATTAATTAAAAAGGTTACATGTACAATCTATCTTATATTCTCAAAATTTGTCAACCATAAAGGCCAAAAACAATTATTATATCAACAATAGGAACATATTAAAGGTATGGGTTTCCTATAAGTATATTCAAAATATAAAACTTCAACAAGATCACATTTTTTTGATATAGATACCATTCAAGATATATATTCAAAACCATAAAGTGAAATTTAATAATAATTACATTTTTTCAATATCTTTGTAGCCAAAATATTATTAAAAAAATAACAATACATGATAATTCTTGAAACCCATTACATAATTACATCAGTGATTGAAATTCTTCTGAAAATATTTAATCATTATTATCTTTTAATATCTTATAATACTTCCTTAATAAAATATTAAATATAAATCATGTCATAATATTCATTAACATGTATTTATTAATGATTACATCCTTTAACAATAGTAAAATTAATAATTGAATTCGTATGGTTATCATATTATTAAAATGTGTTATTAATCTTATAAATTATAATATTTAATTTTATAATCATTTTGATCCCCATTTTTTGGTCATGTTAGGTCATTGATCTGAAAAATTACCATTCTAATAATATTGAAAAAAAATTCTTTTTTTCTTTGTTAAAATTAATTATAAATTTATTCCTACTTTATTGACATGTAAAAAAGCATATACTCTTTTCTCATTAATCATTATCACATTACCATATTGGTAACATTATTTTACTCTCTTTAGAGGTTTTAGGAAGCTCTAATATATTCATGTTGTTAATACTAAATCAGAATATCTAGTTGGTAATAATATGAATATTTCTTATTCTCTCTTCTAGCTTATTTTTCATTAAATTCAGACATGTATTATATTTTACTTCACACAAAAAATTATCATAGTTCTCCCAAATTACATAAACTTACTAGAAACAAAATTTATAGTTTGTCTACTTTCAACCATAAAAAATCATTTGATTAATGTAATACCTATATTTCCTCAGAAAATAAAATCATAAACTACAATGTTATCTAAATCCTTTCTCTTATACCATCAATAACTTCCCTATATCCCTAAACTCTAAACTAGTGTTCATAAAATTTACATTTTATATTATCTTATTTACCAATTATCACTAATAATATGATTATATAAAGAAAAAACTTTCTTTCATTTCAAATGTCATTTTTGGTTTAGTGTTTTCTATAATATGGACAATATTTCATAACAACGTTAAAATATCAAATCATTTATGATTTTTGGAAAAAATTAGTATATGTTGAATTTAAACTCAAATATTACTCTTGTAATGTTCTATCTATTTATGTCATGTCATAATGTGAATTTAGATTTATCTATATTTACTTCTCAATACATATAACTGAGGAATAAATTTGATAGTATGGGATGAGTACAAAAAATATCAACAAGTGATATAAAGATACTGTATACTCATTAGTTTAGTGAGAAAACTATAATCCAATGAAAATTATAACCATTATAACAATATAATGTAACATTATAAATCAAAAATAAATCCTTTTGGAATAATACTTATCTGAATAAAACCATTTAATCCCGACGTTTTTATAATATGAAAAATGAAATCATGAGAAATCATGATAACTTTTCAATTTTCCATTTAAACCTAATTAATATTCCCTAGTTCAATTAATAGAAATATTTCCATTAAAAATAATGTAAATAAACTAAAAATTATACTAGAAAATAAAATATTCATATTCATAACCCATTCCGACTAATTTTTAACAAATACATGATATATCTAGATTTTATTTCAATATATAGGTGTAACTAACTTGGTTATCTCTCATGCCTTTGATTTCTAAATCATAACCCATTAATTAGAGTTCTATATTGGGACCAGCCAATATATATAATCTATTGGGACCATCCATCATTTTCTATAAAACTAATGAACAATATAATGAAGAAAAAATTTAATACATTCACTTTCTCATCCCAAAACAAAAAAAATACCAATTTGAGCTGATTTTCATATTCCCTTTTGTGATTCACATAAAAATGAAAATAAATAAAAATTTTATTTTAAAAATAAATTTACAAGATAAATTCTAGAAATTTTTTTAAAAAATTATTCTCATTTAAAATACATGAAATCATATAGAGGAAACCTCTTAAATAATAAATGTAATGATTTATTGGAATGTTTCTTCTGGTATACATTTAAAAAACAATCCTTTTTCACATTTAGTAAAAAGTATGTTAATAGAAAAATGAAAATAATATTCCACTAAATACCTTGTAATGAATGTATATGAGAATAAAAAAATTAATCTATTTATATATTAAAATTATCATTCATAATAAATGTTAATAAAAATATCTATATGTAAGATAATTTTGAATGTTAATATTTTATATGTTTAAAACAATATTTAATGAAATTATATTTGATTGTACCATAAGTATCAAAATATGTACATTAACAATTTAATAATTAAATAACAATAATTTTATTACTAAAAAATTAGAAGATTCTTATTGATTATATTCCATCAATTACATTTACTACTAAGTATATTTTAATTAATTAATTAGATAAGTTCATGATATATGTTTTGAGGACATACGGTTATTAATCCAAAATATATTTTGTTATTATTTTGGGGGTAAAAGGATTATTGAAAACATATTTTCTTGAACTTTTGTTATAGAAAATTATTTTAGTTTTTATTATTTTATGTCTCAATAGTATTTATTGGAATTTATTGTAACCATATTTATAGAATGTTTGAAAATATCATTATATAGATGTTTTACATTATTTTTGTTAATATATAAATATATATGTCACTATTCATGAATATAGAAAAAATAAACTAATCTTTATTAGAGAATATCACCAGTATATAACATTCCATATTCATTAATGACATAACTATTATATCAAATTTTAGATAATTGTTAGAAATGACCAAAACATGAACATGCTATAACAATTTAATGACTATGAGAATGTAAATATAAATGATAATATAAAAATTAAATAATCATAAGCATGTTATATGTTTCATATTTATATATAAATTAAATTCATATGATCATATAATAGGGGATGTAATAATGAATGAAATGAATCATACAGGGTGGCGTTCATCCACATGTTTTTAAGGGTGGTGTATTAAAATTTTCAATGTATTGAAATATAAGATATAAAATGATATAATAAATGTAATAAATGTTAATTACATTATAATTATCTTTTATGTAATTCAAATAAACCATAATAATTATCCATGACTGGTATTTCATTGTAATATAAAATACTTTGTTCATGGATTTGATTGTTCATAAGTACAAATGAGAAAAATTCTTATTATCTGATTGCAGGAATGAAAATAAGGTAAAAAAAAATTTCAATAAAAATTAATAATAGAATAATAAATATTATATATATATATATACATTCAATCACCGATTTCATAAAAGTAGTGTTATTATTCATGACTCCTGGTGGGATTATCTATGCATTGTTAATGTTTAGAAACTCTAGTATATACTTTAGTGAGAACAATCTTTTATCAAATCTAGTTGTCATTCACATTATGTAATTCGACATTATACTAGGGATGAAATGGTTCTCAAATTATAACTCTATGATCAAATTAAGATGCAAATAAATCACAGTATTAATGAATGGAAAACATACAATTTTCTTCTTAGGAGAGATATATCAACCTGATAGTTGTCTAGAAGAACCTCCTATGTCATTCTTTGTAGAGTTTATCAGTGAAGAACCAGATGGAAAAGAGAGTATAAGGATAGAAAATGTCCCCATCATGGAGGAATACATTGACGTACTTCCGGAGGTGTTACCTGGACCTCCCCCAAAGGAGATGTAGAGTTCTCCATTGAACTCATACATGTATCTAATCCAATATCAATGACATCATATAGGACGGAAGATTTGGATCTGGACGAATTAAAGAATCAACTACATGATATTTTTCAAAAGGGGTTTGTCCAACAGAGTGTGTCTTCATGGGGACCCCATTTCTCATTGTGAAGAATAATATTGGATAAATGCGGCTATGCATGGATTATAGAGAACCAAATGGGATGGCAGTAAAGAACAAATACCCTCTTCCATGAATTTATGACTTATTTGACAAACATCTTTGGGCTCAATTCGTCTCTATGATTGATCTTCAATATGGTTGTCATTAATTGAGGGTGAATAAAGAAGATATTGAAAAAAATAACTTTTGATATAGATATGGGAATTATGAGTTTGTTGTTATTCACATCGGACCGACTAATGAACTTTTTATTTTTATGGATTTGGTGAATACAGTCATTAAGGACTACCTTGATAACATATATGTAGTTTTTATTGATGATATTATGATATATCCGAAAGGATTAAAGAATAATGAGGATCATCTAAGGGTTATTATTCAAGATCTATGAAAGGTGTGGAGTTTTGGAAATTTCAACAAATATGAATTTTGGTAACAAGAATTTTCTTTATTGGGGAACATTGTAACCAATGAAGGAATCACAATTGAACCTGAAAATACAACGGTTTTGGAGGAGTGGCCTCAAAATAAAATAATAATTTATATTCATTGTTTCCATTTATTATTAGGGTATTATATGAGGTTTTTGATAAACTTTTCATGACATTATAATCAAATTACAATGTTAAATCGAAAAGGTTTCATGTTCATCTTGACAATGGAGTGTGTGGAATATTTTGAAGAGTGGAAGAAGAGATTTGTATCTACACCCATGTTAAATCTACCCTTATGTTGAGAAGGATTCATTATTTTTAGTGATTCATATCTTAAAGGGAATGGGTGAGTATTCATGGAAAATGACAAATTCATTGCTTATGCATCTCGACATTTGATGAATCATAGGCAGAACTATCCTATGCATGATCTAGAGAAAGCTGTGATCATTTTTCCTTTGAAAATATGGAGGCAATAAATTTATGGGGAGAGATGTGATATATACATATACCATCAATGTTTGAAGTATATTTTCACACCAAAGTAATTAGAAATGAGGCAGATGATATGGATGGAACTTTATAAAGTTTATGATTGTTCAATTTTTTATAATCCTAGAATAGAAAACAATGTCTCTAATGCCTTAAATAGGAAATACCCAATTTTTCATTCCATAATGAGAATTCTAATATATCAATTGATCACTGACCTAGTAAATACAGACATTGGAATTATAAGGTAAGGGATATCATCAACCCTATCCCAAATGTTTTTTCATCTATCATTTCTATGGAAGGTCTGGAATGCTAAGAAAGAAGATCCTTTGTTACAAAACAATTTTGAGGTTATGTATGATGGGAAGTTTCCCGAGTATAATACTGATCAAGAAGGTGTAATAAAATTTAATACAAGACTATGTTTTGCATCTAATATGGATACAAATAAGGTATTTATGTATGAAACTCATAGATCTACTTTCTCTATGCATACTGGAAAAAAAGTGTATAGGGACCATCCTGTTCATTATTAGTTTGTTAATATGAAAAGTGATATTGATGACTACACTACATGGTGACTAGTATATTAGAAAGTGAAGTCAGAGTGATAACATCCTAAGGGGGTATTACAAACACTACCCAAACAAGCATGGTAGTGGGACAATATCACTATGTACATTGTCCCTAGTCTCCTAAGAACTTACAGGGGAAACAATGTGATATGGGTTATAGTGTACCATCTCACAAATATTTCTCATTTTATCTATATTCATGAATATTTCTATCTTGATATAAATTCCAGGATTTACATGAAAGAAGTGGTAAGGTTTCATGGAGTTCAAATTTATATCGTATCTGATCATGATCCATCGTTCAAATCATTATTCAATAGAGGTCTTCAACATGCTATTTGTACCGAATTGAATTTTATTGTGACCTACCATCACAAAATTGATGGTGAATTTGAATAGACACTTCATACTCATCAGAACATGCTGAGAACATGATCAATGGAATTTAAATGTTTATGGTATTAACATCTTCCATTAGTTGATTTATCTTATAATAATAGTTTCCACTTGAACATTTAAATGGAACCCTATGAAACTCTATATGGTATGTGATGTATAACTCATAATTTTTGGGAATATTTTTGTGAGATAAAGCTTTTTGGTCATTATCCTGTGCAAGAGATGAAAAAAAAGTATCATGCCATCCAATAAAAAATTAAGGCTGCTCTGTGTTGGTTAAAGAGCTATGATGACAACTGTCGAAGGGACTTGGAGTTTAATGTTGGTAACAAAGTCTTTCATAGAATATCAACTTGTAAGAGATTCATGAGTTTTCAAAATAAAGGGAAGATCATCCCTAGTTACATTTTACACTATGAAATAATTAATAGAGAATGTGCAGTGTCATATCATCTTACACTTCCTCCAAATGTAGCAGAAGCTCATGATGTCTTCCATGTATCCATCTTGAGGAATTACATACCTGACCCTCACATGTACTTAATTCAGAGGTGGTACAACTTGAACATGAACTCTATTATGATGAGAATCCATTGGAGATATTGGATCATAGAGACAAAGTTCTACACAATTATACAACCTGTACTATTAATGTGTTGTGGAGAAACCAAAAATGTGAAGAAGCCACCTAGAGACCAGATGAGTCTCTCAGGTAGAAGTACCCACAAATTTTCCCTTTTGAGTGTACGAGTTGAAATATATGGAATAAAATTTATTAAGGGGAAATAATTTAATGACCTGAACTTTTGAATAATTTATGTTTCCTTAATTTTCATGTTATTTTATTTTACACTCAACAGAAATATATCCTTTTATTAATTAAGTGAGTATAATTAAAATGAGACCAATGGGTATCAAATATTATATGACTTTCATTCAATATGGATGTTGGTCATTATGACCATTGGAAACAATACTCTTAACATTATGAGATTTTTTTATAAATAAAAATGATTATGGTCAATTAATAAAGAATTAAGTGTTTATGAACTCATATAGTAATCTCAGGTCGTACGATGCCCATCAGTAAGAATTTGGGAAGGAGGTAGCATCACTAAACTTTCTCTGGACCAAGCCCAAGAATAACTCCATCATCATATGATTGAATATAATTTCTTGTGGTAGAAATTCAAGCTGATAGAAATTACCACTCACACAATGTTGTTTGAGATGCCCCAATATTCTACCACCTTTTCACACAATAGTCTTAAATCTTATGAAAGTGTTATAAGGTGATATGTAACCAGGACTTAGTTTCATTGTATAATCCATTGTTATAAATAAAATTATTATTTCATCATTCCTATTTAAGGAATCGATTTTCATAATAAAATATATATTTAATGATGAAAATTTTGATAATTTTATTTTAGATGTAATATTTTATCTTTCCATTGATTTTTCATACATTGAGAATTATTATGGTTAAATAAATATAATTCTTGAATTTCAAATGTAATAATTAAACAAGGATAAATTTTTAGAATTTATTATTGAAGTTTCAATGTTTTGAATAGTGTTTTATGAATCAGGGTATTTGATGAATAATTTTTAATGAATAGAGTTTTTTGATGAATAGTAAAAAAATATTTCTTTATTAAATAACTTTTTCTGTGAAATGATTTTCAGAAATTTGACATACATGGTTGTAATTATGGTAAAAAATGTGGTTCCATAAGATCAAAATATTTTTTTTTGAATAGTTACATTACCGATTGGAATTTTAATTTTTCCATTATGACTGGTAATTTCACCAATGGAGTAGTAAAATCACATAAGGAGGTATAAATATTTTTTGTCATCATATGAGGTAATTTGATATAATTATATCAAAGTATAAGTAAATAAATAGTTTTCAAAATATTAATAAATTATATTAATTTTATATATTTGATTAAATTCAAAATAAAATATATTTTTATAAAATGGATTTCACTTTTAGACTATACACATCATTTAATGTTTGGGCTGAAGTTTTGAGATTTTTCTGAAATAGTTGAATTTTCAGAGAATAGTAAAAATAAAATTTTATGTTTTTGGAATGTTTAAAGAAATCATTACTGATGTAATAATGATATAAAAATTATGGTTCACTCATTATGAATAAAATATTTTATGAGGTTTTCCAAGTTTCCAATACCATGGGAATATACCTTGGGCAAGCCCATGGTATACAAGTACCACTAATGAGGTGTCCCTTGAAAATTAATAAAACATTCCCTAACTTTAGCTATAAATACCTACCCATTCCATCATTCCTTTAATTCCAAATTACCCATGAAAGAAGATATAGTCTTTTAGCTCCCACATAATCCCCCTAGATTCAGTCAATCCCCCAATGTCCGAATTTTTTGTTTTTGAAGTTATTGTTCACTGTAAGGGAACCTTTCACCATCCTTTTTTAGTCAACACTTCTTTTTTATTAATTCATTGAAGTTCAATTCTCATTTTTTGGGGGTAGGATATAATGTATCCATATTAATTTCATTTTTATTTCCATATGCTTAGATACCCTTTTTTTCTCATCAATTCCTTTTCTAAATATTAATATGACGTTGTTAGTTAGCCGATTGTTCGTAAAAGAAATCGCATCTTCTCATTTCATTCAATTTTCCTTTTCATGTGGTATGTCATTTAAATTTCCATAACATGTTTATATTTTGTTTTTTTATTCGTTCACTTTACTATATTCTGACTTATTTTGAGTGTGTGACACTTATCCCGTCTCTTATTAAGGTTTTCTAGAACCACGTTATATAAACGCTATGACATAGACTTTTCGTCTCAAAAACATATAATGTTTTCCAAAAATTTATTGATTTTATTTTTTCAATACCCAAACCTATTTCTTCATTAAGGGTACTCATATATATTTTAAAATTACATATTTCATTCTAGTAATGACATACATGAAACCTTCCTTCTGTTTCTATGGGTTTATAATGACATAAAAATAATATTTTAAGCACTTTTTAAAATGTCACAATTTTGATATAAAATAAATTTAGTTTAATATCTTTGGATTATTTAATAAATTTGGATTATGATATATCTAGATCAAATGAAAAGAAATTTATATTAAGGGTTCTCCTAGATATCTCTCCAATGCATTGGGTAAAGAAAATAATCTCTAGAGATGACAAGTTTTACGATACCTTGGTTAATAACCATGGTAATTTTTATTACACCTTGGATATTCTTAAGAATTTATAAATTAAATGTTTTATACACATTTTTATGTAATGTTACATGTTATTATTATCATTATATTCCTCTCCGTCATATATTTATTATATTCCCCCATATTCTTATTGATGTCGCTCAGGTTCACATTAAACTGTTTCACTTGTTTACCTTACTCGTAATTTTTCTCACCCATTCCTTTGATGCATGTCCCCAGGTTATGAGATGCAGTAATTCAACTTAGGAAAAACATATGATTAATAATTTCATATAAACGTTAGGAATGCATTTTAAGTATTCATGTATCAAGTTCTTAATTTCCAATGCACTAAACATGAAAAGATCATATGTTTGAAAAATGTAATGAAAATTTATTTAATAAAAAATAAGTAAACCAATATCTATTTTCCATGTATAAAATCCGACACATAATTTTAAAATAGCCATATAAAAATTATCATGAAATATTAATTTCTAAAGAACCATAAAATTTCCAAATTTTCTCAAAACCACTACTAAAAAGGATTATGAAAGGATTCAATAAATAATTTCACAATAATATCATGAATTTTTTCAAGATAATAGATGAAATATTAATCTTGTAGAGTCAAGAGAGAAGTTAAATATGTTTCAAAAACTAATGAAAATGACGAAAGATATTATTATCCTTTGCATCTTGTATTGGATGTCTTTTCCTTCATTAGTTTCAATAATAAAATTTTATTATTACCTAAATTAACATGGATCTATCCACTTATGAATATATCTATTGTTCCTAGAAATAGGTGGAGAAGATAAAAAATAGAAATGAAAATTAATAAATACTTATCTGATAATCTGGTTCCCCAATAGGATTTAAGTGGCCTAAAAGTTGTTCCCATATCAAAGGGTAATATATGTCAATAATTTTAAGGAATATGTGTTTGTGTTATATAATAATTATCAAAATAAATTGGATTTGGTGACTTTATTCGATTGAGATACAAAAATTTAATATTAAAAATGTATGTCCCTTGATTAGGCCATATGGTTTGAAAAATTTTGTTCTAAACATAGATAGCTATTATATCAATCCAACCCCTCTATTGGTTTGATCAAGTCATTATAATAACCATGTTCCAATCATGATTCTTTTTATCTATCAATAAATGCATAGTTTCTACTAGAAATCCACTAGGTTTTTTCAATCCATGTAATAATTGTACATAGGTATTGTCTCACATACCAAAGTATAAATAGTTTCTTGTATGGGGTTCACATTTTTTTAAAACTGTTATCAAAACATTCACCACTATAAAATCCTATAAATGATTCTAAAAAACAATAAACCTCCTAAAATATAAAATGATCATTATATATAATTAAAATAATTTAAAAAATGGTCTTGTATCAGAAACTGGTGGTTCATCATTCAATCCACCAGTTGTATTTAATTAATAGTAATGTAGAAAATATATGTTATCTTGGATGTTTTTGTGCCCCTGATCCAACATTTCCTCTTCATGATCCCACATATCATCCTAAATTTGACCATTTTTGCAAAAAAAAATATGATCTAGACTGATTCTTTTCCAATTAATTACTTTTTCTTACATATCTTTAATCTATATCGGCAAATGAATCAACGTAGAATTAGACTCTAGTCAACATGGCCCCATCAAATCAAACCTCCATGAATTGTTTGGTACTTATTAAATTGATATACATGAAAATTATTATGAAAAAAAACTATATGATATACCACCCATTCACATATCATTAAAGGGCCTACGTACTGAAGAGAAAACATTCCATGCCTACAAAACCGACGATTCACATTGCATGGAGAGATTCTAAAAAACACATGATCACATACCTCAAAAAAACAACCATCAATGATGATCCACATGTTATGTGTGTGGAATCTAACATTTCTCCATCCTCTTCCTTATCGACAACATCATTTTAGTTGACTTTTTCACATATTTTGATCCAATATGTGATGTCTCACCAATTTTCGCCCATGATAGTGTAACAAAGTCAACCATAAAATACATTAAAAGGATCAACATATATGGAATTGAGGTGTCTAATATTTTAAAAGAACTCTATTAATGATATATTATCCCCCCATGAGAAACCAAAACCTATTAAAAAATCCCAAGGCATTTAATCTAATGTTTTCATTTTACATTTAGATATCCAATCCTTTAAAGGATTATATTCCATTCTCAATATTAACAGGGTCCCAAGGGATTACTATATGGAATACTAGAAATCATTCCAAAACATAAGGTATTAGGTCGACACTATCTAGGTTATAACACTATACAACATTACAACCTCTTCAATATAAATTTTGGACATGTCCTCAAATAAATTACATTCATGAATAGTAGTAAAATTAGGAAACATCATTAATGTATATGAAATTATACTTATTTATTCATGTTCCTAACCATTCTTGGAAAATATTTCACAATATATATAGTTATATACTTACACACTTACATGGGAATTGTTAAAGGTTGTTACATTCCAATTTGTCATTAGTGTACCTCTTTTACATGATGATGGGTGAAGAATCTCAAGACAACCACTTTTAGAGATCTATTTAGGTGTTCTCAAAAAAATATTCTTTCTTAGATAAAAATATATTTTTATTACAGGTTTGAACAACCCAATTTAAATTTTTTGTATGAATGTATAGGTTTTTTAGGAAAACCAAAGGTACCATGATATGGTTTATTATGCTCAAAACCAAACTCACATCATGTTTTTATCCCTAATGATCCCCACCATTGAGGTTTGACCTCTTTGTAACACATTTATGATTATATTTGTAAACATCATTCACATGATGAAAAAATCCTGAATATATCACCTTGGGTATTTCAATCCAGGTGCATGTATTCTATTAATAAGACCAGTCACCACAAATCTAAAGATTATTTATCAAAATAAGAATATGAATTTATTCTCAATGCATCTCCCACTATGTTCCCTTAATTCAGTTTATATATTAAATATATGGGAAAATTTTTATGGTTTTCCATCCATATTTGTTTCTGTAGATTGAAATATATTTTTTAGAAAATTTATTAAAAATATTATTATCTATAAAGGATATGAATTTCTTATCAAAAATAAAATTACTTAGTATGATATAGTGATTTCCTTTGAGATTATTGTCACATTAATTTTAGTTTAAACATTTTGTATAGATTATTTTTTATACCCAATGTGATAACATGTGTATCTTGCTTTCTCATGGATGGTTCGGTGCGCAATTCACAATTTTTTTAAAAAATATGAGATTCCATAGAATTAGGATAAACTATATAGAACAAGCCTCACGATTACTGCTAACTGTTCGAGGCATTAATATGAAGTTGTATAGGTTGCACGATTTAAGGAAATATTGCAGATATATTTTCATGCCCATACGAGGAGCCTACAATTTTTAGCATATCCGAATCACAAATCATTGCACATGGTTTGAAAATCAAATTTTACTATCTCCATGTGGTTCCCCACATTATAGTGAAAGGATAATGGTTATAGAACACTTGGCCATCTGTGTGGGAAAATCATAAGGCCCAGTATTTTGAGGTAAAAATAACTAATTTACCTTAAAATCATATTAAACAAAAAAATAACTTCATTATCCTACCATGGATAGATACCCAGGCATCAGAGATCTACTCTAAAACTATTTCATATATTTTCCAACTGATTATCTATCTAATCTCAAAATCAAGCATCATCGTTCTCATTGGTTTTTCATAAGTGAGTTATCCATTCCTTTTATTTCATTCTTCATTTGACTTGGTATCATTTTAAAAAGTTAGGTGAAATAAAATATGACATATTTCAATGTTCTTCATCCATGTTTTGGTTTCTATATTGATCTATATCGAAATTGGAGCTGATAAAAGATGATATATTTATAATAGTCTGATGGTAGGTGGTCTATACATTATACATGATTTCCGAGGATTTATTGGGAACAATTTCATTTTATGGCATGTTGGGCCTTCCGACGGTTCCCCAATATTTATTTGAATAAATAAATTGAATTATTCAGAACCTATTTAGGTTCCCTTGAGAAACATTGAGATATATAGAGGTTATATCCCCAACCTATTCCACCCATGGGTTTTTCCCTTTCCTATCCCTTTATGAACTACCCAAGGGTTGTGTTTATGATCTTTCATAGTTAGGGGAAGACTAGTATAAATCCATTGAATTGAATTTATTAATTATGATATGGTTTTCCTTCATTTCCATGTTAGATTATATGAATTTATAACCTTCTTAGATGTGAATTTCTAAACGAGTGGGTAAAATCATTCTATTTAATTGAATAGAAATTATTAAAAGGGTTAGATGCAATTAAGGAATGTGATGATATGTAATGATGATTAAATTAAAATATGGATGTTTCCATAGGTCACCATGGGTATGATACACTATGAATCGTGATAGTGTTAGTAGATGCCTTGGATGGGATTTCCAAATGGGTCTCGATTTTATGGGATGGATTAGGTCTTGTTAACCGTTTAATTTATCTTGTTTAGGATAGTAGTCAAAATGTTCTATTGATATTCTATATGGACCACAAACTATGTCAAAATGAGTTTCTATCGATATTATTCTGTCACTTTATGAGGATTCCACAGCTCATTAAAACATGGATCTAGTTTTCGGGAATGACACTTCAGATTATATGTTTTTTCTATGTCAATTTCACTTTACTCATCTTATGGTGTGTTCGTAGTTGATTTGTGATATAGGTTATATGTCATGGCCATGGGGGTAATGATATATTGTGTATACACTATGGTCAGGGTGATAACTTCCTTGTGTTTTATTACTTCCCTTATAAAGGATCTTGTCATTTGTTTTGTAGGGAGCATTATTTGGATGGATAATATAATTTATAGTTATAAACTTTTCTGTGGTCATATTACATGTATTATTGGGAAATTGTTTTTATAATGTGCACACTATTTAGCATATATTAGACAAAGTAGATTGTTATAGAAACCATTAAAGGTGTCCTACATGGATTATATCCAAAACCTTGTCTTAGGCCATTGTTAGGTTCCCACAGAGACTATATGGTTTCAAGTAGGTATTGTGGAATGATATTGGAATTTGATTCTTTACATTCACCCATTCTTAGAAGTAGTTTATCACATCACTAAGTCGAGGCTCGTGAATCTATCTTGAGATTTTGATTTCTTGTCTTTTGGGATTTTCATACATTTATTGTAACATTACATGTATACATAATTTGGATTCCATGTAGACACATTGAATTATTATTATAGTATAATATATTACTTATGTAATCATTTATAAATTCATTTTCATTTATTATTATGTTTCAACAAAAAGATGTTTTCCTTGATGTGGTCAAGGGGTGATTCACAATACCTTATTCTTTATTAACATGCTTCATCTATAGATATGTATGATTTATACCACTATAATACACTATGGTAATATAGGTATGTCATCCCATAGATAATAAGTAGTCCCTCACTATAATCCAGATGCCTCTAGCATTTGGGGATATGTACATTATGTTGTATGGCCATCCGTGCTCATGCCACAATTCAACAGAATCTGGGTTTCCAATGTAACATAATTGTATGATAAAATTATATTTTCGTATTATTTAATATTTTAATAAAATACAATAGAATTGTATAGAATTATAATTCTTTAATGATCTATGACTGGGTGTAGGTGAATCATGTAAAGGAAAAATCCAAATTTCCTTGAATCGAAATTTGATATCTTATTGATTTTCCTATTAAATTATTTTGAGATGTCACCATTGGGTGATGGAAAGGGATTTCTATATTATCATTGATATGATTGAGGTCCCTATATTTTTTTCTCAAGATTAGATGAGGGTATGACATCTCATGCATCATTTTATGCACATTCACGAAGTCACATTCAATGAATTACACAATACTATATACAGTGCATTGATTATTTTCATAACCTTTTGATATATGTCTTATGTGATATACTTATTATTGTGATAGATGGTATATAACTGGGAATAGAAATCATGGATGTTAAATAGAGTTCATGTTGTAACCATAACAGTATTTTTCTAATTAGGATATAGAAGACACCTTATACAGACTATAAGGGTACATTGTGTCATAGACCATGATTTATTTGGAATTGAATGTTTTATGTTGTGAATTAGGTGGATTCAATATTTTGGGTCCTAGAAAAGTTTGATCCCTTATAGATTTCATGTGGTGAAAATTTTGGTTTATCCATTCAAAATGAAATGTTGAATAGATATGGAATAAAATGGAAACATGCCTTAGTGAAATTGTTAACATGTCCTAGACCCGACTTCTGTCTGGGAAGTAGGTAGGGTATATATTTAATTTTATTGTTGATTATTTTTACTTTTCCTGTATATAGGTGTATTAAATGTTTTATAACCTTGTTATTGGATGTTTTTTACTATTCTAACACTTTTATCTATGAGATTCAGTAGTAAATCCTTTTTGATGCATGTGTTCAGAATTGCAGTGACATGCAACCATAATGACCACAAGTTGTATGGCAAGAGAGTATTAGTGACCATAATCCAGAGGAAGTGGGCCATAGGATACCAGTGTATTCTATTACATTTATAGTTTAAAAACCAATTAATATTTCATACATAGGTGTTGAGGCCTAGTTCTATGAGAGTTTTACATTGTTTATGGAGACATTTTATGGAGCACTGCATATTTCCTCATCTATGCCTGAGTTGATGCCTAGGTTCTATCAAAAAAATCCTACCAAATTTTCTGGGGATGGAATTACATTGAATGATAAACTATGGCTTGATACTACTTTATCAAATTTTGGGAATCTAGAGACACTTCATGAGAGGAGTGTGAAGCTTGAAACATATATGCTCCAGGGAGAGGCAATGTAGTGTTGGAATGCTTCAAACCAGGTTGACATGCTCCGAGGAGAGGCAATGTAGGGTGTGATGATGGTTATGGTGTATTTGGAAAGAGTTACAGAGATACATCATTTTTCATCGATATATCTTGCTAATGAGACAATGAGTTTCAGATACTTATAGGAAAGAATCATACATGATATTTGATTATTGGTAAAAAAAATTATATTATCCTATATTATTAAAATAGTGAGTCATTTGTAAAAAACTGAGTGGAACATGATGGATGTTATTATTGAGTAGCATATCATTATAGCCTCTTAGCCTAGTGTGTTGGCATCCAATGGTAGGAAGTGATATTTCAAGGCTTACTAAGGATTGAGTAACTATATGTATGTGAGTTATGGTAGTTTATTTTTCTCTAATTGGTGTGAAGGATGAGTACAGATGAAGAATTATTGTTATTCTGACCCAGTAGAGTGTTGATCATGAGGCAGGTAGACCACCTAAAAACTTTTGGAAGGACATTTGCACTGATAATTATTGTAAGAGGGAGAGCTCTGACACCATGTTTAGGATCCGGTTTCACATGTCCATAAAATGTAGCTATCTATAGAAGTTCTAGTTAGTCTAACTGATGTGGTGGTCATGGAAGAGGTAGCTGGGTACAAGTTGTACTAGGACAACATAGTGGTCTTCTTCTGGGTAATGATGTTTTGTTATAGTTCTGCAGTTTATGGTAGATATATTCTATCAATCCTACACCCATGAATAAGGGTACTTGACAATAAATGTGGAGAGGTATGATCATTGTATCATCTACTCTTGTTTAATCTCTTTTTGACATATGTGTATCATATAGTTTTATATATGTACTGATTTTGGAGAGACTTAGTCTTGAGGTTCAGTATTCCAAGGGATTTATAACTCTTGATACACTATTGGGGATCATAATAGAGAGTGTACTCTAGTTTAGGGAGTTAACCAATGGGATTTGTGGGTTCTATATATAATGGGTTCTTTTTTATCAATATGATGGGGATTGACGTCATTCTTGGGGTAGACTAGACAGTTTCATGCCGAACATTCGTTGATTTTAATTTTGGGATGGTGATTTTCAGATTAGTAGATGGTGGAGTGTTTTTTTTAGAATAGTAAATGGGATGTTTAGGTGAGAAAAATTGTACTAGATATTTTTTAAATGGTCATTATGACAACCCATATAACTATTTTTTATCTAGATTACCTGGTATCAAATCCGAAATATTTTTCAACTTTGGTCAATTTAGGGATGCTTTAATAAATTACAATCCTCTTTTACATCCTGATTTAGAAGTTGATTTATCCATAGATCTATGACATGATCTACACTATTATACAATACTCTATAGATGATGGCTACTATGGAGTTACATTATCTCAAGAGGAAGCTATAGGACTTGTTGGAAAAAGGGTATTTTCGACCACGTAATTATCCTTGGGGTTCGCCGGTCCATTTTAAGAAAAAATTATTTGGTTCCCATATGCTGTGAATTTATTAATGAAAAAAGATCCACTAATCGGTAAAGTGCTAGTACCTCGTTATATGAATAAATTCCCTATTTGATCACTTCTTACAAACTTAGTAGTTGTCAAGAATTGATTTTAAATCAGGATATCTACAAGAGTATGTTTGACCAACATGCATAACACTTAAATCATTACATAGATGTTGTGGTCTATATGACTATTTTGTTATGTAATTCAGTCTAAAAACCACTCAAGAAGTATTAATTATTCTAAAAACACAAATTTCCCATCATTATCAAGATTCATTTTTTTTCATGGACGATATTTGAGCATATTTTCATTATTATCATGAACATTCAAAAATTCATTAGATCGTTTTAGATACAATGATATAGCATCAATTATATTCCATTAACAAAATGATTAAACTATGGATGGATAATTTTCACTACCTAAATTTTATTAGCAGAGTTATTGGAGTATCTGTTGACCTAGAGAAGTTGTGAGCTATAGTTTCCTTTGAGTAGCCCATGAAGGTCTTTAACATTTAGAGCTCCATGGGGCTAATGGTGTATTAAATGAATTTCATATGTGGATTAAATAAAATAGTCAAACTATTTGAGGGAATGAATATGTATGTTGTGAAGTTTGTATTGAAATATAAATTCAAGGAAACATTTCAGAAACTAAAAGTTAGAAAGGCTTCTGAGCTAGTTCTGATTCTTTAAAATGTGGGTTGAAGCTACATAGAATATTGTGAAGAATCATGTATTGGTCTAAGAGAAGTTAAAATATTTGGGGATATATTAATAAAATATGGGTCATGGTATTTGATTCTCTAACTACATGAATTTTTCAAATCAACTACCATGACCCATTTCCACTCAGAAAGATCGCATGATACATGGGTTTCCTATGAGGTATTGATCTATTTAATTTTGGAAAAAATTATATTTATGGCATAATGTGAATACCCAGTGTTATCATAGGTGTATAAGGGGTTTTTGAGGCTTTTTTAAATGCACAATCCAAACTTCATGGAAAAATTATATTGTCCACACTGTTAGAATAAACCATGAGGTACAAGCTACATAGTTACCCCTAACTGTTCAAGGCATGATAGTGGCGTGCCACAGGTTTCCCAGCTTGAGAAAACAATGAGGATGGAGGTGAACACCCATGCTATGATCCTACATGTTTTAGCACATGTTCACACTGACCATGAAATGTTCCCCTCCGTAGAGTTAATGGTACATGGTTGGCACCCAGATTGTCCTACCGTGCATGAAAACCATAACACCCATTATTTTGAGGGAAAATAAAAAATGGAGCTAAAATCATTCTAAACCATAAAACTATTTCTTTATCATCATATAGAAAATAATTTAGGAAAGGTAAATATCCTTTGAATTTTTTTCATATCATTTTCATAGATTCTCCATAAGAACAAGTAATAGAGTGATGCCAGACGTGATAGCAACAAGTTGTTTAATACTCCATTTACTTTTTAAATTATTAATTTCTCTTGGAATTAATGAAACTATTTAGTAGAAAGCTAATAAGACATATTTATATGTTTATCATTTTTTATAAATTTTATCCAAATCCATGTCGAATTAGGAGCTGATATTTGATGGGTGATCCAATATGTAACTATGGTAGGTATTCTATACCTTTATCTTGAGGTTCGATGAATTATATTTCTAGTTATTGTCTGACATTACAGACTACCATGAGGTACCCATTTAATTATTTGAATAATAAATTGAATGATTTGGAACTTATTTATGTTTCAATTGAGAACATTTGAGACAGTTGGAGGTTGTTACCTCAACCTAGGCCACCCCTATGCGGCTCTATTACCTTTCCATTTTTGAACCACCCATGGGGTGTCTGTATGTGATTGGATAGTTAGAGGAATATTTTTTATAAATTAATTGAATGGAATTAATTTATTAGGAGATATTTTGACACATTTTCAATGTTAAATGATATAAATTTCTTAAATTTTTAAATGTTAATTGTTATAAGAGTGTTTAAAATCGAGAAATAATGTTTAATTGAAATATTTATATGAGTTGGAAGAACTAACGGGATGTTGTGTAATTAAATTTTTATTAAATTGAATGATTGAATTTTATATATTATTCGATGGGTGTGATACACCATGTGTCAGGGTATTGGTATTGGATGCGTTGGATAAAATTTTTTTAATGGGTATTGATTACATGAAATACCTTGTTCCTTGCAACCCCATAGATTCATCTTCTATGGGATCATAGTGGGCATGGTCCGTTGATGTGATCATTGGACTAAATAATATGTTCATATGAGTTTCCATAAATGATATCGTGGGAATCAAAGAGGATTTCTTGGATCACCAAATCGTGGATCTTTCCTTGTGGGGCTAACATATCAGATTACATGGATTCGATGTGGTAAATGTACCACACTTGATTATACAGCTTAGAAATGGTTGATATGAGAAACATGTTATACAACATGGGTGTGGGTGTTATGAAATATTATCTATATCAAATGGACAAGGTTCCTACATCCTTATTCTTCAATACTTCCTTGTTAAGATATCGTGAGACATGTTTTGTAATAATATATTTCTGTCTTTGTTGTATCATTTACAATTATTACATTTTCAATGGTAATTTACAGGTATTATTGTCATATATATTATATACATTTCAGGAAAATTATCATGTATTGTAATTCCTAGATTGTTACAGACATCATTAGTGGTGGCCTACATGGATTTTATATCATACTTTATCTAGTGTCACCATTGCGTACACTGATAGAATATATTGATGTAGTTAGAGATCTGAGAAATATCCCATTGTTAGATTATTGAAATTATTTGATACTTATTAGTAGGATCATGGGACTGAGCTATCAATCAGGATGCCAGATGGAGATAGTGATTTTTGGCATTTTGTGGATTTTAGTGCATGTATTGTAAAATTTTATATATTCCTATTTTTTATTCCTTGTTGAAAGATTAAATGATCGTAATTGTATATGATATTACATAAAGAATTATTTTTATATTTCTATTATGTTATTATATTTCTTCCACATTGTTGGGTTCCTAGTCTATTGGTCATAGTGTCTTATCATGCTGCATATTCATTATTATCATGATTCTCCAGTTGATATGTATTATTTATACCTCTATGGTACACTATTTTTGGATAAAAAATTATATATTCATACAAACCCTTTGAACATTATATTTTTTTATAGCCTGTAACATTTGGGGAGATGCGTTTAAGGATATTTGACCAACTAGACCTGAGGAACTGGTCAGTGGAATCTCTATCCAAGATTTTATAGATTCCAGTCTTCAATAAAAATCTATAGTAGCATATTCAAAATCTTGTGTTTGTTAGTACATCTCATAAAACAATAATTTCTGGTATCCACAAGTAAAAACATGATAACTAGGAATGAGATCACTTCCCAACCTAGATCTCGATGCATCAAAATTTACTACATAGACATGTCAATACATTTTTATATATGTTTAGGTCTTGATGTTACTTAAAAATTATGTTCTTAAAAGGATTTCCAATATCCATCATATCATTGAAATTAATCTGATGACCTTATCAAAGATGTCATCTGTGATTCCAATTGTGAAAGATCACATCCAAAATTTATATTGTATCCTGTTTAGCCTAATAAACTATGTATCACAAATAAATAATTTAGATATTTCCAATAGATAACAACTACAATATGTTCAATATCAACAGAAAATAATTTTTCTGACAAGAAACGGCCATGGATATGTACCTCATCAATCTATAAATCACACTATTATGACTTTTATTGTTGGTGATGCTTCTATAAAAAACATTAAATTACCCCCCTTTGTTTCTCATTATCAAACATTGTCCTTCAATACACATGTATATCATCCAAATGTACCAATATAGAAAAATACAGTTAAATTTATAATAATTGATTCATTAATTCTATAAATATGGATAGTGCATTCTTATGAACAAATGATAAAATAAAAAAATAAAAAAATTCCATATCTTATTCTAAGAGATATCATTATAATATATTCATTATTAATTTCAAATTGGGGACATTTTAGTTCCAATGTAAATTTTAGAAAACCCTTGGGATCCCCCAAATTGTTCAATTATAGCATCAATTCATGGAAGATGATAATGATTATTTATTATGCAGTGATTAATATTATTATAATCCACATAATGACAAATAGTTCTATCCACATTTCTCACAGATATCACATGTAATGTTCACATGGACATACTTTATTGGATGTAAATTTTTTGCTTAAAACTATAAACTTATCAGTCAATTCCAATAATTATGTTGCATCCACATGAAAAGACAGAAGGAAAATATAAATGGCTCTTGGTATGAAACCAATCAGAAACTCCACTTTTCACTTTGGTGGAAAACATGAGGCATTGTAAGGAAAGCCATCAATGAAATATAAAATATTGTATGAAATTATCTACTCCATATCAAATCAACCTATTATAAAGACAAAACTATTAACTAGTAAGAGATAGTTCCAATCATAGATATAAATGGTCCTTTTATACTTGCATCCACATGATAGTCTCCAATAAAGAGTTTCCTGACACCATCTATTGATTTTAAACTCAAATTCCTTGTATAAAAATTGATATGTGCCTCAATTTTATTTATAAATACTATTACAACAATCAATACATAAATATCCATATCTATCAAAAAAATCACATTCTAAATAATTATAATCAATTTTTCAAACATGGTGAATATTTAAATGCTTGAAACTTTCATCTTCCCAATGGTGTTTACAGATTCAAACAAAAAGATTTCAAATCAACAACTAATTCCCTGAAATTAATTGAACAGTAATACATAAAATAATGGGAGATATATTTATCAGAAAATTTATGCATTTGGGAAGAATTTTTAAAAATAATACATCACTTAATTGAAGTACACGATTGATCATTAGGATCACTTTTTATATCCATATAATTTCTTACATATATTACTTCTCTCTTTGTTAACTTGTTAAGATTTCTGTGGTTCAAGAGGCTTGGTGTTCCTCAAATCACCTTGGATCACTCTATTTTAGTGATATGAACTATCCTTCAACACTGTTCTCATCAATGTATAAACTTTTTGAGAAACATGAGTTATGTAATTAACACATGACCTTGGTGAAAAATAAAAATAACATTGAATACATCCCATCTGGTTGTAATCGTGAAAAAAGATTGGTTGTTTCATACAATCTGAATTTATATGATGAAACTAACTAAATGGATATAATTATGGATTACTCTTCAATCATGTAAGAAAGATGCCTAATCCCATAGTTTGATTCTGAGATATACCATCCCCTTTAGAAAATGTGTCCTTTATTAGCTTGTTTCGAGCATTGAAGTTTCCACCTTTTCTAATACGAATAAACATGCTTCCTCTAACTGTGTTTCCAGATGTGTCTCTTTCTATCAATTTCACTCTATTTACCACATCAACACAATCTGTAATACATCATATAAAAGTATTTTAGTGAATTTATTCTTTCATGCCCAACTCAAAAATGTGTTCATCAATGACACACTTCCTCTAAATTTTAGTTAAATGAAGACTAAAGTAATCAATTTATCCCCATACATTGTTAGCATGATAGTTTATTACTTAAAACTGAAGTTGTTTTGTGCTATTGAATTTATGTACATGTGAGGATATAATTTTTTTTGAAAAATTCCTTGAAATCATATAGTTCCGCTTCTTTTTAAAATGAATCATGAATGGGTAAATCACACCACTGATATGATAAATCAAAATTCATATTTGTAACCAAATATACTATTAACTATACTGGTTCCCCAAGAAAAAAAATTTTATTAGTCCTATTCATCCACGCCTATGGTTTTCAGTTACCAAATATCCCTGGATAAATGATGGTTCTAATTTTGAAACTAAACCTTATGATCCATTTTCATTGGTTTATCCTTCTTTTTCCCTATATCGATATCCTAAATAGATCTACAATAAATTGGAAAATTTTTTGGTTTAACTATGTATAAGTGTATACCAAATTCTAAATAGGCACATCTGGATGGTTCTTAAAACACCTACCATATGATTTTTTTTATCCTAAATGAAATAAATTTGGACTCACTCTTTAGAAAGTGATGGACTGGTTAATTTTACATACTAAATTTACTCATATCACCACATAGAATTCCATAGTCAATATTATCCCTAATAATCAATTTATACATTTATAAAACACCACCATTAAGAATTTTCAATTTCTATCCATTTTAATGATATTTTATTTAAAAATACCATTACCTGTTAATATATTAGAAAATAATTAACTCTATAGTGAATTATTTAATCATAGTGGGATGTCATACTATAAATTCATGTCTTGAAACTCTCACAAAATAAACCCATGATAATGAGGTGAAACCCCATAATGAGGTGTCTTAAGCACTTATGTATATTAACACCCTGTTAACATGAATGTTTTACATAAATAGGTTAGCTATGCCTTTTTTAAGGTCCAATATTCAAGTTTGATAATCATACAAAGTTGATTTGAAACAATGAAAATGGAAAATATATAATGACTAATATAATATCTAAATCTATGATAAAACACAACTGACACCCAAGGATAGAACAAAATCATACCATTTGTAACATCCTACCCATCACCCATTGGATTTATAAGTGGTCATGGCGTAACTTGGCTATTGGTGATATCCCTAATACACAATATGCTAGAAATAAATTCCAGGGGCCTTATTAACATTTGGAGTATGAATTTTCCATTGAAATGTAAACATGTCATTCACAATATAATAAAAAAAACCTATATCTTATGTATGAGTACTAAATACCACTCAAAACAAAACCAATCCAACATTCATATAAAAATATAAGTGCAAAATATGGAAACATCCAAGGAAACCCAATAAGTATGATCCCCAATGATAGACCAATGGAAAACAAACCAAATAATACAAAATACAAACTTGAAGTTTCAACTCCACATGAAAAGCCCATAATATCAAGAGGCATTAGGAAAAACTAAGACAACATACCTCTACATGAGTCTCAATAATAGGCCTCTACAGATTCAAAATAGAGGCCAAGAAGGGGGTGAGTCTAATAATTTTATGATTTCCCCATCTACATAAAAACACATATAACTATGATAAAACTTGGTAGAATATTAATATAAAACTGAATAAAATGAATTAAACAATTTATATCAATGCTAAAATAGCTTCCATGAAAATAAATATAAAACATCCTTTAAAACCTTTAACAATTCCATTTTCCATTTCCAATACATAATTATACATATCCAAACATTCAATCCCATATGATTGTTTAATACTCATGAGATGTATATATTTGACCCACCGTGATGTCAAAATGTAACAAATACTAACTACCCCAATGGCACTCAACCCTTCCACATGATCACGTATAAATAAATGAACTCACTCAAACAATAATGGCCAAAATACACAAAAATTAATTTCACATAAAACCATTATTTTATTAAAAACAAATATACCTCCATTTTCGTTGTATCATATAAACACTATAAATTTAATGTATCCATTTTAATATTATAATTAAATAATATTTTCCAAAAAACCCTCCATTTTCCATAATTTCACAAAACCATCACTAAGGTTGTTTCTAAAAAAATCACACAACATGTTCAAAATAAATTAAAGGTAAAAAATTATTTCAATAAATGACATCAGGTTCTAATCATGTTGTGTCGATAGAGAATCCACCTACCATACAATCTTTGGTGAAAACGAAGAAAATTAATTTGATTATATATATAGGTTGGATACCAATTCCTTCAATAGATCCAAACATAGAAAATTGAAATTCCTATAAAGGAACATGGATTTATCCAAATATAATTACATATTGGTTTTTAGGAATGAGGAGGATAAGATATCTGAGGATAATATCCTAGAATAGAGACTTACATGTGAATCTAGATCTCCAAATGGATTTGAATTGACCAAAAAACTCACCTTCATCAATGGGTGATGTATATAATAACATGTGAGTAATAGTAGTTCATGTTATATATTAATTAGGAAATTAAAAAGGATTCTTAGAAATAATATGAATTTGGTTCACAAATGTCATATCTATAACTATATGCCACATTATTAGGGGATAATTTTTGGAAGACTATTCTCCACCGATGAATAACTATTATCTCAAAGAATACCCACTCTTGGTTGAGTCACATGGTTAGAAAAAATATGTGATAACCATGATTTTACCTCTATCCACACATGAAATGTTTCCATTAGGCATCCTTATGGTTAATCCAAAACATGAAACAAAATATACAAATCTACTATCACTCTCCCCACAATCCATAGAGTTTCTGAGATGAGTTGAATTGTTTATATTACTAATTCCCAAATCATGAACCTCCATAAGACCCTTAATATCCTGATAAAACTCCTCTAAACCTCCCAAAACATAAAAAATCATTATATTGACTGACAATATCTATATAAAGGGTTAGTTACCTAAAATTATGGGGTGGGGGTTAAAATCTAATTAATAATCACAACAATACATGAATGATTTTATTATTAATGTTACATATGTTGTTACGTAGATTAATAAGGGACCCAAAATATTTTTATATGTAGTTAGAATATTTTTAACCATGTTCGACCCCAACAGAAGATATTTTAATCTAACTTTTCATTCATTGAGATATATATCATATTTTTAAAATAAATTATTTTATATGTTTTATATATTATTTATTTGAATGTTTTATCATCATTAACATTCATTAATGATATATAAAATTATATTTCATGTTCTATAGTGGTCCACACATTTCAAATATAGATATTAAATCTTATAAGATGAATATTAATTACAAAAAAATATGGCTGATGCCAATATTTCATAGGTTTAGTTTCATTGGATAATAGATACATAATAATCTTATTTCAAGAATGATATTAATCATCTCCTTTCACTATCTTCATCTTAGAAATACAGACATAATAACATTCTACAAGACTAGGTGAGACGAATCCTACGAAATAGTGTTTTAATTTTTTTGGTACTTGTAAATAGGGAGATATCAATAATATCTTAATCATACTATTAATATAAGTGTATGCGATAAGAATACAATGATATGAAAAAATATTTTCAAAATATCATAGATCAAAATCCGGATTCAAGGTATAAATATTGGTAGTTCATGGGACATAAATCATAAAATAATCAATGAAAATTAGAAATGATAGAACATCATTCGCATTGAAATGTGTAAAAAAGTATTATAACATTGTGAACTTAGTTAAATGGATATTGGTTAACTCATTAGGTTATGGACATAAAATATTCTCGTGAATAATGAGGTAGATAGTAATCGATGTCCAAATATAAAATTATTTACATGAAATCATGACCCGCTATTAATCTTACATACATGAAACCAAATCCATGCATAACAATTATGTACATAAAACCAAGTTAATGGATTAACATGCGAAAATGAAAAAATATTCATACATATGCTAATTAACCCATTATTTATCCACATTTACCCAAAGGTTTAGATTTATATAATATAAAAAACAAAAAATAATCAAAATCAATTTATATAAATCCCATAATATCATAAAACAGACATCATAAAAATATAACATAACCCATGGAAAATACATGTGTTGCATAAACATGTCATTGTAACGACCCATACCTTCATTAATGGAAACTCCACTCGATCTAATTAAATGTCTCATTATGTTTAATTTTTATATAAAATGTGATCTTTATTGGATTTATTGTATTTCCTTTAAAATTCCATTATGAATTTTACTGTAGCTAATATAGTCATTGAAAAGTGATCACATGATTTGTATAAATATTGGGCTTTAACAAATCCATATTACTCTGAAAAAGGAAGTGATGGCCTCATCATGTATACATTCACTATATGAATCCCATTTTTCAGAGCTTGGAATGAAGGTGGAGTCATTGGTTGACACTCTTGATGATGTCCAATCTGATCGTGAACATGTTAAGATTGTTCGGAACCGAATACATGAGAAGTGGATGTTAATAGAGATAAGCACCTGAGCGATGTTATCCAAGACACCCCAAGTGTCTGTCATCATCGCACACCTTATCCTTCGGTCTTATGTGTGTGTTATAAGGGGTTATGCAACAATACCTTATCACTAATAGTATGTGCATTATTTTTGTATATAATAATGAATACACATTCATTTTATTATTATTACATTGTAAATATTTTTTAAAGCGCAAATAGTATTTTTAGTTATCATTCAACTGAGAAATCTATTTTTATGAATTAATGGATTTTTGAAATAAATAATATTTTAATAAATTATTATTAATAAATTATTTTTTATTAAATATAAATGATCGAACAATTTTATGAATGCAATTGTAATCTTTATTATGATTTGAAAGGTATTTTTCTCAAAACTAATGAATTTTAGATAAATGGAGGTTTTTTTAATAGTAAAAAATTAAAATATTTAGAAAATTAATTATATTATGTGAATATTATTTTTGGGATCAAGATGTTGAAATTTTCTAACGGTGAATTTTTCATTATTTTCTGAGACAGTCGAATTTTTGGGTAAAAATTAAATCTTGTTTATATATATAGTGTGTTTTATGACATCATAATGACCCAATTGTGATGTAATAAAATAATATAAACATTATGTTTGGACAATTTATGTTTTTCCATTAAGATAACGTGATTTTAGATAGGTTTTAATTTTTTTAAAATGCATTAGTGGACCCTTCAATTCTTATAAAACATTATGTCTTTTTAAATTATTTTCATTGAGAGAGTGACTCACATCAACATAAGACACCGTATTATTTTAATAATTTCAGCCATTGGACTTATAAAATATTATTTTCCACTACCCTTTGGTGAAAAACATGTGGAAAAACCCTGGGATGGTTTGTGATATTGATTACTTTAATGTGTGGTGACCCAAACCTAAATAATAAAGAATTCCCTCTTCTATCCTATATAAACCCACACATGATCCCACTTTCTCTTCAATAAATGACTTTGTAGTTTATCCAAACTCAGAACTACTCTCTCTATAATGCTCCCATGGGACCCCAAGCTCCCAAGAAGCCTCTATGAAGCCTCTCCCAAGCATTTTGGGTCACACATCCATGTAAGGGATTTCCTCTTTTCTCATTTTTGTCTCCATTTTATTATGTTGTTATACACTTTTAATTTCAATTAAAAATGTTGGGGTATAATTTCAAACCTCTACCATTCTTCCCAATTTATGTTTAAATTATTAGATACCCCTTTCACTATCATTTAATTCTTCCCATGCACACCTGTTACCATGCCGAAATTTTGTAAGGAATTTCAGTCTCATCATTTACATTCAAGCAATTACTTTGTATTATGAATCTAAATTCCTTTACATATGTGGGGACGTGTTTATATATAAACCCCATACTATATATTTTATATAAATATTATGGAAAACCCATTTCCCTCTCATAAACCTTTTTTACTAATTTTTATGTCACACTGATATGCTGCGAAAATTGCACCGCATTTTTCCAAACCAAAATCATTGTGTCGTGAATTCCATACCCATGTCTATATCATGGGTATTCAACTTTATGAAAATATTCATATTGAATGGTACTTTAATGTGTTTATTCCACATTTCTTAATCATGGAATAACTTATTATGTTGAATGATTCCTTTTTATATGATCCATGTGGCCCACTCTTGATGCTCCTTTCGTCACAAAATCTAAAGATTGGAAAAGTAGAATATCTTATCTCAAAGAGATTAAACATTTGGAAAAATATAAAAAAAAATTGAAAAAGGAAGGAATAATAAGAACATCGAGTAAGGGTTGTGCAAGTTCTACAATGGTCGCACAAGTATACTAACGCGCCTAAATTGGTCGCGCAAGTCACTTGTGCGCCCAAGGAGATAATCGCCCGGGGTCTTCTCCAGCCTATAAATACCCCCGGTGGGCCCACCATTTCAAGAGGAATTTTTCCAGAATTTAGATACAGAGCTCTGAACGCCCAAGTCTCTTCTTTAGGTCTTCCGAACACTTCTAAGGTAATTCTTTACCTAGAATGGAATGTCTAAACAAGAGGAGTAAGGTCTAAGTGTTAGAATTCACTAACACTTGCGCGCCTAAGTGTTTTACCCTTAAGAGAAATGGACACACTTGCGCACCACCCTACTTCTTCACCATAACTTTTGCGCCATATTATGGAAAACCTCTAAGCATGGTTCTAAAGGCTTTGATCAAGGATTTCCCAAATATTACTCTAAGGGATGAAAATCGCGCAAGTACCCATGTGTCGTGCAGGTATACCTGCGCGACCAGGACTTGCGTGCCCACGCAGTACCTGGGCGCCTACCAGGACATGTGTGCCCCTATCTTTTTGGGTTCCTTTACTGTCAATTTCACCCCTCTTATGTCATTCCACATCTCCTATTCAAGATTCAGTCTTCAAGACACTCTTCAAAGCCATTTATGGGATGATTTCTTGATTTGGTTTCCTTATCTGAAGGGAACTCAGTGGAACATCTCTCAAAACCTAGTGGTTTACAAATCTCTATGTCACTAAAGATTGAGATTTCATTCATTCAACCTCATCATTTAAGATAAGAGAATCCTTATCCTGAGCCTCCTTTTCATGAGTATGCCCCAGGACAAATCCTCATTAATCTGGGCATCCTCTTTATGAGTAAGCCCTAGTCTCAAAATTCCCAAATATGAGAATCCTCCATAGGTGTAAGCCCTAACCATAATTCTCTCCTAACCTGGACTTCCTTTTCAAGAATAATCCCCCGTCTCAAATATGGGAATCCTCCTTAGGAGTAAGTCCCAAGTCCCTTAATTTTCAAATCCCTTTAAACCTGGGCCTACTTTTCAAGAGTAATCCCCAGTCTTAATTTCCTTTTGATCTGGGCTTCCTTTTCATGAGTAAAACCCAATCACATTTCCCCTCCTAACTTGGGAATCCTCTTTCGGATTAAGCCCCAAGATTAGAGTATCCAAATCTCCATGAAGTCATATACCATTATGGACCCTGTTCATGGATTGCTTCCCTAGATTAAATATTAATCCTCATCTATTTTGGAAGTTATACACACATAAGCCCCACATCATTGCATCTTTCATGGCACAATTATCTGGTTTCACCAATACCTCTTGTCTCTCACACCGAGCATGACTCACATGATCTTAGAGTATAAATGTAATCATGACATCTTTATTTGAGCCATCAATCATGAATAAACATCATAATCCCTTATTTGAACTACGTGGGTTCTGAATCCTTTTCCAAAATAAAGGATAAGTAGGTATCCCATCAGTGGGTATGATCTCAACTCTGAAATAATCCATGTCCTCCTGAATGAAAATAAACTTCAAGTTCCCCAATGAGTGGATTTAAAACCAGTATGGTCATCATAATGACCAAGAGACTTTTATGTATTTTAAGGATACCATCAACTAAGAATATATAACAAATACAGATGAATCTTCATCGATGAAGAACCTCGAATACATATAAAGATTCTCTGAATTTCCTACATATCAATCATTGATTGTCAGACTAAAGGAAAGCTTATTTTATACTTGGTAATGAAATAAGGATTCATGCACATAACTTAAATATATAAAGAGAGTCCCAGAGTAGACAATAATTCCTATCAAAAAGGTGTGATGAGTCCGACCTCCCATCCTATCGACCAATGCAAATTCCCAAGCCTCATCAGTCCACAACTAATGAGTGCCTACCTTTGAAAGGAGGTCCAAATGGATATGGAATCATTGGATGTTTCTGGTTCTACGAACAAACCCATTAGAAACCAATTGGAATTTTTGAACCTTCAATCAACAAGGTCATCCTCCAATTCCAGAGGGAAACAATAAATGGTGAACTCGACGTGAATCCTTAACCAAGTTAAAATGATGTTTTACTTATTTATTAGGCCCCTATTTAAAACTCAATGAGAGGGGCAACAAAAAAATCATTGACATATGTTCTCATCCAAAAGATGTAGTGGATGAATTTATCTTGATTACGTCTATTATATCAAACAGACAACCTTTTCCAAGTTCTTCTACATTTCCAGAATGGCTGCTCTCAAGTTCACACCTGTGAATACTGCTGCTGCAAATGCCACTACTTCTACTCTTGTTGGATCATCGTCCGCTCTGAGAATGACATCACCTACTCAGCATCTTCAAAGCTAGGTATCAAACGCGCTGGTTAAGGAATACCATCAACACGGTACCATTACGACTCTAGAGGCTGCTTGATAAGCCCACCAAGTGAATAATTCACCCTGGTCATCTAGACAGCGACGACCATCGATCAAGAAGCAGGTGGTGCTAACTACCATCTCCAACTGTTTCGGGTCATTATCCCCGGAACACAATCACCATTCACTCCCATATTCTAGGGAGGTGAATGAGCAGGTCCCTCAGTGCCTTAATTCAAGGAAGCATGAGTCCTTCCTGAGTGATCCCATCAACCATTGCCACCAGACTCGTGCGGAAGTGCACCCTCAACCCGATGAGGGTGTAGACTCTAGGCTTTTGGCTCAGGTTCATCGAACCCATGCAGGAAAGACGAATCACCAGAGGCGAAATCCGGTTAACAGTGAGCATGTTCTCATCTCGGCCATCTCCGGAGAAGTCCACCAACCTATCATGGTGGCAGGAAATGAGAGGGCACACACTCCTACCCATTTTAATTCCGTTGTCCAGCAGACTCAGCTGGAAGCATCACGCCAATCCCGCTAGGCAATTCCAGTGGAGTACTATAGGCAGGAACATATACATGTTTATACATCATCAGCTAGTCAGCAGGCTCATCTGACTACATATGATGGAGCTCAACAACCATGTTCAGTGAAGTGCAATCTGTAGGCACATACACCTTGTAGTATTGATCAAGCCTACCAACAGTCTCGCTTGGTAGAATTTGGAGAAGTTACTTAGAAAGCTCCAGCGACAAACAGGAGGCAGAATCAACTCTCTGTCCCCACACTTGAGTACTATCAGGATTCACTGACAGGAAAAGGAGGACAAGAGCAAGCACATACACCTACTCCAATCACAGAATGGACGTATATCCCTATTCCGGTAGCTGAAGTCACCAAGAATATTATATCCATGGTGAAAGAGCAGAAGAAAATCCCAGATCATATTATAGATGTCTGCTAGGATATTATAACTACTTTAGTAGCACCATAGGGAAAGAAATTCCAATCTATCCCTACCAGTGGGGTGACACATCAACAATTCACTCCAAAACAGAAACACACATCTGTTCTAGTCCAAGATGGTTGTGGGGCATACTCCCCATTATCATACAGACAACCTAGTTAGGCACATACACCTGATTTGAGTGGAGATCATCAACCTAACCTGACCATCTCTCCTGATCAGGCACATACACCTGCTCAGAGCAGACACGTTCGTCAACAAGTGGTTTGCAAGGCGAGTAAGAAGACATCTAAGAAGAAGATCTACCCATTACAGTCAAGAGATCAAGAGCCGATCTATAACAAGGCCTTGCTCGATGCTGGAGTTCTTTAAGCCCTCAGACAATTATCTGTTGGAATCCAAGATTTTACTCCCTCATTTCCCTATAGTGGGAACATTAATTCAGAATGTCTTCAGCAGACACTTCCTCGTGAAGGCTTGCTTCATGACAGTTCGGTCGATCTTGAAGTTTCAACTTCAGTTGAGAGATATAATAACCCTCTGTGTGGACAGAAGACAATAGAGAAAAAGATATCATCTTTTATTGTAACCCACCATGGTGGTCCTCCCCATGATGATGAATTTCGCTGCGAAATTCCTCTCCATAGTAGTGATGCACATTTCCTGGAAAATGATTTAGTGGACAATGTAGTGCCGAGAAAGCCCTCTTATCTTGAGGAACTTTCAAATGAGAAACCAGTCATGTCTGATTCTTATCGCTAGTATGTGAAATACTTTATCAATAAGAAGATATCCCAGGGTATAGGTCATTCTCCAAACCACCCCTAAGTCATGCATCTTCTAGTTTGATCAGTAATTTATCTACCAATCTTGTTGAATCCGACGAAGCATCAAGGAAACACCATCTCTGGTCAAATCAAGTAGAATAATATTCATTGAATGATAAAGAGGAAATGATAAACATGAGAAAACAACTAGCGAAGGGTGAAGTGCCAGTCATGTTTTGGCATCTGGCTGACTCTTAGTATGACATCTAGAGATGATGATGGAATATGGAATTCATGATATTCATCTTAACATATCAAAAACTCTTTGTCAGTTGAAAAATAAAGTATTATCCTATGATGAATTTGAAAATCATCTTAAGATAATAAAAGGGTTACAACGTCAGATTGATTTGGAATCTCTATCAGTCTCTCGATATCCGAAGGTTGAAAAGTAGCAGAGAGCCCTTCAATGTTAATGCCTTGGAGCACTAAGAAGATTGCGCCAGTTAATTTCCATTTCCACATCTGGTATTCTTGTTAGAGGATGGGGTGTTCATGGAGCACTACATTTCACTATGCTCTCCAATCAGTAAAGCCCGCCGAAAATGGTCTCACACAATGTTATTGCCTGTGGCCGGCCACAATCAAATGTCTTTGTTTGTAATTAAAGGCTTTCCCAAGAACAAGTTTCAACTAGTTCCTCTCAAAATCAAGAATACAGAGAACAAGTTGTTTAATTACTCCTACATCAAGAAAATGAGAATATTGAGCATGCCTCTCGTATGGAGAAATCACATCATCAAGTGAAAGAAGTGTAATAAATCATCCAACGGTCTTTTGAACCGGGTGTTAAAAGTGGATACAGGTTAACGCATCCAGCTAAATTCTGCACTATGGTCTGCAAGATCAGGAGAGCTTTTATGAAATTCTCAGACATAGCATGTTAGGAGCCAGCCCAGCTTTCCAGACTAGGGACTCTTTTAACTCATCCCTCGGAATCAACAAATAGGATTTGAGGAGTTGATCAAAGACAGCATGAACAGCCCCAGTCCACCGAACTGGGTACTTTTTCAAATCCTCAATCCCTCCCTCAAAGAAATTTAGTCTTCTCTCGGTTAGGAAAGAATCCCCAAGAGGAATGAAGAGACAAATTATTAGGAGAATCTCTCCAAATTACGGTTCACCAAGAATTTCCTGAGGGATCGAATCAATGATAGGAAATGTCTCATTAGAGACATGGAAGAAAAAATATCACAGAAATGATGATAGAAGGGATGAAATGCATTATGAATCAATTAAAGTCATCAAAGTCATTGTTGATGATCCACCAAATGAGGCTCATTCAAGAGACTCAGATGAAGAGGTTCATGCTCAGGAAGTAGTATGCATGGTCACAAATGAGGAAGGTGTACATACACGAAATCAAAGGTTTACCCAAAATCAGAGTGTTCCTTCAAATAAACCACTTCCCCCTCTCCAAAATGAATCAAAAAAAGGGGAAGGGTAAGAATCAGGTTACATATCCTTCCTCTGGATAAGGCCAATCTCTCTCACTAGAGAAAAGATTTGCACAATAGGAGGAAGAGATGAAAGAATTGAGGAGGTTGAATGAAGAACTACTTCAGGGTAGTCTTCTTCATAAATATTCTGGAGTCAGTCATCCAAGGGAGATTTTTGCATCTACTGAGATGGATCAAGAATATCCTCCTTTATCAGTACACTCTCACAGGTCTAATCCTACGGGTCAAGTGCAACAACAATTGGACGTGCTACCATCAGTTGTAGTACCAGCTGCCATACCTATTCAAACTAAAGTCACTGCACCTGCCCAATTCCAAGTTCAACCGGATGTTTCTCAAAAGTTAATAACTACCATGGAGTCATTAATAGCTCGACTAGAGACTATGGAATGGAAGCGTGTGCAGGTTCAACCAGAAAAGAAAGATTACCCTAAATTGGTAGATTCAATATCTTCCACATCAAGTTTTGGGACCCTTGTATTCTCTATTTTCAAGGGATCAGGTGACCCTGAACAACATTTGATGCATTGCGTGTCTTGTTGTGATCCTATGATGGGAACTCCGGAGCAGCAAGAAGCAGTAAAACATAGATGCTTCGTGCGAACCTTGAAAGGACCATCTTTTGTCTGGTATACAAGCTTGAAATCTCGGTCAATTACCGGGTGGGAAGATCATTGCCAAAAATTCCTTCTTCATTTCATCTCAACATTCCCAAAGACAACAATTTTCGATCTTACAAACTGTAGGCAAAGGTAGAATGAAAGAGTGTCTGATTTCATTTCTCGCTGGAAAGGATTAACATATTCCCTGAGCTTAGCACTCCTTCAAGAGGAATTGTTGCCAATCTGTGTGGAAAATCTGTGTGATGAATTACGCACACCACTGATCCCTATGAAATACACAGGAGGGTTTTGAGACCTTACCTCAATCGCTCAACAGATTGAAGATTATCTTATATAGACTAAGGCTAAATCTCGTGTAATTCCACCAGCTCCAAGAAAGAGAAAGGTTAAAGCAGAAACAGATACAGTTATGCTTAAACAAGGACCTTTCCTAGCTTCTACCTCAAAACCATCATCTTCTCGAAGGCCTCCACCTTCTGAGCTTCAACAACGAAGGCCATTTCGTCAAGACGATCAAAGAGATCAAAGGCGGAAACAGTTTGATGAGTTGAAGAGTAACTTTTATTCATTTCGAAATGAACAAGTTCATGGTTACTTCATTTAGGCCATGGAGAATAATTCGGTTCAGCTACCAAGGCCCAAGAGGCCAAAAAAGGAAGGATATGAAGATCGTCCCAATTATTTCCCATTTCATCAGATGTTGGGGCATCCCATCTAGGCGGGTTTTTCCTTCAAATACCTTTTGCAAAAGATGGTCAACTTACGACAAGTCAAACTGAAAGGCTCTTCATCCCAGGTAGCATGTGTTACTACTACAGTTCCAGAGGAGGAAGGCAAGTGGCAAGATGTCCAAAGAAAAAATGAACAAAATATGATGATTGGATGATCAGAAAGACGATCAACCGAACTCATGATATTTTGCGAACACAATTGAAGAAACCAATTGTGCCTTCTGTCATGAATGCCGCAACAAAATCCTCTTCATAGGGAAAATCCTGAAAAGTGTGGCATAATTCCATGAAGGAGGAACAATAAGAAGAAGATGAGTATGTGTCAAAACCTATGTTTTCATTGACTCTAGCATATTTCATGCCATCTACTTCGAAGCAACGGGCACCACCCCACCAAACAGCACAGCCTAAATTGTCTAGTCAGGAAGAGTCCTCATCGGATGAAGAGTTGATTTTCGATTCTGTTAATATGATTCAATTAACATATCCATATTCTAGTTGCAGTTTGGATTACAATGAGCCCAAATTCCCTATATCAAATAGAGGAATCAGAGGAAGTTCCATAGGCTCAGGATACAGGGGAAGACGTGGATCTTTCAGAAGCCACTATTCAAATTCTACCACTACTAGAACTGTGTATGCAGCAGAAACTCGTGGTAGATCCCTTCAGCGAGCTCAACAAGAAAAAGAAAGTTTTTCTACCAATAGAAAATTCAGTCCTGGCATGGTTATTTTGGAAGACTGGTTGAAGGTTCCATCTTCTTCCTCTCAGCAAGTAAATGGATCTAATCGGTCTAATCTTCCAAAACCATGAATATTACCAACTCTTATCCCTATACAAGATGAATCAACATCCAAAGCATCTGCTTCTAAGGCACCTACTAAACCACATGTTACTATTAGGAAACACAGACCTCTGGATCAAAAGTATGATGTATTGAAACACCTGGACCAAGTACCGGCCAATTTATCAATTTTGGATGCTTGAAATATGTTAAAGGATCTTCGGGAGGCACTCATCGAGGCTTTTTCAAGTCCACAAGAGTTTGAAACTGAAATTGTTGCAGCTGAAGTCTATCACATAGAGGATAATCCTACAGAATTCCATGCAGTGATATCTTTCACAGATGAAGATGAAGATGATGGCATGCATGGACATATTAGACCTTTGTACTTATCTGGCAAGGTCAATGGTGTAGACATCCAAAGAGCTTTCATTGATAATGGTTCAGGAGTCAACCTCATGCACATTCATACATTTCGGTGACTGGGACTCACAGAATCTAATTTATCTCTTTCTACCATGATGTTACAAGGATACGATAAAAATGAACAAGAACCATTGGGTGAAGTTACACTCGGAAATCAGTTTGGAGATCTTGTATCCAATTTAGATTTCACGGTTCTTGATCAAGACTAAGCCTTCAACATCTTGCGTGGAAGACCCTGGCTACATCAACATGTGGCTATCCCTTCATCATACCATCAATGTCTCATGTATTGTTTTGATGGTCAAGTTGGGACATTTTATGGTGATAAGGCCTCGTTAAAGACATGTGAGACTCAATACATTGAGGATGAATTCTATCACATGAAGGGAAGGGACAAATCCACTGTAAAGGAGATTACCAATGTTAATGCTCCGTATGGTTTGGAGAAGATTCCAGTAAATCCATTTACACATGTGAGTACAGATTATGTGTTACCTATAAGTCAAATTGGCAAGATAGACCCAAATCAAAATAATCTTATGGAATGATCCATAATGTCAATTATGGAAATAGAGCTAGAAAACATGGGGGAAATTGGTAACCCACCATGCAGAGATGAAAGCACAAATGGTGACATCTTCATTTCATCTGCTGAAATCCAACAAGTCTATACTTCACCAATTAGGCCAGAAGAAGTTATAGAAACATCTAAGGTAAACAATGATGTTGATTCTAAATCCATCATCTCCTCTTTATTACCTAAATAAGACCCTTCATCATCAATCAGGTCGGAAATGGAATCTTCTTCTTCAAGATGTGCAAATTTTGACATCTTTTCTAATCATGAAAATTATGCTTCATCATCTACTATGCAAGTAGAAATAGAAGAAATAACACATGTTGAAGAAGAAGAGGAAGATCTCAGAGGCGCTCCTCCAACATTTGAAAATGGTATCTCTACCACCATGGATGAACTCAGAGAAATTAATCTGAGTACAAAAGAAGATCCACGCCCCACTTTAATCAGTGCGGCCATGACTCTAGAAGAACAAGATATGTATATTTCCTTTTTAAAGAAAAATCGAGACATATTTTCTTTGAACTATACAGAGATGTCTGGGATTGATCCTGATGTTACTACTCATCATTTGGGTTTACCAGAAAAACATCGAGTATTTAAGCATGCCATAAGAAGAACACACCCAACTTACACTTCCAAAATTGAAGCTGATGTGGATAATCTTATCAAAGCTAACTTCGTCAAAGAAGTTCAATATCCCAATTGGTTGGCTAATACTGTCCCTATAAAGAAGAAGAATAGACAAATTAGATTTTGCATCGATTTCAGAGATCTTAATCGGCATTGTCCTAAGGATGATTTCCCAGTTCCAATTACAGAACTTTTAATTGATGCAACAGCTGGCTATAAAGCACTTTCCTTCATGGATAGATATTTCGGAGATAATAAAATCCGAATGACCCTAGAATATGAGGAATCCATAGCCTTCATAGCCCCTCAGTGTGTGTTTTGCTATCGGGTAATGCCCTTTGGCTTGAAGAATGCAGGTGCAACATATCATCTTTCCATGCATCGTATCTTCAAACCCTTTTAGGGAAGTTCGTTGAATGATATGTAGAATATTTGGTGGTTAAATCCAAACAAAGTTTTAATCACTTGGATGATTTGGAAGTCATATTCTGCAATCTTCAACAACATAATTTGAAGATGAACCCCTTAAAATGTGCTTTTGGGGTTACCTCAAGAATATTTCTTGGCTTTGTTGTACGCCATCGTGGTATTGAAGTCGATCCTGAGAAGACAAAGTCAATACGTGGTATGTCACCTCCTCTAATTTTGAATTAATTAAGAGGACTTCATGGACACTTAGCCTATATTCGGCGTTTCATGGCCAATTTGGCAAGAAAATTTTACCCTTCACCAAATTAATGAAGAAGGGAGTCACTTACCAGCGGACTGAAGAATGTCAAGAATAATTTGATATTCTCAAGATATACCTCTTGAGTCCACCGGTACTCATGCCACTTTTTGAAAGAAGACTACTTATCCACTACGTGACAGCTCTAGAGCGATCATTGGGTGCCTTTCTTGCTCAGAATAATGATGCTGGGAATGAAAACAGCCTCTACTACCTCATTCAGACTATGCATGAAGCAGAAACCTAGTATGCAAATATTGAGAAGTGTTGCCTGGCATTAATCTTGGTAGTTCAGAAGTTGACACACAACCTGCAACATCATGAGGTCCAATTGGTCTCTCGAAATAACCCACTCAAATTCATCCATAGTCATCCAATGCTTACAGGACGTTTGGCAAAGTGGGTAGTTATTTTGCAGCAATTCAACATTCAGTATGTGTCTCAAAAGGCAATAAAGGGCCAATCTCTGGCTGATTTCCTGGATTAACACCCTTTATTGAAAGACATATCTTTAGATATTGAACTTCATGATGAGGAAGTCTTCTCTATTCAAGAAATTCTTCATACATGGGAAATTTATTTTGATGGTGCTTCCAAAATTCCAATAGGGAGGAAAATGGAAAATCCTAAATTTAACAATGTTGGATTAGGAATTGTGCTCATTTATCCAGAAAAATCGATGTTACCTTATTCCTTCTTATTGTCGGAATGTGTTACAAATAATGAAGCGGAGTACCAATCTCTCATTGCAGGATTGGAATTGGCGCTCCAAGCACAAGTGAATCACTTAAAGGTGAAAGGTGATTCAGACTTGGTAATAAAACAAGTCAATGGGGATTATTCCATCATAAAAGAAGAACTAATCCCTTTGTATGATTATGTCAGAGATTTAATGGAGGAATTCCATTCGGAACCGAAATTTTCTTATGTCCCAAGATCACAAAATGCCCAAGCTGATGCACTGGCTAATATAGCCACAGCTCTGGAAGATCCAAATCGGGACAATACAACAATCAGTATTTCCCACTTTCATGCAATTTCACCTTATGTTCGAAGCACAAAAGTGCAAATTAATGAAATTAGTCTCATTCCTGAACCATATGGTCGTACTACAGGATGGATGTCACCTATCAGGGAATACCTTCAAAATGGAACACTTCCACCAGATAGTGCCGGGAAATAACAAATCTAGCGACGTGTGGTCAATTTTACTCTTTATTATATCCCAGATCACCTAGAGAAAATTATCTACAAACATGGTTTTGATGGAGTTCTCTTCATATGAATTAATGGTGAAGAGACAATGGCTATCATGAAAGAATTGCATGCAGGAGTCTGCGGTACCCACCAGTCTAGACATAGACTATCTGATCAGATTCGAAGACTTGGATACATTTGTCCTTCAATGATACAATATTGTGTTGATTTCACAAAGAAGTGTCTTTCATGCCAAGTACATTCCATATTAACTCATCAACCTCCAGAGTTGCTTCATACTGCTAAATACTCGTGGCCATTTTCCCCATGGGGAATGGATGTGGTGGGACCTTACCCTTCAGCTATGGACAAGCAGTTTAAGTATATTCTTAATGCTACTGATTTCTTTCCCAAATGAGCAGAGTCAATACCTCTTATGGAAGTCAGTTCTAAATTCATTTTTATCTTCATCAAATCTAACATCATTACCAGATTTGGTGTCCCTTATACTATATTGATGGACAATGGCACCAACTTCTGTTCATCCAAGGTGAAGAAGTTGTATCAAGAATACAACATCAAATCCATCCATTCATCTCGGTATCATGTAGCGGCCAATGGCCATATAGAAGCTTTCAACAAGACTCTCTCTAATATACTACAAAAGATGGTGGATAAATATAAGAAATCATGTCCTAATAAACTCTTTCATGATTTATGGGCTTATCGGACTTCCACCCGCACTACAACTCGGTCAACTCCATATTCACTGGTATATGGAATGGAAGTCGTCTTCCCCATTGATGTTAAATTGCCTTCACTTAGAGTAGCCATTTGTGATCAGTTATCTACAGATGAACAATAACAAAAGCAATTGAATGACTTAGAATGGTTAGATTAGAAAAGATTGTGTACTTTTCACTACTTGGAAGTCTATTAGAATCGAATAGCATGAGATTTCAACAAAAAAGTTCATCTTCGTTCATTCAATCAGGGAGAATTGGTATTAGTTCTCAAAACTCCAATGATACCAGGAAAGAAACCTCCCAATCTTGAGCCAAAATGGTACGGACCTTACTCAATACATAAGGTCTACTCCAATGGAGCTTATTCTTTAATCTCAATGGATGGATATCTCATCACTACTCCAACCAATGATAGATTTATAAATAAATATTTTGTATGAACAAAAAATACATCCATGGTCCGTACATATGACCTTAAACTATTTTTACTCTCATCCAACATGATGAAAAACTATGACAACCTAACTACATGACACTAAACTGTGTAAAAGTATTTTACGTCTGGAAAGACGTTAAACTACATAACCAACGGTCCATTCATATGACCTCAAACTATTTTCACATCCCTTATGTCCATCATGACGTTAAACTGCACCATCCACGGTCCATACATATGACCTTAAAATATTTGTGTTACTTTCGTCTCACACGACATTAAACAGTGAAAAAGTTCCCTAATTCTTCCAACATAACATTATACTGTGTCCCCCTTCATCGTGTTTTCTATATGATGTTAAACTATATAGAAGTCCCTTTCGTCCAACATGATGTTAAACTGCATAACCAATGGTCCATGAATATGACCCTAAACTATTGGCACTTACGTCCAACTTGACGCTAAACTGTATCGTCCCTTTTTCATCCAACATGGCGTTAAACTATGAAAAAGTCCCTAATACATCAAACATGACATTAAATGGTGTACTCTTTTGTCCTTACAGCATGACATTAAACTACATAGTCCACTTTTTTTCCAACATGACATTAAACTGTGTTGTAGCCATCGTCCTAACTACATGACGCTAAACTATACAGAAAGTCCTTTGATACGTCCTACATGACATTAAACTGTACTTTGTCCCTGCTACATGACACTAAACTGTGCAGCACTTATAGTCCTAACTGTACGACTTTAAACAGCATAGTCCTTTTATATGTCCTACATGACATTAAATTGTGCATCGTTAAGGTTGTTGTTACCTCTTGTTTCTCACACCGGGTATGACTCACGTGATCATAGAGAAAACATCAACCATAACACTCTCTCTAAGCTACTAACTATGTTTAAGTCCCAACAACATCATTTTTTAGGTCGTTGTCCCCAATAACAACTTGATCATTAATTCATTCTTTAATTGAAATATGTGGACTTTGATCCTTGCCTTCCAGGCTGGGTATGTATAAAACCTCCCAAGTTTCAAGCCCAAAACCAATATCTTCACATCGGTTCACCTCCATCTTATACGATGTTGATTCGTGAAACCGTCCCCAGAATCAATATCTTTACAATGGTTCACATTCATCCTTTATATATGATGTAAAACTGTGCAACACTTTTTGTGATGTATGACAATAAACTACAATATTCTTTGATACCCTCACAAAATAGGGAACCATTATTTACATTGATTTTTAAATCAAGTTTCATTCCAAACACTACGTGCATACATGGCAGTGCCAAAACCTTTTATCTTGGGTTAAACCATCATTGCACTCAAGTCCCCTTTCATCCTTCACATGTACAAACCAAATTTGTACAGAGGGTATTTATAGAACTACGTGGGCTTGATTCCAATCCTTATGGGATACGTAGGAACATTCGAGTGTACCTAGAATCCAGCCCCAAGTCTTTTGGGTCTAACCCCAAATTCCACTTTCAGTCCCTTGGATGAAAAGTCCCCATGAAAACACACTCTATGTATATCTTATAATGGTCCAAGATCTATGGCGCTAAACAAAGATCTCCAATCCTTTTGTCCCACACGACGTTAAACTGTTGTTCAAGAACTACGTATGGCTTGATTCCCATCCTTATGGGATATGTAGTGAAGCCCAACATTTTCATTTAGGACCCAGCCACAACATGGTTATGGTTAGCATTGATTTTTTTATCTTTGTAAACATTGGACAATACCCATATTTATGTGTCATAATCCTAACGTTAAATATTTTCAGATCTTCATAATCCTTTTCTTAACTTCTAATCACAAAAGGCCTGAAATTTGGAGAGTTCTTTTACGTGACCATGCAGCATGTTCCCTTAGGCGGCCTTGCATAAAAAGTCTACATAACGGACATGTTAGCCAAAAGATGATATTATTTAACTATGAAGTCAATTCCCTTAGGTGGCCCTACATAATTAAACCCCCTAACGGGTTTGTTAAATACTAGAAACTTCATTCTTGTGAAGAAAGCTACTTTTGTCCTTATTTTTCTTAATGAAAATATGTAGGGATCCACAAAAATAGCCATCCTTAACATAATTTTCCCATATCCATTCTCATGATCTGAAAGTATTCAAGTCTATGGTTTATATTCTCCTTCCCTATGTTTGGGTCAGACCTTTGTAAGAGTGATATTCTTCCAGTTCTTCGATAATCTTGTTTGGAAATATCTTCTCCATATTCAAGTACCACTTTCCATACAAAAAACTCTATACTTTGGAAACTTTGAATCTTCATAAACTTTCTCTGGCTTTTTAGCACTAGGAAAGTAAATTTCTGAGAGTTCTTCTTCCTGACTATGCAGCACATGCCCTTAGGCGGCCTTGCATAAACAGTCTACATAACAGACTTGTTAGCCAAAAGATACTATTTATTTGACTATGCAGCCAATGCCCTTAGGCGGCCCTACATAATTAAACCCCCTAACGGGTTTGTTATATAATGGTAACATCATTTTTGGAAACTACTTCTTCTATGGCCTTTTAGCTATTTTTCATATCATTCCTCAGATTCAAATATTCATAAGTCATAGTTTACATATTTTCCCTCATACTTGAGTATGGTAATGTGTTTTTAGATAAATTTTTAAGTAATTGAGTCAATTCTAATCCATTTTGGTCAAATCTATTTCGACCTTAAACATTCACATTTTTTATGTCTGACGTGCATGAATTTAAACTGCCCACAAAATAGAAAGGAACTCTTAATAAAATCCATGTTCCATCTCACTAAACATACATTTTGAATGATTTAGGTAACATTGAGAAATTAAAAGATTCAATGTTTGTAGGGTTATTTACATTAATCCTAGTTAAAATCAAACTATGCTTACTAGGCCCATTGGCTTAGGTAAAATTTAAAGCAGGTAGCAGGAAAATAGGTGAAAGAATGATTAAAGGTGAAAAATTTCTTCATTTGATACATAAGAATTAGGAGGACATACACAGATTGGATTCTCTTCTCTTTTTCAGGAAATTACAAGAGGCTATCAACATAAGTCTTCAATTGATGAGCCGCATCTCGAGCTTCATCAGCAGCTATGTGAAGCTCATGCACTCGACAAACTTCACTCTTTTCAGCCTGATGGAGTGCTTTCTTGGAATCTTCAATGGCTTTTATACAATTCATTTGAGCTCCCTCCAGTGAATTATTGAGTTGATCAAGTTCCCCAGTAACCGCATCTAACTCTTGCTGAAGGTGCATCTTCTGAACAACTTTATCTTTGACCATATGCTTCAGCTCCTTCATCTTGGCAGCATAGCCAACTTCAGCTCGGGATAGTGTAGCCTCAAATTTGCTGATATTGACTAACAGCTTTACCCTAGATAGATCTTCATGGAACTTTTGTTCCTGCTCCCTTTTTGAGATGACTTGTTTCACCGCGGTATGGATCTCTTGGTATCGAAAACCGCCAAGCCCTAGCATGACAAACTGGGACGACAATCGAGGGATATTCGATGATTTCTCTTTTAAATGAACTTCAGATATGATTTTCCATATGTTGTTCCACGCCTTGCGTTGTGAAAAGCTGAATGCCTTAAGCACCTCAGGGTCTGATTCAACGTCATCATCACAGGGGGGCATGTAATCAAGGATTAATGTACTTAGGGAAGTTCCATGTTCTACTCCTTCCCCCATAACCCTAAGAGCTTCACATTCTACTATTGTTTGGGTGGAGGTGGAAACATCACCTCCAGTTCTAGACACTAAAGTTGATAGCCATGATTGATCAATTAAAAGTATGGTTAGTTTCGTAGAATAGTGGAAGTTGGTTGTCAATCTTGAAAACTCGGTACAATCATTACCTAACAGTAGATCAGCAGCTTGAGAAGACTCCTCCCCATATTTATCAGTTTCAACAGGATCTCTAAGATGGGTCTCAGGAGGGTTGTAGACGCTGAAAATATTATGTAACTCCTAGAGGAAGTTTCGAAATGGAAAAGTGAATTCATATTTCGGAATCAGAGGCCCGGTCTGGAGGCCCAAGAAGTGGTGTGCGAAATAAAGGAGGGCTTGCACGAAATAAAGATGTGCACGAGAAGAATTCCCAGAATTCGCGTAATCGAGCCGTTGGTGCGTGCGCAATTTTGCGCGCCCCGGTTCCGCACGGTGAAGCTTTGCGCATCGACGATTCCTATCATGGAAACTTTCGTGTGACGCCTGGATTTCACGCCGGCTGATACCTATAAATAGAATCCGACCCCAGATGGTTTGGGGGTTGAGGAATTCGGATCGGCTCCCGTGTGCGCAATTAGAATCCCCCCGCGCGCAATATAACTTCCAGGTAATCCCCCTTTTCACGCAACCTATCCCCGGGGTTCGCCTTTGCGTGAAACTCCACAGGTTTAAGTGAATTTTCCTCCTCCTCTAGGTACATACCTTGCACGCGATCATTGTCCCTTGCATGCAATCCCCTTCTGTGCACGCAATACCTTGCGCACAATCACCAATCCGAACAATTATCTGGCCCTATTGTACGTCATCCCGGTGTTTTGTGCACAAACCTTCCTTTTGCGCGCAACACCCAGGACCCCTTTACCTTGATGCCCCTTGGCTGCCTTTCCGCGCTGGCACCTGATGTCTTCCCAGCCGAGCATGCGTTCCATGTGTTGTTTTCCTGTACGTCCTTCCAGGCTCGTATGAAGTAACCTCAAGGTCCCTTGGGTGGTGTTTCCCGTTGCGTTTCTTTTCCTTATGCTTCTCCGCATAGGCATGCTAACGGCTATTGCTTCTTCGCATAGACACGCTAACGTGGAACCCTCAATGGTTCGCCCTACGTCCCCCCTTCACTGCAGCCTTGCCGATGCCCTCCCTCCCACAAGGGGTAGAGGTCATTGGGCATGTAAGCCCTAGGGGTGTGGAGCGAACCCACCTCGTCCAATCTGCAGGACATTAAACTGCTAAGCACCTCATCCTTAACACATGATGTTAAACTGTGGTCTGACCTCGTGCTTCGAACGCAGGGTCCCCCCGCTCGGACATTTTTTATGCCTCTCGTCTCCATGGGAATGGACTCTTCCTCGCATGGAATCAGATCCTCCTTGTCGGAGTGGCGTTTGTCCACGGGGGAAGGGTTGTCTCAGAGCGTAATCCCCTAGCCTCTCTTACGGAAGGTTGCACCCATGCACCTCCGTACTTCCCCCTGCCAAGGCCAGTGGAGTCCCTTTCCCACTGCACTTTGTCTCACCACGGGCCTCCACCCTAGAGTAAGCCCTGACACCCAGGGCCTCTAACCACGCGTAAACCCCTGTTTCCTCTTTGGGCCGCTCCACACATAAGCCCCATTCCGCTTCTCATGGACGCACCCTTCGCGACATGATCATCTGGTCCCTACTGTCTCTTGTTTCTCACACCGAGCATGACTCACGTGGGCTTAGAGAGCGCATCGACCATGACATCCACCATGGTCCGACTCAGAGCATAAGCCCCATATCCACCATGGGCCGCCTCAGAGCGTAATCCCTATATCCACTATGGGCCGCCTCAGAGCATAAGCCCCATATCCACCATGGGCCGCCACAGAGCGTAAGCCCCATATCCACCATGGGCCACCCCAGAGCGTAAGCCCCATACCAGCGAACTACGTGGACTTTGATCCGTGCTAACACATGGTACGTAGGAAGCCTCCACGACGTTCAAGCCCACCACCCGGTCGTTCCGACCTCTCCATGTCGGTTCCCCGGCCACCATGGGCCGCCTCAGAGCGTAACCCACATATCCACCATGGGATGCCTGAGAGCGTAAGCCCCATATCCACCATGGGCTGCCTCAGAGCGTAAGTCCCATATCCACCATGGGCCGCCTCAGAGCGTAAGCCCCTGATCCCTTGTCCCGCATGACGTTAAAATGTATTCCCTCGTCTCGCATGACGTTAAACTGTATCTCATCCCGCATGACGTTAAACTCTATCCCCCCTCTTGGGCCATATCAGATAATAATCCCCATTCCTCACATCCACGTCTCATCCTGACTTCCCCCCTCAAGCCCACGTGACTTGGGAAGCACATGCCCTAGCCTGGAGATCTCACTTCCTTCAGCCTCCAATCCATGAATCCATTCTCACGGGTCGCCTTTTAAAGTGTCCCACTGTATCACTGAACTACGCAGACATTGATTCCCTGCCATGGGGATACGTAGGAAGCCTCCACAAGGTTCAAGCCTATCACTCCATCATCCATCCTGATCCTTACCCGGGCCACCACATCCCAGTGAGATCATGCCACCCCATTCCACTCCATAGTATCCGGGAAGCTGCCCACGTGCTGGCCCCAACATCGGTGTTCCCCTTAGGCGGTCCTTCAATCTGATCCACTCTCAGTGTTTCGATCAGTCTGATCCATCTCTGCAAGACGTTAAACTCGCGGCATACCTCGTGTTAAACATGGGAATTGGAGGAAAACCTCAGATGGTACACATTCCCCGCGTTCGATGTGGGATGCCTCGGGCTTCCGCGCCCTCGAGAAGCCCTATGATAAGGGACAGAAGCCAGACATGCTGATCCCCATCATCAAGAAATGAAAACAACACCCCAACGTGACCATTCTCTTCACCGAAGGTTGCTGCCCCGACAAGACCCCTTGGAGCATCTCGACAGAAGCATCGTAATTAACTGGAGTCCATGCAGATATGGAACTGGGAATGAGCTTCACGAACCCGTCTTAAATCTATAAGGGAGACCCAGATTAGGTGACGAGCTCCGAGGAGGAATCCACGGAAGGAAGAACCAACATCCCATCATCCCGGTTTCGATCAAGGATCAGACGTCCCTGAATTAGGAGCAGATTTTTCCTGCCTTTGGAAAGCGGGAATGCAGGGCAACGAGCCGCATGTCCTCCCATGCGTGACGGACACGCGCCCGCGCCCCGGCGTAAAAATGTCGGAAACAGAAAATGGTGAACCCTATGTGAAGCTCTCCTCCTCAATATGGGGATAGGTAGCATTCCGGATGTCAGAAGATCATCATGTCACCAGGTCTGGTTACCTATCACCGGGACGTGAAACCCGCCGGGGGTTGAGGCAGTCTGGATGTTGTGCACTCCGTTCTGTGACGTCGTTAGTGTGGATCCCTCTCGCCGACCATAGAAGACGGAATGACGTTGGGCTATTGGTTGTCAATTTCTTTTCCTATTAGTACTACTGGGTTCATCTCCCTACTTCCAGGAATCAGATCACTGCATCTGGAGCTCGATCGCCACCTGCCCACCGGTGCAGGGGTAGGGGCAGTACCAACGCGGCTACACAGCGCGGTCCCGCCGTTTGCACAGCCACTCTGGCTCCGGTTTCCATGACTGTCGGGTGCTCTCGCCCCCTCTCCCAGTCAGAAATCATCCAGCGAAGGGTGATGAACGACGTGGTTCGTAGGTACTATGTGGAAGGGATCATCCCCACCAGGGGCCTGGCCCATTTGTATATAGAGGCGGTTGCGCCTCACTATCATCACCGCCCCCGAGGGCTGCGCAAGGAGCCGCCGCCCCCACCCTGACGTTCAACCGCTTCAGGAGCCTATCCCCGGAGAACCTTGACACATCTGTCCCCTACGCCACTGAGATGGGGGATGTCCGGGTCCGCCCGATCGGAGACTCGTCCTAGGGGTTAATGGCATGAACCCCCGCCAGGCTGCATCGACGTCATCGCCCGGCTCCTCGGGCTGAGGACCAGGCATTCGTTGTGCCCACACCACCGGCTCCAACTATCTGACCCGATGCCAGCGTCGGGCACGAGCAGAAGATAATGCTTGTCCTGGGGCACCAACCTCAGCAGCCACTGTGGCCCGAGCCACTGCTGACTCCCGCTACCAGACCGATGCACACGTTGAGTAGGGGCAGTCACATGCCTGACTGGGATCGAGGCCCCGACCTACCTATAGTCAGGTTGGGTCGACCCTCCCAGTCACGGGCACAGGCAATGGCCACCATGGACCAATCTGTGGTAGTGCAACCCATCAGGAAGGCTCATTCCATGCCACTGATCTGGAAAGCCAAAGGCTTCTTCACGATAGCCACGCTTCGGGTATGACTCCTTTCAGTTCCCACTACACTGGGTATGAGGTCACTCCCCCTACCGTTGGTCGCGAGTATGGATCTGTTGCGTATCCAGTCGCTCACTCACATGGAGGTCCTCCCCATGTCCCTTTCGACATCTGTCCAAGTGATTCCCACACCCCGGCCTTCAGTCCCCTCTGCCCCAGCACTATTGCGTCCAGGGGACTCCTCGACAGAAATCATCCATACTCTGAGGAGATACCCATGGGCAGGAAGGCGGGGTGTTGTCGACCTAGGAGGAATGTCAGGGGAGTCCGGATAGAAATTAGACCGGTCCGTTTCTCAGACTCTGAGGTGGAGTACGACTCGACGGTGGAACCTTCCCTTGGACCCTCTGAGTCGAGGGCAGGGATGGGGACGCAGCACGTCAGACTCGTACTCCCTGAATGCGAGATCCCTATGATTCCCTCCTCCCTCCGAAGGTATATCTAGGATGACGAGGACTTGGCGTACCCCAGGGGTCAAACCCGCAGTTATCACTGGCCTCCTCGAAAGCCCCTTCCACCTCAGTCAGGGAGGGTGGGGAACTTTTATGGGAACCAATGGAAGAGTCACAAGGCGACACACCCTCGGAGATCACCGACACTGTGACAGGAGGCCCATTCGCTGGCCCATCCTATCGCGGCGTGGCAGCTAGGGCACTGAAGCCCTTGGAGGACGACTCAGGGATCGGCGACCAATCATCCTGTTCGCCATATTTCCCGCCAGCCATCCCACTGGCCCGGTTTCCTACCTCGGCGCTATTTCTACCTCCCCGAAAATTCTAGGTTGATGAGCCGGGGCAGCAAGGTCCGGACCCCGAACCAGATTCATGGAGCTTCTGGACTGTCCTCGCAGCAGGCCACTTCCCCGAGAAGTTTTGGCCGGTCACAGGATCAGATTTTGATATGCCAGAGTCACTAACCTCGGGAGAGTTTGAATGTTTCTGCTAGACTCTTTGGTTGACTCACTCTCATCTTCTCCGTCAGCTAGCGCCTTATCCCGACAGTCAATCACATCTTGAGGATATCAGTGAGCAGTGTCGTCGTGTCGACCTGGCAGTACTCCCTACGATTCGGCACCCGAGTCGCCTAGCCACCGCAGGGCCCTCCACCAACAATGTGTCCAAAGTTTTCAACTACTCCGAAAGGTTATCGAGGAATCCACCCCCCACGTGAACATCCGTGGATGGGGGCAGTACGCTCCCATTCTTTTCTGTGCGATCCGCCGACAGCCCGATTCACCGGGAGGCCCTGAGGGAATATTGCCAAAGGCAATGGCGGTCAACATGGATGACCTTTCAGATGAGGGAAACAGTGTGGAGCTCCTCGATGGGGACTCACCCCCTGAGGAAAATCCACCACTGGACCCACCTGGGAGGATTACTCACCACCAGAGGAGCCTCCTAGGTCTCCCCACACCCACTGAGGCACTGACACTGAGCTGAAACATCGGCAAGGGTAAAGAGCATGTCGGGGCTATCCAGCTCACCGACCCATATGCCTCGGTCCAGAAGGCAAAGGAAGACTCTGAGAAGGCCATGTTATGCCAGCAGCTTGCTGAGAAAAAGAGGCTGGTTGATGAGCTCTTGGGTGAACGCATTGCAGAGCAGCGGCCTGACTACGATAATCCTACGTCAGGACAGCAGGGGTAGGAGCACCTACCCCTTTCCGAGATTCCCCCGGGAAACTTCAACCATGTCGCGTTCGCCGACAGGGTAGAGGTCGGAGCCCATGGAAAGAGGGCGTGATACGTCTCTTCGAACCCTTACGAGTTGCGGGATCACCTGGGGGACCATGCTCGGGTTCCTCCTGCTGCCCCGAGAGTCGCTCTGCTAGCCTCCCTGCGAGCTGCTGAGCTTGACCACCAGATTGGAGAGCCCGGAAATGCGCTTGTGGTTAGAGATCCCCGTCAGGACAGGAATCCGTGTCCGGACGATCTGATGGAAGTACTCATCGCCCCCGTGGAGGCCCTGAAAACTCAGTAGGTGGAAATCCCACCAGATGGCAAGCCATACCCATCATGGGTGGATGATATGTCGGCCCTTCCGGGATATAGGAAACCCGCCTTCGCCCCCTTTAACGGGACTAGAGACCCGCCACAACACATGGCCCACTTCAACTCGAGGTGCGGTCCTATGTTAGAGACATCGGCGCAACAGGAGGCTGCCAAGCTCTATTGCTTCGTTCAGACACTAGAAAGACCAGCCTTTGTCTGGTATAGCTAGCTCCTGTTGGATCTGTGACTAGCTGGGAGGACCTTCGTCGGCAATGCCTCTACCAGTTCAGCTCCGCAACCCAGAAGATGAACATTCCATACCTCTTCAGGTGAAAACAGAGGCCCGATGAGCAGGTCACGGACATCGTCGCCCAGTGGAAGAGGCTCACGTACTCCCTTGACATGCCATTAACTCAGGATAAATAATTGAAAATGTGTGTAGGGAATGTCAAGGCAGAGCTGGTTCCTTCTCTGATCACTCAGAATTACCCTGGAGGGTTCCGAGATTTCTCAGACAAGGCTCAACGCCTCGAAGAAGCCCTGAAACAGGCCAGTCAGGCACGCCCACTGCCTCTTGTAATCCCTGCAAGGAGAGATTCCAGATCCGAGCCCACTACTATAGCCCAGATAGAGGCTCTTAGATAGCTAGGGTTTCTACCTGTAAGGCCAGCTTAGCAGCCCCATAGGGGTCCACCCCAATGGGCACAACCTCCGGCCCAGCAGCGACCGCCTCAAAATCGGCAGGCACCTCCGCGTGACGCACCGCCACCACCCAGGAGAGATAATCAGGCTATGCCTCCTCGGCATGCTCCTCCGGCCCCTGGTCATGCTCATCCTCCAAGAGCCACCTTTCCAGACAGAAGTAATAGGTTTTACTCCTTTGACAAGGCCCAGGTCCCCGGCTATTTCCGTAGCACCTTGAAGCAGAGGATCGTGCAGCTTCCTAAGTTCCGGAAGCCAGAAGAGGCACGTCTCACTGATCACCCTCAACTTCCCTTATCACCGGATCCTGGGACACACCATTCAGCGATGCTATGTGTTCATGGACTAGCTCCAAGACCATATTGACAACAACATAGTCAAGTTGGGCCCAGCCCCAACGCAGGTGGCAGGTGTCTTTGTGAGATCAGATGGCAGCAGCGGCAACGAGGATGAGTGTCAGCAGGTTTCCGACCGTGGGTCTCGGACGTATAATGACTGGATGGCCCGCAGGACGGTTGCCTATGCCCATGGCATCATCTATGCCCGCCTGAGTTAGCCAGAGCCCTCAGAATCTGCGATCGCTGCTTTGGCATCGTCGTCCCAGCCTACCTCTTCCCAGAAGAGCAAGTGGTGACCCAAGAAGAAAGAACGTGCCCTGCCAGTGCCATCATCTTCCCGTACGCTTGGAGTTTTTATGCCCCCAGAGATGGGGATCCCTCCGAGACTGCGTCCGGTAGTGGATGACTCCTCAAGTGAAAGCCCGGGGTATGCTTCGGTTAACACTATAGAGTTGGTATGTCCCTTTTTGAATCCCGATGATGAGGAACTCCAAGTGGACCTCCCCAATGTCCCCAGTCGTCGTTAACGTCGGTGGAGCCGTGGCTACGTGAATCGCCGGGGCATGGCAGTCATCACCTCCAATCAGGTTGTGCATGCTACTAAGACCAGGCAGTAGGCCTGATACAGAGATCTGTGCATGTGGTCCCCTCACCCGATGTCGACGGGTTCGCCTCCACCACTGGTTGTGTTGCTGGATCAGGCAGGACCACCTCGTCTGTGTCGCAACCAGCCCTTCCCTGCCACCGGCTGACTACAGCCTTCCAGTCCTAACGCAGCTGCCACCTCCTGAGCTTTGACTAGTGAACATCGATACATGCCTAGTACCAGTCAGTCACCTGTCCCACCGGCAGGGCCTGTCATGCCTCCAATCGCAGAGCGGCCTTTGGTAAGCAGAAGCTCGCATTTGGCTCGAAATTATGATGTCCTGAAGCATGTGGCCGGCATTCCGGAAAGGATTTCTATCCTTGAGGCCCTTCCCCTATCGTCTGAAATGCATGAGGCATTCGCCGAGGCTCTATGGAGCCCCCCTCCATTTCGAGATGGAGGTGGCGGCCGTAGAGGACTTCCACACCGAGGTGATTGAGGACGCTGAATGTCAGGCGGTTATGTCCTTTTCCGGTGAAGATGAAGACCCTCCCATACAGGGGCACATTTTCCCACCGTACATCACCAGCCAGTTCAATGGTGTGGAAGTTCGCCGCTATCTTGTTGACACGGGTTCCAGGATTAACCTCATCCCATCTTGGACACTGTGGAAACTGGGATTGTCGGAGGATGATTTAACTCCCTCCGACCTCAGGATCCAGGGGTATGAAAGGACCGAGAAAACTCCACTCAGCAAGATTTGTCTGAAGACCCCGTTCGTCAGCCTAAATGCCAATACTGAATTCATGGTTTTCTCTCAGGACACTGCTTACAACACATTGATGGGCAGGTCGTGGCTCCACCTTCATGCAGTGGTCCCCTCCTCGTATCACCAGTGCCTCAAATAATACCTTAAGGGTTGACTGGGCATGCTCCAAGGAGATGCGTCTTCTTTTTCCTCTTGTGAAGCTCGTTATCTAGACGCTGATTATTATAAGAGTAAGGACAAGCAGATCCTGGCAGGTGAGGTCGAGCCCGCCACTGTCGCGAGTGGTCCCTGGGCAGGTTTGGACGAAGGATATATCTTCCCAATCCATCGGTTGGAGGCCACGACCCCCGACATAGGGCAGTGCTTTGTTGTTTCGGGTACAAGAGGAAGGCATATTTTTGGGTCCAAGCGACGGCGGGAAATCACCTCATACTCTTACACTATCCAAGCTCAGGCAATCCCCGACCCTCCTACCCCTGTACGATATCGGGATGTTGGGCTCATGGCAACGACTGTACGTCATACGTGTCTGTTTCACCGGGCCGAAATCGATCGCCTCAAGACAAAGTGCCACTACTGCATTAATGTCATAATGTGTGGCCCCTTGGGCCGAAGGCCAGATGGGATTGGATCAACCGCCTTTGTCGCCATGGTCTCCACAGTGCATGGGTCCCCTGACGTGTTAACCCCTGCCGCCCAAGCCGATACCAGCTTCCCATCAGGGTCTGGAAGCCCTGAAACGGCTCCCCCCATGGATGATCCTTCCACAAGCGTAGAGGAGGACATGGAAGATTCTCCTCCAACCTTTGAGGAGGGCGTCCCCACCACGGTTGACGAGTTAGTGCAGGTGATCCTCGGTAGCGAGGCGGACCCGAGACCCACATTGGTCAGTGATGTTATGCCCCCCGAGGAACGACAATGGTACATAGAATTCCTCAGACAGCACCGTGATGTGTTCGCCTGGATTTATGACGAGATTCCAGGACTAGATCCCCATGTAGTCATCCACCGCCTTGTCCTTCCAGCAAACCATCGCGGGTTCAAGCAGCCTCCCAGAAAGATGCACCCCTATAACGGTGCCATGGTTGAGGCCAATGTTGATAAGCTCATCAAATACAACTTTGTCAAAGAAGTCCAGTACCCCAGGTGGCTAGCCACATTGTTCCAGTCAGGAAGAAGAACTGGAAAATCAGGGTCTGTATTGACTTCTGCGATCTCAATCACCACTGTCTGAAGGATGATTTTCCCCTTCCCATGATAGAGTTGTTGATCGATGCCACGGCCGGGTTCCAAGCCCTTTCCTTCATGGATGGTTACTTCGGGTACAACCAGATCCGGATGGCCCTCGAGGATGAAGAGTTAACTGCCTTCAAGGCCCCCCCAGAGTACTTTCTGCTACCAGGTTATGCCCTTCGGCCTAAAGAATGCAGGTGCCACCTATCAACGGGACATGAACCACATATTCAAGCCGATTCTCGGGACACTGGTGGAGTACTATGTGGACGACCTGGTGGTTAAGTCTCATCAGCACCAAGACCATCTCCAAGACCTTCAGAAAGTGTTCGGCTTCCTTCGTTCTTGCCACTTGTAGATGAACCCGTCGAAGTGTACCTTTGGGGTCACGTCCGGAAAGTTTCTTGGATTCATTGTTAGGTATCGAGGCATCGAGATCAACCCAGACAAGATCAAGTCCATCAGTCAGATGCCTCCCCCAAGTAATATTCGGGAGCTGAGAGGCCTTCAAGGCCACTAAGCCTATATACACCGATTCATCGCGAATCTGGCCGGCAAGTGTAAACCCTTTTCCTGGATCATGAAGAAGGGCAGCGCCTAGGAATGGGATGAAGAGTGTCAGATCGCTTTTGAGGAAATCAAGCAGTATCTGCTTCAACCTTCGGTCTTGATTCCATTCGTTTCCGGAAATCCGCTGGTCCTTTACGTGACCGCCCTGGAGCGATCCCTCGGCGCACTTGTCGCCCAGAAGAACAACGAGGGAACAAGGAATAGCCTATACTCCCTCATCTGCATGCTCCTCGATGCGGAAATTAAATATTCTCCCATCGAGAAGAGATGCCTGGCACTCGTATTTTCCATGCGGAAATTGCAGCACTACTTACAGCACCACGAGGTATAGCTGGTATCTCGGGTAGACCAGTTGAAATACATCATGAACCGACCTATGTTGACCGGACGATTGGCACGGTGGGCGGTGATCCTCCAGAATTTCGACATCAGGTTCGTACCTTAGAAGGATTTCAAAGGACATGAGATGGAAAACTTCTTAGTTTCCCACCCAACCTCTGCGGACCAGCCACTGGATCTAGGCTTTCCTGATGAGGCGATCCTCTCAGTCGATCACACCATCCCATGCTGGCAGATGCACTTTGACGGTGCCTCTCAGAGCCCCACCGGTAGAAGGATCAATGATCCTAGGCTTAACAGAGTGGTCCTGGTAATCATCTTCATCACTCCGGAGCAAGTCGTTCTGGAATATTCATTTCTGTTGTCAGAAGGCTTCACCAACAATGAGGGAAAGTATCATGCCCTCATTATTGGCCTCGAGTTGGCTCTCGAGATTGACGTACCCCATCGGTATGTAAAGGGGGACTCCGAGATAGACATCAAGCAAGTCAATGGTGACTATGCTGTCAGAAAGCCGGAACTCATGCCATTGCTGGAGTGAACCCTCTACTTAATGGCTATGTTCCCCTCCCGGCCAGAGGTCATTCACATTCCCCGGTCGCAGAACAGTCAAGAAGATGCTTTGGCCAGCCTGGCCGCATCACTTGTGGAGCCTGAACAGGATGACCTAATCATCCACGTGGCACACCATAGAGTCATTTCTCCTGTTATTCCGGAGGGAGATCGTGGCCCGTGAGTGAACCATCTCATTGCTGGTTCCCTTACGTCAGGATCCCCGGGGGCTTCAGCCTTGGTAATTGGGACAGTTCGTGACTGGAGGACGCCCTTGGTTGAATATCTCCATCCTGGCAATCTTTCGCAGGACCGAGCCGAACAAGAATGAATCTGACACCACGCGCCGTAGTTCACCCTTTCGAGTGGTCCTAGCCTTGAGCAGCTCCTTTACAGGTGCGGATTTGATGGTGTTCTCTTTCGTTGTCTTCAAGGAGTCGAGATCCCACAGGTCATGCAAGAAGTACATGCTGGTTCATGTGGCGCCCACCATGCCGGTTCAAAGTTGTCCCACCAGATTTAGAGGCCGGTATACTTCTTGCCCTCCATGATCTATGACTGCATTGAGTATGCCAATAAATTTCATGCGTGCCAATTTTATGCTAACTTTTTTCATTGGCCACCGGAGCCTCTCCATACTACCAAGTATTCTTGGAACTTTGCAGTCTTGGGGTTGGATGTTGTAGCGCCTTACCCGCAGGTGACGGCCCGCCAGTGCCGGTTCATCTTAACCGCTACAGATTTCTTCTCGAAGTGGGCAGAGGCAATCCCACTCAGGGAATTCAAGGCTTGTTCTATCGCTGACTTCGGGAGCTCTAATATCATATATCAATTGGAGTACCTCACGCTATCCTCACGGATAACGGAACCAACTTTCGAGTATCCAAGATGAAGAAATTGTACACCAAGTACAACATTCTCTATAACCACACCTCCCGCTATCATGTTCAAATGAATGGACAGATTGAGGTGTTTAACAAAACCCTCTCTAACGTTCTGCAAAAGATGGTAGGTCAGACCAAGAAAAGTTGGTCGGACAAGCTCCCCAATGCCCTCTGGGCTTATAGGACGACGACTCATAACTCCACCCAGGTGACTCAATATTCTCTGGTATACGGAGTTGAAGACGTCCTGACCATCGAGATCTAGTTTCCCTCATTACGCACGGCGGTCTACGACCAGCATGCACCAAATAGAGTTTCTGAAATCTATCTAGCCGAATTGGAAGTACTGGATGAATGTAGGCTTCGCGCCTTACATAACTTGGAAAGGTATCAGAGCAGGATGGCTCGAGCTTTCAATAATAAGGTTCGGCTCTGCTCCTTCCTGCAAGGTGACCTGGTGCGGGATCTCAGAGCGCCAATGATTCCCGGTAGGAAACCACCCAAGTTAGAGCCCAAGTGGGTGGGGCCTTTTATTGTCCATAAGTTCTATCCCAATGGTGCATATTCCCTGGTGACTATGGATGGTGAGCGCATAACTCCTCCCACCAATGCCAGGTTCCTCAAGCAGTACTTTTCCTTAGCCTCCTGCTGGTCCATCATGACCCTAAACTGCACCTTTGTTTGAGTTCTAAGACCTAAAACTAAGATCCATATTTCGTCCAACATGAAGTTAAACTATGCTTCTAGAACTACGTATGGATTGATTCTCATCCTTATGAGATACGTAGGAATGCCTGGACATTTCATCTTGGGTCCAGCCCTAGGTTTTTCTGGTCCAGCATGACCCTAAACTACACCTTGGTCCGAGTTCTAAGACCTAAAACTAAGATCTGTATTTTGTCCAACATGAAGTTAAACTATGCTTCTAGAACTACTTATGGCTTGATTCCCATCCTGATGAGATACATAGGAACGCCCAGACATTTCGTCTCGGGTACAGCCCCAGGAGCACCCAGACCTTCCATCATTGGGTCCAGCTCGAGGTCCGCTAATGCATCGTGTCTATCTCACCTTTGGGACCTTGACCACAGGATCGCGTGGCGTGGTATGGGATTATTTCCTCATTCATGTCGGGTTTGCAATAACTGCACCACGCGCACCCTGTTCTCAAGATTATCCCTCCTATGTCATGTTCCCCATGACATTAAAAGGCGCCATCTAGAACTACATGTGGCTTGATTTCCATCTTTATGGGATACGTAGGAACACCTGAACACTTAGATTTCAGGTCCAGCCCCATCTCTTAGGAGATCCCACGATCTCCCGGTTGCCTCAGTCGTTTGGACTGCCCATCCCTTGGGAATCCTCCATCTTTTAGCTACTCTCAGACTGAGTCCTTCGACCCTTTCTAGTGGTCTACTAATGTGTTCAGAGTACTCTGGTATAGGACCTGGAGTGTCAGATTCGACTTATAGAAGTTTTCGTCCACTTTTCAAGCTTCGTGTTCCCCGTCATTCAGGCCCCACCATCCTTCACACCCGGAGGGACCCCCAAGAACGACCTGGATACAATGCCTAAGGGCTCTCCTACCGTCATGGGCCAACGCCCCCGAGGGTTTTGGGAAACAAATTGATACAAATACCATGTTGTGAATATTGTCAGTGGTTGATACTCATTTGTTTGGCCCTACTTCTAGGCTAACGTGACAGGATGTTGTGTTGCGAACATGGTCAGCAGTAATCCTCAGTCGTCACGCCGGCTTCCTCAGGCCTTGAATGTTGGTTGCATGATTCACATTGTGTTCCACCCCCACCGTGTCAAGGTGGAATCTCGACACTCCTTGTACTAACCCTCAGTACACCACCACACATCAGACAGTACGAGCTGCGTAATGGTGTCTCTCAGGGCTCCCACGATCTGAGCGCTAGAGTATGTGCTCGGGTTTCATCTCTACAGGTTGTGTGCAGCTTGACCCTCATCCCCATGGGGAACGAGGAGTCTCCCAGACATTGCGTTTCGGGCCCAGCATAGCTGGGTGCTAACATCTCCTGCCCCCCCTGATTGTTGAACCCTCGTAAGCCCCTACGGCCCGAGGCTCCTCTCTCAGAACCGCGCACGGTGATGGTTTGGGATTACGCACTCACACGCATCATTTATTAATTATCGCATCATGCGTGTTGTTGTTGGTCCAAACCTTATGACCTTAAACTATGTTGTTGGTCCAAACCTTAAGACCTTAAACTGTGTTTTTGGTCCAAACCTTACGACATTAAATTGTGCTATTGGTCCAAACCTTACGACCTTAAACTGTGTTGTTGGTACAAACCTTACGACCTTAAACTATGTTGTTTGTCCAAACCATATGACCTTAAAATGTGCTGTTGGTCCAAACCATATGACCTTAAACTGTGATGTTGGTCCAAACCTTACGACCTTAAACTGTGATGATATCATCCTAGCCGCACGACGACAAATGGCACCGCATTGTGATAACCTCCACATTGGGGAAATCACGCCAGGTATTTGTTGATTACCATGCCACTTGTCAACGCCTGATATGGCTTGATTATTGTGGGGGCGTGAGGAATTTATATCCTAGGCCAGTCGCCCCACAAAAGAAAAACCATTTACCTTCAAGAACAAACAAGACATATCAAATGCCGCTTCTTTTGGTGTGAGGGCTAGACCCACACGATTCCTTCATCCTTTGCGCAGATGCCATATCACGCCATGATGCCTCTCAAGAACTACGTATGGATTGATTATCATACTTATGAGATATGTAGTAGCGCCTGGGAACTTCTCCAAAGGCCCAGCCTAACTTTTCGTGTTCGGTCTCTCAGCCTAAACGCGTCCCCAGGAGCACATAGTAAGCAGGGCTTTTCCCAACACTCACATTGGGTTTTTCAGCCGCCTTACCATGTGTCTCCCATTCACCTTCTCCTTTGGTCCAAGTTTTAAGACCTAAAACTAAGATCCTTTTCATGGCTTCCTGCGACTCGGTCTCTCTTGCGGGATTGTACGGTGTGGTGTGGGATTATGTCCACATTCACATCGGGTTACTCATCATGCTGTGCCTATCCCCAGATGAGATGTGTCCCCCATCCTGCACGACGTTAAACTATATTTCGTCCAACATGATGTTAAACTGTGCTTATAGAACTACATATGGCTTGATTCTTATCTTAACGAGATACGTAGGAATTCCCGGCATTTCGTCCTTGGTCCAGCCCGTGGGATTACCAAACCTCGTACCTCCTTATTGTCGGCCCCTCGGCCCGACATCAAGGGAAGTTGTGTAATCTTGGTATCAACCCCGAATAAGTTCGGGATTCCCCATAGTAGTAAAGTTAAGCGGCAGTTCTCTCGCCAGAGAAAATTGGGACGACCCGTGACTAGGTTTGTACATCCGCCTAACGCGCCTCCACCACGGTGGCGCAATTTCGGGAGTGTTGGACTCTGTTCGAACAAACCACCACTCCGCATTCCACACTTTTCATGCCCCTTTATTCGGATCCTCATTATCTTTCATGCCTGAAGGGACCCCTAACAGTATGGATGACAGACCTATGGTCCACCTACTGTCCTGGGCCAACGTTCCGGAGGACTGGTCATATTTGACGGGACCCCCTAACAGTATGGGTGATAGACTTTGGTCCGTCTGCTGCCACAATATGGATGATAGACCTTTGGTCCGCCTAATGTAACAACATGGATGATAGAACTATACTCCTCCTGCTGTCCTGGGCCAACGTTCCGGGAAACTGACCGGTGATATTTGAGTTAGGCCCTGTGTTGCGAACATGGTCAGCGGTCAGCCCTCATTTATTTTCCCCACTCCAGGCCAACACGATATGGATGTTATGTCTCTGTCACGGTTAAAAGTTATCCTCCATCGTCGCACCCCACAGTGTTCCGAATTCGGGTAGCATGATTCGCCTTTTCTTTCCATCTCCCTATGTTCGGATGGTTTTCAATGCCCCCGACATTGCCCAGCTCCTGTGTCAGAGCGCTTTGAGAAGGTGATATATCAATCACTCTGAGGTCTTATCCTCAGAAATCCAGGCCAAATTTCGGATTCTTGAGGCTTAGTCAATGCCCCATAGTTGGACGAGATGATGACATGAGTATCCTTTGCTTCTCGCGTTGGGTGTGACCCAGAAGATCTTAGTGATGGGTTGGTATTCATTTCAGAATTGTGGTGGAGAATATTAAACCAAGGGTATAGATGAATGCATTTGGCCATGTATTGGATTGAGATGGTGAGAAGTGCAAGCAAGAGGTTCATGAGATGGACAAAACAAATCCCTTAAGGATCGGCGCGCTGAATCAACCTTTCTAGTGCTACTACCCTTTGGCTCATAGCCTCTAGGACCGCTTATCGCTCTTCGAAGACCCTCTCCTCATCAGCCACCGCAGAGTGCAGCTCACCAATCATATCTTGTGCCTACGCCCGCTCGGTTTGAAGTACGGTCATCTGGTGACTCGCCTCCATCAGTTGTTCCTGTGCGTCAGCCAGCTGGGCTGTCAGTTGCTCCACAAGCTCAGAGCATGTTGCAATGAAGGCCTCCTAATCTGTTGCCTGCCCTTCGAGGTGTCAAACCTCCTGCTCCGCCCTCAGCAATGCTTGGGCGCTCGTCGATCTTTCCTGAAACTGGGCAACGTCGGTGCACTAGCTACTCTCGCGTATCTTCTCGTCCATGTAATCACAGACCGTCAGATTAAGGCGCTAAGCATCTGCCCCTCCGGCGCACAGGAGGCGTAGCTAGGTCTGGAGTGATCCCATCCGCCTCAGCCAATCTGACTGGGGATATATGAGAAAGCGTCGGATACAATTCCACCCTTTGAGCCGTGTCATCCGACTCTCATCGACTACCTCTGAGTCCGAATCATCTACCTCCTCAGGGTCAGAGGGTCGGTATGTAGGGAAGGCAGCCAGTAGATTAGCAGCAGGATCTGCCTCAAGGATGTCTTCGTGAGGAATAGGATCCTCGACGGCTGGGCGACCTTCCTCTCTCGCCCCAGCAGCGATGATGCCTCCGCCAGCATCCGGCCTCGCCTAAAGAATAGCGCCGCTGATGCCCACTACCCCCTGCTCACAATTTTCCAGGGTTGAATCAGTGTAGGGAGCATGTTCTGAATGAGGTGGTATGTCCACCACTGATCCACTCACGGACGGCCTGGGATCCGCCGCCTGACGAGCCTCCAATGTTGAGATCACTGCGCAAGGCATACACTGATTAGTTGGGATCTTCTGATAACAAGCGCCAGTAGTGAAGCGTGAGACTCACGGGAGTCCAGAGCATCGGTCTCCAGTGTTTTGGCTGCTACACGAGCCGCCATGATCGCAGACCCATCTGCGCTTTGTAATTCAATGATGAGTGTCGGATCCCCATCATGTCCCACCGGTTCCTCTCCTCCCTTCTCTAGTGGGGATGCTCGTCTAACACTCAGCCGCTCATGAGTAGGGCAGAGAGATGGTTTGGAAATTGGAAAGGAGAAAGGATGAAGAAGGGAAATGAATGAAGATCGAGACAACCCTCGAGTATCTCGGTTATGTCGAGATCAGATCCGAAACTCTCGCCGCTCTCTCAGAGACTTCCTTGGTAGGTTACCTCTTGTGACCCCTCATCTTCGGGTTCTCCTTAGTCTTTATCTTATCCTTTGCCTTCGTCTTCTCCAGTCTCCTCCCCCCCCCTCCGAATCCTCATCGTTGTTGCCTTCTCCCGGCGGCATCACTTCCGGATCATGCTCCTTGACGAGCATCAATTTCACTACGAAAGGTAGCTTCGCATGCCAACCCCTTTGGTGAGCGTATGTGTCCATGGACGTCAGGTAATCATGCCTCCGATGGAAATGAACCCGGTCGGTAACTCGAACGAGCCTGACCTCTAGCAGCTAGATCCCGGTTTGCATGATCTTCTGCCTGACGGCTTCAACGCTCAGCGATTGATGCAGGGTCATCCAGGCCGACCACAGTGCTGAGAAAATTGCATCTTGGGAAGGTTCGAGAAGGTATCTTATCTGCCTCCTGGGAAGTTCCCTGGCCACCTCATGCGACCCCCCATGGGCAAAGAGGTCACGGCAGCACTGCGTGATGTTCCCGCTACTGAAGTCCCGGCCTGTGCAGACCTCGTTGCCTGACGCACCCCTAGTTTCCCTCTTCTGACAGCCCCTTGCCTTCTCCCCCGTCACCCGGTTTCTGCGCGAGTAACCTCAAGTTTCCGGAATCACATGCATAAAATCCCCTCATGGTACGCGATGGTCCAGTGTTCGACATACTCGGTTGTTAGGCCAGCATCAACCCCGGTGGGAGGAAGAGTAATGACATCACCAGAGCCGAAAGTGGTAAACATCAACCACATCTGGCGTAGAACACAGGGATTCTTCTCATGCCAGACACCCGTTAATACCTTCTTCGGCATTCTTTGGAGGCACCCGAACTGCCTGGAGAATCGTGATGGCATGTAAGGAATGCATATCACCTTCCCGTCGATCCGAACCACGAACACCCCTCCTCGAATGTTCTGGAAATATTCCTGCTGTTCCAGAGAGCCTCGCCCGTTGTCCACCATCTGGCCGACCGGGGTGGGGAACGGGCTGAAGTGGAAGTTGGTGTGATTGACAATGTGGATTCTCACGCCCTCCTCATTGTGCATCATCGGCGCCACCCCTGCGATGTTCAGCAATGACGGTCACATGCCATTTCCCGGAGGACGGATGGCGTTTGGGAAAGTGTACCCGCTGAGGTGAGCCGCCACCCAGCCATGGAAGATCTGGAAGGGTCCACATACTCTCTGAGGTGACCCCCCTCGTGAGATGCGTCCCAGGATGGAATACATCTTGGACAGTACGGGGACGCCCAAGTTGAATTGTTTGTTGGCGGCCATGGTGCCCGCCATCTCCAGTGTTTCTGGACGGATGCCCATCCTCGCGTCCCGCACCGGCAGGAGCCACCCGCTCAGGAAGGCAGCAAGGAACCCGGCATACCGGACATGCGGGTCTCGGGCCTCAATGATGTGATAGCCCCATGATTGGTATTTCCCCGCCTCCAGGGTCCTCCAGTATGACCCATCCCTATTCCTCTGAGCTGCGGTTGGGCACCGTTTACCCCGTCCTGGCATCTTGATGGCCGGATCCTTCTCAAGGAACAGGCTGAACCATCCCTTGTAGGAAATGTCCTTCAGGAAGTCCTTGAACCACAGCCTCTCTTTGGCTAGCTCCAGTAGGTGCCACGTCTGCATGGGTGTCCGTGACCTGTCTTCACATGTGTTCTTTGGTGGAACGAACTCATCGTACTGGTAGCCCTCCAGTGGGATAACTTTGATGCAGTGAACGTCCCAGAGACTGATGCCGACTTCCCCATGATGAAGGTGGAATGTATTGGTGTCAGGAGACCACCGGGTGAATAGTTATGGCCTGAGCTCAGGTTGATGGTGGAAGTGGAACTACGACGTCCATACCGCCTCGAACTGGCCAATATACCGCAGTTCATCCCCGAACTGGTCGCATGTATGGAAAACCAAGAACGCCCAGGCCCACTTGTTGGTCATGTTACCCCTGGACCACAGGTCCCAATCCTTCAGCCAACCCTTCGCGTCATTTGTGACGCTCTGACGGAACGTGCTCACATAGAGGGCCGGAGAATTCTCTGCAACAGGCTCGTCCCCTGTAATGGTCTAGGTCCTCGGGTTCAGGACATATACGTCCATATGTCTGGTTTCCTTGGCAGGACAGCCGTTGTTGGTTTTGTTGTATCGAGGAAGCTCGTCCTCCCGGGTCACCCATGACTGCGGTGTGTCCACCTCGAAGCCCGGAAGGGGCACCTCCTCTAGAATGCCAAAATTCCAGAGCGGGAGGTTGTCAGACAGGGGATATGTCTTCTGGGCTGGAGTCAGCAGATTAAACAAGGTCAGTTTGTCGGAAATGATTACCTTGTTGAAATAAACCTCCTAGTTCTCCGCTATTTCGGTCCTACAAGCGACGGCTTCCCCCTCATCAAATCGGTTTGCGGCCATCTCGAATATTTCGGGAGTTGCATGAAACTGGGATGTAGTGCGCGGAATCGGAGAGTGTTGTGCGAAATCTGAATTGGTGGCTCTATATCCGGGAGATGAGCGTGCAATCGGCATGCTAAGCGTGGAATATCCCGAGTAGGCGCGCAAGGACGGCCAAAATTCAGAAGGAATTCCGTATTGCTAGAGCGTTTCTTACGCGCAGCCGCGGGAGCAATTTCACACACGAGATCTATAAGCCTATCGCGCAGAAAATATGGGGTATGGATTTGGTACCTAGAACCCCTTTTTATAGGCGAGTCTAGGGTTTTGTGCCTCGTGGAAAGTAAATTCCATGCCAATCTGTCGTTTTGTGTGCCGCGTGGGTGGTTTGTGTGCTAAGTGCCTTGGACTGGCCCAGCTCCGGTGTTTCGGCGTTTCCCTCGGAATCTGACCATTGCGACCTCTCGCCGATCCAATTCCAAGGGGGGGGGGCATTTGTAGACACCGAAAAAATTCCGTAACTCCTATAGGAAGTTTAGAAATGGCAAATCGAAGTCATATTCGGAATCAGAGGCCCGGTCCAGAGGCCCGGGAAGTGGTGCGCGAAATAAAGGAGGGCTTGCGCGAAATAAAGATGTGTGCATGAAGCATTCCTGGGATTCGCGTAATTGAGCCACTGGTGTGCACAATATTGCGCGCCCCGGTTCCGTGCAGGGAAGCTTTGCGCGCCGATGGTTCCAGTCACAGAAACTTTCACGTGCCTCCTGGATTCTACATCGGCTGATGCTTATAAATAGAAGCCGACCCCATATGGTTTGGGGGTTGAGTTATTCAGATCGTCTCCCATGTGAGAAATTCGACTCCCCCCATGCGCAATATGACTTCCAGGTAATCCCCCGTTTCACGCAACCTTTCCTCGGGGTTCGCCTTTGCTCGCAACTCCACTGGTTTAAGTGAATTTTCCTCCTCCTCTGGGTACTTCCCTTGCGCGTGATTGTTTTCCCTTGTGCGCAATCCCCTTCTACGCGCGCATTACCTAGAGCGCAATCACTAATCCACACAATTCTCTGGCCCTAGTGTGCACCATCCCGATGTTTTGTGTGCAAACTATCCTTTTGCGTGCAACACCCAGGACCCCATTACCTTGACACCCCTTGGCTACCTTTCTGCGCTGTCTCCTGATGTCTTCCCTGCTGAGCATGCACGCCATGCGTGGTTTTCCCATACGTCCTTCCAGGCTCGTACGAAGTAACCTCAAGGTCCCTTGGGTAGTGTTTCTCATTGCGTTGCTTTTCCTTATGCTTCTCCGCATAGTCACGCTAATGACTATTGCTTCTTCGCATAGCCACGCTAACGTGGACCCCTAAATGGTTCGCCCTGCGGCCCCCTTCACTACAGCCTTGCCAATGCTTTCCCTCCCAAAAGGGGTAGATGTCATTAGGCATGTAAGCCCTAGGTGTGTGGAGCAAACCCACCTCGTCCAAGCTGCAAAATGTTAAACTGCTAAGCTCCTCATCCTTAACACATGACGTTAAACTGTGGTCTGACCCCGTGCTTCGCACGCAGGGTCCCCCCAGCTCGGACATTTTTTACGCCTCTCGTCTCCACGGGAATGGACTCTTCCTCGCATGGAATGATATCCTCCTTGTCGGAGTGGCGTTTGTCCACGGGGGAAGGGATTCCACAGAGCGTAAGCCCCTAGCCTCTCTTACGGAAGGTTTCACCCATGCACCTCTATACTACCCATTGCGCTTTGCCGCACCACGGGCCTCCACCATGGAGTAAGCCTTGGCACCCAGGGCCGCTAACCACACGTAAGCCCCTGTTTCCTCTTTGGGCCGCTCCACGCGTAAGCCCCATTCCGCTTCTCACGGACGCACCCTTCACGATGTGATCGTCTGGTCCCTGCTGCCTCTTGTTTCTCACACCGAGCATGACTCACGTGGGCTTAGAGCGCACATCGACCATGACATCTACCATGGTCTGCCTCATAGCATAAGTTCCATATCCACCATGGGCCGCCTCAGAGCGTAAGCCCCATATCCACCATGGGCTGCCTCAGAGCGTAAGCCCCATATCCACCATGGGTCACCTCAGAGCGTAACCCCATATCCACCATGGGCCACCCCAGAGCATAAGCCCCATACCAGCGAACTACATGTACTTTGATCCGTGGTAACGCATGGTACATAGGAAGCCTACACGAGGTTCAAGCCCACCACCTAGTCATTCCGACCTCTCCACGTCAGTTCCCCGGCCACCATGGGTCGCCTCAGAGCATAACCCCCATATCCACCATGGGCCGCCTCAGAGCATAAGCCCCATATCCACCAGGGGCGCCTCAGAGCATAAGCCCCATATCCACCATGGGCCGCCTTAGAGCGTAAGCCCCAGATCCCTCATCCCGCATGACAATAAACGGTATGCCCTCGTCCTGCATGACGTTAAACTATATCTCATCCCGAATGACGTTAAACTGTATCCCCCCTCTGGGGCCATCTTAGAGCATAAGCCCCATTCCTCACATCCATGTCTCATCCTGACTTCCCCCCTCAAGCCCATGTTCCTTGGGAAGCTCATGCCCTAGCCCGGAGATCTCACTTCCTCCAGGATCCAATCCATGCATCCATTCTCATGAGTCGCCTTTTCAGGTGTCCCACCATATCACCGAACTACGCGGACTTTGATTCCCTTCCATGGGGATACGTAGGAATCCTCCACGTGGTTCAAGCCCGTCACTCCATCATCCATCCCGATCCTTACCCGGGCCGCCACATCCCGGTGATATCATTCCACCCCATACCACCCCATAGTATCTGGGAAGCCACCCACGTGATGACCCCAACATCGGTGTTCCCCTTAGGGGGTCCTTCAATCTGATCCACTCTTGGTGTTTCGATCAGTCGGATCCATCTCTGAAATACGTTAAACTCGCGGCATACCTCGTGTTAAACATGGGAAGCTGAGGAAAACCTCATATGGTACACATTCCCCACGTTCGATGTGTGATGCCTCAGGCTTCCGCACCCTCGAGAAGCCCTGTGATAAGGTAAAAAGCTAGAAATGTTGATCCCCACCATCAAGACATGCCAACGACACCCCAACATGACCATTCTCCTCACCAAAGGTTGCTGCCCCGACAAGACCCCTTGGAGCGTCTCGACAGAAGCAGCGTAATTAACTGGCGTCCATGCAGATATGGTTCCGGGAATGAGATTCAAGAACCCATCATAAATCTATAATGGAGACCTAGATTAGGTGACGAGACCCGAGGAGGAATCCACGGAAGGAAGAACCAACATCCTATCATCCATGTTTCGATCATGGAGCAGACGTCCCTGAATAAGGAACGGATGTCGCTCGCCTTTGGAAAGCGAGAATGTGGGGCAACGAGCCGCGCGTCCTTCCATGCATGACGGATACATGCGCTTGGGGTATTCCATCCTTATCACTATCATACTTTTGAATGAACCTTTAAAATATATCTATCATAAATGTGGTTTGTCTTGAATATAGAAAACCTCTTATTTTGGTAGTTATGTTTCCAATGAAGTCATTTCTCCAAAGTGGTGATCTTGCATAAATTCTACTAACAAATTTCCTTAGAATACTTTATAAGGAACATATCTAATGTAAAACATCTATAGAATGACTTCCCACCATGATAGAAATTAGATCAACATCAGAAAAACAAGAATTATTTTTCGTGACACTCTATGAGAGACCAAATATACCTCGTGATGCTTCATGTAGTTCCTCATCTAATAGAATTTTAAAAATAGTTCTAAATAGGTATTCTTGATATCAAAATAATATGTCTCACCATTGATCATATATTGGATGAGGTATTAATGAATGTTTTCATTGTCAGTGTTGTTATTTTTCATAAGGAAGGAACCTATTGATCTCACTAAGGATGTCATATAGAAATTAATCATCCCTATATAGAAAATAAGCACCAGCACTGGTCGGATCAAGGGATATTTCTGGAGACTATTTAATTCCTCCTAAAAATCATTAGTCCACTGATATTTAACTCCTTTTTTCATCAACCTAGGGAAGGGAATACATTTTCCTATAAGGTTGGATACAAAGAACCGAATTTAGGATAAGTGTATTTAAATTATTCTCAACCCAATGAGGTTGTGACAAGGTGAAATTTTATGTATAACCGTTTCCATTTCAAGGTTGACTCTAATTCCTCAACGAAATATGATAAAGCTGAGATATTTCGATTAGGTAACACCGAAATCACATTTTAAGGGGTTTATTTTCAAGATGTGGTGTGGAATTTTGTTTAACAAGGATACAAGATCCACCTTATGGTGTATGAATCTTCAAGATTTTACCACTAGGTTATCAACATAGAAGTTGAAAAAAAATTATTGTATGGTTTTTAGGATGAAATTAATTGCATGTTGGTACACAGTGATGAAATTTTTCAAGAATAAAGACATTACCCGATAGTAAAACACATCGATGGGGGCCCTAAGGGTGGATGATTCGGTATCTTCATGGGACATTCATATTTCACTATTTCTTGAATATTTAGCCCTGAATGATAGTTTTGGATATACTTTTGTTACATTGATCAATATTTTAGTGATCGATAATGGGAAGTCATACTTCAGGCATTGTTGGTTCAGTTCTATGAATTTGATGAATAACTTGATTTTCCCATTCCTTTTCCTCGTGGGAATGATATTGGCTAGCCGTTTTGGAATTCTAATTACTCAATGAAATTTTTGCAGAAAGAGTATCAAGGTCCAACATTTATATATAGTTGTAGGTGAACATATCTTGATTATTATTTAATAAGGAGGTATATGCCCAATTGTTCCTTACAATACATGGCCATACTAATTAATGTGCATCATGGTTCTTCTTCTGTACACAAATTTATTTCTCTAAGTTCATTAATAGTGGTATAGATTCCCTCATATAATTCTAGAAGGGAGTCTCTTATATCCTCCTCCAATTCTTCTTCTCTTATTATTCTTCTCCTTTTCATATTAATCCACTTTTTCATAAGAGGTAGAGTCTAGGTGGGTTTGGTATCTATAGTTTTGAGAGAAGAGAAAATATTGATATTTGAATGATGAACCAACTTACTCTGACCTGGTTGACAATGTGGGATTTCTTTGAAACTCTAGAGAACAAGGACTAAGGGATAGAGGAGTTTCTGAATTGGCTGATGGGAAAAGAAATTCTACCTTAGTTAGTGAGGAATGGATTTCATGGAGCTCTTGGGATGGAATGAGGTCACATTCATCTTATATTTCACCATTATATCTGGAATTATTAAACCTTTCAACACTACTGGACTAAATGGACATGACTGAAACGATAATGATTACTCTATATGGCCATGTATTTGGGATCATATACTTGACCTAATTGATGGGAAATAAATAATCTCTGATGAGCTACCTCAAGGGTTTGGTTATGATCATTTCTACATCATTTAGGATCTGACACAAGTAACACCATCAAAAAATGGTTATTTTCTGTTCTCCTAATAGAATACTACATTGAAATAATAAAACTATTAGGATTTGAATGTTTCATTATCAATTTTTAAAATCCTTATTTTTTTATTAATGTATGATTTTATGAATTTATTGTATAATGAGAGGTTTTACACATGTTGATGCAACCAAGGGCTTCCTAGAAATACATTGAACGCTCTGTTATGCTAAATCTCTAGAAATTTTGAGTCAGCTATAGGGTCTCTAAACTCAGCCTGGGGCTTCATTTGGCCCAATGGCTTCTTCTAACTTTTTTCTCTTCCATGTACTATTTTGGGAAAGGAACTAAATTATCCTCATCATAGCCCATCTATATGAGTCTTTTTAATATACTGAGGTTATCCCTAGAGAAAATATCAATGAAACCCTAACAGATATCAACACTATTTATCCTTCCGGACATGTAATATAGTTGGATATGTCCTCGTATTACAACATATACATCCTGGTCTGGTAAAGATATAACCATGTGGGATTTTATAGGATCATTATTTATCAGATAGACCTCACCAGTAGCCACATTTTCTTAAAACATAAAGGATCTTAGAAAATACTCTATGAGTGATTCCCTGAGGTCTTTCGAGGAGCTTAAGGAATCTAGGATCGATCGCTTGGATGGTACCAAGGATAACTATTTCAGGATATCCAACTTTTTTTTAAGGAAAATCACTTCCCAATGAATTTATTATCATACATATGTTCTTTAGATGCATGTGTATTTCATGTTGATTGATCATCCACTAAGAGAGGAAACTAGTGGTGATCTTATCCTTATTGGGTCGGTCGACCAGGTCTATCTACATGTCGATGGTAACTGGTCACCTATTCCCCATCTGATTGATATTAATGATTTATTAGGATGGAGTTCCTTCTGGTAAATTCATGATGATTTCTTCTGTTAGACTGATTGAATGGCTCTTCATCGTGTCTCTGCAACAACGATCTTCCGAGTAGGGACATGTCTACAATTATGGATCCTTCCAAGATTTTGTCTTTCTCAGTATCCTCATCTACTACATCCTCTACCTCTACATCCAAATTGGGTGTGGGGAACATGTGTTCATTGAAAAAATCACTATTAGAGAAGTTATCCATTAAATTAATGACATTAAGTGAACCAATGATTAAATCTTCTTCCGATGAGTACTTTTCCCAACTGACCATTTTTTGTGGTTCCATTTGGTGGGGTAGTGACCCATCTTTTAGCACAAATGAAATAAAATATGAGATGGTTAAAGATGAATATTTTTTTGAAAATGGTTCATTTTCATGATTTTTCCTGTAATTCTTCTCAAAATTCCATTTTAAAGGCTGGTTCTTAAAGGTTTTGGGTCTAAAGATGTCGACTGTATTGAAACAGGAGCGACTAGGGTCATAGTTTGTTGTTTCAAATATGTTTGTAGAATACCATTATTTTGGTTGATTTCATTCTAATTCATCTAAATATAAAACCTATTTTCCACCTCTAACAACTTCTTTCATCTCACCTCCTTCCTTGGGTGTAGTTATAGAAACATAATCCATTTGTGATGGTGTCCATCCAATCATTAATTTCCTAGAATCTACCATTTATATATGATTACATTGAATATGAATCATTTATAAATGGTCTTTCATAGTATCCAGTGAATAGGAAATAATCTGTATGGTCATTGAGACCTACCATTTCAATCCTATTCAGCTCTGGTGAGTAGAGAAAAGCATTTTTCATGATGGTCATAAAATTTCCACAGAAATAACCATCTACTAATGAGTTAACTTTGTTCCTTTTCTCCTGAAATTAATTTCAATACTGTATGATCTACTTATCTTGATATGGAGGGGGTTTTAGTTCATACCTAAGGGTGATTCATAAAATTTTGTAGGTTTCGGAGCTGGTGCAGAATCGTAGGGTGGCTTTAGTGTGACAAGTGTCACCTCATCCTTTCCTACACTTTTCCCCATACTACTGAGTTATTCAGAATGTGATATTAGTATATTTTATAGGTTATTACATTCTATGGGAAATGGAAGATCGATCCTAAAAACCCCTTGTATACTTCACCGATATGAGCGATGTTGTCTTGTCATCACAAAATTTATCAATGGATAGAGAGTTCATATCTTCAAATGGTATATTTCATATTAGAGATTGGGCTAACCCATTCCATATAGTATTGAAATATGAGACTCTTAATTCTCTCCCTTTTTACAATTCGATAGGTCACTGATTATTATATTTTTCAGTGTTGAGATTTACTGAAAGTTGAATTGATGATTGAGATCCACCATACCATGATCAACATAGCAGTAAGATAATTGTATCATACAATTGGAGGCCTTCAAAAGTTTTGTATGAAGAATTTGGGTTTTACAGCTTCATGTTACCTCAACTTTTCCCACCATGGGATCACAAATGGATGCATAGTGCGTCCGATGTTTTTTTGATTCTCCTAAGTCATTGAATATCAGAACCATTGGACTACCAATGTTTGGAATTAGTGGGTATCACTCACCAATTTGGAATAATGATTCAGTTTAGGCTACACTGATTCACAATATTCCTCTACAGCTTACAATTAAGAAACCCATGACTCAATGGTGTCAATAATACCTTGATGAGTGTTTGGATTAAGAGGACCATGTATAGGTGTTAAAATGGGTGGTATTTGAGGTTACAATTTCACCAATATTTTTGGAAGATATCTTTTTGGGGACATATTTTGAGTATTTTCCTAAACATTCTTTGGTTGTCTCCATAATGGAGGGAAATATTGATATTCATCCATGACTAGGTCTATGTAACTTGAGGGTCCATGCACTAATTTGGGTGGTTTACCTAACCATTAATTAGTTATTTGGATGAAACCTTATATAGGTACCCACATTAGAAGTTTATGTTGATTCTCTTTCTATGGATCATATTTGGTAGGAAATCTACCTTGGAGTTGTTCAATATTGACTCTCCTAAACTCTTTCATTTCTTCCTACTTCTGAGTGATTTTTTTAAAGTGTAGGAATCTCTTCCTCATCTAAAAGATGAGTTGGATCATACATGACCTTGATTCTATTATTGTATATAGAAGATATTTTATAAGTTGGCAGTGATGGATTGATCAAGGGAGAACCCAAATTTGAGGTGATTCTCTAGTTCGTCATATGCATGCCTCAATTCTCAGTGTGGGTCACATACTAGGTGGATGCATCCTACCCATTCACTACCTCATTTGAATCATTTATGGTGTTTTATACAATATTTATTTACGTAATTTTCACCAACTCATAATGAATTGTAGGATTTGTAAAATCTAATAAATGATAGGAGGGTTGTTTTCTTCCTTTTTTGGATATCTTCCATATTTTATGGGATCCTCTTTGAGATTCTTGGGTAAGGGTCACTCAGAGGGTTCCTCTATACAAACTATTAATAAACCTCACTTATGTGGGAAATGAGTCATTATATAGGGGAAATTAGGATACATTTTCTATGTTCTTCCACCATAAATGGGAAAATACTGATTTCTATTGAGGTGTGGTTGAGGTAAAATTGACACCAGCCCTATAAATTGGGGTTTCTCACATTTTCTTCCTGTTGTTCCCCAATATGAATTTTTCATTCCTATGGGGTGATTTTTTTGTAAACATTCCCTATCCCTACAGGGTGTGTCTGATCCCATATTTTAGTGGTTACTACTACTATCACTTACCCTATGCATCCTTGTTTGAACATGATCACGATAAAATGTGATATCTTTATGTAGACTATTTGTTTATGACAACATTAAAAGTGATTGATTATTGGATACCCATAAGAGATTTTATTTTGTATTGTTAGATATTTCATGGTTTAGGTGTTTTTAAATGGATTTCTCTCATTGGGTCTGAAGCTATTGAGACTTAGTCATGGTCGATTCATGTTTAGTGTTCTATCTTTCCTAAGAATGTATTTTTCTTAATATCCTCAATAGATTAATGTATTTTCTAAACATCATTTCCTATGGGGTTTTTAAACATGTTGTGAGGTTAGAAGAAAATATACATGTCCCTATTCCCTTAATCTAAACTCCATGTGGGGTGTCAAAAATTATAAAACGCAACTCATGTAATTCATTGAGGCATGGTGATTGATGATATTTTCACTGCTTCTCTAATCATGGAAACGATGCCTTTGGGATGGATTCAAAGTTCATTTTAGGATGAATATTCCACAATATATTTACATTGTATGCATAATAGTTATAAGGAAAGAGTTCTTCATTCAAGTGGTAAAAAAATTTTGATAGATTTATATGGATGTTATATACGCATTATTCGTAAAATGCCTTAGGAATGTAAAATAGATAAGTACCTGTGGTAGAAAACCTAATCCGTACAATGTCCATGTCAAAAAAATGATGGGAAACATATCCATTAGTTCTTCTAAAAGAGACTCCCCTACATTATCTTCCCACCATGGGAACTTCCTGATTATTTGGTCGCATGCAGTGTCTCTAGTTGGGGTATCATTTTTTTGGGAAACGTTTCGGGTGGGTCGAAATATGAGTGTTGTCCTGGGTCGTATCCTAGTTGAGAAAGGATGATACTTTCCATTTCATGCTATAGAACATGTATGGCCCCATAATTCTAGGTGCCTCAAAGTCTGATGGAATTCATTTAATTGATTATGCATGGGGGATCCGTATTTTGGAAAAGAAATGTTATTGCAGGGAGGACCCTTGTAATGAGTGATATCATGGAGAAGACTACTATTATTTCTCAATTTCCAAATTCAGTGAGAAATTATCTATTTTATACCATTGTTATGACCTTTAGAATGGAAAAAAATATGGGTAGGAACTTCTTTATTAAATAATTGTTTCCTGTGCGAAGGACATTCATTGAAAATGTCAACATGGAGACATCTAACATCACATCTTGATGACCAAATAAATGAATAATTTAAATAGTTTGGACCATTTGGAGGATGCTTTGGGAGGTCTAAAGTAAGGGTAAACCTTTTTAATGAAGTAAGTTATCACTTTGAGGAGGAACATTATAGTGTATTTCATCATAATGAGCACTACCATCACAACTCGATGTTTAACTGCTCAGAGAATTTCTACAAGGTATACATGGGGAAGGACATTTAGGGAAGATGATAGTAATGGAAGGACCTTCTTACTGTTTGATCTTATGGACATGAGGATCGATAATATGATGATAATTAGGAGATAAGCTATCATGGTCAACTGGTTTCTGTCTAAGAATAAATCCTTCATGGTATATGCTATGGTGAGGACCTCCAGATCTTCTAGTAAAAATGTGGTAAGGAGGACCTTCAAAACTTCTACTTCCACTTTTTTAGTTTCTTAATGGATGAAAATGATCCTAATCCAAAATTTATTTACTTTTTATGGCCACAATAACTCTAAATTCCAGCAGTGTAAGGTAATGTGTCTTCTCCTTATTGTCCAACTACATTTTATCAATTACATTTTCGGACCTCTCTTGCAGGAAACTAGGGAAGTTTTGTGTAAGTAATGGCCTTTGTATTTTATTTCCTATTTTAGATTATTTTAAGGTACCATGGAGATATTATTGTTATATTATGGAATTCTGGAAGGAAAATACTCCTACACTGGAGTATCCTACGATGTGGACAGGTGTCCCCCTTTTGGGACAAGAACTTATCGATAAATTTTTTGTATATTTATTATATAATATTGCTAAAAAATTTATTGGATGAGAGTTGGAACGTATTTATTCTCTTAACTGACCACCCCATTGTGTGGTTGATTCAACCCACTTGAGGAGGTAGGTCTGTGGGCCTAACTTTTTATTATTGTTATAGATATGATGACCACTTAGAATGTCTATAAGAAATTAGAATGGATTTTTTTTTGAACCTCCATCATTTCATTGATGTGGTGATAGACATCCTTCTTGATAACAAGAATATATTCCAATTTTGGTGTTGGAGCAGGAATATTTTTCTTCTTTTGGTTCTCCATTTATTACCAGTAAATAATGATAGTTCACCTTTGTGGGGGAATAGATATGAATCTTCCCCTAACTTACAACTATTATGTGTAATATTATATCTCTAATTTATGCACTATTTTCAAGACTTACTTGGATTTGATCCATATGAATTTACATCCAATCAAAGTTGGTTTTCATTGTATTTTAAGGAAGGGATTGATGTGCATTATAAGGGATATGCATATAGCTTTAATTTCCTGTCATATATAATATAAAGGCTTCATGTTCTATATTAATGTTATGAATCTACTTCATATTTTCCATTATATTACTAAAGTTATTGATAAGAGTGAGCAGTAACATATGTTTTCCAATCGTTTTCTATCAGATTGGACTAACAGTCTTCATATTAATTTGTTGGAATATACATTTATCTATAATTTTCATCTATATTTTATTGGAAGGATTCATGTTCATTAGAAGTTATTTTAATCTACATGTTATTTTCCACCATATTTTACTAACAGTCCTGATAAATATGAGAATAAATATACAAATTCTCATCATTTTCTTCTACATTTTCAAGATGAACTTCGTATGAATTTCCTATAATATGAATTTGATTGTAATTTTAAACATTAATTAATAGGAGGTATTCATGTTTATTAGCATATAGTTTCATCATCTTATAATTTTATGCCCCATTTTCATGTAGTTCATGATGTGAATGAGTAGGATGTTTCATCTTCTCGTGGTTTTCCATCATATTTTCAAGTAAATATTCATGAGAGTGAGAGGTGATATACGTCTTCTTTTGGTATTAAAATGTACTTACATGGAAGGATTCCTTAGAAATAATAATTATGGGGGCCTATTCAAAATTTTCTAATAATCTCCCCTTGGAAACCGCCCTGAGGGCTTGGGTCCATTTGACCATGGATGAGGCCCATGGGGCAGTACCCTCCTCATGGTAAGGCTACATGTCTCCTTGGTATTGATGAATTCTTTTCTTGGAAAGGGACCTTGGGAAGGATCATTGTGCTGATGGGTTGAATTCATTGGTAACCACTTCATTAGACTCAATAAGGTTAAGGACGAACTTGTTATCACCTTCTAGGGATAGTATATTTAAATAATTTGAGACACCAATCAGGAACGGCTTGTGCTAGACTACCAAAAGTCATTGGTCGGATGGATGGTAGGTATTCATGGACTAGAGGTCATGTTGAGCTACCTCCATGGATGGGAGAGCATAATTATGGTTTTAATATCATATTAATTCATTCCAACCACAAAATTGAAGATGTTGGGTGTGTGATTGAATCCATGGTTTAGTTGAGGACCTGGCTTATGTAGTTCCAAATGCGTTTGTTCAAGAAAGTTGGTGAGACTGTATTGGATTAATGATAGTTATGGTGAAAGGTTCATGTAATATATCTAACAAGTACAACAAACAAAACATCATTAAAGTTGAATCTAATGACCATATGCATAATTGATTGTCTCATTTGGACCTCTACAGTTTTGGATGTAAAAGTGGCTTGAATTAGTGTAACAATACCACCATGGTTAAGGATTCACATCGGTTTCACCATTTTGATTCTAAGGAAAGATAATATATTTCCCAATTATTGGTTATGGGGGGTTTAATTGTGTAAAATCACTATAGTCAATTACATTACAATTTCACGATTTCCAACAGTTTTTTTCATGGAACTAGAAACACCCAACATCTCTCATATCAATTAAAAATCATGGAACTACTTTCCAATGGCTGTTATTCATTGGGGAACATGTCCAATGACCCCTATGTACTCACATTGGTCGTTAGTATGTGAATTCAGGCTCATCACATCCTATTTGGGGGACTATTTCCTATTTTGGGACTCCATTATAGGTTTAAGAGATTTTGATTAATCCATTGTTCATTCCCATGTATTTATACATGGATCACATTGGAGTTATAAATAAATTATGAACACAATTGGGTTTAGAATCGTATTTTTACATTTGAGGTCTCCAATGATTAGGATATCTATATTTTATGAGCGTATCTATCAGTGGTACCCTTTATGGATGGATTAGAGATTCTTTTTTCCTATATTAGGAAAACACTAGTTTTATGCCACATGGTGAGACACATTGTAGTTTGATTTTACCCGATGAGATGGAAGTTTTTTTATGTTAGTATTGAACCCATGTAATGGGATTCCTACATATCCTCATGATATGAATCATAACCTACATTGTTTGGTTCCACTTAATAGGGACATCAAATTTTATGTTCATGTGAAAAGGACCCAAACATGATGTTTAATATCATGAAACATGTATGTCTAGATGAAAGGTTCCATGTCATGGATGGTGTGAGAAATACACTGAGGTGGCCCATGGGACTAGGAAGAGACGTGGTATCTTGACCAGATATTTCTATACTGAGAATGCGTCCTAGAAAACATTATAGTTTATTTGAGTGGTGGGTTTAGTCCTCAAGTAGGCTTTCTAAATGTCCTTGTTAGTTGGGTATCAAAGAAAATTTATTTTGGTTAGATAAGGATTACATGTTATAGGAGTAATAGGGGAGCATTTGATTGGGTCTTATATATGGGACATTCCAATTTGAGTGGAGGTTGGTGTTTACATATATGCAAGAGTCCCATTTTAGTTGATATGATTGTGGATTATACCACATAGGAGTCCAATTTGAATATAGGTTGAGGCATAAATCTATGAAGAAGTATCATTTGGATTGGGACCATGTAGGTGTCATGATCACCACTAAGCTCTATGAAAAAATTATTCTTGTTCAATGTGAGAAACAAGATGACATAGTGGATCAGATGATCACACGATCAACTCTATCCACTAATTGACGTGGTGTTGATGAACAAAGGTAGAGAGATAGGGCCATGAGTGTCTGTATCTACACTTTTGTTTTCATACCAAGGATAATCACATGTAGTAATCCTTCTAGCTACGTCTTGAGATGATGAATAAGATTCAGATTTTCATGTCGTACAAGAAATACTATGGTATTACTTCTAGAGGGATGCCCTAAAATTTGACCTGCATGAGGAGGATCTCATTCACTATTTAAGGGAAAGGAATGTGTGATCCTCACCCTCCCATCATAGAACAAAAAGTCATGTGTGCACCTCCAATGTCAGAAACCTTATTTACAAATGTATGTAGACTCAAAGACATTGAGAGGATCCAACTTATTATGGATGTTTCACATCTGACTCCACCTATCACGGGAATGAATATTTTAGAGGACACGCTTATGTGTATGATGGCCTGATCATACATGTTAGGCACCTTTTAAAGAGTCCTCAGTATGATTCTGTAGGATTTTTTTGTGGAGGGGATAATAAGATGCCCAATGTGATGACAAAATGGAGTGATGTGAGGTGGAGCACAGAACAACCTAGGTGGACCCACTCTATTAATCATGTACTTATATGGGATGGGGTTCCCTAAATGTAGAATGTTTCTATGTGGGTGAAGGTATTTTACTTGAATCATGGAGTGATGTGGGACTAGGTTTTGTCTATGTAGCATTTTTTAATACAGGGCCACATTCCTCCCACATAGCACTTTTCCACATGGGACATGGTTTTTCTTGCATTGTGTTTTTCTTTGCGGTATTCTTATCTACAAATGGGTCATCTGCTTATGCCTCGTGGGATAGTTTCTGGAATGGGTTTCATATTCATGGTTGTCTAGAAATTTTTTAATTTTACCCTTAACACAATGTGGTGGGTTTGAACCTTATGGGAGTAGAAACCTTCATTCTTTAGATGTGTTATAGTATTTACTCTCACAATCACCATTATTCTATCATCCTGCCTCCTTTTCCCATGGGGTTCTTTTATAGAGGAATGTAGAGACAGAGTACCATAACGGTCAGTCGTCTACAGGGTCTCATAGGACTTCTATTGTGGGATCCCATGAGAACGTTGCGGCCCGAGAATGATTTCCATTATGGGGATGGTCATTCGTATGGGAGGAAATCACCATCCTTCTTTGACAAGGACATTGGTTCATTTATAAGATCTGGAGAAATTTCCTAACCTCCTGAACAATTTCATTCATGAATGTCTGTCATTGGTGGGGGATGAAATCACCGCACGACCCTATAAACAAATTTGTTTCACCTTTAGGTGTTGGCAATAACACCTTATCCCACATATGACTTTGTTTTCTGGATGTTGCGTTAAGCGGTGGAACACCACATAGATTGGTGGTCCATAAAGTAATTTGTACATCACATGATCAACTCGTCCTTCATGGTTTTGTCCCCCTTGAACCTTCTTGCTCAATCTGCTTCCTAATATATTTTAACCCATTTACGATTTAAATAGAATTCTCTTCTTTTAGTATCTAGATTCCTCATGACCCAATATATATACGTGTTTGTATATATATGTGTTTTTATATGTGTATGTGTACATAAGTGTGTTTGTAATTCACATAAATGTTAAAATTCACTTTATAATATATTTTTAGTACTTTAATTAAATTTACTGATTTAATATTATATTGTAATTTTTATGAATAAAATATGTTTAATCATTTTGTAAGATTAATTTATACATGTATTTATTTACTATACATATAATATTATCAAGATGTTTTTAATTTATATGAATAATATTTATTCATTTTTATTAATTATGTTTTAACAATTAAAATGTGTTTAAAATTTATATAATAAACCTATATAAATTTATTTTTAATAATTTTTTAAATAAAATATTTAATTATAATATTATAGATATATATAAATTTTTAAAAAATGATGTTTGAAATTATAAATACATATAGATATTTAAATAATTATTTAATTTTAATAAATATATTTGTAATTATTTATTAATGACATGGGCAGGTGGTGGTGCAGGTATGACACGGGTAGGCGGTGATGCAGCCATGATGAAGCCATGATGCTTTAAGGGGATTTTAGGCCAATTTGTGGGGCTTTGGGAAATGTAATGGAATTCATGCCCACTCGGACTTTAGGCCATGTATTGAATAAATCAGGCTTGATGGGTTAAATATCCTTTGGGTGGGTTATGGTCTACTTTTCTGGCCTATGTGCGTGGTGTGTGTGTGTTTAATTTAATTTTACCCCCAAGAACCTAATAAATAAATATTTCCAAATATATATATATATATATATGTTGAACTATTTTTGAATAAATTTATTTATAATTCTAATTATAATTAAATAATTATAAATCTACAAATAATATATTTAATAAATAAATATATTTATTATAATCATATAAATATATATTTATATATATTAAAAATGCATATGTATAATTCTATTAATGTATATATAATTATATAATTATATTTATAATCATATAAAATAATTTTTTTAAAATTATACGTATCAATATATATATATATATTATATTTATAATTTTCTAAATATATATGATACTATAAATATATTTATAAATGTATTAAAATATTTATAAATATATTTTTTATAATTATTATTATAAATTAATTAATATATTAGTATGATTAGATATTTGACAGTGATTTTTTAGTGCTAATAAAACCACTCTTTATCAACACTAATATTCATGTATTGATAAAGAATAGTGTTATTAATGGTTTCTATTTTAGCGTTGATGAAACATATCTTTATCAACACTTTTTTGGAAATAGCTAGTAAAATCCTTACATGAGGATTTGAATAGAACCATAACAGTGTCCTCCTCCCTCACATCTTCAATCTCTTATGAAACTGAGCCCCCACAGAACCTATTCCTCATCGAACTTAACCCTCACCAATCTTCATCATTGAACTAATCCTCTCATGATCTATGGTATGAGATTATTTCACCTCAACATTAATCTCTTCTTCCATCTGGGAATTTACCCCCTCCGACCTTCATGTATGTATTACTGATGAGGTCCAAAACATGTAAATACTCTTGTCCATTTTCATTCATATTATTTTAGAATCTCATTTTATTTTTTGGACTTCACTTTTTTTCTCCTTCTTCCCAAATTGCATTTCATTCTCAAACATTCTTGTTCAATTCATGATTGGGTTAGGTCCATGTTTGTTAGACTAGATTCACCACATTCATTGTTAATAGTGGTCTTAGAGGTTATGTGTAACCCTCTAGGGGGTACTGTTAATGTGACCCTTTGTACCCTTATCTGGTTATTATGTTCTTGGATGTTTAAAATTATTTGAAGATTTTTCTATGAAATAATCCAATAATTATCATATCCTCACCCTATAAGGTTATTAAACTACACTTCTATGTGATTTCCTCCCAAAAAAATATAATTTTAATTATATTATAATGATAAACATTATTAAATAAATAAATAATAATAGTAATCCATCAGTAATTTTAACTCAATGGATTTTTTTAAGTAAATAATCGCCATCAATTTTGATATAGGAAGCCTTTGGTGTTGGATTCTAGGGGTTTATATCAAAGAAAATGTGAGGATATATGGGATGTGAAACAATGTTAGTTTGTTAGATGGGGAAATTGTAGAATCCAACAAAATTATAAATATTATTAATGGATTTTGTATTTTGGAATGGGAGAGGTAATACTTGATTCCTAACCCAAATCATGAAAAAAAGTAGGGACTTGATTGATATATAAGACAAAAAACAAAATGGATCAGTCAAAAATTTATGAATCCACAACGTATAGTGTAACACCAATTTTTTAAAAATAATTTTAATAAAATATTTTATTGATAAAAAATGGGTAACATTTTAATTTTTAAATTTAATTAAGAAACAATTTTGGTATTATATTTAATTATTACAATTATTTTAATAGTCTCTAATGGGTATGTTAAATTTATTTTAAATGTGATTATGTTTCATTACATGTACTTATATGTGTGTTTTTTGAATTGAATAAATATAGATTTCTAGTTTGTTTCATTATCAAATATATGTGTGTGTAGTGTGTGTTTGTGATTTATTATTAATGGATATGATTTTTTATAAAAACCATAGAATGTTAAATGATTCTCTTAATACTAATTTTCATTGATGTTTTTATATGTGATTATACCTATATTAAATTCAACCATGATAGATTAATTCAATGCCTATTATAAGAGAATAAAAATTTATTAGGTTCATTTATCGATCCTATTATTTAGGGATATTTTCAATTAAATAAAGAATCATGTTTAATGGACTCCCTTGAGATCATTTAGAATAAAAATTTTAACAACATCAGGACTTCCTTATGCTTAGAGTCTCGATTCAGTCCTCATTGTTTTTTTTTGCGTAAGAGACTTAATGATTATTCTTCATTTGTTTTATTACGAGAATGATCATATTGTATAATTTCTAGAATAAAATGGAAACTACATGTGGCCACCACCGAAATCATTAGACTTGGAATTGAGCATTTCATGATGGTGTTTAATGGGGATGAGCTCAATTCCACAATTATGTTTCTTCCTCCACCTATTTCACACTCAATATTTTTGGTATTCATGTGATTCCTCTCTATTATCCACCTATTCCAACCATGTACCAATACTGGGATATGATTATAATTCTCAATAATATAATATGATTGAATTATTTTAACAACTACAAATTTCAAATTTGATGGCTCCCTCTCTCTCCCCCCTCAACAATTGATATCAATGTTTCTTCTATAATGGTACTTGATCATTAATTAGTTTATCTATCATAGATATTTGAAAAATATTAAATCAAATATTACACAAAAAATCACTTCCATATTTTCAGGGTGACCACATTACTATTCGTGTTTATTTTATTCATTAATCCGAATTTATATATTATATATTTTTCATTGCTGAAAATATTTTAAAAAATATAATAATTTATTTTTAATTTTTGAACCCACTATTTTATTCAATATTAATATTTTCTATTATGAAAATGGTATTGAAATAATAAAATTTTTAATATTAAATTATATATATATACATATTATGCTGTATAATAGGTGAGATAATGATCTCAATGGTTGTTGGCTACTATTATATATTTGAAAACATGTGTCAAATTGGAAATGGATATGTTTATAAAATAGTGAGTGAGTTTTCTAAGGTAGTTTGAAAATGAATTCGGAGTATGAATTTCAAATAAATGTATTTTTAATGGTTACACATTTAAAAAAAGTAATTTTAAATAAAGGGTAACATGTTTTGTAGTGGTTGAAATCCTTTATAAAAAACTAATTCAAAGTTTCCAAAGGATTTATTAGGAAAAAATCATCTTTTTTTATAATTTAAATTTTTTTAAGAATAAATTATTGGGTTTAAAGATATTTACTTGAATTTCAATGATTTTTAGAATGAGGATGATATTTTGGTTTCCAATGATGTCCAAAATAAAGGATATTTTAAATTTCACATTGATTTTAAGATGGATTTTTGTGATTTGAAATTATTATGAAAAGATTCATCATTTTTTATAATATAACATTCTCTATTAGTAATTTTTGATCCATCTCAACTAACATTTTATTCATAAATTCAATAAAAAATAATTTTATTACATAGTATACCATACCCTAAGTTAATGGTGAATAGCAAGCTTATCAAAATAATAAACAATTATTATAATTAAAAATTCCATTCAATTATCTTTTATGATCATCTATAAAGATAAATTACAACCCATTTTGACTTATATCATAAAATATTTAAACATGTTTACAAGATATGATATATTTCTCACAAAAAAATCAATTAATTTTATAATAACATGTCAAGAATGTATATAATATACTTCTACCCAGTTTTTTAATACTTAGTCATGATCCCACAATTATATAAATATATTATATTACATTATTGGGAATATTTTATCAAAAATTATCCTGTAAAGAGTTAAAAAATTCTCCAATTAATCATGATGACAACATCATATTCCATTCTCTTTTTAGTAATGAAAGTTCAAAAATATTTTCTCATTAATTGATTATACTCATTTTTTTTGTCTAATATGATCAATATATCTATTCCATAATTAGATTCCTATGTTAATACTTATGTTGAATGATTTTTCAGCATTAAAAATGTGAATTAGATTTTCACTATGGTCACTGAACTCTTATCAAAGTAGGTCAATAAAATTAGGAATTGTTTTGTTTTTTACTTGAATTATGCAAGTAGAAAATGGAAACAATGTAAAACCTTGGTATAATCTATGAAAATCATCCACTCCAACCAAACCAAGTGAAAATTAAAGATTATAGTGTAGTGATAATTTATCACTGGTAAGGGTCATGTCACTAACTCCATCTAACCCATTGGATATATGTCATGGAACCACTCTTGTAAACATGGCCTCCTAGGAATATAATCACTTCTAAAAATTATTCCATCAACCAAATTAATTTTCTTTTTTCATAGAATGATTAACGGATTTATTTGAATGTTGAAACAACAAGAGTTGTCTCATCATGAGTACATGTCAGACCATCTAGCTGAGTCTTCTCTTGAACGTACCAATAAAGGAACTCTTTGCGTGGATTGGACTATTGTTTCCAGTATTTTCAACTTGAGACTGAAAACTAACCCATGAAGATTTATGCTTCACCAAAACCCAAGCATGGGAATATATATATTTAAGGATTCAATTTCCATCATAATCAGCTTTATCTCTCACATAGTTATTATTTCAATTTCCTTTCCTGAGACTCATCCATCGCCTCTTATGAACATGAACCTATGTTTCTTGAACTTCCATGAGAATTATACATCCTATACCAGGTATAATTTATCATTGTGGATGAATTTTGATGATAAAACCTACCAATAGTTGGGATATTCATTTCCTTAATTCAATTAATTATTTCATTTAGTGCATTTATAAAATATTTGAAACATTCAAATATCATGTTCACAATATTTAAATGAACCTTTTTTGTAATTATTTAACTTTTAAATATTAATATTAATGAATCAAATTTGATGGATATAAATCAAAAAATGGATGGATGAAAATCATTTCAAAAGATATATTTAAAATGGAGTGAAAGAGTTGACTAATTTTTCCAATGATAATGCATATAACCCTTCCCAAATAAATTATGTCTGTTTACAATGTTTTTCTCAAGAAAAATTAATCTAGATGAGCTGGAAGAAAACATTATATATCCTAAAATAGATCAAATATATAAATTATTTTTAAACTGGGGGAAAGGGTAATTTTTCTAGTGACTTGGATATCACAACATTTTATGGATCAACTGATATGATTACAAGTTAAGAATAGGAAGAATACATTGTCAAGGATGTGATTATAGTTCTGAATGGTGAGGAATATTTTATTGGGGAAATGACAATGAAAATTGAATATGAATATCATGATTTCCCAAAATATGTATAAAAGTTAAATGTTTGTGCAATTACACCTTTGTATGATGGTTTTTATAAATATTAAAAAATTTCATCCATATCATATCTACAAAATTTAAAAGCTGGAAACATATGGTGAGACAATAGTTTTACTAAACTAAATGGTCTCTGGAATGAGATGATCTTATAAGACAATGGTCTCTATAGATGAACATATGGTAAAAAATTAATTCTATGTTCAATAGGTCTTTTCTTTTCTTTAATAATAAAATAAGGCTTCGGCCCCAACCATTAAAAAAATAAAAGAAAACATTTCTATACAAATTATTGTTTAAAATTTTCAAAGGATCACAAATCACTTAAAGAATTCCCAAAGTGTGGTGTTAATTGATACAAGAATGATGAATCGGGTCCTATCAAATTTTTATGGTTCTTTAAAATCATTAAATAGTTTATTCCCCTACATATAAGAGGGTAGGCTATAATAAATTAACATGGAATGAAGTACATTAAATAAATTTAGGAAACGTTTTCACCTAGAAGACTCTCCTTCATGGAATAGAATTGATAACAATTATCCTGAATTTGGAAGTGATATGAGACACCATAGTCGTGTTCAGTCTACATATGGAGTGTATCCTATTTATTTACAATGAAGCTTTCCTAGTACATGGCTTGTTATGATGTTAAATAGTAAATATCAATTGTTGTTACGAATGAAATGAAAATACATTATGTTATCTTAGATTATATCCACACCAAAAAAACTAGAGAAGTATATTGATGTTTTTTTCACACTGTTGATTGAATATTTCAACATATTATCGGATTTACGTGTAATGTTTTCTGATGCATACAGAAATTAATATTTAGAAGATGATAAATGAATTTATTTCTTATGGAAATTTTTCATGATATATAATTAAAGTAACTAATGGTTTTTCCATTTGTGAATATGGTACACAATCACTTGTGGTGAGACTTAATTAGTGATTGTGTTTCTAGGATGTCATGGATTTCTTTCCCAATAAAATATGTTCAGATAATGGATGACATTTTTCAATGGTATTTTATAAGAATTTACATCACCATATCTGCTAACAAGAGATCAACTATTTGATAAATTAAATGATACATACATTGATTTTGGAAAACCTTTTTCGAAAAACCTTATGAAAACCTATTGAAAAACAGAATACGTTTTTTTGAATTATCGTACCTAAATTGTTTTTACATTAGGTTATTTTATTATGTCATGTGTGTTGAAAAAATGTATCTGATAGTGTTATTACAATGTTACTAAATGATCCAAAAAATGATGGAATTAATGCTTATTTGTACATGACTGACATGAGAATACGGGAAGAGTTGGCCCTAGTGAAGGGTGAAAAAATACTTTTCTTCCTCCAGATACTTACACTCTTTCTAGGAAGAATAAATATCAATTTTTCATCTTCATAAATGATAAAATGTTACATAGTTAAATTCATCAAATATCGATAATAACATGTCAATGATTGATTTAATATCAAAGGGTATCGAATCTAATGAAACTAATGTTTTGTTGAAAGATCTAATAACAGTAGATTTACATTCAAATTTACAAATGAATTTTGATCATACATTAATGAAGCTCAATTTCTATTTCAAAGCTATATTTATCAATTATAGAGACATTGAAAAATTAATATCTATGGAAAATGGTATTTTTGTCACATTATGGGAATTGTAAATATTCTCCGCACCAAAATTCATTGATATAATGGTTAACATGATGGTTCACATGGTAAGATATATTTTACTATGTGGTCCTACACATTATAGATGAATATAATCCCATTAAACAACATATCATGATTTTTAATGGTTATATAAAAAATTTAATTCATTAATAAGGTTTTATCGTTGACTGATATATTATTTAGGAATCCACAGAGTTCATTACAAACTATATGGCCATTGTTGAAAGCATTGGTCAACTGATGTCTCATCACACTAGGTGGCTTGTGGGTGAAGTGATTTTTGGAATTGGTGTCTTTAAAATCACTATTATTGATTGGGTGAAGGATCAAATTTAGGTTTTTCATACCTATTTATATTTTCTCCCTATATGTTGAAACCCCCAAAGAAATTACAAGGAATTTGTATCCCTCATGGTCTGAATGTTGGATATCAAATACATATTTTTCACTAGATTATGTGATGGTTTCAAGACCATATTTTTAATGAGTTAGATGAAAATATTTATTCTTTTTTAGAATGAATTCAATAAATAGTAATGGGCCAATTTGTTCATGTATTATCTTCTAATTATTATGTAATTGATGGTAATATATTCTATATAAATGAACTTGATGATGGAGGAACGATAAAAAATAGTGGAGTTACAGTTGTGGCTAACAAGATTCATGTATTTGGTACCAGAGATAGGAATAAAATTTAGGATAATATATAATACATTGGAGTCACAAAAAAAATCTGGGAGTTGGATTATACAAAATTTGATGTGCCAAATTTTCCATTCAAGTGGGTTGATAACAGGAGTTTTATTAAGGTTAGTGAATCGGGATTAGTGAAATTGGATTTTCCTAAATTTGGGTACATATATGATAAATTTATAATTTCATCATAGGAAACACATGAATTTTATATTCCATGTCTTGTAAATTGAATGTTGTCAATATTACTATTATCAACCATAACCATTGATGGGATATATGAAAAATAAACTATGGATGAAACTTTCATTAGGACATCATAATGCTTCCAAAATGGTCCCAATGTTGATGGGATCTTGTATGTTATGGAATAGCATAATAAATGGATTTTAATACTCAATATAGTGGTAAAATCCCATCAACATATAAAAAGGGGTTTCAATAACCAGGTTATACTTTTTGTGATATACTTTCTATTACACCATATTATTATATGTTCAATACTAAATCTATGTACTCTATATTATATTTTGAAAAAAATCCTCTTGATAATTACTTCTACGCATGTCAACGCTCCCAATATTGAGGAAAAAATAGTTTATCAACCTACGGGTGCTCCCAATGTAGAGGAACAACATCCTTCATCACATGTCGATTCTACCAATATAGATTTATAACATATTAATGATTTTGATCAAATGGAAATGGTAAAAAGAAATGAACTAATGTCCCAAAAAACAAGTGAATTTTAGTGTGACCATGTTTGTAATATTTATAAAAGAAAAATGTCATCAAATTCGATGTGGGATGAAATATGTGTGGCCAGTATGTTAACACCAACAAGGCTACGTTTAGTATCTTCACTGGAATCACTACTTATTAGTGCCTATTGATCAATATAGATTCAAGGAGACATTTTGTTCTCATGCTCAAGAACCTAATTTGAGAAGATATTAGGGTAACATTATGATGTAATTTCACTATTTTACTATGAAATAAAATATTGAAACATTTACATACACTTCATTTTCACATTTAGAGGTCATTTATAATAGTTTAATACGGAAATAAATTTTTATTAATACTTGGTGGAGTGGATTAAAGAGGTTATTGAAAATTTCGAAAAAAGTTTCACCTCAAATATGTTTATGGGAAAATATACATTAACCCACCACAAATGTATGTACATATGATAAGCCATGAAGCATGAGATTCATTTATTGGATATTGTGAGGAGACATATTTTGACATACATTTGGGCTAGTAATACATTTTTTGACAACAAAGGTATTAAATACCTTAGTTAATAATTTTTTATTTGTGTTACAACAATTGTGTGATAAAAATAAGAAATTGAAAAAAAAACCAATGTAACCTTACCAGAATGGATGGACGGGGTATTGTTCACCTGAAAAAAAATATTACGTATTTCAAATCTTATGTAATACTTTTATTTTACATGAAACAAAAATATAATTATGTTCCTTTGTTTATATAAAGATTTATGAATCAAAATCCAACGTCGCATACATTCCATGTCACGTGATATCGATGGATGCATATGAAAATAATTATGGGATTATAACAGATGAAAATAAGAAAAAAAATGTGGGATTCATGTGTAATTATTAAATAATAAAATTTTTTAATCGGTATTAAATAACAATGATTACTTATTTTTATATATTTTTTATATGACTTAAAAATAAGTGTCATTATCAACTATGATAGATGAAAAAGTACTATCAATGGATTTATAGCATCTAGAAAACAATGGTCGCATCTAAGGTGTGAGTTTTCAAGTAACACCCCAAACATATTTTTAAAAAAAAAGTTGGGGATAAATATAAAAAATGGAAGAGATTTAGGAATGTTTTTTTTCTTTTAAATAATACATTTATTGGTAGCATGAGTTACTAGATATTTTTATGGGGAGGAAGACAATAGAAGACATAGATTAAGAGCAAAAAATACCTGAAGACACCCACCCTTTAAGTAATCCATTCCCCTAAAAGTTCTATCATAGATGAGGTACTGAATACTATCATAATGATTTCTATGAACTATGAATAAGGAATAAACTAAAACCTTTAATATTTTGATATTATATAGGAATAAAATGATTTTGATTTATATTTATCAACACCCTCCCATTGCCTTGATGAGAGGGATACCATTTTCAATACCCATAAAGATACTCTACAAAAAATAAAATTTATAATAGGTCATGTGAGAGCGAGGATTAGTGTAGCTCATGAGTTAAGCACTGAGAAACATTTTACAATTAATTTCATAGATATTTATACAATTTCAAAATATATTGGAACATTAGTATCAATTGTAATGGACTATATTTTGAGGAATGGTAAAATTACAATGGAATTTGTATTTTACCATTTACTAGAAGGTTAATACTTTTAATTGGGCCTCATAACATAGATAAAATAGTTGAAACACTTCAATGTGTTTTCTTTATACTTTGATGAAGGTTTGAGAGGTTCCTAGGTGCTCCATTGAGTTTTGAGATCATTGAACCCTACAAACCACAAGGTTGGGTTATTTAAATTGGACACAAGGTTTTTCTGAAACCATGCGGCACCTAGAAGAAAATCGCACAACCTTAACTATAAAAGTTCATGTGAAGTGAATGGGATACACATGATATCCCCAAAAAAACCACCCATATGACATGGTTATTACCAAATAGGTAGTACCTACACAATATTCACCACATGATTGGCATACATTTTTTGTAATTGTGCATGAAAAACCATGTGAGGTAGGTTTCCTACGAAGAGGGAGGTGCATATTTTATGCATAGTTTTAAAACTATGTAGCCTAGTTGTGAGGAATAAATTAACATTTTCCTTAAATTATATTAAATTTTCTATTTCTTTATTCTTTCTTCGACCCCCTCCAGTCGCATGATCCTCTATATGTGTGCCATTGGCTTTCACCTCAATCTTATTCTAAGCATTCAGAGATCTCCTTATTTAGATGTATGAATTAAACTTGAATGGTTTCTATGGATCATCACTAATAATATATTGACTAGATTTGAACCTTTATTCATTTATTATTACCTCTATTGAGTTATTGAGTTGCATGCTCATTTTCTGTATTTTCAGGGTGAATGACCATTTCATGGATTTCATCAAAACCAGACCAAATCGAAGCATGATATTGGATGAGTAAGTCATAAAATTCATAGAGTTGGTGGTCTGTAGATATTTATTTATGTTTCCATAGTTTTTTATATAGTTTCATTGCATTGCATTCCATCCTTTATCGTTATTTTCATTAAAAATACTTTCTTCAATATATGTTATTTTAAGAACCTAGTATTACGTTCATGAACATTGTTATTTCAATTTAGGTTTTCAATCTTGTTCACGGGCACCCCATGGGTGTGATGTCTTGTTTTTTCCCCTTCTTAATTATTTTTTCAAAAGCATATATTTCTTTATAACTGGTCATCTTAGATTAATAATGGATTTTTCTATTATACGTAAATGCCTAAATGATAATGGAACATCTTAAATTCCATGTTGAAGCTTTATGAATTGAATTTCCATTTAGTGTAATAGTTTATAAAGTGATCCATTGATGAGAATTGAGTTATGGTGATTGAATGTGATTTTTATTTTCACAAAGTGAATTGTTAAAAAATAAGGTCATGATTTTACAATAAAACCCCTCGAATGAGGTGCACTGTCATCAAAATTAAAAAGTTATGTTTAGTGAATTTCATATTGTATGGAATTTTGTTATGGATGGTCCCCTATGCCTTTATTGTTTAAAAAAAGTCATCTTGAGTATATGAAATATTTTTTATATTTAAATGGATTTAACCTATTTCTAAAAAATGATCACTGAACCATTTCACCTCCTATGTTCTTTCTTGGAACAGTCCAACATAAATGAAAAATGGACCAAACCCCTCTTAAGGAATTGTATTTTTTCCTAATTGGGATTGCTCATGTAGGTGATCTTCCCAATGGACAAAGGTTCCTTCAATTTACTTCTTTGATCATTGTAACTGTTTTTTCATGTTTTTAGTAGATTAAATGACATGTTTATAATTTAATTGAAACGGGTGGAATGGAAAACCACTTGCTTTATCAAAATTATCATGGATTAAGAAATTGTAATAAAAATAATGGATTTTCATGATTAAATTCCTTCCTTAAAATTCTTTAATTTATTTAAATGGAATTTATTAGTTTTATAAGATTTTTCATGGTGTTTTTATCTATTTTTCATGTATTAAATGGTTTTATTAAGATAGAATTTATTTATATGGGGTGAACACACCATTAGATATAAATATATAATCATGAAATATGTAAATTATTTTAAATGTGATGCCCTTAATGTCAATTGGGATTATTAAATGTAAATCACGAGAGGTAATTCATCATGGGATTGATTATCATTATTATTATATGATTATTCCATGATATATGATGTGAGATGATGTCATGAATTTAGTTGATAATGTAGTAATAACATATAAAGACCCATATTTTTCAATGTAATTTTTTAAATTATATGAAAATATTATGAGTTCGTAAAAATTGACGGCACGTGATTCCGAGGCCCGGTGTGCCTGGAATGAATTTTGGAACTTTTTTTAGGAATGTCTAGTAATCATGTGAGCGGTGTTTTGTTACTTTTGAACTGGTGCTAGGAATTCAAATCACAGAACATCTTTGAACTCGCTGCACTGATATTCACTTAAGGATACCTTCACCTCGACCGCAGTTGGTCAAGGGTGGAAGTTAGTTTTTCATATTTTTGTGGGAGAATTAAAGAAAAATAATAAAAATAAAACAATAAATTTTATTTTAATTTGAAACCTACAATTTTAATGATTGATGGTTGGTACCACCCAAACTCCTCTTTTAATGTGAGGAAACAATTGGAATTCTCCCAATTTAATGAGTGAACTTAATTGATTTAATTTTCTTAATTTAAATAAGTGGCACCACACCATTCTTGAGGTTGGGAGATCATTGGAAAGAGGAGGCTTTGGAGAGCTTTGAAGAAAAATCCTCTAATTAAGAATATTCTTTGGATCAAGAATGGGGAACCATCTTTGGAGTGTATTGTGGGAGCGACAAACATTGTCATCTTCGTCATCTTTATCTCCATCCTCACACCGTTTCCAGCAAATGAGGTAGGGGGTTATTTTGAAATATGATTAAATATTTTTGATTTATTATTCATATTCATGATTCTCATTGACGATGGCCAAAAAAACACGACTATCGATCCATACACATACCATGACACTTTTCTATTCGTTCTTCGCACTTTCTTTATAATATCTTTGATGCCAAATAATTATGCATGCTAAAAACACAAAGCATTGTTGAGCGTGACATATCGACAGGGAGATCTCAGCCCGAGGAACGTGAACATGCAGACGTCACAATTTTCGAGCTTGGAACGAAGCTGCAATGGTGTGTGGAAGAAGGGTGGTGTGCATATATTCCATCGGAAGAGGAGGAGGCCATGACTGTCGAGCCACGACGGCGCACCCGGAGGGCGGCCGACATCCGACCAGCTACGGTTCGAGAAGGCAGCACACTAAGTGGGAGGCCAGAATATGGTCAGCCGCAATTCAAGCAGGAGGCACACAAGGTGGGCAGCTGGCTTCTGGCAGATCATAGTCCGAGAAGGCGGCACATCGGGTGGGCGGACAACATCCAATCGTCTGCGGTTTGAGCGGGCAGGGCACATGGAGGGCGTTCGGCACCCAACCAGCTGTAGAAGAACACTGGCGCTGCCGTTCCACTAGGAGGAGGACCGGTCAGGCTTCCGACCTGCCACGTCACGCCGAGCAAGACCGCTTCGGGGAATCTTGCGCGCTAGCCGAACAGTCCAGAAACCATTCAGAAAATCAGGTGTGCCTCCCCTCTGGTGTCAGCTAGGGCGGACCCCGCCACAGTGGACCACCCAGCTAAGCATGTCGCACCCAGTGGGCCACACCGTAGTCGACCACTCCAAGCGGGTCATGCCCAATGGGATGTGACCAGTGGGCTGGGCCACCCCCTTCACAGGTCGGGCTAGACCCAGTCTGTCTAGGGTTGGTCCAGGATGGGTCAGGCCGGGTCGATTAGACCGGGTCGTACCGGACCCAGACCCATCTAGACACAGATTCGCCTTTGTGGCCATATCTGGAGATCTGGGAATCCGTTTGGTGAACCATCTTATAATACTTGGATCGAGACAGTCCTTTTGGTATACTCCACGTGAGTTTGGGATAAATTTGGAGTATGTTTGGGTTGGATTGAACCTGAAGCCAACTGGGCCCTCAGAACGGAATTGCTAATAAGTTACAGACCTGGTTCCCGATTGATGCACCGTCTATTGCGTTGGGTTACCTATATTGTGACGGGCAATTTGGATACTTCTTCGTGGGACATCATAGATTTTGAAGTATTTACCGATGTCTTAAGTAGTGGAACCTCCCATAATCAAGTATGCTTAGTGCGGGAACCCTGTGTCTGGTTGTACTTGAGGAGTCTTCAGATCCTGTGTGGGTCATCTTCGAATCCTTTGTGGGTCTGCGCTCAGCGATCCGGTGTGGGTCAGTGAATACCGATCCTGTGTGGGTCATCTCCAAATCCTGTTTGGGTCATCTTCAGATCCTGTGTGGTTCATCTTCGATCCTATTTGGGTCAACAGAAGAGCTTCTCAATGAAGTAAGATGATCTAGAAATACAGCTAATCATTTATACTTCCGTAATAAAGTTATACATGGTGTGAGCTGAGTCACAAACATTTTTGTACACTCATGTGTGGTGATACCATTTTGGTATTATTCGTTGTTGTGATACCATTGTGGTATTATTCTTTGTGGCATTACCTTGGTGGTACTTACCTCCATGGTGAAACCATTGTGGTATTCCTCTGTGTGGCATTACCTTTGTGGTACTTACCTTTGCGGTGTTACCTTTGTGGTATTCTTTCCTTAGTGGAATAGTTGATCTTTTGAATAAGGATTTGGTCCTTGTGTTTCCTCATGAATGAGATGGCACTACTGGATAACATAGGTATATGTATGGTAATTTTCCTAAGTAGGGTTGTGTATTTCTTCATGATTTATATTTGTGGTCTTGCTTTGTGATTTATCCTTTGTGTATTTTGAGAGACCTATGGGGGTCTCAGGGTCCCTACTTAGTATTGTTATACTCAACCCTGCATGGTCTACGCCTGCACCTCGCTATTTCTTATGGTGACGACGGACAACATTGATCGAGGACGAGGGTATAGGACTGGAGGATTCTCGAAGGTGGACCTTAGACGAGTTTTACCATAGTGATGAACGTTCAAGAGTTGTACCTACCCTCCAGGTAGGATCCTTGGCAGGTGTTCACAAGAGGTGTTTTCAGTTTTACTTGAAATTTATATTTCGTCTTTTATTTTTGCCCCTTTACTTACTATAATCACTCTATTTACTATATAGTTTACCTTGTTATTTTATCTATCTATTTTCTTGAATTTTGTGAGTTTTCAGGTTAAAAGTAAATGCCTTCCCAGTTTTAGGGATGTGCCTTTCCGGTGCTAGTCGCTAGCCCCTTTCCTAGGGTAGGCAGGCTTGGGTTAGACACGGCACGGGCCACGGGGGACGGATCATGACATAATAGTCCTTTACATTGAGTATTGATACAAAGTGTCTCATACTAGTGAGACTTGGGGATTGTGGGCATGATGCAACACATCCCTTGTTGGGTGTTGACATGACAACACAATCACTACTTTTTGAGTGCTGGAAAGATGGTACACTCACTATCTCATGTGATGTGAATTAATTTTCCCACTCATTATGAGCTATATGAAATTTACCCTATTTCTTGATATTATAGGATTGTCTAAACTATTTTTGGATGACAAATTTATTCCCCAATCCAGCAATGACCATGTATTCTAGGTATATGACCATTTACGTCAATACATACATTGTTTATATAGGTGGATGAAATATAGAACGATAATATATATATATATATATACATATATATATACATATATATATATATATGGTTCATGATATGACACTTTCTAACCACGAGACAAAGCATATAGAGTCAGTAAGGTTTCCCAATAGACCCTGAGCCAACTGATGTTTATTTGATTATTCAGATAAGCTTATTATTTCAGTATACCTATAAATTGTTTAACATTATAATTCATATACTATATTTGTTATATAAATTGTGGGTGGTAACCTACTTGTATTTATATTGCACACTCTGCTCGGGCCCCCATTTCACTAAGGTACCTGAGTATATCTCATGTTCAATAGACCATGGAAGTTTTATTATGTTGATATTCTTGTACCAATGAGTGAGGATCACATGAATTATATGGAGCTCAGGATGATCGTACATATCTCCCTCATGGATTTTATTTTCATTTCATTATTCCTGAATTGTACTGTATTATGCTTTATAAATTATATCTATTTTTTTATTAACTCATCATCATCTAGATATGCATGAATTATTTACATTGGCATTTTCCATATTTTGATTCAATTGTTATATTATTCTTTTTCTTATATCTATAATTCATTTTATACAAATTCATTTATTATTAGTTGTTTATTTCAATTGTCCCAATGTGATACTCTTATCTTCATTGTAAATTCTCCATACTATAATATCCTTACACCCTTACTACTAGCCGATAACCTCTGGAATACAAGAAGGTGTGATTCAGGCCATGTGACCTAGCGGTCCAGATACTGTCCTAGTGGTCGGTCAGCACAGGATGTTACAAAGTGGTATAAAATCCTTTATTTTTCTTATCTTTCTGTTTTGTACTAGTAAAGAAGAGACTATGGATGTGTTTCTACATGGTAAATAGCCATGTCATGGATTTATCACCACATCCATGAGGAGAACTCAAAGTGGCTAGGGCTAGGGTTGTTGTTCTTGTTTTTCACTATTAGAGTTGATTTTTTTCATCTCAAGTGAATGGTTTATTTCTTCTATTTATTGATTTATAATATTTTACATATTTACCCATGGTCGAGTATGGTAGGGAAGTAAAATGACATGGAAAATTATATGCACATTGTGATATAAATTCCATGAATATGTCATGCCATTTAGTTTTATTTATAGGTTTCCTATTGTTTTGGATTGTATTCCTTGAGTGATATTCCATGCTTCCTATTTAATTATAATGTTCATCCATTGTATCATGATTTTTTGTTATATAATTTTTCTATGTGTTTATTTTATGTGATAAAATTATTGTTTGTTTTTAATATGTATAAATGATTGAATATGCTAAATTTATTTGTTGGGATTAAGAGAGAATGAGTTATCAGTCATAATATTTAGGGGTGCCTTGTTATTGGTAAAGGGTAACCCATGTATTCAAAAAAAAATGGGAATTTTTATATATATTTAGAGACTATTAATAAAATGTAAATGAAGCTAAATATCAAATGTAAATGTGAAATGGTGTCAACTAAATGTGATTTAATCTATCATCTATAATGTGTATGTGAGATCTATAAATTGATGATGGAAACCCATGAAATCAAACTATTATTTAAAAAAATATTATTTAATGGAATGGGAATAAATATTAAAAGTGTGTACATTTAGTCTAAAATAAATTGGCTTCTATTATATGGAATGTAACTCTATCACACGGTCATAGAGATCGTGTTATTAGGGAAGAAAATGCACAACTGTACCCAATTAGGTTAGTTGGGGAATGTTTCTTCTAAGGTAACCCACTACAACTGTTTTATAAACTATAATAATAAAAATAATTCAATTGTGTTGCATCCTAATGAACCCAGTATGGTTTAATAGGCCCCTCACAAATTACATTTTCATGAATATCTATAAAAATAATTTTTTTTGATAAATTACCTAATTTAGACTAGATTTCAAAAAATGTTAAATGTTTTGAAAATGATGTTTGATATGACTTTCCTAGTTTCGATGGTTTTTTCATTAAATTAGGTACCAAGTGTATCTGTATTATATTTAGTACACAATTATTTTTAAAATAATCTTAATTTTTTTTGGTTAAATGTGAAACAATGAAATGGATTTTAGGGGGAACCTAAAAATGTGTCCTTCAATTATACCCCTATATAAGGGTTTCTTAAACATCTCATGAGTTTCATTAAAAAAATAATGTGATATTTTTCTATAGGAATTTTTCTTTTATAAATGGAATAAATGATAGGTTTAGGGACTAGTAAAATATATTTGGAGTGACCTAGTTAATGGGTCGACGAATATGCTTTTTAAGGGGAAAACATGAGGTAGGTATCACCCATATTGCTTAGATGCCTTGCTAAATGGTATGACCCTTCGGAGGTATGGTGCTTGATATGTGTAGTTATCCCTCATAGGAATATTTACTTTTAAATGAAACCCTTGTTCGAACGGGTGGTCTTGGTATCCTTGAACCTTGTTACCGGTGTGAGACATGGGTAATACTTAGTTTCAAAAGGTTAGACATGTGTACGGAATGGTGGCACAATTATTAGGAATTGTTCAATTGGTTCCCTTTATTTGGATAACTTTAGAGGTCGCCAGTCTATTTTACAATCAAGAATGATAGTATAACATTGATCTAGTTTTTTTGTGTGGACCACCTGATATATGGATTCATAGGGTTGACAATATATGGACAGTATAAAGATTCCATCTTACTTAGCAATATTGAGGTAGTGTGCATTCTTATACATGTAACCCATAGAGTTTCTAAATGAGGTAATGAATGTGTTTTGTTTGGTGGAATCATTGAACCTAGTGTTTTTGAGTTTGTATAGGGTAGACTCCATTGTTGAGTTACTTGGAAGTTAATGGAACAATGTTTTTTCCAATACCCCAAATGGAATCCAAGAGACTATTGTGTTTTGATAAGCTAGTTAGGTGGATTTTTGATGTCATGGAAAATGTTATGGTGATTTTATCATTACATAGATGAGTTTCATGCATACATTTAAGGAAAATTTGATCTAGCATGTTTATGAGTTTCTAGTCTATCTATTTTTTAGATGACTAGGAAAATCCTAGGGTGTGGAGTGTCACCTTAGTTTTATTATACCTATCAGTGCTTTCTCATAAACACAACATTGACATGGTTCGATGGGTGTGTAACCTTTGATAAATACCATTGGTATTGGGTGGAAATTGATTATGGAGTAGGATATTCATGTAATTAATGAGGAACTAAATTATTTTTGATTGGTTAATGGTGATATGTGATTTGGCATTGAAAAAAAATAGTTTTTCACATCTTTTAAATTTTTTTAATAATTTTTTTAATTATTATTAAAATTTTCCCTAAAATATTTCACTTTTTAAATTTTATAAATAAACATATCAATTAATTATTTTTATATAAATTATTTATTTTTTATAACTAATTTTGTAATTTATCATTTAAAATTATTAGTTTTATGTTATTCTTTATTACGGTTCGTTAATTTTTAAGTATTTTTTTTGTAATGGTAATCATTTTTTATTATAGTTAATTGATTAATTAACCATTGTATTTTAATTAACGAAATATTTAATTTAACACTTAATTTTTCAATTATGTTTTCTCTAAAATATGTTAACTTTATTAAATTGTTTTCATTCTTTAAATAAATAGTTTATATCTTTTCAAATTTTAATGCTATGAAATATTTTTTTTTCTATTCAATTATTTTAAGTAGTTTTTAATTAATTTTTTTTTTATTTTAGTTTCATAATTTTATATTATTAATTATATAAATAATTTAATTTTTTTATTTGTTTCATTATTTTATTTTATTTTATATGTTTCATTTTAATAATTTTCAAATGTTTTAATAAATTCTTATTTGTAATTAATTATTCACTATAGATTTTATTTAAATTTTTAATCATTCTTTATTTACTTTTATTTTTATAGGATATGTTTAATGTCACTATTACACTCAACGATGACACTTTTTAGTTTTCCATCTTTCTTTTTGTCTTGCAGTTTGCACACTTCTTCTGCCACCATTAACCACTACTGTTTCATCCTCCAAATGGTGCCACTCTTCCCTGCCCTCATTGTGCCACCATTTCTCCCACAAATGTACCACGGTTACACTGTCTTCCTTTCCATCATCACAAACTAATGAGGGCACAACACCTCACTCCTCTCCCCATGATCTTTCTCCATCGCAACTGAATCCTCTCTCCAGTGTCACTACTACCCACAAACAGTGCCACAGTAATCCCCCTGCCACTGCCCATCCACTATTGTCTCATTCCATGTGCCATTGTCCTTCTCTACCTCAACTCATCACCATAATAGAACAACACAATCAGAAAAAGGGCCATAATGAAACCTGATTCAGACTCTTTCTATTTAGGTTTCACATCCCTAAACACCGTTTAAGATCCTCATAAGATGAAGTTTACCCTACTAAAGCAAGAACCACCCTCCTCTCCAGTTCTCACCTTCACACCTCGCTCTCCCACTGAAGTGGAAATCAACCTCCTTTGACTAATTCTTTTGGTGTTTCATGAACCCTATCCAATGAAACAGATGTGTACCCCCTCAGCCTTACATCGCACCACTCTCTTAAGGAAAGGCCGCATAGGAGCCGTGAATCGTGGAACTAGAGCAGGAGGTCTTTCATACTTGTGAAGCAACGTCGCCGGCCTGTGAAGCTGAACAGCTAGAGATGCTTGCTGCCGACGAACCCTCTTCCTCTCCCCCTATGGTTCTGAATAGAGGAGATTATGGGGGGGTTTAAGGGATAATTTTTTAAAATGGGTTTTTGAATTATTATTTTTTATAAAATAGGATATAGTTCAAATTATTTTTACAAATGGGCCTAGAGATGTGAGAACCTCGTCCAAGCATCTTCCATCACTAGGAATCATGAAGTGGGTTCACACATACTTTATGAACATTATATAGGATCTCAGAACACCGTTCATGCATCCAACCGAAATTTTTAAATTTCAATTTTTTTTACTGTTTTTAAATATTCAAAATTTTTATTTTTCTATTTGGTTTATATATATATATATATATTTAACAAGAAAATTTAGTAGAGTGTATCAATTATTTAATATCCAGCAGTACTTCCATAATAATAGTCTGGAGATTGATAGAAACCCTCACCCAGGGCTCCCTTTTATAAGATGACTTACCCTAAACATCATTCTACATTTCTGAGGTTGGATTTAGGTCCTCCCTTTCCTGTGCAAAACATTCTTCATTTCTGATGTGGGATTCAGAAACGTTTCATGCTAGTGGCATTGAAAGACTATAAAATACACATAATATAACCAATATTAATAAAACATAAAACATAGATTAAACATATAAGAAATAGTTGAAAATAAAAAAAATATAAAAAATGATGATGAAAATTAGTTTATAAGATTTCAGAACCACAAACTTGAAACATAAAAATGATTCAAGTAGGTGGATTTGAAAGGCAATAAAATACAAACAATAAGAAAATTATAAATGAAAGATAAAACATGGATTAAACATATAAGAAATAGTTGGAAATAAAAATAATTTCATAGATAATGTTGACGAAAAGTAATTTATAAGCTTTCAAATAAACCAACATAAAACTAAAAAATGTTTCATGTTTGTGGTTTTGAAAGACTATAAAATACAAACTTTAATAATAATATAAATGATACTTAAAACATGGATTAAACATATAATAAATAACTAAAAAATAATTTGTTAATTGGCAATATAATTATTAATTATCTAATTATTAATTATATATTTTTAATTGGTTAATAATTAATATTATTATTAATTATTAATTACTAATATAAAATAATTAAATAGATAATTAGTAATATAGTTATATAATAATTAATTAGTTAATTAGTAATATAATTATTAATTTATAATTAATTCGTTAATTAGTAATGTAATTAATTATTATAATTCTTCATTATAATTATTAATTATTAATTATTAATTATTAACTAATAACTATTAATTATTAATTATTAATTATTAATTATTAATTATTAATTATTAATTGTATAATAATTAAATAGTTAATTAGTAATTTAATTACTAATTATAATTATTTATTATTCATTATATAATAATTAATCAGTTATTTTGTAATATAATTATTAATTTTAAAATAAATATATAAATAATTAGTAATATCTTTATTTATTATAATTATTCATTATAATTATTAATTATTAAGTATTAATTATTAATTATTAAGTATATAATAATTATTTAAGTTATTTAGTAATATAATTATTAATTATAATTATTAATTACTAATATACAATAATTAATTACATAATTAGTAATATAGTTATAAAATAATTAATTAGTTAATTAGTAATATAAGTATTTATTATACAAAAACAAATTAATTAATTAATTAATAATATAATTATTACTAATAAATATTCATTACAATAATTAATTTTCATTTATTATTTATAAATTATATAATAATTAATTAGTTAATTACTAATATAATTATTAATTATAATTACTAATTATAAATGATAGTTATTAATTATATAATAATTAGTTAGTTAATTAGTAATATAATTATTAATTATAACTATTCATTATAATTTTTAATTTTTAATTGTTAATTATTAAATATATAATAATTAATTAGTTAATTAGTTATATAATTAATAATTATATGATAATTAATTTGTTAATTTGTAATAAAATTATGAATTATAATTAGTAATAAAATTATTAATTATAATTATTAATTATTAATTATATAATAATTAATTAGTTATTTACCAATATAATTAACAATTATTTTTTATTAATTATGAATAATTAATTAGTTAATTAGTGATATAATTATTAATTATAATTATTAATTATAACTTGTAATTAATAATTATATCATAATTAATTAGTTTATTAGTAATATAATTGTTAATTATATAGTTAATAAATAATAATTACAATTAAAAATTAAAATACTAATTAATTATTATATAATTAATAATTTATATTACTAATTCACTATTTAAATATTATATAATTAATTATTATTAATTTTAGAGAATAATTATAATTATTAATTATATTACTAATTTACTGATTAACTGATGAATTATTATATAATTAATAATTATATTACTAATTAGATAATTAATTATTTTATAAGTAATAATTATATTACTAATTAACTAATTAAGTATTTTATAACTAATAATTATATTAAGAATTTACTAATTAATTATTATATTAAAAATTAATTATTATATAATTAATATTGATATTACTAATTAACTAATAATTATATAATTAATAATTATATTACTAATTAACTAATTAATGATTAACTATTTCCTATATGTTTAATCTATGTTTTATTTTTCATTTATATGAGTCTTACTGTTAATATTATATACTCTTTCAATGTCACATACTTGAAACGTTGATAAGTTTCAAGTTGTTGGCTTTAGAATCTTATAAAATTTTTTTCATTATCATTTTTTATGAAATTTATTTTTTCGACAATTTTATATATGTTTAATTCATGTTTTAATTTTCATTTTTATTGGTCTTGTAGTTTTTATTTTATAGGCTTTCAAATTCATATACTTAAAACATTTTTAAGTTCCATGTTGGTGGTCTTGAAGGCATATAAATTAGTATTCATCAACATTTTCATGAAATTCATTTTATTTTCAACAATTTATTATATGTTTAATCAATGTTTTAAGTTTCATTTATAATTGTCTTATAGTTTATATTTTATAGTCTTCCAAAGCCACGTACATGAAACAGAATCCCACATTATAAATGCTGAATGTTCGATGCAGGAAAAGAGGAACCTAAATCCCACATCGATAATGAATAATGATTTCTGGGGCTTGGCCACTTACAAATGGAAGCCTTTGGTAAGGGTTTCTATCAGAATCTTGACTTTTGTATTGGTAGTATTTCTGGATATTTAATAGAAGATAAATTCTATTGAAATTTATAAATATATATACATATATGTCTATATATATATATCTATGTGTGTGTGTGTGTGTGTGTGTATATATATGTCTATTCATATTAATATATATATATAAACAAGACAAAATAAAAAATAAAAATATAAAAATATAAAAATTTCAACGAAAATTAAAAATTACTAAAGAATGTGTTAACCTCATTGGCACATCTTTCATCGATTTTATGAAGGATGTGTGAACGGGGTTGACACATCTTTCACCATGCCTAAAATGTGTGAACCTTGTTCACACATCTTCTTGGGATCGAGGATGTGTGAATGGAATTCATGCATCTCGAGACCCATATTTAAAAATACTTTGAACCCTATCTTAATTTGTAAAAAAAATAAAAAAACCAATTCTAATAAATTATCAAGGGATAAGTATACTAAAAAAAAGATTAAATAATAATAATAATAATATCATAATAATTATTAAATTAAATATTTAATAATAATAAATAAAATATAAAACTAACTAATTAAATAAATTATGTAAAACTAAAATAATAAAAATTTATAAATTATTAATTTAACCTAATTTAATCTAATAAATCATACATTAATTATAAGTTATAATTTTAAATAAAATAATTATAATATTAAAATTAATAAAATAAAAAAATCAATTCATTTATTAATAATAAAATTTTAAAATAATTTAAATATATAATTATAATCAAATATATGATATTATATCTTAATAACGTGATCTAATTATAAATTATAAACTTCATAAGTTAATTAATAACTATAATAAAAATATAAGGTAAAGTAAATAATAACCATAAAAAATAAAAAATATTAAATAATATTAAAATAATATAAAACATTTTTAAAATATTAAAAAAAATTAATGTAAAGTATATAATTAAATAATAGTTCTAAAAATAAAATAGTAATAAATAAATAAATTTTTTAATAATAATAAATATAAATAACATAATAATTTAATATTTACGTTATTTAAATCACTTACTTATTCTCTATTTTTTTATAGAGATACATGCAGATACTGGAATCCCAACTAGATACATTAAACCACATTTTAGGAGATAGTTACATGAGATTTGATAAGGTGACATGTGATGCGGTGAAAAAGCGCACGTGTGTGGTTGTGCAGTGAACCACCAATCATGGTTGGTGGAGAATGTTGGTGATAGAGAAGCATATTGTGGAGGATATTAAAAAGAAACAGAGTGGTCCAAAAAGAAGAGTATACCATTCACTTTAAACACTATTTCACAAAGAGACTAAAGAAGCAGACAAAATGCAATCCATGAGCAAGAGGCATAGAGACCTGGAGGTGAAGGAGTCCAAGACTATATCATCACATGAAGGATCATCTTCTTCCACTTCTTTTTAAAATTTTTTACTCTATAATTAATCATGTTTAATCTCTATATTAAGTATAACAATAGGTTAAATTTTTAGTGATCAAGGAATCGTTTTCTATAGGTTTCTGACTTTTCCTTTTTCATTTGAATTCTTTTTACAAGAATCAAAATTGACTGGGGGGTTGGTTCTTATTCATGAGATTAAAATTTATTATGCTCATATCATGTGTTATTTTTAGTTTTCATGATCTTTCGGCAAGATTGATCATGGAAATAATTCATCAAACTTAAAATTAAAAACATCATAAACATTCGGTGAGGTTGTTTCTATTGATTTTTTACAAATTCATTATTGTATTCATTTCATGAAGTAGTGAACCACAAGAACATAAATACAGTGTGTTAAATCCTCTAGTGAAGAATTTTTAACCATTCATTCTTCGAGGAGTAAATTCAATTTTCATTTTAAATGAAAAATTCAGCTTTTAAAACAATTGGAGTTCTTTTTCCCATGTTTTCTTTTATTTGTTCATCTCTTAGAACTACTACTTTTACTTCTTATTCTCCACTTCAATTTTCAATTTGTTCCTTTACATGAAAAATAAACTATTTAATTTATGTTTTACATCAAAACACTAAAAAATTATAAATGGTAAAAAAACTATACTCCACCCACTGATGATACTAAGGGATATTATGAAAAGAAAATTATACACCATCCCTCCCTGTAGGTTCCACCCTGGTAGCCACTATACAACAGTAGTAGTAAAAAATAAAATTTTAATCCTTAACTCATTTTAAACAATGAACGGGTCAATACAATGACATTCCATTCCATATTTCATCCAAAAATATGACCATAGTGGTTTGACTATTCTCTACTACTTCTATCCTATTAGTGTACTCTTGCTTAGCTACGATCAAGTCCCCTACCTTGACACCAACCTTGATTCACTAAGTGAATTTTGGTCATACACTACACTAATTATTTAAATTATATTGGTTTTTGGGTGGTTCTATCGGTGTCTCATGTTGGATCTGTGGTTCTTATGGAGGAGCGGTTATAATTGAGTGATACTGGATTTCCCATGTAGGAGTGTCATGGAAAGACTCATAGACATCAACCACTTTCCTTTGACTTGACCACCAAGAGGATTCCACTCTGTGATCATTCAATAATCTAGTGTTGATATATTGGCATTATACCAATGTATCACTTGTAAGAAGAGAGTATGGACTACTATAAGTGAGATCCTTAGACTCCAGTTCAATGAATTTGAGGTTATCTCGGGCATGTTGTCGGGCTCAGGTGTTATTCTGGAATTGGTAATGATTCCAGGGGATGAATCTAGATTTCTCAATTTTTCTTATTGAAGCATTAATGTTTAAATGTCCAGGTGGTTGTTGATCAGGGAACATCACTAAGAGTTGTGTTTTAGATTTGGAAAAAATAATTGTAGAAGATGTAAGATTCTTTGAGAGAAGACATTGTGGTTTAGTTTGTAATAAATCAGTCATCTAATCTAAGAAATTTCAAGATATGACTGATAGAGTGGATTTAATAGTTATACAATAAGATATTTTTTATGGTTGAGTGGAACCTGTTTAAACCTGACTCTATTTTAAGTAGGTTTTAGTGTAATTATTTGATGTGTCTTCCAAGGAAAGCTTGCATGACCAGTTTTTATTTGGTCAATTCATATTTGACTATTCCTTTACATTTATGTCCCTAATATGAAATATAAAGTAAATGTGTCCTCCACGTTAAAGGAAATTATTCTAGGCACATCCTTAGAACATTAAATGTGTGTATTGTAGACAATTCCAATAATGAAGCATTCCATGGTTCAGATTTTCGACCCCTTTTGTGTTAAGACCAATGGTGGGGAGTACCATAGTCCAAATGATTAATGTGATGACAACACATTCATGTCTCTAATTGAACATGATAGAGTAAGAAACCTTTTTTCATTTTAATCAGGGGATAAAATTTAAATCGTGATTTAACTACTTATGTTTCTTATGATTAAAACAATCTTGGAGTTTATTTGACTGTTTGGAAACTCATCACGACTGTTTGAATAGGTATTTATAACCCTAGTATGATAGGTGATGTTTTCATTGTTCCTTGAGGCTTCTCAAGGAAAATAAGTTACATGGTGGGGAGTTTGTAATGAGCCATTATTTTATTACAATTTAAACTTACAAGGGTCTTTTAATTTTGGAATTTACTAGATTGTACATTCATTGAACTATGCTTCAAAATATAATTTTTAGAGTTGTAATAATTAAATGTGTTCTTTTAGACTTTTGTGATTGCCAGAGAAGATCTTATGGGTTCCTTATTGAGTTTTAGGAGTGTGTGGATGCAAAAACCACATGTATGGGTGGACTGAATAGGGTGCATGGTTAGTCTAAAACCATGTTTCCCCAGCAGCCATTTGTGAACCCTAAATGAAAGGAACAGATGTGAAGTTCATGGGATGTGCATTTTTCTCCTAAATAGTGTTCCCATATCACAAGGTTAGTGCTACTTAGGTAGTACCTACACACTATTCATCACACATTTGGAGCATGATTATGTTAACTATGTAGGACATACCATATAAGGTAGAGTTCCTATCTAGAGGGAGTCACATCGTTGGATCATGTTTTGGAAACCATGCGGAATAGTTTTTATAGTGAATTTACCATTTTCCATTAATGAATTTATGTATTCTTTTTTATTTCTTTTTCCTCCTCTAACTGCTATGTGAGACGTTTTATGTATAACATTGGCATCCTCCTCAATACTATTCTAGAAATCAAGATATCTCCTCAGTCTGAAGTCTGAATAGAACTCCATCACTCTCTGTGAATACTCATTAGTAAACTCTGGACTCATTTTGAACCTTTCTTCATTTAATCATCTATCCATTGAGTTATCTAGGTGCAAGCTCATTTGCCCTATTTGAAGGGAGAATGTTATTTTATTATATTTCATCTAAACTGGACTAAATTAGATCATGATATTGGATATGTAATACATCCTAAGTATAAGGTAGGTGTTCTATAGGTTTTCCTCAAGTTTGTATCATTTAATAAATAGAGTCACTACGAAAAATTCTATCATTTTCTTCACATTTACATAAAACAATTCCTTTAATATATTTTATTTTATACACCTAGTATTAATCTTCTTGAGTTTATTTTAATTTGATGTTATAAATCTCAATCACGAGAACACCTTGGGTCAATTGTCTTATTTTGGTCCCTTTTTAATTCATTGTTTAAATGTCTATATTATTTTAAAATATTTCAAATTGGATTAATAATGGAATCTCACCTTGTAGGTGATTGTACAAATGATAATATAACCTCCTAAGTCCCATGTTTTACCTTTATGAATTGAATTCCCATTTTGGTATTTTTTTTCTAAAATGATTCTTTAATGTGAATTGTGTTATGATGTTTGAATGTTATGTATATTGATCCTAATTTATTTTTACTTAAATAATGTCATGATTTTATAATACAACCCCTTGGACAAGGTGTGTTGTCTTAAATATTTCAATAGTGATTTTTATTGAAGTGCATATTGTTTTTCCTTATGTAATAGATGGTCCCCAATGCCTTTATTATTTGAAATAAGTCATGTTGAGTAGATGGCCACATTTTTATATTTAAATATAGTTTCTATGTTACTATATAAATTATAATTAAACCATTATGTCACGACCCGTCCTCGGGACCCGTGCCGTGACTACCCCAAGCCAGCCTCACATAGGCCAGGGGCTGGCGACTAGCACCAAGGCGTAAATCCCGACAAAAAGGGGAAGGAATTTCCGTTATAAAGTAAACAAACACCACAGAGTAAGCAAGCAGAAGTAATCACTAAGTAAAACTGGGTACAATAGTAAGTGCGGAATGTAATTGGGCCAGAATAAAAACCCAAACTGAAAGTAAAGTACAACTGGAAAGGAAGTACAGAAACTGAAATTAAAGCAGCAACGTCGAGATGTCCACTGGATGTCCCACCTGAAGGGTGGGTACAGATAATCTCATCAACTCCACGGTCCAGCCATCCGCTCCGTATACGTCCCGCCCAGTGGTCCACCTCCAGGTACCAACCTGCTCCACAAGCCTCATCCACGATCATCGATGTCCATCGTCTGCATCCAACACAACGTAGTGCGGGCATATCCCGTGAAGGGGTGAGTATACGCTACTCAGTAGGGACCCCAAGACCCCCGAAGGTCTCCCGAAATCCACAAAGGATAATCCACAAAGGAAAGATACAATCACGAAGTAACATCCAACACTACTTAGGTATATGCCCATACATATACCTAAGTCATCAATTCAAGTTCGGCTCCAACATCTGAGCCCAAGTTCGATCACGTCCACATAGGATAGTACAACCCAATCCACACAGGATAACACAACCCAATCCACATAGGAAAGCAAGTCAATCATATCGAAGATATTGATTGAAAGTCAAGACTCAGCTCACATAGGTATAATCCTTCGTAAGGTGATAGAGATGATCAGACGTATCCTCTGATTCATCTAAGCGGGGACCCACTTAGGATACTAAACCAGCTAAGTTGTAGAACCCACATAGGATATAGACCAGCTACTCTGCCAGGCCCACGTAGGATAGTAAGAACAATGTCAAACACTGCCAGACCCACGTAGGATACAAGAACAGTAGTCATCTCCGTCGAAACCACGGAGGATTTAAGTACATTCTTCATCGCTACCGAACCCACAGAGGATTTCAGTGCAGTCTTCATTGCCATCTATCCCACGGAGCATTTCAGTATGGTCTTCATCGCTGACGAACCCACGGAGGATTTCAGTCCAGTCTTCATCGCTTCCGAACCCATAGGGGATTTCAGTGCAGTCTCCATCGCTTCCAAATCCACGGAGGATTTCAGTGCAGTATTCATCGTTGTCGAACCCACGGAGGATTTCAATGCAGTCATTGTCACTTTCAAACCCACGGAGGATTTCAGTTTAGTCATCATTGTCGTCGCAGTCGCAGCCAGCTCTAGGATTCCCGCACACATCATTCTCGATTCCGGGAGGGTCCAATCCATGAGACAAGGGGTCAATACATCAACTAACACATATTCTGGAGTTTTTGTATCTCAATGTTCCGTCTCGACAAGAGGAACTCAACGTGACAGACGATGCATCAATCGGACGCCTGGTCAGAGAGTTATTGGCTTTTTCGTTCCAGGGGCCCGGTTGGTTTTTAAGTCAAAACCAACCCTACTGCACTCCAACAACGTCCAAAACTCAAGCGGAGTAATCCATAAGGTTTTTCTCACAAAGAGGAATCCAACAAAGTTTACGGCACGTCAATCGAACGTCTGGAGCTCAAGCTATAAGTGTTTCCGCTCCGAGGGCCCGATTGGTTTCGTGTTCGAACTAACTTGGATGTACCAAAAGTTCTCCTAAACCTTGAGTGTAATATACCAAAACGACCATCTCGATCCAAGGATCACATCACAACTGATGGTGTGTCAATTGAAGGTCTGTAGCCCAAGATATGGGCAAAAGAACGAACTTGTCTGGTTTTAGGGGGTTTGGGCCCGGACCGACCCGGCCCGAGACCTCCTGGGTCGGCCCGAATCGGGTCGACCCAAACTGGGTCTGGCCCATTAGGGTGCGGCCTAGCCCAACCGGCACGGCCCGGCCATGCGCGGGCGCGGCCCGAGTGTGGCCGGCTCAGTGCTGGCTGAGCTCAGTGGAAAGGGGGGGCGCACTGCCCCCCTATTTTGAAACTGCAGCCCCCACGTGGGGGGCGCTCCTTTTCCAATAGACGCGGCACTGGGTTCCGCGTCTCACCCAGATCTCGCGCGACCGCGGGATCCGGTCAACCCGCCTCCGCCGCGGCGGCTCTTGCCGGCGGCGCTCCGGTGGTCCGTTTTTTCCGTCGTCTGCGCCTGCGGCCCTCCAGGGACCTATAAATTACTTCAAAGGGGTCAAAACACCTTTGTGGCCCTCTTCGTCATCGTCCGTCGATTCGCAGGGCAAAAAAAACTGCGGAGGGGATAATTCAAATTTACACATTATTCGAAACGAGCGTATAATTTATTCAAGGTAAATTATTCAAGGTAAATTATTCAAACACCCTAAAATTTAAATACTCATTCATGAGGGGATAATTCAAATATACACTTAATTAGAAAATCCCTACCTCGATGAAGTCATCGAACGAGGTTTGTCGCGGGAAAGGGACATCACGGAAAATAGCGTCGCGAAAGGATGATCGTCGGTGTCGCGGTACATAGCATCGCGGAGAAGAGGACCATCGGCATCGTGGTACACGGCGTCGCGTCTTCGATCTCCGAGGAATTAGCATTATTCGTCATCCTTCTTCAGAGGTCGGCGTTCTACGTCGGTGATGGTGTGTTCTTCGCATTCTTCAGGGATGAAGATGAAGATAATCCTCAAGAGCGCAAGAGTCCCCATTTTTCTTTTGCGCAATGAATTCACCCCCAATAAAATATGTCATGTCTTATTTTTTTGTCACTAATTCAGGCCATTAATTTGAAATTCAAAAACAAATCTCATTCAATTAATTGACTTAATTGAAGAGCATTTAATATCCAAATTAATTTTGATGGTTGACATGGCATTTAAAAGGGGTGCAGGTGAGTTACATATTAAATGCACAAGAGGGAGGTTAAAAGGGATTTGAAGGGGTGGGGGTCGTGTGGGCCCCACTTCACTAATATCCTACCTAGTGCAGTTAGGATATTAGTGGGTCCCACTCCAACCACCAATCATAGGATTAAACTACATAGAATAGAAATAAAATTGTAGCACAATATTTTATTTCATTCTTTAGTTAAACCATTATTTAATAACCTCACCTGAGCAATGCAACTCCAGATAAGGTGTTCCTAAGCAATTATCAGCGCTGTGATTCCATCGGTGCCCTCGAATTTCGATTTTGAGCACCGGTTCAAAAGTTAGGAAAACCCTCTCATTCGTTCACTGAATATACCCTAGCTAAACTTCATAAATTGATTCCAGCCACACCGGGCCTCAGAATCAGGTGCTGTCAGAAACTGTGTTCTTGTTAAGTCCCACAGAAAATTTAAAAAAAAAATCTATTTAATTTTATGGGTCTTTACATTAATCCCACCTCAGGGATTTATGTTCCCGTAAAGATACATCATAAACTAGGGGAACAAATGTGGGTACTGAGCACACATCTGAGCCCACCACTCCCAAGTGCTCTCCTGGAGGTTCTCGTGCTTCCATCTGATTCGCACTAGAGGAATTGACCACCCACATAGGACCCACTCTTGTCGATCCTCGATCTCCACCGGGACCTCCATAAAAGTCGCCCTATCGTCAATGTCCAACTCCCCATGTTCGATGATATGCGTTGGGTCATGCACGTATCTCCTCGGCTGAGATACGTGGAAGACGTCGTGCACCCTATGGAACTGAGGTGGTAGAGCCAGGTGATAAGCAACCTCGCCTATCCGGCTGAGGACCTGGAATGGTCGGATGAAGCGCGGATATAACTTGGAACCCCGGCCAAATCTCTGTAATCCAAGTCGAGGTGAGACCCGCAAGAAGACGTGGTCTCCATCCTCGAACTACAGTGGCCTCTGCCTCCTATCATCATAAGACTTATTCTAAATCTGAGCTGTCCTCATCTGCTCTTGGATAACCTGGACCATCTCTGTAGTGTCTTGGACCATCTCTGGTCCCACAAGTGCTGACTACCCAGGGTTTGTCCAGTACAGAGGGGATCTGCACGGTCGGCCGTACAATGCCTCGTATGGTTCCATCCTGATGGTGGAGTGGTAGCTCTTGTTGTACGTGAACTCCACCAAGGGTAGGTGATCCTCCCAGCTGCGACCAAAGTCGAGGACACATGCACGGATCATGTCCTCGAGAGTCTGAATGGTCCTCTCCATCTGACCATCCATCTAAGGGTCAAAGGCGGTGCTCAGCCATAGCTGCGTCCTGAATTCCTCCTACAACCCCTTCCAAATCTAGTAAGTAAAGCGAGCATATCGATCGTAGAAGATAGATGATGGCACACCATGAAGCCGTACGATCTCCTGAATGTAGAGGCATCCCAAGCTCTCTACTGAGCCCTGGTCTCTAATGGGTAAGAAGTGGGCCGACATGGTGAGTCGGTCAACAATCACCCAAATGGATTCGTGACCTCTGGAAGTGCGTGGATGTCTAGTCACGAAATCCGTAGATATCTCGTCCCACTTCCACTCCGAGACCTCCAAGGGTTTTACCAAGTCTGCTGGTACCTGGTGCTCTGCGTTCACCTACTGGCAGGTGAGGCATCGAGAAACGAACTCTACCACAACCTTCTTCATACCCAGCCAACAGTGTTGTCGTCTGAGATCCTGGTACATCTTCACCACTCCTAGATGTACTGCTAAAGGGGAAGTGTGAAACTCTCTCAGCACCTCCTCCTGTAAAGAAACAGGTACCATGGTATATCCTATGAAAAGGACGACATGCTCTCCTCCTATAGAGAATCCATTAGGTTCCTGTCCTGAGGATATCTGCGCACGCCACGTCTCACAGTCAGCGTCTCCACGCTGTGCCTCTCTGACCCGATGCAGTAGTGGAGGAGTGACTATGAGTGAGTGATGAAAGGTTGCTCCATCTCTATCCATGAAGGATATCTGCAAAGCGGCTAGCTTCTCTGTTGCCTCCCTGAGTAGTTGAATGCCCGTCCTCCTGCGGAGATCAGTGGCTAATACGTTCCCCTTTTGAGGAGTATCAACTATCACAAAGTCATAGTCCTGGAGGAACTTGATCCATTGTCGTTGTCTCAGATTCAGGTCCTTCTGCGAGAAGATGTACTAGATACTCTAGTGGTCATAGTAGATTGTAATGCGCTCGCCCATCAAATAGTGTCACCACATCTTCAGAGCGAAGACCACTACTGCTAACTCCAGATCATTGGTAGCGTAGTTCTGCTCATGCTGCCACAACTGACTTGATCCATAGGCGATTACGTCCCACTCTTGCATCAGGACACATCTGAGTCCGGTCCCTGATGCATCATAGTAGACTACGTACCCTACGCCCTCCTCCAGTAAACTCAAGATAGGTGCGCTGTTCAACCTATGTCTCAGCTCCTGGAAGCTCTACTGACATCTATCTAACCATAAGAAGGGTTTCCCATTCTTTTTCAAAGCTAAGAGTGCTGCCCAAACTCTGGAAAAGTCTGGCACAACCCTCCAGTAGTACCCAGCTAGCCCCAAGAAACTCCGCACCTCCGTCAAGCTCCTGGGTGGCTCCCAAGATAGCACTGCCTCGATCTTCGCAGGATCCACCGCAAATCCCGCCTCAAATATTAAGTGTCCCAATAAGTTGACCTCACATAACCAGAACTAACACATTGAAAGCTTTCCATAATGCTGGTGCTCTCGGAGTGTGTCTAGTACAACCCGCAAGTGGTAGGCGTGCTACTCCTCAGTGGTCGAGTATATAAAAATGTTTTCGATGAAGACCATGACAAATCGATTGAGATATGACTGAAAGATCCTGTTCATGAGACCCATGAACATTGTTGGAGCATTGGTTACGCCGAAAGGCATAACCAAGAACACATAGTGGCCATACCGACATCTGAAGGTTGTATTCTGCACGTCCTCGTCTCGAACTCTGAGCTGATCTTAGCCTGACCTGAGGACTATCATCGAGAACCACCGTGCCCCCTTGAGATGATCAAAGAGGACATCAATCCTAGGTAGCGGATACTTGTTTCTCACGATCACCTGGTTCAGGCAATGATAGTTGTCACATAGTCGTAATCTCCTGTCCACCTTCTTGGAGAACAATATCAGGGAAGCCTAGGGTGAAACACTGGGTCGGATGAATCCCTTTCCCTGCAAATCCTCCAACTATACCCATAGCTCTCGAAGCTCAGCGGGGGCCATCCGATATGCTGGAGTGGATAACGGGGTTGTCCCGGGGTACAGGTCAATATAAAATTCTACCTCTCTATGAGGAGGTAGTCCTGGAACATTGTCAGGGAAAACGTCTGCATACTGATCCACCACTACAGGAAAACTAGGACTCTGCACGTCAACTGCTCCTAGGATGAGGCTAGCCAACTGATGAGTGATGGGATGTCCTATCTTCTGTGTGAGTCCATCCTATGATGCAAAGGCTCCCTTCTCACTGGTGAAGGTGAACCTGCTCCCATCGGTGCGAACACACCGCACTTTGTGCCTAATACAGTCGATCTGATCATGGACTGTGGATAACCAATCTATGCCCAAGATGACATCATAAGGCCTCAACGCCGCTACAAGAAGATCCCAGCCGAAGCTCTCACCTCCTAGAGTAAGATCACACTGCCGACACCAGTGCGTAATCATCGAGTCTGCTCCCATAGGAGTCTCTAGCCATAAGGATCGATCCAACGGCTCTGTCGGAATCTTCGAGCTCCAAACAAAGGAAGAGAAAATAAAAGAATGACTCACTCATGTGTCTATAAGAACAGCAGAAAGGGTGGAGTAGACATAGATAGTACCTCGAATCATCTCTAGCGTGTAATGGTCATAGGCCTCTACTGCCTGAAGCTGAGCCTGTCTCTGCCTTCCAGCTCCCTGTGGTTGGGGTGGACCTCCTGGTGGTGGTGGTGGTAAAGCCTCAAAGCATCGCCCACCACCTGCTGCTCGCCCAGCTCCCCTACCTCGTCCGCCTACTCTCAGCGGACTGCCACTGTCAAACCTCTACCTCTTCCTGGGTGGCCCCTCAACCTTCTGCTGCTCCTCTGCACGACGAGTCAAATAGTCACGAGCCATGTGGCCCTGCCCGCCGCATGCGTAGCACTGCCTGCTCCTCATAAGGTTGGCTATGCGCCGTGTGCCCCGCACCTCTGAGCCAGTGTCCTGAGGTCGTCTTCTTGATGGTCTGGTCTACCTGGACCCCTGTGATATCCGTCAAATGCCAGCTGCAGACGACTCTAATACATGTCACCATGTGGTAGGTCTCACTGCTGGCGTAGGCTCAGCAAGAAAGCTCTCTATGAGAAGAGATCGCTCCAGTACTCCTGACTGTGTCAGAATGATGAGGGAGATGATCGATGCCCGGATCTCATGCCTCAATCCCTGCTCAAAGGTCCGGGCCCAGAAGAATGGTTCATGTACCATGTTCATCGAATAGCGCGAGAGATCGGTAAATATCGTCGAGTACTGGTCGACCGTCATTCTGCCCTACTGCAGCTGTATAAGTTCCTGGATGCGCACCGCACAGTGGGTGGCTGGGAAAAACTCCAAGCGGAAGAGGCTCTCAAAGTCCGTCCAGAGGGGTGATGCCTCGTCGTGCACCTGGAGCATCAAGATCCACCATCTGCCTGCTTCCGCGTGCAAGAGGATCGCTGCAAGGATCACCATGAGGTCAACTGGTGTCCCCACTAACCTGAAAACTCGAACTACAGCCTCCAGCCAATCCTTGAGTGCCTGAGGTTCCATCTCCCCGTGGAACCTGGGCGGTCTCTGATGCTGAAACTTTTGTAGTGCACTAAGGCGACGTGCACTATCAGTGGTTGGGGCTGGTAGCATCGGTGGCTCGGTGGGTAGACGTACCGCCGGTGCCCCCACTGAAAAAGGGCCTTACACCGAGGCATCATCGCTCGGTGGGCTGTCGTCTCGCACAAAGCTCGTAACCCTAGCTGGTTGCCGTCGTGGGGCCATCCTGAAAAGAAATAGATGTGTCATGGTCAAACAGTATACCTAGTGAGCTGACTCAAATTAATCGCAAAGAAAACTTTTGTAACACACATGCAATCATTGTTTTCGTGCATTGAGTCGAAAATCAGAAGTCAGGGTCCTGGTGTATGGATACGTCGGCCGCCGCACCAACACTAGATGCCCTGGAATGATAACCACACTCAATACCCTTAACATTATTTCTTCACATGGAAGAAAGATCAGAGTCTTGAGTTCTGTGGTAGAATCGAACTCCTCTGATTCCAATTTGTCACGACCCGTCCTCGGGACCCATGCCATGACAACCCCAAGCCCGCCTCCCATAGGCCAGGGGCTAGCGACTAGCACCAAGGCGTATATCCCGACAAAAAGGGGAAGGTATTGCCTTTATAAAGTAAACAAACACCACATAGTAAGCAAGAAGAAGTAATCACTAAGTAAAACTGGGTACAATAGTAAGTGCGGAAAGTAAATGGGCCAAAATACAAACCCAAACTAAAAGTAAAGTACAATTGGAAAGAAAGTAGAACAACTAAAAGTAAATTAGCGACGTCGAGCCATCCACTGGAAGTCCCACCTGAAGGGTGGGTACAGATAATCTCCTCAGCTCCACAGTCCAGCCGTCCGCTCTGTGTACGTCCTGCCCAGTGGTCCACCTACAGGTACCGACCTGCTCCACAAGCCTCATCCACGATCAGCATTGTCCGTCGTCTGCATCCAACACAAGGAAGTGCGGGCATAGCCCGTGCAGGGGTGAGTATACGCTACTCAGTAGGGACCCCGTGCCCCTGAAGGTCTCCCAAAATCCACAAAGGATAATCCACAAAGGAAAGATACAATCACGAAGTAACATCCAACACAACTTAGGTATATGCCCATACATATACCTAAGTCATCAATTCCAGTTCGGCTCCAACATCCGAGCCCAAGTTCGATCACATCCACACAGGATAGTACAACCCAATCCACACAGGATAGTACAACTCAATCCACACAAGATAACACAACCCAATCCACATAGGAAAACAAGTCAATCATATCGAAGATATTGATTGAAATTCAAGACTCAGCTCACACAGGTATACTCCTTTCTAAGGTGATAGATATGATCAGATGTAGCCACTGATTCATCTAGGCTCGGACCCACGTAGGATACTAAACCAGCTAAGCTGTCGAACCCACATTGGATACAGACCAGCTACTCTGCCAGACCCATATAGGATAGCAAGAACAGAGTCAAACACTACCAGACCCACATAGGATACAAGAACAGTAGTCATCGCCATCGAACCCATAGAGGATTTCAGTACGGTCCTCATCACTGCCGAACCCATGGAGGATTTCAGTGCAGTCTTCATCTCCGTCAAACCCACAGAGGATTTCAGTACGGTCTTCATCGCTGCTGAACCCATGGAGAATTTCAGTGTAATCTTCATCGCTGTCGAACCCACTGATGATTTCAGTGCAGTCTTCATCGCTTCCAAACCCACGGAGGATTTCAGTGCAGTCTTCATCACTGCCGAACCCACGGAGGATTTCAGTGCAGTCATCATCACTGCCGAACCCACATAGGATTTCAGTGCAGTCGTCATCGTCGTCACAGTCGCAGCCAGCTCTAGGGTTCCCGCACACAGCATTCTCGATTCCAGGAGGGTCCCCTCCACGAGCCAAGGGGTCGATACATCAACTGACACGTAGTCCAGAGTTTATATATCTCAAAGATCCGTCTCGACAAGGGGAACTCAATGTGATAGACAGCGCGTCAATCGGATGCTCGGTCTGAGAGTTATTGGCTTTTTCGTTCTAGTGGCCCGGTTGGTTTTTAAGTCAAAAACAACCCTACTGCACTCCAACTACATCCTAACCTATAGTGGAGTAAGCTAAAAGGTCCTTCTCACAAATAAGAATCCTACAAAGTCGACAGCACGTCAAACGGACGTCCGGAGCTCAAGTTATAAGTGTTTCCGCTCCGAGGGACCAGTTGGTTTCATGTTCGAACCAACCTGGTCATACCCAAAGTTCTTCGAAACCTTGAGTGTAATATACCAAAACGACCCTATTGATCCAAGGATCTCATCGCAATTAATGGTGTGTCGATTGGAGCTCCGTAGCCCAAGATATGGGCAAAAGAACAAACCTGTCCGGTTTTAGGGGGTTTGGGCCCGGACCGACCTGGCCCGAGACCCCCTGGGTCGGCCCGAACCGGGTCCGAGTCTGGCCCTTTAGGGCATGGCCCGGCCCAGTGGGCGCTGCCCGGGTGTGGCCAGCTCGATGCTGGCCGAGCTGAGCAGAAAGGAGGGGGGCGTGCTGCCCCCCTGTTTTGAAACTGCGGCCCCCACGTTGGGGCCGCTCCTTCGTCAGCGGACGCGGCGCTGGGCGCCACGTCTCCCCCAGATCCCGCGTGGTCGCGGGATCCGATCATCCCGCCTCCCTTGCGGCTTCAGCCACACCAGCGTGGCACACCGGCAACACCTTCCGCGGACCACCGGACGCGCTCCGGTGGTCCATTTCGCCCACCATCTGCGCCTGCGGCCCTCCAGGGACCTGTAGATTACTGCGAAGGGTTCAAAACGCCTTTGCGGCCCACTTCTTCATCACCCGTTGATTTTCATGCCAAAAACAAACTACTGAGGATTGTCAGGTCGTGTTTGTTCGGCCCACACCCTCCACGTTAGGTGTTTTCAAAGGCAATCTTTAAAATACATGCTTTAAACGAGGGTATAATTTATTCAAGGTAAATAATTCGAACACCCAAAAATTTAAATACTCATGCATGAGGGGATAATTCACATATACACATTATTCTAAAACCCCTACCTCAATGAAGTCGTCGAACAAGGTTTGTCGCGGGAGAGTTACGTCGCGGAAAACGGCGTCACGGAAGGAGGATCATCGGCGTCGCGCTACACGGCATCGTGGAGAAGAGGACCGTCGGCGTCATGGTACACAGAATCGCGTCGTCGATCTTTAAGGAATCAGAGTTATTCGTCTTCCTTCATCGAAGGTCAGAATTCTTCGTCGGTGACGGTGTGTTCTTCATGTTCTTTAAGGAGGAAGATGAAGATAATCCTCAAGAGCGCAAGAGTCCCCTCTTTTATTTCACACAATGAATTCACCCCCAATAAAATAAGTCATGTGTTATTTTATTATCACTCTTGAATGCCATTAATTTGAAATTCAAAAACAAATCTCATTCAATTAATTGAAATAATTTAAGAGCGTTTAATATCCAAATTAATTTTGAGGGCTGACATGGCATTTAAAAGGGGTGCGGGTGAGTTACATATTAAATGTACAAGAGGGAGTTTAAAAGGGATTTAAAGGTGTGGGGATCGTTTGGGACCCACTTCACTAATATCCTACCTAGTGGAGTTAGGATATTAGTGGGTCCCACTCCAACCACCAAGCATAGGTTTAAACTACCTAGAATAGAAATAAAATTGTAGCACAATATTTTATTTCATTCTTTAGTTAACCTGTTATTTAATAACCTCACCCGAGCAATGCAACTCCGAAAAAGGTGTTCCTAAGCAATTACCAGCACTGCAATTCCATCGGTGCCCTCGGATTCTGATTCCAAGCACCGGTCCAAAAAGTTAGGAAAACTCGCTCGTTCATTCACTAAACGTACACGAGCTAAACTTTGGAAATTGATTCCGGGCACACCGGGCCTTGGAATCAGGTGTCGTCAGAAACTGCATTCTTGTAAAATCCCAAAGAAAATTAAGAAAAAAAATTTCCTTGAATTTTACGGGTATTTACACATTACACCTCATAAGTGAATTCTTAGAAGACTCCTATATAAATGAATAATGGACCTAGACCCTCACAAGGTCTAGGATTTCTTAATAAATAGGATTTCTAATGTATATGGTCTTACCAATGGACCAGTTTATCTTTTATGTACCTCTTTGGGCCATGTAATTATTTCTCCAATTCTTAGTTTATTAAATGAAATGTTTTGAATTTAATTGAAATGTGTGGTATGCACATGACACATGATTAATAAAATTGAGCATGTCTTAAGAATTTTTATTAAATGGAATTGTTAGTCAAGATGGAATGTCTTCCTAAAAATGTCTAAATTGATTTAAATGGAATGTATTTTTTAATAATATTGTAAAAGGTGGATTTCATTCCCCTACATGTAATAAATGTTTATATTATGATGGAATTGATTTTGGTGGTATGACCACACCTCTTTTTAAACATAGATGACCATGACTTATAATTTTTTTCAAAATGTGATTCCCTTAATGTTAATTTGTATTTTTAAATGTAAAGAATGAGAGGTAATTCTTCATCAATTCGATTCAAATTATTTTTTTACTATGCCTTGATATAGGATGTGGGGTAATGGTAAGGTTGTAGTGGACCATGTATGAATCATGCTGTCTTACATCGGTTGTTGAGTCATGGAATCTCACACTAGTGATACCACGTGGATGGTGGGCATTGTAAAAACCGAAAAATTAATTAATGAAAATTCCTATTGATCTAATTAAATGTCTTATTATGTGAAATGTTTATATAACTTATGAAATTCATTGGTTTTATGTTTTTGGATTTTAAAATACCATTTTGAATTGTGACCGTTGATAATATAGTCGTTGAACAGTGATCACGTGATTAGTATAAATATACAGCTTTAACAAATCCAATTTACACAGACAATGGAATTGATGGCCTCGTCGAGTAGAATTTCACTGTACAAAGCCCATTTGACAAATATTGTAAAGGAGGTGGCATCATTGGGTTATTCTCATGACCAATCCCAAGCTGAGCTTCAACACATTAAGCTCGAAGGGAACCACCTATGGGGGAAGTTGAAGTTGATCTAGATTACCACCCAAGAAATGTTATCTAAGCTACCCTAAGAGTCTATCACCATCTCATATCATACCCTTCAGTCCTATGTGAGAATTATAAGGGTTCATTTAATAGACACTAGCACTGTGATTATGTACATTATTTTTGTATAGAACAAAGAATATACATTCATTATATTATTGTTACAGTGTAAATATTTTTTTAAGCAAAAGTATTATTTTTAATTAATATTCAATTAAGAAATATATTTTGATGAAATAATATATATATTTTAATTAAATGATATTTTAATGAAATATTATTACTAAATTACTTTTTATTAAATATAAATGATCGTAATTTTTATTAAGGATTGAAATCCATTTTTGTTAAAACCTGTGAATTTTTTATAAATGTCGGTTTTTAATTTTCAAAGTAAAAATTCACATTTTTGTAAAAAAAATTAGATAAAATTATTATTATTTTTGGAATCAGGATATTGAAGTTATCAAATGGTGAATTTTTCATAATTTTCTAAGATAGCCGAATTTTTGGGTAAAAATTAAATACTGTTTAAATATATAATGTGTTTTATGACATCATAAATACACAATAGTGAAGTAATAAAATACTATAAATGGGATGTTTGGACAATATATGTTTTACCTTTAGAATAATGTGATTTTAGTTTTGTTTGATTGATTTTACAAATCTTTAGTGCAGCCTCCAATACTTATAAAACATTTTAACTTTTTAATTTGATTTCCTTGATTGTGTGTCTCACCTCCACATAAGCAAGCCTAATATTTTAAGATGATCGGTCATTGGCCTTATAAAATACTTTTTTCCAATCCTATTTGGAAAAAACCATGGGTAAAATAATGGGAGGGTTTTTTGTATTGATTTGTCTAATGTGTGGTGTCCAAAACCTAAATAATAAATAATTCCCTCTCCTTTCCTATATAATCCCACCGAAGCTCCCACTTCCTCTTCACTCAAAGCCTTTGGATATAGACCAACCCTAACCCTCCTCTCTCTATAATCCTCCCAAGGCACCCCAAGATCCCAAGAAGCCTCTCTCAAGCCCCTCTCAAGCCTTTGGTATCACACTTCCAAGTAAGGGATTCCTTCCTTTCTCATTTTATCCAATTTTCCTAATATCTTTATGACCTTTAATTTTCAATTATAAATGTTGGAGTATGATTTATCACCTCCCCAATATTTAACTCTTTATGTTTTAATGATGATATACCCATTTCTTTCTCATTAATTCCACCCATGTACGCTTGTTACCATGCCGAAATTCTGTTAGGTATTTCTCTCTCCTCATTTACATTCAAGCATTTATTGTGTTTTATGAATCTAAGTTCCATTCCATATGTTGGTACATGTATATATATGACACCATTACTATCTATTTCATGTAAATATGATGAGACACCCCTTTCTCACTCATCAAATTTTTTTATGAATTCTTTTGTCACATCGTTATGCTGCCGAAATTACACCTTGATTTTCTAAGCCAAAGTCATTGTGTAGGGAATACTATGACGAATTATCTATAAAGAGTATTCTCCTTTATGTACATTTTATTTTTGATTATATAGTTTCAAGTATGAATTAAACATTCTTTTATCATGTAAAAATTGTTTATGTTTAATGATTCTATGTTGTATAGTCCATGTGACACACTTATTAATAAAATGAAATGTTTAAGAAGGGTGCGCCCTGATAGCACTCTAACTCTTTGGGTAAAGATTAGTATCATGATACATCAAGTGAAATGAGGGTTTACTCATTCTAATTCAAGTTCAGTGAGGGTATTACTCATGAAAATTCAATTTCAATGAGGGTTTTCTCATTCTCCATGTGCAATGAGTCGTGGGTCATTCTAATACCATGTTAAGTGTTGTTTCCACATTTCCATGTTATGATAATCATGATTTATCATGCCTTTATGTTCATGTTTCTATTATGCTCTGTTGATATTCCTATTACCTACCATGTTATGTATTTTTCATTTTATTTCTTTTTTCTCCATTATTGGGCTTTATATCTCACCCTTTTCTTATGCATGTCCTCAGGTTATCCCACTAAATGATAAGTATGAGGGAATGTTGTGGTCATGTAAAGGATATTTTCAATAAAGCTGATGTGTTTCATGATTAAATTGATTTCCTTGACAGTGTGACTCATTTCCACAAAATAAATCCTAATATTTTATGAATTTCAACCATTTCCATTATAAAATAATGATTTCCACTCCCCTTTGGTAAAACCATGGGAAAAACCATGGTATGGTTTGTGGTTTTGATTAGATTAACGTGTGGTGTCCAAAACCTAAATAATAAATCAATCCCTCTCATTTCCTATATAAATCCACCCACGCTACCACGTCCTCTTCACTCGTAGCCTTTGAAGATCGACCAACCCCTTCCCTCCTCTCTCTAGTATCCTCCCAAGGCACCCCAAGCTCTCAAGAGGGCTCTATCAAGCCCCTCCCATGCCTTTTGGAAAACACTTCCAAGTAGTGAATTCCTTCCTTTCTCATTTTATCCATGTTTCTTAATATTGTTACACACTTTTTATTTTCAATTATAAATTTTGGGATATGATTTTTCACCTCCCCCATTTAACCCTCCACATTTTTGAATGATTAGAGAACCCTTTATCTCTCATTAATTCCTCCCATGTACACCCGTTACCGAGACGAAATTCTGTAAGGATTTTCTCTCTCCTCATTTACATTCAAGCAATTATTTTGATTTATAAATATATGTTCCATTAAATGTGTTGGAACATGTATCTATATAACCCCCTTATGGTCCATTTCATGAACATATTATGACACACCCCTTTCTTGTTCATCAACTATTTTTATTAATTCTTATGTCACATCATTATGCTATCGAAATTGCTGTACTGTTTTCAAAGGCAAAGTCCTTGTGTAGTGAATAGAATGCCGATTTCTCTATCAAGGGTATTCAACTTTATGGAAATTTACTTTTCTATTATAGATTTTTATGTATAAATTACACATTCCTTTATCATGGAATAAATTATGTTTTTTAATGATTCCATGTTTAATGATCCAGGTGCCACACTTATGCATGAATTGAAATGTTTAAGAAGGTTACACCCTGTTATCACTCCAATGAATTGGGTAAATATTAGTATCATGATACGTTATGTGCAATAAGGATTTACTAATGATAATTCAAGTGTAATTAGGGGTTAATCATTCTAATTCAAGTGCAATGAGGGTTTACTCATGCTCCATGTGCAATGAGCCTTGTCTCATACTAATACCATGTTAATTGTTGTTTCCACATTTTTGTGTTATGAAAATCATAAATTATCATGCCTTTATGTTCATTTTTATGTTATGATCTATTGGTATTCTTGTTTTCTAACATGTACTATATTCTTCATGTTTTGAATTTTCACTCCCTTACTAGGCTTTATATGTCACCCATTCCTTATGCATGTTCTTAGGTTATCCCAAGAAATGCTAAGTAGGAGGGAATGTTGTGGTCATGTAAAGGATGTTTTCAATAAAGATATTTTGTTTCATGTTTTAAGTCAATATGTAACGTTCCTTATCCCCAAATTCACTATACCTCTCAATCTTCTATGTTGTATCAAGTAAATATTTTATGTAATAAATCATGTTTAAGTGTGTAATAAAAAGAAGGGTTGTTTTGGTTGGTATTAGGGGATAGGTTTTTTTATTTTTGGGATATGAATTAGAAACCCCTAGTGAAGCCTTATAGTTAAGAATATGTATAATAAAAACATCCATAAATTTTGGTGAGTATTGAGTAAGTGGTTTATCAAGAAAATATATCCCTATCTGGATATACCAAGGTAGAGGCGGCTCTGGCACATATGTACCTAGGAGTGAAAACTCCAACCAGCAGTTTCAGTCTTGACTGAGGGTATCCTATTACACAACAATGGGCCTTACTTTACTCTTGGTTACGACACTCCCATTGGATATTCATTGATAAATTCACAATCTTAGTATAAACAATTATTAAGTGAATAAAAATCCCTATAAGAATAAATATTGGTATGTAGATCATGGATAACATAGATTGAAGCCTATAGATTCATAAGTTGTGGAAGTAAATGTTATTTATAATTCATCCATTTTTTCCATGGATTAACCTTTATGTGTTACCCCTAACATTATTTTTCTTCCACCCAATGGCAAGTAATAGGAGGACTCCGGCTAACGGCCATTGAGAATATCAATTTGATGATTTCTTTAATGAAATGCCCAATCCAATGGGAACTGGAATCACAAACTTCTCAGTTAACTCAATATTAGAATAGAAAATATGGTCAAGAAGAATTTCCACCCCCCCCCCCATTAAAGAACAAGTTTAAATCAATATCTTTATGAGAAAAAGGACTCTTACTTTTAAAAGATCATTTAATCCCTCAAATGTCAAGCAATGGATCAACTCCATTGAAAAGATCTTATATATCCTCCAATGTTCTGAACAAGAGAAGGTTCTTCTATATGGTTACCATATGGATGGTGAATCCAATCAATGGTCTATGTTGATCAAATATATGAAGCCTCTGGAGGAAATCGGGGAGTTGTAATGGAAGGATTTCTAGAAAAAAAATTCGAAAAATACTTTCCTCACACCCTCCGACGTAAGATGGAAAGGGACTAGTTTTTCCTCAAGAAAAAATCTGACAAAACCATAAAAACGTATGAGGAAAACATAACAAGGCTTGAATGGTACTTCTCCGGATTTTTCGTTACCCATGAATGCAAGGTTGACATCTTCTTTAGTGGGTTAAAACCTAGCCTATGGAAAGCCCTGGAAATACATGACTTCAATAGATATGAGGGAATTTCTTGATGTGCCATCATGGTAAAAATGGATATTGGCGAATCTCAGGGGTATCATGGGGATAAAAAACATAAGGTGAACTTTAATTTAGGCAGTCTGATGGATAAATAAAACAGGCATGATAAAATCCAGCACCCCACTTGCCAAAGGTGTGTAAAGAATCACCTAGAAAATTTCCTAAAGGGGTGAAGAAATGCTTTATTTGTGGAAGATAAGGGAGCCTATACATTAATTCCCAACAAGAAGAACCCATGGATTTGATAGAGGGGAGGAATCCTATGTCCGACCCTCAATGTATTGTTCATTACATCAACTGCAATGAACAAGGGAACCTTGCAAATCAGTTCCCTAAGACAATGTTTTTTCGAAGGAAACCAACAAACCCCAAAATAGTAATGAAGAGATTTTTCCATCACTACCACCTAATTTAACCTCAACAAAAAAGTGGGGACTGGTACACTAGTTATTCATTCAAGAATAGATAATTTACTTTTTCATTCTAGTTCTACTCATTATTTTGAATCCTAAAAGTTTAGTAGAATAATCCTAACACCACCACAAATCATGCAAGTAAAGATGTCAGTGAGTATGGAAAATGGGGAAATCATTTCATCCCATAAATATAACTCCACTATCATAATATGTGGATTAAACATCCTAGAAAACCTTTTGATACTCCCTATGGTGGAATTTTATGCAATTCTCTACATGGATTGCCTTTCATTATATAGATCCAACATAAATTTTCATTAGAGGGAAATCACTCCCCATATGGAAAATCAACCCCCGATTCAATATAGGTGTGAGGAGGAAGATGAATCTTCTTTAGAACCATCATCACCAGCATGGATATTACTACCCAATGAGCATGCATATCTAACATAGATAATTGAGTCTAAGGAAGAAACCATCCTTGAATACATACCTATTGTGAGGGAATTCACTGAAGTGTTTCCCGAGAAATTGCCTTGTCTTTCTCCTAGAAGAGATTTTTAATTCTCAATTGACCATATTCAAGGGGAGTTTCCAATATCCAAGACTCTATATAGAATGGCTATTGTGGAGCATGAGGATCTGAAGAAAACAAATACAAGAGAATCTGGATAAAGGGTTTATACGCCCAAGTGTGCCACTATGGGTCGAACCAGTCCAATTCATCACAAAGAAGGATGGGTCAATACGCCTTTTCATTGATTATCATTAGCTCAAAAAAATCATGATAAAGAACAAGTATCCTCTTACCAGAATTGAAGACTTGTTCGATTAGCTATGTGGCGCACAATACTTTTCCAAGATGGATTTGCAGTAAGGATATTACCGAGTAAGGGTGAAGAAGGAGGGTATCCCCAAGACTGCTTTTTTGTATAAGGTACGGGTACTATGAATTCATAGTAATACCTTTCAGACTCACTAATTATCTAGAAATAATCATGGACTTGATGAATAGAGTCTTTAGAGACTACCTTGACAAATTTTTGGTAGTCTTTATAGATGATATTCTAATAAACTCCAAAACCAAGGTGGAGCATTAGGAGGATTTAAGCAGTGTACTAGAGACCATGAGAATGTAGAAGCTCTATGAAAACTATTGAAAGTGTGAGTTCTGGTTGAAGGAAGTCTCATTATTGGTTCATATAATCAAAAGAAATGGGATATCTGTTGATCCCTCCAAGACAGCTTCAATTGATGGATGGATGAAGCCAAAATTAGTAACGGATATTCGTAGCTTCCTAGGATTAGCTGGATATTATCGCCAATTTGTGAGACATTTGTCATGATTTTACAACCCCTTTACCAAGATAACTTGAAAGGGAGAAATGTTTTCATGGAGTGATGAATGGGAAGAGAGCTTCACATAGTTGAAAATGAGTCATATCACTGTGCATGTTCTCACACTACCCAAAAGTGGAGAAATTTTTCTGGTATTTATAGATGCTTTGAAGAAGGGACTGGGTTTTGTGTTGATTCAAAACTACTATGTCATTACCTATACATCATGGAAATTAAAATTTCACGAGAAAAAATATCCAACACATGACCTGGAGTTGGCTATAGTGATCTTTTCATTGAAAATTTGGCTGCATTTCCTATTTGGGGAGAAGTGTGACATATACACGGATCACAAAAGCCTCAAGTATATATTCACATAGAAAGAGTTGAACATGCACCAACAAATATGGTTAGAGCTGATCAAAGACTATGACTTCCCAATCCATTACTACCTTGGGAAAACGAACAAGGTCGAAGACGCCCTAAGTTGAAACAAACCAGCGATTCTATCATTGATGAGAATTGAACCGTATCCAATCATCTTATATTTGATTAATATGGACATGAGAATCATAAATAAGGGAACATCATCAATAATTTCACAAATTATTTCTCAACTATTTCTTTCTGAAAAGTAATAGGATTCTCAAAAGGATGATGTGGGAATTTATAAGTCAGTGGAAACTATCATAAAAGGGAAATCCATGAAGTTCAATGTCAATGAAGAAGGAATTGCGGCATTTGGGTCAAGACTATGTCTTCCATCGAATCTGGAGTTATAGAGGGAACTTTTGGATGATTGACATAGTTTTAAATTCTCTATTCCCCCAGGAAACACAAAGTTGTATCGAGATCTACAAGAGAATTATTGGTGGGATAACATGAATAATGAGGTCCCTAAGTATACATCAAAATGTATGGTATTTCAGCAAGTGAAGACTAATAGGCAGAAGTCTAAGGGGATGATGCAGCAATTACCCATACCAGCATGGAAATTGCAAAACATCACCATGGACTTTTTCATCGATCTTCTGATGACATCCAAAGGAAACAATACTATCTGGGTTGTTGTGGATCATCTTATAGATACTGTACACTTGATTGAAATTATCGTGGATTTCTCATTGGATCAACTGAACCATATATATTAGAGAAGTAGTAAGGCTGCATGGGGTACCACTATCTACTGTATCAAATCAAGATCCAAGATTCACCTCTATGTTTTGGAAGAGTCTTCATCATGCTCTGAGTACTGAGCTGAAATTAAGAATGGCTTACCAACCTCAAAATGATGGACTATCTGAGAGGACTATCCAAACACTTGAGGATATTTTGAGAGATTTACCTATGCACTTCAAAGGAGGATAGGACCAACATCCTCCTCTAGTTGAGTTCTCTTACAATAACAGTTTCCATACAAGGATCCAAATGGATCCTTATGAAGCCATGTATGGGAAGATGTGCATAACACCTGAATGTTGGGATGAAGTTGGGGAGATTAAACTCTTACTTTTGGAAATGGTCAAAGAAATTCTGGACAAGGTTAATATCATCCATTATCATATTAAAGTTGCTCAGACTATACAAAAGAGCTATTCTAATATTCATCGACGAGACCTAGAGTTTGATGTCGGAGACATGGTATTCCTCTGCATATCACTGTGGAAGAGGGTTATGATATTTGGAAAGAAGGGAAAGCTTAGCTGAAGGTACATCGGCCCTTTTGAGATCCTTGATCGCATTGGAGCAGTGGCCAATCGACTAGAACTCCCACCAAACCTATCTCAAGCACATGATGTATTCCATGTATCACTCTTGATGAATTAGATACTTACCCATCAAATTTACTCAATCTACAGGTGGTTCCATTGGAGAATGACCTCTCCTATGAAGATAAGCTGGTGAAGATATTAGATCGTAGAGAAAATGTACTATGAAATAATACAATGCCCCTTGTCAAGGTGTTGTGGAGAAAACACAAGTTTGAAGATGCTATGTGGGAATCAGAGGAAGTGATGAAGTAAAGTTACCCACATCTATTTTAGTGTGGGAAAAGGAAATTTTGAGGGAAAATTTTCTTAAGGGTGGAAGATTGTAATTACCCAAACATTCATTAATGAATCTCCCAATTGATCTAATTAAATTTATTATTATGTGAAATGGTTATATAACATATGAACTTCCTTGGTTTTATATTTTTCTATTTTAAAATGTTGTTAAGAATTATGACTGCTCCCAATATAGCCATTGAATAGTGATCACATGATTAGTATAAATATAGGGATTTAATAAATCCAATTTACTCCAAAAAAGGAAGTGATGGCCTTGTCTAGTATAATTTACTCGTACAACGCCCATTTTTCAGAGCTCATAATAGAGGTGGCATCATTAGGCTTCGCTCTTGACTAAGCCCAGGCTGAGCTTCATCATGTTAAGCTATAATATAACCACCTATGGGAGAATTTGAAGTTGATAGAGACTACCACCCAAGAGATGTTATCCAAGCCACCCCATGAGTCTGTCACCATCACACACCTTACCCTTTGATCTTATGTGGGTGTTTTAAGGGTTCCTCTAACAAGACCCTAACGTTATGATTATGTACATTATTTTTTTGAACAATGAATATACATTCATTATATTATTGTAACTTTGTAAATAGTTTTTTAAAGAAAGAGTAGTATTTTTAGTTGATATTCAATTAAAAATATATTTTTATGAATTAATGGACTTTTTAATTAAATAATATTTTAATGAAATATTATTACTAAATTACTTTTTATTAAATATAAATGATTGTAATTTTTATTAAGATTTGAAAGCCTTTTTTGTGAAAATACATGAATTTTCAATAAATGTTAGTTTTTATTTTTAAAAGAAAAAAATCACATATTTAGAAAATTATATAGATAAAATAAATATTATTTTTGGAATCAAGATGTTGAAATTATCTAACGGTTAATTTTTCATAATTTTCTAAGACAGCCAAATTTTTCAGTAAAAATTAAATATCATTTAAATATATAATGTGTTTTATGAAATCTTAACAACCTAATAGTGAAGTAATAATATACTATAAATGGGTTGTTCGGACAATATATGTTTTGCCTTTAAAATAATGTTATTTTAGATTGTTTTTATTAATTTTGTAAAGCTTTAATGGACCCTCCAAGTCTTATAAAAGAATTTAACTTTTCAAATTGATTTTCTTGATGGTGTGAATCACCTCCACATAAGAAATACTAATATTTTAAAAAGGTAGGCCATTTGAATTATAAAATAATGGTTTCCAATACACTTTGGAAAAAACCATGGGAAAAAATCATGGGGTAGTTTTTGGTTTTGATTAGTTTAATGAGTGGTGTCCAAAACCTAAATAATAAATAATTCCCTCTCCTTTCCAATATAAACCCACCACGCTCCCACTTACTCTTCAGTAAAATCCCTTTCAGCTTGACCAAACTCTAACATCCTCTCTCTAGAATCCTCCAAAGGAGCCCCAAGCTCTCAAGAAGCCACTCTCAAGCCCCTCCAAGACCATTGGGATCACACTTCCATGTAAGGGATTCCTTCCTTTCTCATTTTATCCAAGTTTCTTAATATTGTTTTTCCGTTTTATTTTCAATTATAAAAATTGGGGTATGATTTTACACATACCCCATACTTCCTTAATTATGTTTGACTGTTGAGATGCCTTTTTCCCCCTCATTAATGCCTCCAATGTACACATCTTACCATAACGAAATTTCGTAAGGAATTTCTCTCTCCTTATTTACATTCAAGTAATTATTTTGTTTTGTGAATCTATATTCTATTACATATGTCGGTTCATGTATCTATATGACCCCTTTACAATCCATTTCATGTAAATATTATGAGACACCTCTTTCTCACTCATCAACCATTTTTATGAATTCTTATGGCACGCCGTTATGCTGCCAAAATTGCATCACAATTTTCCAAGACAAAGTCATTGTGTAGTGAATACCATACCCATTTCTCTATCAAGGGAATTCGCCTTGATGCACATTTACTTTTGATTATATATTTTCATGTAAGAATTACACATTCCATTATCATGGAATAAATAATTATGTTTAATGATTCAATGTTGTATGATCCATGTGGCACACTTATGCATGAAATGAAATGTTTAAAAAGGGTGTTCCCTGATATCCCTCCAATGCATTGTGTAAAGATTAGTATCATGATACATCAAGTGAAATGAGGGTTTACTCATGATAATTAGAGTATAGTGAGGTTTTAATCATGATAATTCAATTTCAGTGAGGGTTTACTCATGCTCCATGTGAAATGATCCTTGGATCATGCTAGTTCCATGTTAAGTATTGTTGCCACATTTCCATGATATGATAACCAAGATTTATCATGCCTTTATGTTCATGATTCTGTTATGATCTGTTGATATTCTTATTTCCTAATTGGTACAGTATTCTTCATATTATGCTTTTCCCCCTTACTGTAATTTATAGCTCACCCTTTTCTTATGCATGTCCTCTGGTTATCCCATGAAATGCTAAGTATGAAATAATGTTGTGGTCATGTAAAGGATGTTCTCAATAAAGATGTTGGGTTTCATTTTGTTAATTAGTTATGTAATGTTCATAATCCCCAAATACACTAGAGATCTATATCTTCTATGTTGTATCAAGTGAATATCTTATGTAATAAATCATGTTTCAGTGTGTAATAAAAATCAGGGTTGTTATAGGCATGATGCACCATGACCCTTGGTGAGTTTTGACATGACAACGAACTCACTACTATTAAAGTATTGAAATAATTACACAATAAACATCTTGTTTCACAATAATTATTTATCCCACCCATTTTGAGAGGTATGTAATGTACCCTATTTTTTGATCTTATAGGATCAATCATATTGGTTCTAGATGACTGAGTTAATCCTCAGTCTGGAATGCACATACTATTCCAGGAATATGACCACTGTAGCACCCCCAATTTCTGGTATGTACCCCAATTTAATGAGGATTGTAATATATATAAATTTAACGGTGAAGGTTGGAAGATTTTGGTAAAATTTTAAGATTTTTTTTTGAGAAGGTGATGTGTGGGGGGGGGGGACATAGTCTGCCTAAACCATGCGATAATCTTAATAGAAACGATGCACCTTGTTCTAGGTTAGGTATCTTTGTTTCGGTAGATTAGTCATGGTTAGAACACTATAGGGAGACCGTGTTAGGAGTTAATTTGATGATTTCTTAATGGAATTATCCTACACACGGTTGGTGCACGATTTTCCTAACCGTGCGGTCGGACCGTGCACATATTCGAATTATATATCCTATTTTTTAGTATCTTGATCATTTTTTAGATATCCTGATAATTTTATCTTTTATGTTATTCTAATTTGATAATTTTTTTCTTTAAATTATGGGGAACCTCTCCAGGTCTTTTTTGAATCTATCTAGAGCCCTCCCATAGTGTTTTCAAGCTAGGATCCCATGGTAGATGCCCAATCTTCATTGTTTTTGTCCCATTTTCTTAAAACTCCTTCTCCTATCATCTTGTCTTCAAATATCAACCCCATTTGTGGGTAGATATATGATTTTTAACATAAAATAAGGGAAACTATGGGGTTTTTTGTGATAAAAAAGGTGAACTAATCCATGTTTCGGACTGTTGACCAGATTCTTGAGGTATGTCTTCATTCTTCATCGTTCATATCACACTTTCTTAGATATTATTAAATATTATTATCCGATCATATTTATTTCCTAGATATATGCCTATAATGGGTATACATACATTTTTGGATGAGAAATAAATTATTATTTGGTCATGATCTTTCTAGGAGAATAGATCAAATGCTTGTTCATGGAAGATCGACCCAACTTCTTGTGGGTTCTTCATCCATTTTCAAGTTTTGTCAAAAACATTGAGGTGGGTGACTTCATAGTCATACCCACTTTCTAGAATTTATTTTATTAATTTTAAATTAATTATATTCAATGATATTGATCTTTATATTTTGGTTTTATTCATTGAATAAATCTCTTTAGTGATGATTTGTTGTTTTCTTGTGAAATTGTGAAATCATATGGAATTTTTTGTGAAACATTCATTAGTTTCATTAATTTGAAATAGTGATTTTTAATTATGGATTTTCTAGAATCTATAAATAGTTGTTTATAATGGGTTTTTAAATAAAAATTTTGTTTTTATTGAAAGGATTTGGCCTTGAATTGTTTTTGATGGAAATTTGTTTTAATAAAAATGGTGATTTTATTTAAAACTGTTTTTGGCACGATCCTTGGAAATCGTTATGTGTGAGTTCATATTGTATTTCATGGGCTTGGATGAAATATTTCATTGTGCACAGTTCCAAATGTAAAATTCCTCATGGGATATAATTACCTTGTGAAGACATGGTAGATCGATGAGAAACCGCTCATGAGCATGGAATTGTCATATTGTAGCATGTATGTTTGATAATATGAATGTTTGGAATGGTTAGAGTATGCCAAAAAGGATATTGTGAAGTGATTTAAATGAATTATTAGTATTTTTATGAAATAGTATATTTCTGTAAAATTTGTTTTAACATCACCTATTCTCCTTTGGTTAGAAAAGATTGTGTAAATTGTTTTATCTTTAGTTATAAACTATTTTGGGAAATTTTATTTTATAAATTTTTTTATATAAATGTTTTTAAATCTTATACAATAGTAGAATGAGTATATATTTCATTGTAGAAAGCCTAATGAGTTTTATACTCAACACCTACACTGAAACATTGGTTCGTTTGTAGATAATATTTTTTTAGGACATGGGAAATGGTAATGTATTTCATGTTTTTATCCCCACAACATAAGACTTTGGTGGTCTGGAGATCTTAGAGCATGGAGCTGGTGGAGCCTGAAGTCTTGGGGTTTCCTTGGAATCTTCATATTTTATTACACTATTTAATTTATTTGTCATTTTATCTTCATCTATTTCACACTTTGGAGTCTTTTTTATGAATAAATTGGTTTATTGTCCTTATTTACTCATACATCATATAGTGAGTTTTTTGTTGGATAAATGATTTATTATTAAATGGTAAATTTTCCCCCACTTTTCATTTGAAACGCCTTTTTATTTAATTTCTACCTTTGCTGTCTTTGGGATACCTCTTAAGTTCTATTAGTGAATTATTGTGTTCTCAAGCCAATGATAATATGCGAGTCATTACAAATGATATCAGCTTGTTCGGTTCTTTCCTAACAAGTAGTCATCAGTGTTCTTGGTCTTCCGGTTGACATTCCTGAACTATTCCTAGGTTTGGAATCATAGAAAGGATTTGTATTGTCATAACATGAAATTTATATCACAAAAGGATGTAGCTAACCCTTTTATGATGAACTTCATCTTAACAGGGTGTTGGGTACATAATTGTTTTGGAGACACTTTTAGGATTTTGAAATCTAATTATCTTGGGTTTATCCAATGAGGCGACCATGCCAGACATTAGAGGATAGACATCCCACTAGGAGTGAATACATCACTGGGAGTAATTATTTTTACTGTGAAAAAGTATTGATTATTGAAAATTATAATTTTTTTTAAAATGAATGATTTTGGATGATGAAATGGTTATCGTATTTTGGAAATGGGCTAATTTTAAAAAGGAAAGTTGAATGTTTTAGAAAACGGTTGATCATGGAAAAGTTTGTTTATTTAGAAATCAATGTTGTGATAATTTATGTGATAGAATTTGAAATTCCATTCCCTCAGTTGCTAGATAATGAGAATTATGAAGTGTATTGTATGTTTATAAAATGGAACATGGTAGGCGTCATGAGAACCAGTTTGAAGAAGACATTGAGAATTCGGTTTCACCTAAGCCATAGGTGAACCAATTGTTGTTCCAAAGCATAATTCCCTCTTTTCAAATCGTTGAGTTGGGAATACAACAAAAAACTTTGTTTATTATATCTGTCACTCAAGATAATACATGTGGAGGACCCACAGTTGTCATTAAATGAGGGGCTATGAACTCTATCACTAAGAATAAGAGGAAGAGGGACACCTACTCTCAAGTAAATGGAACTCATTGAAATCAGTCCACAGGAGAAATTAACCTTCCTCTAAAACCCAAGAAAAAGCTTGTATGTTTTTAGTGTGGTTCATTGAGTCGCATTAAGAAAGAGTGTATAGCACAACCTAGAGCATTCAACAATTTCAACAAGATGGTATATCTTAAATGCTATTGTCAAATTTCTCCAAGTTCAGATGTTAGGGATACTTTTCATGTATCACAGCTTCTAGATGATCTGGTAGGCCAAGGACAATAGTATTAGACTCATCAATAGAGCAGAGCTAGCCATGCTGACTTTAGGAATACCATGACCCCGAAAGAAAGGAAATTACATCAAGGAAATATGGAGTAGAGTGAAGCAACGAATAAATTTTATGTAACCGATCAGATGATTATCGATGATCAGGTTGGACCATCCATATTGAGAGGTATGATTATTTTCAATTCAACATTTGTACAAGTGCTATTTGATACTGGTGAATCACATTCCTTCATTGATTCTCATGTTGTTGATCTTCTATGTTTAATACTTGAAATGATTCCTTCCTTGATAAAACTGCAATCACCTCTCAGTGAAAGAAAATGTCATGACCCTGTCTGTAGATCATGTTCCTTAACCGTTGATGGAGCTAAGATAAAGTGGTACTTCTCAATGTTGGATATAGATTTATATGATTTGATTCTGGGTATGTAATGGTTGACAATGTTCAAGGCTCACATCAACTATTATAATAGGATAATTAGTTTCATGACCAAGGACGGTGGTGAGCATCTCTTCAGAGGAGAGATGGTTGTAATGAAAGGTGCAGTGGGATTTTTAGCACCAACAATAGGAATGATCTCTTACCATTTGGAGGCTTTGACTATGTAATTGATGGATGTGACTAAGGAAGTATGTTTTCTAGTAGTTGTACATAAATTTCTAGAAATATTTCCCAAGAACTTCTTAAGATTACCACTTATAAGGGATGCAGAGTATATGATTAGTCTCCTTTAGGGGACCTTTCCTATTTCCATTCTATCTTATGAGATGGAACCAATAGAGTTAATGGAATTTAATGTATAGTTTGAGGAACTACAAAGAAAAGTCTTCATTAAAGAAAGTACGTCTTTATGTGAAGCATCAGTCCTATTCGTGAAGAAAGAAGATGGCACTTTAAGGTTGTGTGTTTATTATAGTAATCTTAACCAAGTTATGATAATGAATAGGTATCCACTTTCATGCATTTAGGATCTATTAAATTAGTTGAGGGGAGCCTGGTGGTTCTCTAAAATTAACATGTTGTCAGGATATCATCAATTGCGAGTATGTAAGGAAGTTATTCTGAAGACATATTTCATAAGTAGATGTGGACACTAAAAACATGTACTCATGACTTTAAGTCTTTGTAATGAACCTACAGTCATCATGGATTTGATGAATAAGATATTTCAGCAATATCTAGATTCCATTGTTTTGGTGTTTGAGGATGACATATTAGTGTAATAAATGACAAGGTATGGGCATGAGGAACACCTGGAAATAGTGTTTCATATATTAAGGGATCAGTGTTTGTATTCCAAACTATCAAAGTGTGGGTTCTGGATATAGGATATTTGTTTTCATGGCTATGTAATTTCAGAAAAAGGTTCTTCGGTGGATCTTGAAATTATAGAAGCTTTTATCTCATGTAAACCACCAAAGAATATCTTTGAAATACAAAGTATCCTTGGTCTAGCTGGCTACTATCAACGCTCTATTCATGACTTATCATGACTTTCCTCTCCAACAATAACTATAACAAAGAATAATGTTCCATTAAAATGGACAGAGGAATTCCATAAATCATTCTAGCAGATGAAACTTCATCTTAAATCAGCAGCCATCTTAGTTTTTCAGAACTAGGAATGGAGAATGTGGTATACAATGAATAATTAGGATCAGGTTTGGGTTGTGTTAAAATTATAGAAGACCACATGGTGGCTTATGGTTCAAAGTAGTTGAGGGTGAATGGGAAGAATTACCCAACACATGTTTTGGAGTCAGCTGAAGTCGTCCATGTTTGAATACTTGGTTCCATTATCTCTTTGGTGAGAAATTTACTATGGTTATGGATCACAATAGCTTGAAACAAATCTTCTCACAATGAGTATTAAATCTAAGGCAAAGGTGATGGATGGATTACCTCCATATTTTTGACTTTGAATTGATGTATACATCGGGAAAATGGAATTCAGTGGAAGATGCATTAATCATAAATTAATATGGTCAGTACGTGAAGGTACTGTTAGACGAATGGTAGTTGATGTTAGTCCTTGTCGACATGAATGTGGAATGTAAAGACAGAGGTGATGTTGTAGTTTTATTTCCAGATATGCTAGTTCCCCACTTAGTAACGATGGTCAAAGGGGAAAATACATCTGATGAATAATTCATAGATATGAGTTAAAAACTCAATTGTTGGGAGACCATTGAGGGATGAAAACATGATGGGAGTTTAGTTTTGTGCTTCAGAGATAGAGTGGTTGTACCTATTGATTTTTAGGAATATGTACTTCAAACATACCACCATTTGAGATGGGCTATACATCCAGGACCATAGAATATGTAGAAGGCATAGTGTTGGTGGAGAGGAATGAAAAGAATGTTTTTCAAGTTTATCTCACAATGCTTAACTAGTATGATAATTAAGACATAGAAATATAGACCAGATGGTATGTTGTAGTCCTTACCAATTCCAGTGTTGAAATGGGAGAAAACATCTATGTATTTTTTTATAGGACTCCCATGAATGGTTCAGAAACATGATTCCATATGGGTGATAGTGGATTGGGTTTCCAAGTCATCCCATTTCATTACTATTCATGAAACTCATATGGTGGAGGATCTGTAGAAAATATATATCCAAGAAGTAGTATAGAGACATTGTGTACCAGTTTCAATTTTATTATACTGAGATCTAAGGTTTATATCTTGTTTCTGTAAATCCTTAAAGAAATCCCTTGGGACTCAGTAAACTATGAGTAAGTTATACCATCCTCAAACAGACTTCCAATCTGATCAGATGGTACTGACTTTGGAATACATCTTATAGTTTTGTGTAATGAATTTTTGGGGCTCAGGGGAAGAGCACTTACACTTAGTAAAGTTCTCATAGAATAATAGTTCCTAGGCCTCGATACATATGGCTCTTTTTGAGCATAATTTGGGTGTCCTTCTCGTTATCCATTGTTCATGGTGGAAATAGGTGAAACTTCTTTATTTGGACCCAGTCATTTCCAAGAAAAAATGGAGAAGATTCAATTGATCAGAAAGATAATGGAGATGGATCAGAGTTGTCATAAATATTATATGGACCATTATCTGATGTCATTGTCCTTTGTAGTGGGTGATCATGTGTTCTTAAGGATTTCTCCAAGGCTTGTACATCGTTATTTTGGGAAGTAGGGAAAGTTAGATCCTAGATACAAAGGCCTCATTGTGATACTAGAATGGGTCAGAGAGGTGGAATATTGGGTTTCACTACCACCACATTTTCATTCGGTGAAAAATGGATTCCATGTATCTCAGTCAAATAATTATCAAACCTGATACTAAATATGTGATCATATGGGATCACACAAACATAGAGTCGTATGCTTCATTGGTGCACATCCCAGTATAAATTATAGATACATAAGAGAATTTATTGGGTGGAAAAAGTATTTTCCTTGTGAGGATTTTATGGAAACATAGTCAGATTCAGGAAGAAACTAGGGAGTTCAAGAGGGAAATGAAAGATCAGTGGTTAGAACTCTTTCAGGATAGTATCAGTTTTCTACATTCTGGGGACGAAAATACAAATGGTGGGAAGAATGTAGCACCCTCAGTTTCTAGTATGTTACCCCCTTTACTCATGATTTTAATGTTTATAAAATTTAAGGGTGATGTCTGGGAGTGTTGGGTGAAATTTTAAGAATTTTTTTTGTGGGGGGAAGAAGATGCATATGGGTGGCACACAGTTTCCCTAAACCGTGTGGTAATCTTAGTAGAAATGGAACACCTTGTTCTGGATTGGGCATCATTGTGGTGGTAGCCTTAGAATGGTTAGAACACTATATAGAGACCATGTGATGAGGTTTTTCAAGGGTCTCCTATGGGTAGTAGCCTATTCATGGTCTGAACACGGTTTTATTGGCTGTGCATTCAGACCATGTGCAGGGTCAAATTCTAAATCCTATTTTTTAGGATTTAGTGATTTTTTAGATATCTTGCTCATTTATTCTTTTATGTTCGTATAATTAGTGAAATTTCATATTTAAAGTATGAGGAACCTCTCTGAGGATTATTGGAATCAATGTAAATCCCATCTTGTTCTTTTTTCAAGCCTGGATCACATAGTATGTTCCCGATCATCATTGTTTTTGTCCGGTTTTCTTACAACTCATTCTTCTCTATTCTTGTTTTCTTAAATCTACACTTTTTGTGGGTATATATAATATATTTAACATAATATAAGGACAAATATGGTGCTTTTTGTGATATATAATGAGATATAATCCGGTTCTAGTAATTTTGACCTGATTCATGAGTTATGTCTTCGTTCATCGTCATCCCTCCCACACTTTCTTAGATCTACTTAAATCATATTCTCCAATAGTATTACATCATTAGATATAATCCTATAAGTTGGTAGATATATGTTTTTTTATTTCTAATAAATAATTATTTGGTCATGATCTTTCTATTTGAAGAGATCTAAGTCCTCTTTGTGGAAGATCAACCGGACATCACGTGCGTTCTTCATCCGTTGTCGGGTTTCATCAAAACCATCGAGGTAGGTGTCTTAACTCTCATCTCCACTTGATAAAATTGATTGTATTAGTTTTAAATTACTTATATTAAATGACATTGATTGTGAAATATTGGTTTAGTTCATGGAAAAATGATCTTTATTGATGATTTATTATTTTTGGTGAAATTTTGAAATCTTAATGAGTTGTTGTACAATTTTATATAGTTTATTGAATTTAAAATGATTTTTTTTAATTATGTATTTTCTAGAATCTATAAATTATTATTGGAAATGTTTTTTAATAAATTTTTTTATTTTTATTAAAAGTGTTTTTATTTGAACTGGTTTTTGATGGGAAATTTTTTTAATAAAAAGGGTGTTTTTATTGAAAAGTATTTTTGGAATGATCCTTGGAAATCATGGCGTGTGAGTTCATATTTAGATTCTAGGTCATGGTTGAAATATGACATTGTGCTCAGTACCAAAGTTCATATGGAACATGGGATATAATTACCTTTTGATTATTTTGTAGTTCAATTAGAGACTTCTCATGAGTATGGAATTTCCATAGCGCAACATGCATGTTTGATAAAATGAATTTGTTGAATGGTTTGGGTATGCCAAAAAGGATATATTGAAGTGTCTTAAATTATTTATTATTATTTTTAAAAAATGGTAGATTTTTGGAAAATTGGTTTCAATATCACTTGTGCCTTTTGTTACAAACGGTTTTGTAAATTTACATATCTTTAGGTATAAAATATTTTCGGAAATTGTTTTTATATAAGTTTTTTTATATAAATGTTAATAACTCTTCTATACCAGTTTCATGAGTAGGTAATTCATTAGGTAAAGCATAATTAGTTTTATACTCACCCCTGTTCTAGCACATTGGTGATTTTACAGATACTATTTTTCTAAGACACAAGAAAATGTAAAGTATCTAACGTATTTTGCACCATAACTTGATACTCAGGTGGTCTGGTGATATTGGAGTGTGGAGCTAGTGGAGCATGTATTCTTGGGGTTTCCTTGGATTATTTATTTTTCCTTTTTCTATTTACTGTAGTTTTCATTTTATCTTCCACTATTACACACTTTGGAGTCTTTTATTATGAATAAAGTGGTTTATTGTCTTTATTTACTCATGTGTCATATAGAGAGTTGTCAGTTGGATTAATGTTTTATTACTAAATGGTAAATCATCCCCCACTTAACATCTGAAACCCATCATCATTTATTTCCAGCCATTGGCATCTTGGAATATCTCTTAAGTCATATTAGTGACTTGTTTTATTATTCAACCAATGAGAATAAGTGGGACATTTCCACCACTTACGCCTACATTTACTTGGTTCCTATAGGTGAATGAAATATATAATCATACAATATATATATATATGATTAAAATATATATATATAAACAAATAAGAAACTTTTTATCTATGAGACGAAGTAGGTAGAGTCATCCCAGTGTCCCATCAGAACCTGAGGTGACAGATGTTTATTTATATATATTTCATTACTTAATATTCCAGTATACCTACACACTAATTTGAATTATACTTTATGGACTAGATTAGCTTTAGAAACCGTGGGTGGTAACCTACTATGATTTATACATCACACCCTACTCAGGATTCCATTACACTTGGGTACCCCTGTAGAACTTATGTTCATAGGACCATGGACCTTTTCTTATGATTGTACTCTTGTACGTGGATGATAGGAGCACAGGACCAAGCTAGAGCTCAAGATTTTTGTGGAGATATCCATTGGGGATTTACTTTTCTTTTATTGATTAATATTTTGTAATACATAATGAATCATATTGATTGTCTTGAGTTTAGTTATTCAACATCATATAGACATGGATTATGGCATCCCACCCTTTTTATTACATAACTTTTCATTACATTTTAAAAACATAGGATCTTTAAAGTCTAGTGTCTTGGAAATCAGGGACCTAAGCATAAGACATTATTCTAATACACTTGTAAGGCTTCATCATATGTTCATACTATGTAAAATTACAACATCTCATATCCTAGAGACATACATCAAAGTAAAGGGTGAGAAGAAGGCCTAGTAAGGGTAAACAAGGGAATTAGTTTACTTGTGACATCAATATGAACTTGAATAAAAATATAAAGACATGAGAAATGGAAGTATAGGAATATCATAATGAATAGAACATGAAACATAACTTGAATATGTGGCTACAACATTTCATTTAGATATTCATGAACATATCACCAAGGTTTATCCCTAAGGTTTCAAAAAATTACCAATGTTATTCACCAAGGTATCGTAAAACTTGTCATCTCTAGAGATTAATTTTTTACCCAATGCATTGAATCGCTATTAGGGTTCACCCTTAATATGTATTTATTTTCATGTTATCCACATAGATCATAATAAAACATTTCATAAATAACCCATAGGTAATAAGATAAATGGGTTTCATTTCAAAATCGTGACGTTTTAAAATTTATTAAAAATAAGACCATTATATCATTTAAACCCATGGAAAGGGAGTAAGGGTTATATGTAATTCAATTAAAGAATGAAATATATCATTTTTATATATTTATGAACACCAATATAAACTAAATATGTAACACCCCAAGCTTCTACGGTACGTTTCCCTTTGAATAATGTAATAGTGTGTGTTGTACGCAACATCGAGTTCTAACACACACCACAACCGATCAAACTAGCCGTTATGAATAGTAATACCTACTTTTTGAAACTATAAATATTTTATATTTCAAAATGGACTTCATTTTTGGATTCAGAATATCGAATTTATCCTAAGTTGAGTTTTTGGTATTTTTCTGAGAACGTCCAATTTTTATGAATAGTGAAAAATACTTAAAAACAACATTTTTAATCAATATAATTTATAGTGATAAATTATATTATATAGTGGTTTTAAATTATAATTAGAATATATTTTTACCATTTTATCCAATGGTGTTCATTATAATTAATTTCAATTTGAAATTGGACATAAACAATTGTCAATCTTTTGATATATATTGTTTCTTAAAAACACGCTATTTGTTGTGAAAGTGGGAATTAATTATAAAATTAATTCATGCAAATTTTATGTTTGGAATTTTGTAAAATATACATCATTTTTGAATTTGGAATATCAATTATAGATTAGGGTAAAATTTTGGCTTTGTTCTGAAAAACTTCAATTTTTGATGAATAGTGAAACTTACTAAGTGGTAGTTAAAAAACTGAATTTTTCATAAAACATAATTTTACCGCTTCTGTGATTGGAATTTAGAAACTCTGAGAGACACGGTTAATATCAGGGAGTAAAATGTGGTTCAATGAGATTAAAATATTTTTTGGTGAATAGTAACTTTTTACTTTTATTTGCCACGGTTAAAAGTAAATAGGGTAATTAAGAGTAAAAATGATATTAATATTACCCTAAAACATGTCCTAATTATATTGGACAAGTGTATCTCGACCACAAAAGTCCTTAGGAATAAAATATTACTATTTAGGTCAACTTGGATTAGATTAGGACATCTATTATTATTTAAATCAAAGAAGAGTTAAAAGAGTTAAAATCAATGTTTATTTACTAAAACATTTTTAATATAGTGTTATACATAATATCAATTCGATTGTAAATATTCATTAGAAATCTAAAACGATTTACTACATAATTATATTTTATTTATAATTTTTAGATATTAAATAATTTAATTTATTTATGACACAATGATGATGCAGGAATTACCATAATAGTAAAAAATTAAAATAATTTATATTATAAATACCCAAATAAATATAATTTGAGACTTTTAATGAATTAACCTAATTTTATAGGTTAATATGATATGTTAGGAGTGAATTAAGTAACTTTTTTTGAAGTAATAATTCAGTTATGAGGTTCAGAAATTCAATTATTGAATAGTGTCAAAATTGACATAAAAGAATATTTAAAACAGATATTATATTATTAATTGATATTATATTCCTAAAAATATAAGGTTCGGAAAAGAGACATATATCATGATTGTTTTATCATTAATGGACTACTTGGGGATCTCTTGGATGTATATAGTAAGTTTATTAACCATATAAAATAAAACTACAAAGAGACATTGTAAAAGTGAAACTAATTAACTAAGAGTTAATACTTAATGATAAGGTTAATATAGTAACCCAAACCTGTCTAAATTCTATTTGTTGAGTGGTTTTTGACCTATCCCCACCTTAACCTTTAAATAATCAACTTTGGATCCATTAGAAACCGAATATGAATTTATTATAAAATAATATTTCTAGCTTTTCCAAAGGTGCCCCTCACCCCTCTTATAAAAGGGCACTCTCCCTTCTCATTACCTCACACCATCAAAGCCTTTTGGATCAGCCAAAATCTACCCAAATACTCCCTAAACTTCCCTAATTTCATCCTAGAGGGCTTACTTTAGTCTAAAAGCCAACCTAAGATCCCTTTTGATCAAATCAAAAGGAAGAACCCGAAGAAGAGGTAATGATTTCACCACCCTTTTCCAAGTTCCTTTCTTCTTCCACTTCTTCCTTCTTTGTTATTACCATTCTAAAATAATAAATCCAGTATATTATATATACTGTGATGTTATTATAAATATGGTACAACAATATTCAGTATTATATCCATCCTTTGAATAACATGTCACCATACGTGCGTACGTACGGCTTACCGTCTCCACGTCGTGGTGTAATTGTTATTCAATAAATTATTATTTGGATGGGTATAATAATGATGTGTAACTCATGTAAATAATAAATATAACATGATAATGATTATTTATATATTTTATACCATCCAATTATATATTATTTTAATATCAAAAGAATGATATTGTCGCTCATGCGTACGTACGGACTACCGTCTCCACGAACGCGATGATATTCATTCTCCATTGTATCCATTCAAGTATAATTATCATTTTATGATTTAAAAATAATGTTTAAGGACTTGATATCATTCTGGATATGAATAAGATACATCCTATCCATAACAAACATGGATTATGTAACAAAACATATCAAAGCAAATGAGTAAGTTAACACCTAAAACAACGATAATACTAAGATATTATTAACAAATCAATGTTAAAAGATCATATATGATATCACATTATTGTATAATTTAATAAATATTATTTCACCATTATACAGGAGGTTAACCTACCCCAACCAAGGAAGAGTACATGGTAAGGGTTTATTTCGCAATCTCTTTATTATCCAAGGTTGTTTATACGTAATAATATACTTGGACTTCTTTATCATCCACATCCATGTTTCTTAAAAATGTATTTCAAAGCATTTTTAATATTTACTAGAAAATGGGTTAAAGTAATTTATACCCTTGTTGACTTTTATAAGTTGTTTATAAAAGAATCATTCTGTCGTTTTCCAAACAAGGTGTTTTTTTAACCTTTTCGACAGAATTAAGGTAAGAATTTTTTTTAACTTATACGGCGGGTGTGGCTATTTTCCGCCATTATAAAATCTTCAAAACTTCCCTTATAATATTATAAGAATATTTTAAAAAAAATTGTTTTATTTTAGACATATATGACTCTTAAATGATTTCAAAATAAAAAGAGATATTTCTCTAAAAAAGAGTTTTGATTTCATCTATGTCAACATCCTTTGATGGATTTTACGCTTATTTGAAGTTGATTTATTATGAAACAAATCTTCTAAATTGTATTGAAGGTTTTGTGATATGTTTGACTATGGATGTGTTATTTTTATACCATTCATGGTTTATGGATAAAGTATTTACATTTTGTATGCTAGTTTTAATATGAATGTTTATGTTATGTTTAAACCTTTTCATATGGGAATGCATTGGACTTAATATGTGACGGGTGGAGCCCGCTATAGCTCCTCGAGGCATCGGTAGGTCTCATAAGACAAACTAGTGTCTTGGAATAAGGCCTTGACAAAATCTTATTTGTAGTCATGGCACGAGGCCTTGGTTATGTGGTTATGATAGTCTGGCATTATGTATTCCATCATTATGAAAGCGGTTATTGATATTGCATGTGATTATTCGATTAGTATAATATCCATGTGAATAAGTAAATGGCACTATTTTATTTTATTTTTTCCATACTATGTTGAAATTCAAGTTTAAAAGGCTTTTGTTTTAGTTATACACTGCGTTAAATGTTTATTCTTATTTCTGAATGTTTCTGCTATATTGTTATCCTTACTGGGCATTTGAGCTCTCCCCTTTTCTATGTTTTATTTTTCCCAGGATGCGAAGAAGTAAATTATGAATGACCTACAGGGATATTATGAGTGGATAATAGTGTGTACTCTGGAGAAAATATGTTGTTGTAGTAGTTTTTCACATTATGATGTAATTTAATACTTTATGAATATATCTAGTGTTTCCAAGGATACTAAACCAATCGGTCTTTCGAGATTTGATCTTTCTTATGATCATGACAATGTTATGTAATAATGCATCGAATCTGGGTAACTGGGGTCGGGGCGTTACAGTTGGTATCAGAGGATGTTTAGTACAAACCTTGGAAGCTAGATTTAGATAAACTCTAATTAGAGAACATAGACCTAAGATGGACTTTGAGGATTAGTATAGAAGAACTTCCTAGAATTTTGGTATTGTAGAGATTTTGTGAGTTTTCTGAGAAATACATCCCTATCTGGATACGAGCAAGTAGAGGCGGATCTAGCACAGATGTACCTAGGGGTAAGACCTGAAAACACCACTTTGAGCTAGACTCGAACGGGAACTGGTGCACGACAACGGGCCTTGCTGCACTCTTGGTTACGACACTCCCGGGGGATATTCTTAGGATAACTCTCATTTTCTTTACAAATCATTATGAAGGGTTTATGAGTATATACTTCCTCAAAGAAAACATTTTTTATGATTATGGATTATATCCATAAATAGTTCAATTTATGTTAAGTGTTACGTATTTTGATTCATAAAATAATCTCGTTTATTCCATTGTTTAGAAATGGTTCCTAGTAGAAGAAATGGAAACTGTATCAATGCAAGCACTCCATGTAGGGATTTCCCTCCTGTTCAAGATAATTATAGTGGAGCTGGTGATGCAACTGGTGCCGATCAGCTAATCACCATACTGGGACAACTCACTCAGGTTATGAATAATAACCTTACCCGTATGGAGCACCCTGATCCGCAGCGTGGAGGATCAATGTTAGATCGCTTTATGAGGCAACAACCACCAACGTTCAATGGGAGTACAAATCCCTTAGTAGCTGAGCAATAGATAAATTCTCTAGAGAAAATATTTCAGGCTTTGGGGAGTAGTGAAAGGAAAAAAGTTATCATGGCAGTTTATCGCCTCACCGGAGATGCTGATCAATGGTGGTCATTGATTCAAAACACGAAGGAAGATGATGAAGTATCAAATATGGATTGGAGGGAGTTAAAAGATCTTTTTTTTAGAAAAATACTTTCCTCGTGACCATCGAGCAGATATGGAATGGCAATTTCTGAGTCTGAGACAAAAGGAGGATGAGAATGTTGGAAAGTATGAGGCTAACTTTACAAGGTTATCAAGATATTCTAGAGATTATATATGTAACCCAATAAGTAATATTGATCGTTTTTTTGATGGGTTAAAACCATTTCTACATCGATCATTAGTATCACAATTCTTCTCGTCGTACAAAGATATTGTCTCATGTGCTATCAAAACAGAAAAGGAATTTTCTAAGTCTTATGACTTTAAAAAAAATCAAGAGAAGAAGAGATCTGCTGATCAATCTGGGAATGGAAATAAAGGGAAGAAGGGAAAGGTTGAATATCCATCCTATGGTAAATGTGGGAAGAAACACCCCGGTACTTTCTTGAAGGGAATGTGTGTCTGTTACAAGTGTGGTGAAAAAGGCCACCAATCTCGTGAATTCAAAGGGAAGAAGGAAGCTACCAATGTTCAATGCTACAATTGCAGGGAGATGGGACATTATGCAAATGAATTTCCTAATCGTCAGGGGAACTTACCTTAGAAAAGGCCAAGGGATCAAGGCCAAGCTTATGCTATCACTACTACTGAGGTAAAAGCTCCAAAAGATGTGGTGGCAGGTAATTTAATGGTTTTATCAAGTTTAGAAAATGCATTATTTGATTCTGGATCATCGAATTGTTTTATATCTTTCTAGTTTGCTAAGAAAAGTAGATATTTCGAATTTGATTTAACAAGGGAGTTGTCAGTTAAAAATCCTAAGGGAAGTATCATTACCAAAATGTTTTGTAAATCAGTCCCCATTAGAGCACGTAAATGTTCTTTATCTTCTGATCTCATCGTCATACCTATGATTGAGTTTGATATAATCCTTGGTATGGACTGGCTTTCGGACTATGATACAAAGATTTATTGTAAGAAGAAAGATGTTACGATTCTTGATGATGATGATAAGGAACACCTTATCCTTAGAGCAGAATCGTCACCACATAATTCTTATCTAGATCCACCCCCAGTAGCTCAACTAAATTTAATTATTGGGGAGGAAGAGAATGAAATTACTATGGGTGAGGAAAGGAATGTTCAACTAGATGATGTACCTGTTGTGAAAGAATATGTAGATGTGTTTATGGAAGATTTACCTGGACATCCTCCAGAACGATAAGTTGAGTTTTCCATTGATTTAATTCCTGGATCAAGGCCTATATCGAAGACCCCTTATAGAATGGACATTGTAGAATTAGTTGAACTAAAGAAACAACTAGAGGAATTGAGTAATAAGGGATTTATTCTCCCTAGTGGTTCTCCATGAGGATCCCTTGTTCTTTTTTTAAAAAGAAAGATGGATCTATGAGGTTATGTATCCACTATAGGGAGATTAATTCCATAACAATAAAGAACAAGTATCCCCTACCTCGCATTGATGATTTATTTGACCAACTACATGGAGCTCAATACTTTTCAAAGATTGACCTTCGATCTGGATACCATCAGTTGTGTGTAAATAAGGAAGACATTCTGAAGATAGCATTTCAAACCAGGTATGGGCATTATGAGTTTACTGAAATGCCCTTTGGATTGACTAATGCACCCTCTGTATTCAAGGATCTGATGAATAGAGTTTTCAAGGAATATCTCGATGAATTTGTGGTGGTATTTATTGATGATATCTTTTTATACACTAAAAGCTACGGGGATCATGAAAGTCACTTGCGCATCATCCTGAAGACTCTGAGAAGACATGAATTATATGGGAAGTTTAGCAAGTGTGAATTCTGGCTTCATGAGATTTCTTTTCTTGGCCATATTGTCTCTAAATATAGAATCTTTGTTGATCCTTCTAAGACCAAGGAAATCCAAGAATGGCCAGCACCTACGAGTATAACTGAGGTACGCAGTTTTATTGATTTGGCAGGTTATTATGGACGTTTCGTCCAGAATTTTGCCCAATTGGCAAACCCATTAACGAAGATCACATGTAAAGGGGTTAAATTTGTTTGGAAAAAGAGTGTGAAGAATGTTTCGAAGAACTGAAGAGAAGATTAGTCAATGCTCTTATATTGACTCTACTATCGGGGAATGATGGGTTCGTTATTTATAGTGATGCATCGAATAAAGGACTTGGTTGTGTCCTTATGCAGAATGATAGGGTTATTGCCTATGCATCACGACAGTTGAAAATTCATGAACAAAACTACCCTACTCATGATCTCGAGTTAGCAGCTGTCATCTTTGCTTTTAAGATATGGAGGCACTACCTCTATGGTGAAGAATGTGAGATTTATACTGATCACAAGATTTTGAAGTATATTTTCTCACAAAAAGAACTCAACATGAGGCAAAGGAGATGGCTTGAATTATTAAAGGATTATGATTGTACGATACACTACCACCCGGGGAAATCATACAAGGTAAAAGATGCTTTGAGTAGAAAAGATCATGGAGTTTTGAACAATATGAGAATTGAAAGGGATCCAATTTTCATGGATCTAGTGAATATGGACAAGGGAATAACCAGGGAAGGTGAAACATCAATGTTTTTTCAAATGTTTTCCAAACCATCTTTACTAGAAAGGATTAAAAGTTCTCAGACCGATGATGAAGAATTTCAAAAGAAGATTAAAGATGTGAATGATGGGAGATTGAGAGACTTTGTGTATGAAGATGGATTTTTGAAATTCGGAAAGAGACTTTGTGTTCCCGATATACCTGATCTAAAAAGGTAATTGTTGGATGATGCTCACAGTTCCAATTTCTCTATACACCCTGGGAGCACCAAAATGTATAAAAATTTGAAAGAAAATTTTTGATGGGACAACATGAAGAGGGAGATTGCTGATTTTGTGTCAAGATGTATGTTTTGTCAACAAGTGAAAGCTAGAAGGCAACAGCTAGGTGGAGTATTGCAACCTCTTCCCATACCGAAGTGGAAATGAGACAATATTACAATGGACTTTGTCATGGGGCTACCAAAGACTCCTAGAAGGAATGATGCAATATGGGTTATTGTTGACCTTCTTACCAAGTCAGCACATTTTCTTGCTATAAGAGAAGATCTACCACTGGAACGTCTAGCAAGACTATACATTGATGAATTTGTGAAACTTCATGGAGTACCCCTATCGATTGTTTCTGATCGTGATCCCCGTTTTACTTCAAGATTCAGGAAGAGTCTTCAGAAATACCTGGATACTGAACTTCATTTGAGCACTGCCTACCACCCTCAAACAGATGGACAATCAGAATGAACTATTCAAACCTTAGAAGACATTTTGAGATCCTTCCCACTTGACTTTCAGGGTATGTGGGATCAATATTTACCTCTGCTAGAATTTTCCTATAACAATAGCTTCAATTCGAGTATTCAGATGGAACAATATGATGCATTATACGGAAAGAGATGCCGTACACCAACCTGTTGGGATGATGTTGGTGAAAAAAAATCTTGTAGGCCAAGAACTGGGGGAGGAAACGATGGAATAGGTGAAGGTAATCCAAAATCACATCAAAGCAGCTCAAAGTAGGCAGAAGAGCTATACCGATAATCGAAGGAAGGATTTGTAATTTCAAGTCAGTGATCATGTTTTCCTGAAGGTATCTCCATGGAAGGGAGTCATACGTTTTGGTAAGAAAGGTAAATTGAGTCCCAGGTACAACCGACCTTTCTAAATTCTAGAACGAATTGGGGTTGTAGCTTACCGATTGGAAATGCCTCCAAGTCTCTCCAAAGTTCACGATGTGTTCCACGTATCTCTATTGAGGAAATACATGCCTGACCCAACGCATGTACTCACCTATGAGGAATTTGATCTGGAACCCGATCTGTCTTATTTCAAAGAGCCCGTCAAGATTCTTTATACGAGAGAACAAGTACTGAGAAACCGGACGACACGTCTGGTAAAAGTCTTGTGGAGAAACCATAAGATGGAAGAGGCAACGTGGAAACCCGAGGAACTTATGATGAAGAACCACCCGAGTCTTTTCATGCAGTAGTATTCTAGAAATTTCAAGGACGAAATTATTTGAAGGAGGGGGGAATGTAACTCCCCAAGCTTCTACGGTACGTTTCCCTTTGAATAATGTAATAGTGTGTGTTGTACGCAACATCGAGTTCTAACACACACCACAACCGATCAAACTAGCCGTTATGAATAGTAATACCTACTTTTTGAAATTATATATATTTTATATTTCAAAATGGACTTCATTTTTGGATTCAGAATATCGAAATTATCCTAAGTTGATTTTTTGGTATTTTTCTGAGAATGTCCAATTTTTATGAATAGTGAAAAATACTTAAAAACAACTTTTTTAATCAAAATAATTTATAGTGATAAATTATATTATTTAGTGGTTTTAAAGTATAATTAGAATATATTTTTACCATTTTATCCAATGGTGTTCATTATAATTAATTTCACATTGAAATTGGACATAAACAATTGGCAATCTTCTGATATATATTGTTTCTTAAAAACACGCTATTTGTTATGACAGCGGGAATTAATTATAAAATTAATTAATGCAACTTTTATGTTTGGAATTTTGTAAAATATACATCATTTTTGAATTCGTAATATCAATTATATCATAGGGTGAAATTTTGGCTTTGTTCTGAAAAACCTCAATTTTTGATGAATAGTGAAACTACTAAGTGGTAGTTAAAAAACTGAATTTTTCATAAAACTTAATTTTACCACTTCTGTGATTGGAATTTAGAAACTCTGAGAGACACGGTTAATATCAAGGAGTAAAATGTGGTTCAATGAGATGAAAATAATTTTTGGTGAATAGTAACTTTTTACTTTTATTTACCACGGTTAAAAGTAAATAGGGTAATTAAGGGTAAAAATGATATTAATATTACCCTAACACATGTCCTAATTCTATTAGAAATGTGTATCTTGACCAAAAACAACCTTAGGGATAAAATATTATTATTTAGGTCCACTTGGATTAGATTAGGACATTTATTATTATTTAATTCAAAGAAGAGTTAAAAGAGTTAAAATCAAAGTTTATTTACTAAAACATTTTTAATATAGGGTTATACATAATATAAATTCGATTGTAAATATTAATTATAAATCTAAAACGATTTACTACATATTGATATTTTATTTATAATTTTTAGATATTAAATAATTTAATTTATTTATGACACAATGATGATGCAGGAATTACCAAAATAGTGAAAAATTAAAATAATTGATATTATAAATACCCAAATAAATATAATTTGAGACTTTTAATGAATTAAAATAATTTTTGAGGTTAATATGATATGGTAGGAGTTACTAAAGTAACTTTTTTCGAATTAATCATTCTGTTATGAGGTTCACAAAAATCAATTATTGAATAGTGTCAAAATTGACATAAAAGAATTTTTAAAACAAATATTATATTATTAATTGATATTAAATTCCTAAAAATCCATGGTTCGGCCAAGAGACTTATATCATGATATTTTTATCATTAATGTACCACTTGGGGGTCTCTTGTATGTATATAGTAATTATATTAACCATATAAGATAAAAATACAAAGAGACATTGTAAAAGTGAAACTAATTAACTAAGAGTTAATACTTAATGATAAGGTTAATATAGTAACCCAAACCTGTAAAAATTCTATTGGTTGAGTGTTTTTAGACCTATCCCCACCTTAAACTTTAAATAATATACTTTTTAGCCATTAGAAACCGAATATGAATTTATTATAAAATAATATTTCTAGCTTTTCCAAAGGTGCCCCTCACCCCTCTTATAAAAGGGAACTCTCCCTTCTCATTAACTCACACCTTAAAAGCCTTTTGTCTCAGCCAAAATCTTCCCAAATACTCTCTCAACATCCCTCACTTCATCCTAGAGGCCTTACTTTAGTTATAATTCCAACTTAAGAGCCTTTTGGATCAAATCAAATGGAAGAAACCGAAGAAGAGGTAATGATTTCAACACCCTTTTCCATGTTCCTTTCTTCTTCCACTTCTTCCTTATTTGTTATTACCATCCTAAAATAATAACTCCAGTATCTTATATATACTGTGATGTTATTATAAATATGGTACAACCATATTCAGTATTCTATCCATCCTTTGAATAACATATCACCATACGTGCGTACGTACGGCTTACCGTCTCCACGTCGTGGTGTAATTGTTATTCAGTAAATTATTATTTGGATGGGTATAATAATGATTTGTAACTCATTTAATAATAAATATAAAATGATAATGATTCTGTATATATGTTATACCATCCAATTATATATTATTTTAATATCAAAAGAATGATATTTTCGCTCGTGCGTACGTACGGACTACCGTCTCCACGAACGCGATGAGATTCATTCTTCATCGTATCCATTCAAATATAATTATCATTTGACAATTTAAAAATAATGTTTAAGGACATGATATCATTATTTATATGAATAAGATACATACTATCCATAACAAACATGGCTTACATAACAAAACATATCAAATAAAACGAGTAAGTTAACACCCGAAACAACGATAATACTAAGATATTATTAACAAATCAATGTTAAAAGATCATATATGATATCACATTCTTGTATAATTTAATAACAATTATTTCACCATTATATAGGAGGTTAACCTACCCCAAAAAAGTAAAAGTACAAGGTAAGAGTTTATTTCTCAATCTCTTCATTATCCGAGGTTGTTTATACGTAATAATCTACTGGGACTTCTTTATCATCCACATCAATGTTTCTCAAAAATGTATTTCAATGCATTTTTACTATTTACTAGAATATGGGTTAATGTCATTTATACCCTTTTTGACTTTTATAAGTGGTTTATAAAAGAATATTTTCGTCATTTTCCAGAAAAGGTTCTTTTTTAACCTTTTCAACAGAATTAAGGTGAGAATGTTTTTTTAACTTACACGGCGGGTGTGGCTATTTTCCGCAGTTATAAAATATTCGAAGCTTCCCTTACAATCTTATAAGAATATTTTCAAAGAAAATGTTTTATTTTAGAAATATATGACTCTTAAATGATTTAAAAATAAAAAGAGATATTTCTCTAAAAAGAGTTTTGATTTCATCTATGTCAACATCCTTTGATGGATTTTACGCTTATTTGAAGTCTATTTATTATGAAACAAAACTTGTATATTGTATTGAAGGTTTTGTGATATGTTTGACTTTCTATGTGTCATTTTTATACCATTCATGGTTTATGGATGAAGTATTTACATTTCGTATGCTAGTTTTAGTACGAATTTTTATGGTATGTTTAAACCTTTTCATATGGGAATGCATTGGACTTAATATGTGATGGGTGGAGCCCGCTATAGCTCCTCGATGCATCGATAGGTCTCATTAGACAAACTAGTGTCTTGGCACAAGGCCTTGACAAAATCTTATTTTTAGTCTTGGCACGAGGCCGTGGCTATGTGGTTATGGTAGTTTGGCATTATGCATTCTATCATTATGAAAGCGGTTATTGATATTGCATGTGATTATTCGATTAGTAGAATATCCATGTGAATAAGTAAATGGCATTATTTAATTTTATTTTTTCCATACTATTTTTTAATTCAAGTTTAAAAGGCTTTTGTTTTAGTTATACACTGTCTTAAATGTTTATTCTTATTTATGAAAGTTTCTTCTATATTGTTATCCTTACCGGGCATTTGGGCTCACCCCTTTTCTATGTTTTATTTTTCCCAGGATGTGAAGAAGTAAATTATGAATGAACTTCAGGGATATTATGAGGGGATAATAGTGTGTAATAAGGAGAAAATAAGTTGTTGTAGTAGTTTTTCACTTTATGATGTAATGTAAAACTTTATGAATATATCTAGTGTTTCCAAGGCTACTAAACCAATCGGTCTTTCATGATTTGATCTTTCTTGTGATCATTACAATGTTATGTAATAATGCACCGACTCTAGGTAACTAGGGTCAGGGCATTACAAAATAGGTCTAGGTATTCACATAAATAAACAAGATAATATTTTGAGAGAAAGAGATAGAAATTTTGAGACGAAATTTCTTTAGCATAATGGCTATATAACATGGTTTTAGAAAACCTTTCAAAGATAGGGTACAAGGGTCACCCACTCATAAATAATTCATAATATAGTATGGGTATAGAATAGGATCATGGTATGGATATTTGAATGAAAATCACATGAAAAGGAAACATTAAAGAAAAGAGAAGATGTGATTTCTTTTACGAGAAATTCGGCACCCTAACATCATCACATAAAAATTTAGAAAACAAATTAATGAGATGGGAAAGGGTCTCTCAACAATTATACATGAAATGGACTATAATAAGAACATATAAGAACATCCCATCAACATAAAGATATGGAAACTATAAGACACAACATAAACGAAGTCATGACTTAAAAGAGGAGGGTGAAAGGATCTCTTACCTTGAAGAATAACTTTGAAATCTTGAAGGTTGGGACCCTGGGAGTCTTGAGGGAAACTTGGGAGGACTCCTTGGGAGTTAAAAAGACTATAACATCGTTTAATATGATTTTGGAATGAAATGGATGAAGGAATGGCTTGTTATTTATAGGGGAAGTGAGGGAATTAATAATTAATTTCCAAGGGACACCACATCGGTGGTATTGGGAAAGCCGTGGGCTTGCCCAAGGTATTGGACACATGGGACACCTCATATCATGTATTAATATTCATAATTAGACCATAAATATTACAAAATTATTACATCATTAATGATTTCATTAAACACTCAAAACTCAATAATGTATTTTTAATATTCATCGAAAATTCAGCTTTTTCAGAAAAATCCCAAAAATTCATGTTAACCTAATATCAATGCTATGAATTAAAAAATGAACTCCATTTTATGAAAATAATTTTCAAAATAGTTTTAATTTAATTTTTAAATTAAATCACTATTCACCCAAAAAATGTAATACTTAACTAATAGTATCAGAAATAGTTATTTACTTATTTTATTAAACCAAATTACATAATTCAGGTCCCTAAATTATATTAATACTTTCTTAAGTGAGGTTACTATTCCATTTGGTCATATTACTATTCATAAGCGTAAAATTACATTTTCATAATTTTCTATTCACCAAAAATTAAGATGATCTTATTAGACAATAAATTTCGTACTGAACACAACTGTAGAATACCATTTTCTGAAAATCATTACACATTATTAATTATTTACGGTTTACATAAATATTTTAAAATATCCTTTTTTTCAAAATTCATCAACAATATACATCCTATATTTATCCTGACATTTGAAATTCACAAACTTTACCATAATAATAAATAATAATTTTATTTATATCAAAGTATTACACAAAGCAGCTAAGGTCTCATTACATAGACCCTTATAACACCAACAAAGGACATATGTGTAAGGTGTGCTAAGGAGACAGAATCTTGGGGCGACACAGCCAACATTGCTCGAGTGGTGATTTCCATCAGTTAGAACTTCTTTCGTAGGTGATTCCATTCAAGCTTCACACAATGAAGTTCGACTTGGGATTGGTCCATAGAAAATCCTAGTGGTGCTACCTCATTCCCAAGTTCCGTCAGATGGGCTTTGAATGGCCCGTGTCTATTAGATGAGGCCATTGAATCCTCTTTCTATATTAATTAACCAAGATCACTTGTATTTATAGAAAATAATTGCAACATTTATATTTTTGTTTCCAACGGTCATATTGAACAACGGTCGTATAACAGCTGAAACCCAATGGTGCCATTTTAATTATACCCATTTTATTAAATAAATAAAATATATTTGTTGACTATCAAATAAAATAACACACAAAATTAGGAAACCAAAATTTTTAAAAAGTCTGGGTCATTACATTATTCCCCCCTTATGAAATTTTGTCCCCAAAATTGTAACATGTACACTAAGAATAGAAAAGGTGTGGGTACTTCTGCCTCATAGATTCCTCTGGTAACCACGTGGCTTCTTTGCATTTGTGGTTTATCCACAACCCCTTAACAAGCTGGGTAGTCTTGTTGCGTAGAACCTTGTCTCTAAGATCCAAGATCTCCACCGGCTGCTCCTCATAAGAATTTTCATGTTCCAGTTTTACAACATCTGGGTTTAGTACATGTGAAGGGTGAAATTATGCTAGATTTGGAGGAAGTGCAAGCCGGTAGGCCACTCCTCCTCAAAAATCAAGGATTTCATAGGGGCCAGTGTACCCCGGGATGAGCTTCCCTTTCTTCCCAAACCACACGACACTCTTATAAGGTGAAATTATAAGAAAGAACTTGTCACCAACATCAAACTCCAAGTTCCTTTGAAGGTTGTTGGCATAGCTCTTTTTCCGACTCTGAGAAGTATTAATGTGTTGTTGGATGGAATGAAATTTTTCAGTCATCTCTTGGACAAGATCAAGCCCAAGAATCTTTCTCTACCTAGCATTATCCCAACAAGTATGAGTTCTAAATCGCTTCCCATATAGATATTCATAGGCTGCCATTTGAATTCTCAAGTGGAAGCTATTATTGTAAGAGAAATCAACTAAAGGGAGATGTTGATCCCATCCACATTTAAATTCCATTAAGCATGTTCTCAGCATGTCCTCAAGTGTTTGAATAGTCCATTTAGATTATCCATCAGTTTGGGGGTGATAGGCTATACTGAAATTTAATTCAGTGCTCAGATCATGTTGAAGAATTCTCTATAATTTTGATTTGAACCTTGGATCATGATCCGATACGATAGAAAGTGGAAATCCGTGCAGCCTTACCACTTATTTCACATAAATCTTGTCATGTTGATCAAGAGGGAAATCTTCCCGAATGGAGATAAAATGGGTAGTCTTGGTGATATTTTCCACAATAACCCATATCGCATTGTTTAATTTGGAAGTTCTTGGGAGACAAGTGAAGAAGTACGTTTTGATATTTTCCCACTTCCATGGTATTATGGGTAGTGGTTGCAATACCCCTTTAGGAAGTTGTCTCTCTTCCTTCATTTTTTGACATACTAGGCACCTTGTAGTGTAGTAAGCAATCTCCCTTTTTATATTATACAACCAAAAATGATCATGAAGGTCCCAATACATTTTTGTGCATCAGGTATGTATAGAGAAAGTAGAGCTATGAGCTTTATCCATCAGCTCCTTCTTTATTTATGGAATAGATGGAAGACATAGTCTTAAATAAGATTTTAGTACACCTTCTTCATCAATATTAAACATAGGAAACTTCCCATCCTTTATAGACTCAAACTTATTCTGTAATAAAGGATATTCTTTCTGAGCTTTCTTGATCTTCTCTAGTAAAGATAGTTGAGAAATCATTTGGGTTAGGGTTGATGATGTCCCTTCCGTTATAATTCCCCTTTCCATCTTAACTAGGCCATTGATCCAATGATCTCTTTGAATTCTCTTCATGGAAAGAACAACTGGGTCTTTCATGCTTAATGCATCAGCAACATTTTTTACTCTTCTGGGATGATAATGAATTAAACAATCATAGTCTTTGAGAAGTTTCAACCATCTCCTTTGTCTCATGTTCAATTCCTTTTGTGTGAAAATATACTTCAAACATTGATGTTCTGTGTATATATCACATTTCTCCCCATAAAGATAGTGCCTCCATATCTTCAGAGAAAAAAAAGACCGCAGCCACCTCCAAATGATTTGTGGGATTGTTCTGCTCATGAGTCTTCAACTGTCGAGATGTATAAGTAATGAATTTTTCATTTTTCATGAGGATGCACCCAAGCCCTTTGAGAGATGCATCGCTAAAAATAATGAATGCTTCTCCACTAGATAGAAGATTTAACACTGGTGCAGTAACCAATCTCTTCTTCAGCACTTATAAACATCCCTCACAGTTCCTTTTCTAGAGGAACTTGAACCTTTTTCGAGTTAACTTGGTTAATGGATCAGAACGTTGTAAAATGTTTTTCACAAACCTCCTATAATATCCTGATAATCCAAGGAAACTTTGAATCACAGTTATTTTTTTAGGCTAAGGCCACTCCTCTACAACTTTGGTTTTTGCAGTGTGAACTGTGATTCCTTCATTAGTAACAATGTGCCCCCATAAATAAACTTTTTGTAACCAAAATTCACATTTAATGAACATTCCAAAAATCCTCTCCCTCCATAGAGTTTGAAAAATAACTCTTATATGATCTTCATGCTCCTCGCGACATTTAGAATATATCAGAATATCATCAATAAAAACTATCATAAAGTTATCAAGGAAGTCCTTAAATACTCTATTCATCAAATCCATAAACATATTAGGTGAATTAGTGAGTCCGAAGGGCATAACAACAAACTCATAATGCCCATATTATGAACAAAAGTTTTTTTGTGAAATATCTCCTTTATTCGCCCTCAATTGATGATAACCAGATAGATGATCGATCTTAGAGATGAATTGAGCCCCATGAAGTTGGTTAAATAAGTCATAAATTCTTCAGAGAGGGTATTTGTTCTTCACGATGATCCCATTTAGTTCTCTATAATCTATGTATAGCAGCATCGATCCATATTTCTTCTCTGCAAAAAGAACTAGTGCTCCCCAAGGAGACACCCTCAGTCGGATAAACCCTTTCTCCAAAAGATCTTGGAGTTGTTTCATTAATTCCTCTAGATTCACATTTTCCATCCTATAAGTGGCCTTTTATATCAGATGAGATCCAGGTATGATTTCAATGGAGAACTCTACCGCTCTTTCTGGTGCAGGTCCGGGTAACTCCTCAGAAAATACGTCAACATATTCCTAGATTATGTGGACATTTTGAATCCATAAACTCTCATATCCTTCTTCTTCTTCACCGATAAAATCCATAAAGAAGGATATAGGGGGTACTTTTAGACAATTATCAAGTTGAGATATCTCTACTTGGAATATAACTGTAGTTTTTCCATTCAAGAGTACGGATATTTCTTTACTTCTGTAATTGATCTTGGCATCATACGTTGAGATCCATTCAATCCCTAGTATAATATCAAATTACATCATGGTAATGACTACTATATTTGTGATATGATTGTGCTCATTAAAGTAAATACTAGAGTTTATAAACAATGACGATGCTTGGATAATCCCACTAGGAGTCTTTACTGATAACTCTACTTTTAGAAAATCAAGGGTTCATTCTATATTCCTTGCCAACATGGAGGAAATAAAGTAATGCGTGGAACTAGAATCAAACAAAGTACTTGCTATATTTGAGAGGACCACAAGAGTACCTGCTACCACATCATTTGGAGCTTCAACTTTAGCTGTTGTGATAGAAAAATCATGACCTTTCTCTGTTGGCCTTTGTTGGGCCGGATGTTGGTTCCCCTCCACTACCCTCAGATTTGGACAGTGATTGGAAAAGTGACCAATTTGTCCACACTTAAAGCACTGTACATCAGGTAGGACCGGCACCATATTCCCCTTTTCGTTAGTGTATTGAAGTTGAGGTTTCACCTCACTACGACAATTCCTCGCAATGTGGCCATCTCTTCCACACTTGTAGCATTTCCCTCTCTCGAGCAGGCAGTTCCTAGAATTCTTCCTCCCACATTTATTATATGTGGGATAGTTCACTTTCTTTCCTCCTCTTCCCAGATCAATGGTCCTCCCTAAGGTTGGATCCATCGATCTCTTCTTGTCATTAGATTTATGAGACCACAGCATCTCACCAAACTCTAGTTCAAATTTCATCGCACTCTGCACGATATCCTCATAGCTCTCATAGTCTCGGTTGGCTAGATTCTTCTACAGATGAGGTCTCAGTCCACCAAAGAATCTACCAACCATATCATTTTGATACATGATAAAGATAGAGGTATGTCATTAAATTCGGGTGAAGTTCATCTCAGAGCTTCCAATAGATTTTCTATCCTTCTGCTTCAGCTCAAGAAACTCCTTCTCCATTCCTTTTCTCATGCAATGAGGGAAATATTTAATGAAAAAGATCCCTATGAACTATTCCAACTCCATAAAATCAACTTCCACTCTTGCCCTTGTGTTTTTAATCATCTCCGACCATAGATCAACTTCTCCCTCTAAGAAATATAAATCCAAGGTAACCTTCTCTTGCTCTGAACAATGGAGCACATAAAATATCTTCTCTATAGAGCTAATAAACTATTCATAAATCAATGGGTTGGTTGATCAACTGAAGTTTTGTGGTCATTGACACGTAAAGGGCTCAAACTAATGGTGTTCCCTTTGTGGTGAGATCAGTCTCTCATCTTGATTCAAGTTTTTTCCCATAACATGAGTCTGTTGGTTCATCATTCGCATGAATGTTTCCATTCCAGCTTCCATCGGAGGGCCATCAATGCATGGTCCATTACGGTCACCAATTTCATGGTTCCTCCTATTGAATTCCATTTTCTAAAATAATAAATCCTTAATGAGAAACTTATTTCATTTACAAATATTTTAACTATAAATTATTTTATGTATTAAAAGCTCATTCTAAAACAATTACATTTCTCTATAATGCATTCATAATGATTCATAAAAAGCTTGTGATTAACCAAACATATCCCTTGGGAGTGTTGTAACCAAGAGTAAAGCAAGGCCCATTTTCATGTACCAGGATACCCCAAGTCAACCCGAAAACTCCTTGTGAGAGTTTTCAATACTAGGTACATCTGTGCCAGAGCCGCCTCTACCTACTCGTATCCAGACAAGGATGTATTTTTTTGATAAACCAAATACTCAATACTCACCAAAATACCAGGAATTTTTCCTATATTTAAACTTTTATATAGGATTATTCATAAATTTTTCATAGCCTAATTTCCATAAATAACTAAACTATCCTTTGATACCAACTATGGAATCTTTCCCTTTTTATTACATAACTATTCATTACATTTTACAGACATAGGATCTTTAAAGTCTAGTGTCTTGGAAATCAGGGACATAAAATGTGAAAACAACATAAAACAATCTTCTAATACCCTTGAAATGCTTCATCATATATAAAATTACTGCATCTCCTATCCTAGAGACATACATCAAAGTAAAGGGTGAGCAGAAGGCCCAGTAAGGGTAAACAAGGGAATCAGTTTAGTTGTGATATCAATAAGAACTTGAATAAAAACATAAAGACATGAATAATAGATGTAAAGGAATATCATGTTGAAAATAAATTGAAACTAAACTTGAATATGTTTCTATAATAATTCATTTATTCATTCATGAACATATCTTCATGGTTTAATCCTAAGGTGTCATAAAAATTACCAAGGTTATTCACCAATGTATTGTGAAACTTGTCATCTCTAGAGATGAATTATTTATGCAATGCATTGGAGAGCTATCAGGTTGCACCCTTAATATGTCTTTATTTTAATTTGAGCCACATATATCATAATAAAACATTTCATAAATAACCCATAGAGAATATAACAAATGGGTTTCATTTCAAAATCGTGATGTTTTAAAAGTTCATAAAAATAAGACCATTATATCATTTATAACCCATGGAAAGAGATTAAGGGTTATATTTATGTCAATTAAAGAATAAAATATATAATTTTTATATATATATTAACAAACATAGAAATGAAATAGGTCTGGGTATTCACATAAATAAACAAGGTAATTTCATGAGAGAAAGAGATAAAAATTTTGAGATGAAATTTCTGCACCATAACGGCTATATAACATGGTTTTAGAAAACATTTAAATGAGAGGTGGTGAGGGTCACCCACTCATAAATAATTCATAATAAATTATGGTTATATAATAATAACATGGTATGGATATTTTAATGACATACCACATGAAATGGAAACATGAAAGAAAAGAGAGGATGCAGTTTCTTTTACAAGAAATTTGGCAGCCTAATGACTTCACCTAAAAATTCAGAAAACAAATTGATGAGAGAGGAATGGGTATATCAATAATTAGACATGAAATGGATTGTAATGAGAACATATATAAACATACCCTAAACATAAATAGATGGAAACTAGAAGACACAACATAATGGAAGTCATGACTTATAATAGGAGGGTTAAATGACCATGGACATTGAAGAGTAACTTAGAAAGCTTGAAGGTCGAGACCTTGGGAGGAATGAGGGCACCTTGGGAGGACTCATTGGGAGGTAAAAAGACTATAAATTCTTTGAGCAGGATTTTGGAATGAAATTTATGAAGGAATGGCTTGGTATTTATAGAAGTGAGGGAATAAATTATTAATTTTCAAGGGACACCTCATCAGTGGTATTGGAAAACCCATTGGCTTTCCCATGGTATTTTCCCATGGAATTGGCCACTTGGGAAACCTCATAGAATATCATAAAATTCATAAATGGACCAGAAATATTACATAATTATTACATTATTACTGATGTCATTAAACACCTGAAACTCAAAACTGTATTTTTACAATTCACCAAAAATTCACCTGTTTCAGAAAAATCTGAAAAAATCACCATAACATAATATCAATGATTTGAATTAAAAAATGAACTCTATTTTATGAAAATAAGTTTATAAATATTTTCAATTTAATTTTTAAATAAAAACACTATTCACCTAAAAAAAATAATACTTAACTAATAATTTCTAAAACCGTTATTTACTTATTTTATTGAATCACATTACCTAATCAAGGTGCCTAAATTATATTAATACTTTCTTAAGTGAGTTTAATATTCCATTTGGTCACATTACTACCCATAAGCCTAAAATTACTATTCATAATTTACTATTCACCAAAAATTATGATTATTTTATTAGACTCTAAATTTCTTACTAAGCACAACTGTAGAAGACCATTTTTTGAGAATAATTACACATTATTAATTATTTAAGGTTTACATAAGTATTTTGAAATATCATTTTTTCCAAAATTCATCAATAATATACATCTTATATTTATCAAGACATTTTAAATTCACAAACTTTACCATAACAATAAATAAAAATTTTATTTGTATCAAAGTATTACACAATGAAGCTAACGTCTCGTTACATTTCCCCTTATAACACTAGCAAAGGACCTAAGTGTAAGGTGTGCTAAGGTGAGAGAATCTAGGGCGGCTCAGCCAAAATTGCCTGAGTGGTGATTTCTATCATCTTGAACTTCTCCTGTAGGCGATTCCGTTCAAGCTTCACAAAATCAAGTTCGACTTGGGCTTGGTCCAAAGAAAAGCCCAGTGGTGCTACCTCATTCCCAAGTTCCATCAAATGGGATTAGAACAGCCAGAGTCTACTGGATGAGGCCATCAAATCTTCTTTCTATATTAATTAACCAAGATCACTTGTATTTATAGACAATAATCGCAACATTAAGAGTTTAGTTTCCAATGGTCATATTGACCAACAGTCATATAACAGTTGAAACCCAATGGTATCATTTTAATTATAATCATTTCATTAAATAAATGTAATAGTTCTGTTGATTATAAAATAAAATAATACACAAAATTAAGAAACAAAAATTATTAAAATGTTCGGGTCATTACATGGATGCATTGTATACATTGTCTTTGGACATCTGTGATTATGTTTTAATAATATTCATCCACTTCTATCTGTATTTCATTTTCCACAGCTTCCGCTACTGTTTTATATTTATTTCTTTTGTACTAATTTTCTATTCTAATACTGAGGTAATATTCTCCCCACTATATCCTCCTTACACCCTCACTGCTAGTAGAAAACCATTGTCTTAGGGGAAGGAAATCTTGATACCATGTGACCCATCGGTTCAGATACCATCCTAGTGGTTAGTATGGTGGAAACATTAAAACATTGTTTTCAAATCTTGTAAAAAAACTTTAAAAAAGGTAGTATTCATTACTGATTTATTTTCCATGAAAACCCATTCATAATTATAAAAAATTTAGGACCTGAAGAATGTTATTATAAATAGAAAAATGGATGGGGTGAAATGAATCGTAGATTTAAAATGATCTAGAAGATCAATCGAATAGCTGAAAATATCATTATTGGGAACAATTACACTACCTATTCAAAATCATCATTTACTAACATTTAATGTTCATGTGGTTACTAGGTTACAAAACCCTAGTGATATCACCCTTTATTATGAAGTCCCAATGTACTGAGAAGCCATTACAAACTACTTTTTTCTTTTGAATGTAATCAAATTCCTCATGTATGAATGGATACAAGTCTCCGTTGTAAATGTATACATGAGGTTTGTTATCATAATTTATGTTTCCAATATGTGATTTACAATTTTTATTATGAATAAATACAATTCATATTTTTTAAGGTATATATATCAATACAATTTTATGGGAATCCTCAATGAACATAAATATGGCCTCCTTAGACCCCACGCAACTTCTACACAACTATCCTATTTTTATTCAAATAATATTGGTACAATAGGGGAAAATAGCAGGATATTCTAAAAGAAAACATATATATAGTAAAATATAGTTACATGCAATGAAGAAAAGGGGTAAAAATATACATTTTAATCATATAAAATATATTTTCATTCCATTAATTACATATTCCAATTTTTCTTTTTTAGGAAACATTGTGTACTCATTACATTAAATTTTGATACACTAATGATATAATTTTTTGGATTCACTAAATGGATTCCCAATAAACTAATAACATGAGAAAATTTTATAGAATTTTGAACACACTATATACAACGTTGTGGAACTAAAAATCAATTAATTTATTTCATATTATTTTTTAAATGAGATTTTTGATTTGATAAGGTGGTGTTTAAATGTCAACAAACTCATGGAATTAGGATATTCTACATATAAAAGGAACATGTCTACCTTTAAAAGTGGATATGTATTCGGGTATATATAATAATATTTCACTATCAAAAAAAATATCAAAACAAATTACATATTTTTATCAATTTTTTGAAGTTTATAAAACAAGGCAATGGAAAATATTATTGTTATTATGATTGAAAATTTATGATAGATATCCATAACCCTAAAAAACTATCATCCTTGAAGTGGTATTTTCAATGATAATTACTATTTCATTTAAAATAATTAATAATCCTTTTTGTATTAGTATTTTTCGGTTCTTCAATTACTGTTGAAAGTCCTCGCATTCATAAGATGAAATGTATTAGTTTATACATGATTGGGAAACATACATGGTGTTAGAATGTACACACATTTCATGAAGATTTCACTTCATAATACATATTTAGTAAATTATCATATCATTTTATATAACTTTTAAATTAATTTACTATTCATTTTTATGTGATACTTAATTTGTTAATTTTCACATAGATCATGAAGAAAATAATTCATAAAAAATATAATTCACTCAGGTACTAATATTTGTCACTATAGGATAAAAATACAAAGTGGAATCAACCCGACATCAATCCAATCCACAGTGTACCCTAGATGACTCAAAATGTGTGGTTTTATTTTAAAATTCATATTTTATAAACAAACTATTTACTATCTGGGTTTAATTTATTTATTTATAGTATTAAAAAAATAATTATTGTTTCCTTATACCAGTGGATTATTTCTCTATAGATTGGGTCTTTTGTGTAAAGATTATCTTGATCATGATAGATTTGACATCAAGGATAAAGATTATGTAATGGAAAAAAATTAAATGTGTCAAGAATGTATACAAAAATAATTAAAAGGTAAATTCATACATGTTATTTTGTGATCATTTTTCAAATTTTATGTCACTTTTTATGTTTTTTACCTGATAATTTTTATATAATAATTATTTTGTTTTTTTCACAGATATTTTTGGAAGCCATGTTTTCCAGTCATCTATATACAAGAAGATCGAAAAGAGTGAACATAGTTCTTTAGGATGGGGTATTTCTCGAAGCATGAGGTTTCTTCATCCATCCAAATGGAAGATGTCCCAAATTTTTTGTCTTGTAGAAAATATTTGAAGGAAAAATCATATAAAATAATCAATCAGGTGCACATCAATCTGATACATAGTGTGATTGGTATGACTTGAACTATTTTTTTAGATTATAATTCACATTTTAGTTCAAATATATCATCACATTCTAAAAAATAATCAAATAAATTAAGATTGTTTTGATAAATTAGGACAATGATCCATAAGTAGTTATTTATGTGCAAAAATCATCCACACCTCAATTGGACACACGGTTTCATTGGTGTAACTCAACAACATTCTTATCATTCAAAGTTGATATTAATTTTGGTATGAAAAACTGAAATACTCATAAATAATAATAATCATTCTGATTGTATTGTTACAGTAGATCAATAATACCTATGTCATTTGTGATGTATAGAAATTTGTCACACCTCAATACGACACACATTGTGGCCAATATGAATTCGTTTCTGTATTTTTATTTAAAATGGACATTAATTTTAATAAAATGGAAACTACAATACTAAAAACAAATATAATTCATTGTGATTTTTTTGATACATTATTATAATTTTCCATAAGTTATTTTTAACATGTAGTAATAATTTGTACATAAATTTGATACTCAATATTCCTATTATGGCTCCAATTGTGTCTTTTTTTAAATTGACATTAATTTTAGAGAAATAATGAAAGTGACATATTCAAAACTATGAAGAAACATTCATATTATTTTGATACATTATTACAATGTTTCCTATGTAATTTTTGGTGTGTTATAAGTATCCTCACCTCAATATGAAACACATTGTGATTATAAAACTCAAATGGTTTATTATTAGGTAAAATTGAAATTTAGTTCAAAAAGTGGGCCACTCACTAAAAAATAGACAGTGTGCTGTGATTTATGTTATAATTAAAGAATAGAGTTCATAATTAATTTTTTTTGTAGTAATTTGTCTCAAGTCAAACTGATACACTATGTGACTGAAATTAATCTACGGGCATCGTTCCAGTTTAAAATGGAATTTTAGTAAAAAACAAAAATGACATACTCAAAAATGAGAGAAAACATTCATATTATTTTCATACAATAGTAAAATTATCATTATGTAATTTCATATTTGTATGAATCATTTAGACCTCAATCCAATGAATGGTGTAACCAATATGACTCCATGTGTGTCTTTTTACTAAAAATTTACATCAATTTTAGGAAAAAAGACAAGTGAAATAATCAATACTGAGAGAAATCATTCAAATTTTTTTTATAAATTAATAAAATGATACATTAGTCATTTTTCAATGTATAAGAATGAATTGTAACTCAATACAATACATGATGTGATCAATATGATTCAATGTTTCTATTATCGGTTTAAACTTCACATTTTAGTTTAAAAAGTGTGTTAATCATTCAAAACTGAAAAAATTTTCTCTAATTATCTTCATAATTTAATAAAATGAATCATAAGTAATAATTGATTGGTAAGAATCAATCTCATTTCAAACTAACGCATGATGATACTATTGTGGATAAAAGTTAACATTTCTAATTTGAAATTATATTTTAGTAAAAATCAAAAGTTACATAGAAAAAACCAAGAAAATATATTCATATTATTTTTGATAATTTATTAAAATTACCCATATGTCATTTTTGACTTTTATAAATTAGTCTTACCTAAATTTGATGGATAGTGTGACTGTTATGTAACGACCTGAAATTTTAAATAAATATTGCTTCCTAATTTTATGTGTTATTTTATTTTATTTTTATACTCAACAAAAATGTTTTATTTGATAACATGAGTATAATTAAAATAAGACTGTTGGGTTTTGACTGTTATTTGACCATTGGTCAATATGACTGCTGGAAACTAAACGTTTTGACTATTGTCTCTAAATACAAGAAATCTTGGTTAATTAATATAGAAAGAAGATTTGATGGCCTCACCCAGTAGTCTTGGACCGATCGAAGCCCATCTAACAGAACTTGGGAAGGAGGTAGCACCACTGGGCTTTGCTCTGGACCAAACCCAAGGTGAACTTCATCGTATAAAGCTAGAACGGGATCGGCTTCGCGAGAAGTTCAAACTGATAGAAATTACTACTCATGCGATGTTGGCCGAGCCTCCCTCAGATTCTCTCACCTTAGCACACCTTACACTTAGGTCCTATGCTGGTGTGATAAGGGGCTATGTAAGGAGACCGTAATTGTCTTGTGTAATCCTTTGTTTTAAATAAAATTTTCAATTTCTTTTATGAATTTTCAAATGACCGGATAAATATAGTATGCATATTTTTGATGAATTTTAGAAAAAGGATATTTTAAATATGTTTATGTAAACCCTAAATAATTAAAAATGTGTAATGATTTTCAAAAAATGGTCTTCTACAATTATGTTCAGTATGAAATTTAGAGTCTAATAAGATCAACTTGATTTTTTGATGAATAGTAAATTATGAATAGTGATTTTATGATTATGATTAATAATGTGTCCAAATGGATTAGTAATCTCACTTAAAGAAAGTATTAAAATAATCTAGTCACTTTGATTAAGTAATGTGATTCAATAAAATGGTTAAATAACGGTTTCATAAATTATTATTCAAGTATTAGTTTTTTCGGATGAATAGTGTTTTTTAATTAAAATTTTAATTAAAAATATTTAGAAAATTATTTTTATAAAATGGACTTCATTTTTGAACTCAGATCATCGATATTATGTTAAGGTAATTTTTGGGGATTTTTCTGAAAAAATAAATTTTCGATGAATAGTGTTTTTAATTAAAAATTTAATTAAAAATATTTAGAAAGTTATTTTTATAAAATGGATTTCATTTTTGAAATCAGAGCATTGATATTTTGTTAAGGTGAAATTTTGGGATTATTCTGAGAAAGTTGAATTTTCGATGAATAGTGAAAATATAGTTTTTAAGTTACGAGTGTTTAATGACATCATTAAATGATGTATTAAGTATGTAATCAATATGTTCGACTTATGAATAGTAAGATAAGGTATGATGTGTCCCAATTGGCCAATACCTTGGGAAAATACCATGGGCAAGCCCATGGTTTTTCCAAAACCACTAATGAGGTGTCCCTTGGCCATTAAGGCCTTGTCCCCTCACTTTCCCTACAAATACCGAGTCATCCTCTCATCCATTCGACTCCCCACTCTCCCCCAACAAAGTTCTGGTCTCCGTACCTCCCAAGGACTCCTCCCATGGTGCCCCCAAGCCCTCAAGGTCCAAACCTTTGAGTTTTAAGAGTTACGTTTTAAGGTAAGGGATCTGACCTCTCTCTTTAATTTCAAGTAATCTCTTTTATGTCATTCCTTTTATGCTCCATGTTCATATGTTGGAGGATGTTCTTTTATACTCCTCTTACTACCCTTTTCGTGTTCATATAATGAGAGATCCCCTCTTACTCTCATTATTTCGTTTTATGAATTTTTAAGTGGCGTCGTTAGGCTGCCGAAAGTTTTGTAACGAATTCTTTCTCCCTTCTCATTTTTCAAGATCTATTTTCATGTAAATTATTTCAAGTTCCTTTTTATTATGTTGGGGTATGATCTATAAATTTATCATACTGATCTTTTATGATCATATTATGAGAGACCCCATTTGATCTCTTCAATTCAGTATTTTGAAGTTTTAAGTGGTGCCGTTAGGCTGCTGAATTTTTAAGTGGTTCTTCACCCTTCTCGTTTTGAAGTTCTACTTTCATGTCAATTATTTCAAGTTCCTTTTTGTTATGTTGGGGTATGATATCTATATCTATCATACTGGACTCTTATTTTCATATTATTAGAGACCCCATTTGATCTTTTCAATTCAGTATTTTGAAGTTTTAAGTGGCGCCGTTAGGCTGCCGAATTTTTAAGTGGTTCTTCACCCTTCTCGTTTTGAAGTTCTACTTTCATGTCAATTATTTCATGTTCCTTTTTGTTATGTTGGGGTATTATCTCTATATCTATCATACTGGAATATTATGTTCATATGATGAGATACCCCATTTGATCTCTTCAATTCAGTATTTTGATGTTTTAAGTGGCGTCGTTAGGCTGCCGAATTTTTAAGTGGTTCTTCACCCTTCTCGTTTTGAAATTCTACTTTCATGTCAAGTCTTTCAAGTTCCTTTTTAATTATGTTGGGGCATTATCTCTATATCTATCATACTGAACTCTTATGTTCACATGATGAGAGACCCTATTTGATCTTTTCAAATTATATTGTTTTATGTTTAAGTAACGTCGTTAGGGTGCCAAGCTTTCATAAGAGAAATCTAATTTTTGTCTTCCTTCCATGTTTTTCATTTCAAATGGTATGTCCTTGAAATTTAATTACCATGATAATGTATCCTTATTATTCTATCCATCTACTGCTTTATGGGTCATTTATGAATGTTTGACCCATTTTCCCTCTCTTTTTAATGTCTTCTAAAACCTCGTAACATAGCCGTTATGCTGCAGAATTTCCGTCTCAAAATGTCTCACTCTTTTTCTAAAGTTCTTTTATATTATTAAGTGAATACTCAAATCTCTTTCTTCTAAAGGGGTATTCACATATATACCAAAATTTTCTATTTTAAATTATGGGATTTAAATACATGAGACCCACCTTCCTTTTCTGTGGGTTTTAAAGTGACGTAAAGATCATGTCTTTAAAGAAGTTTTTAAAATGTTATGATTACGAAATGAACCCCATTTATTTTGTGCTATACGGGTTCTTTATGAAATGTTTGATGATGATGATATATGTGGCTCACATTATAATAAAGGAAAATTTAAGGGTGTGCCCTGATAGCGCTCCAATGCATTGGGTAAAGACTTAATCTCTAGAGATGACCATTTTTAACGACGCCTTGGTGAATAACATTGGTAATTTTTAACGAAGCCTTGGTGAATAACCTTGGTAATTTTTAACGACGCCTTGGTGAATAACCTTGGTAATTTTTAACGACACCTTGGGGATGGACCTTGGTGAAACGAAATGATTTTCAATATTAAATGTTGCAGCCACATCTTCAAGTTATGAAAAAGTTTTTTTTATTATGATATGCCTCATGATTTCATTTTCATGCTTTAAAGTTCTTTTCATGACTTTATTGATGTATCTCAAGTTCATATGTAAAATGTTTCACTTGATTCCCTTGCTGGGCCTTCTGCTCACCCTTTCTTTTGATGTATGTCCCCAGGTTATGAGATGCAGTAATGATCCTAGGGTGAACATGAGGAGAAGCCTTTCAAGTGTTTAAGAAGAATGTTTTTCTGTTTCATGTTTTATGTTCCTTGTTTCCAAGACACTAAACCTTAAAGATCCTCAGTTTCGTGTAATGGAATGAAAGTTATGTTATAAAAATACGGGATTCTATAGTTGGTATCAAAGGATGGTTTAGTTATTTGTGGAAATTAGGATATGAAAACTCTAGGAAGAACCCTATAGAAAAGTTTAAATATAGGAAATCTTCCTGGTATTTTGGTGAGTATTGAGTAAGGGGTTGCCAAGAAAATACATCCCTGTTTGGATACGAGAAGGTAGAGGTGGCTCTGGCATAGATGTACATAGGGGTAAAACCCGAAAACACCGCTTTGAGCTAGACTCGAATGGAAACTGGTACACGACAACGGGCCTTGCTGCACTCTTGGTTACGACACTCCCGGGGGGTATGTTTTGGTAAATTCATAAGCTTGGTATGAACCATTGTTAAAGGAACAAAGATAAAATAAAATAAAGATTCAAATAAGAATATATGATCATGGATAACCTAGATGGGAACCTAGGGGATCACACGTTAGGGTATACTTTTCTTCTACAAGTTATCCTTATATGATTTAAGTTCCTTTTCATGATTATTGATTAAGTATTTAAGCCTCTAATTATACTTTCTCTTCTTAGTTAATGGTGGGAAATGGAATAATGTGTCCCAACAACCAATGTGATAGGAAATGTGACAATTTCCGTATTAATATGATAGAGATGATTAGGGGATTAAAAGATGATTATTATTTTGGAATACGTTCACTATTTTGGGGACCCTATATGATCGTGGTAAATATATTACTATAGTATTTTCATTGAGGAGTAAGGTTGACTTATATTTTGAAGAATTTATGAATTTAAGGTGGACTTATAGTAATTTAGGTTACTTATGGGAATGATTAACCTATCTTGGGTAAAATATGTTTAGGTTAGAAAATTTTGTTATAAGATGTTAGGAGTGGTTGATATTGTCTGGAGATGAACAATGAAGTTGTTTTGGAAGACTATGTTATCAAATCCTTCTTGTATTTGGGTTTCAATCTTAGTTTGGTTTATTTTGAGGAATTTTAAGGACTGTTATTTATGGAATGGTCTATGATGAACTTTGGGTAGTACCATGGAACTTTGGAGATTTAAAAGTAGTTTCCATTCCTATGGGATTCTTTCTTTTTGAAGAGTTGTTTTACCTTAACCTTTCTGTTTTTGGGATAATGTTTAAAGATAGAATAAATAGATAGTTAATCTTTTGTAGATTATGTGATTCTCTAGAAGATGATTCTTGTGCTTTTATGAGACCAAGTGTTTTTGAATTCTCATCATTTGGAGAAAAGATTAGTGTTGGTAGGGACTTATTAAAGGATGAAACTCTACTTGAAGGTAGGTATATTTTCTTATGTTTTTGTTCTATGTAGTAAATGAATTCCTCAAAATTATGAAAAGAAACGTAAAACAAAAATGTTGTTGGTTTAAGTTTCCTACTAGGTAATCAAAGACCGTTTACACACATCATAAGTTTGGGATTTTCTTATGGTTAAATTTATCCTAATCATGTTCTCTATCACTCTCCCTCAGAACTTGACCCTTGGTTTTCTCCTCCATGTCCATGTTTTCCTACATGGAATCCTAGTGTGGGTTAACTCGGGTGACCTTTGTACTTCCCTTTCTTTATTTTAAAGTAATAGTTTTACTGAATCCTTTTCCGATGTGGGACTTTCAATGAAATTTCAAAACCCAATTTTAAAAATTGCGAGGACGCAATTTCTTAAGGGGGGAAGATTGTAACGACCCGAAATTTTAAATAAATATTGCTTCCTAATTTTATGTGTTATTTTATTTTATTTTTATACTCAACAAAAATGTTTTATTTGATAACATGAGTATAATTAAAATAAGACTATTGGGTTTTGACTGTTATTTGACCATTGGTCAATATGACCGCTGGAAACTAAACGTTTTGACTATTGTCTCTAAATACAAGCAATCTTGGTTAATTAATATAGAAAGAAGATTCGATGGCCTCACCCAGTAGTCGTGGACCGATCGAAGCCCATCTAACAGAACTTGGGAAGGAGGTAGCACCACTGGGCTTTGCTCTGGACCAAACCCAAGATGAACTAAATCGTATAAATCTAGAATGGGATCGCCTTCGCGAGAAGTTCAAACTGATAGAAATTACTACTCATGCGATGTTGGCCAAGCCTCCCTCAGATTTTCTCACCTTAGCACACCTTACACTTAGGTCCTATGCTGGTGTGATAAGGGGCTATGTAAGGAGACCGTAACTGTCTTTTGTAATCCTTTGTTTTAAATAAAAATTTCGATTTCTTTTATGAATTTTCAAATGACCGGATAAAATATAGTATGCATATTTTTGATGAATTTAAGAAAAAAGGATATTTTAAATTTGTTTTTGTAAACCCTAAATAATTAAAAATGTGTAATGATTTTCAAAAAATGGTCTTCTACAATTATGTTCAGTACGAAATTTAGAGTCTAATAAGATCAACTTGATTTTTTGATGAATAGTAAATTATGAATAGTGATTTTATGATTAGGATTAATAATGTGTCCAAATGGATTAGTAATCTCACTTAAAGAAAGTATTAAAATAATCTAGGCACTTTGATTAAGTAATGTGATTCAATAAAATGGTTAAATAATGGTTTCATAAATTATTATTCAAGTATTAGTTTTTTCGGATGAATAGTGTTTTTTTAATTAAAATTTTAATTAAAAATATTTAGAAAATTATTTTTATAAAATGGACTTCATTTTTGAACTTAGAGCATCGATATTATGTTAAGGTAATTTTTTGGGATTTTTCTGAAAAAGATAAATTTTCGATGAATAGTTTTTTTAATGAAAAATTTAATTAAAAATATTTAGAAAATTATTTTTATAAAATGGATTTCATTTTTGAAATCATAGCATTGATATTTGGTTAAGGTGAAATTTTGGGATTATTCTGAGAAAGTTGAATTTTCGATGAATAGTGAAAATACAGTTTTTAAGTTACGAGTGTTTAATGACATCATTAAATGATGTATTAAGTATGTAATCAATATGGTCGACTTATGAATAGTAAGATAAGGAATGAGGTGTCCCAAGTGGCCAATACCATGGAAAAATACCATGGTCAAGCCCATGGTTTTTCCAAAACCACTAATGAGGTGTCCCTTGGCCATTAATGCCTTGTCCCCTCACTTTCCCTATAAATACCAAGCCATACTCTCATCCATTCGACTCCCCACTCTCCCCCAACGAAGTTATGGTCTCCTTACCTACCAAGGAGTCCTCCCAAGGTGCCCCCAATCCCTCAAGGTCCAAACCATTGAGTTTTAAGAGTTACGTTTTAAGGTAAGGGATCTGACCTCTCTCTTTAATTTCAAGTAATCTCTTTTATGTCATTCCTTTTATGCTCCATGTTCATATGTTGGAGGATGTTCTTTTATACTCCTCTTACTTCCCTTTTAATGTTAATATAATGAGAGATCCCCTCTTACTCTCATTATTTCGTTTTATGAAGTTTTAAGTGGCGTCGTTAGGCTGCCGAAATATTTGTAACGAATTCTTTCTCCCTTCTCATTTTTCAAGATCTATTTTCATGTAAATTATTTCAAGTTACTTTTTATTATGTTGGGGTATGATCTCTAAATTTATCATACTGATCTTTTATGATCATATTATGAGAGACCCCATTTGATCTTATCAATTCAGTATTTTGATGTTTTAAGTGGCGTCGTTAGGCTGTCGAATTTTTAAGTGGTTCTTCACCCTTCTCGTTTTGAAGTTCTACTTTCATGTCAATTATTTCAAGTTCCTTTTTGTTATGTTGGGGTATGATATCTATATCTATCATACTGAACTATTATTTTCATATGATGAGATACCCCATTTGATCTCTTCAATTCAGTATTTTGAAGTTTTAAGTGGCGCCGTTAGGCTGCCGAATTTTTAAGTGGTTCTTCACCCTTCTCATTTTGAAGTTCTACTTTCATGTAAATTATTTCAAGTTCCTTTTTGTTATGTTGGGGTATGATCTCTATATCTATCATACTGGACTCTTATTTTCATATGATGATATACCCCATTTGATCTCTTCAATTCAGTATTTTGAAGTTTTAAGAGGCAAGTTAGGCTGCCGAATTTTTAAGTGGTTCTTCACCCTTCTCATTTTGAAGTTCTACTTTCATGTCAAGTCTTTCAAGTTCCTTTTTAATTATGTTGGGGAATTATCTCTATATCTATCATACTGAACTCTTATTTTAGCATGATGAGAGACCCTATTTTATCTTTTCAAATTATTTTGTTTGAAGTTTAAGTAACATCTTTAGGCTGCCAAACTTTCATAAGAGAAATCTAATTTTTGTCTTCCTTAAATGTTTTTCATTTCAAATGGTATGTCCTTGAAATTTCATTTCCATGAGCATGTATCCTTATTATTCTGTCCATATACTGTTTTATGGGTCATTTATGAATGTTTGACCCATTTTCCCTCTCTTTTTAATGTCTTCTAAAACCTCGTAACATAGCCATTATGCTGCAGAATTTCCGTCTCAAAATGTCTCTCTCTTTTTCTAAAGTTCTTTTATATTATTAAGTGAATAATCAAAGCTCTTTATTCTAAAGGGGTATTCACATATATACCAAAATGTTCTATTTTAAATTATGGGATTTACATACATGAGACCCACCTTCCTTTTCTGTGGGTTTTAAAGTGACGTAAAGATCATGTCTTTAAAGCAGTTTTTAAAACGTTATGATTACAAAATGAAACCCATTTATTTTGTGCTATATGGGTTCTTTATGAAATGTTTGATGATGATGATATATGTGGCTCACATGATAATAAAGGCAAATTTAAGGGTGCGCCCTGATAGCGCTCCAATGCATTGGGTAAAGACTTAATCTCTAGAGATGACCATTTTTAACGACGCCTTGGTGAATAACCATGGTAATTTTTAACAATGCCTTGGTGAATAACCTTGGTAATTTTTAACGATGCCTTGGTGAATAACCTTGGTAATTTTTAATGACACCTTGGGGATGGACCTTGGTGAAACGAAACGATTGTCAATATTAAATGTTGCAGCCACATCTTCAAGTTATGAAAAAGTTTTATTTTTATTATGATATGCCTCATGATTTCATTTTCATGCCTTAAAGTTCTTTTCATGACTTTATTGATGTATCTCAAGTTCATATGTAAAATGTTTCACTTGTTTCCCTTGCTGGGCCTTCTGCTCACCCTTTCTTTTGATGTATGTCCCCATGTTATGAGATGCAGTAATGAGCCTAGGGTGAACATGAGGAGAAGCCTTTCAAGTGTTTAAGAAGAATGTTTTTTTTGTCTCATGTTTTATGTTCCCTGTTTCCAAGACACTAAACCTTAAAGATCGTCAGTTCCATGTAATGGAATGAAAGTTATGTTATAAAAAGACGGGATTCTATAGTTATAACTCTAAATATTTAATTTTATTTAAAATTAAAAATAATTTTAGTTAATAGGACAAGTGACATACTCAAAACTGAGAAAAAATTTTATATTCCTTACATACAATAAAAATATGATACATAAGTCATATTTGATGTGTAAGAATCAACCAAAACTCAAATGTACACATGGAATTACCCTCATGACTCCAATTGTTCATTTTTAATTAATATTGTCAATAATATTACTAAAAAGTACTAGTTTCATAATCAATGCTGATAAAAAGTTATAGGTTTGTTTTGTTACATTATAAAATGGTCCATAACTCATTTTGTATGTGTACGAATCCCCTTTACCTAAATATGATACACGTTCATCCCAATATGAATCAAAGTGGCCATTATTAGTTTAAAATTTTTATTTTAGTTCAAAATGTGTATCCTCACTAAAAACTATAAAAAAAATCCCATTTTCATTATAATTTTGGAAAATGATTCAAAATTAATTTTTGATGTGTAGGGATGAGTATAAAATCAATATGACACATCATGTGATCCTTATAACCCAATTTCAATTTTTATAGTTTAAAATAATGTTTTCATAAAAAGTGACATACTAAAAACTGAGAAAATGCATTCCATTTTTTTTTTGAAACTTTAGGACATCGATCCATAAGTCATTATTAACATGTAAGAATCAACTAAATTAAATTTGACACATGATGTGACAATTTTTTCTCTAGGTGTGTCTTTTTTAGAAGAAATTTTAGTAAAAACACATAAGTTACATACTGAAAACAAATAAAATTCATTTGAATTGTTTTGATACATTTATAAAACAATCCATAAGTCATTTTTTACATATAGAAATTATCCAAAACACAGTTTGATTGATTGTGTTCCTAGAATGAACCAAAGTGACCAATTTCAGTCAAAAATTGAAATTTAAGTTCAAAATGGGTGTCATTCACTAAAATCAATGTAAGTGTGCACAAATTGTCTTGATAAGTTAGGATAATGATTCATATGTCATTTCGTGATGTATATGAATTAGCCTCGCATCAACCCAATATACAATGTGACCAATATTACTTAAGGTTCATATTTTCAGTATAAAATATCATTTTAGTAAAAAGGAAAAGTGATATACTCAAAACCAAGAAAACATATTCATCTTTTTTGATTCATTAGTAAAATGACCCATAAGCCATTTGTGACATGTTGGAATCAACCACTCTTCAATCAGAAGAATTATGTGACTGGTATGAATCAGTTTTGTCTTTTTATATAAAATTTACATTTTATTAACATATTAACTCATATTTATTTTTAATTTATTTCTTAATAGTATTATAAGTTTATTAATTGTTTTATTATATTGGTAGATTCTTTTAACTAGGTTGGGGTGGTTTGTTCAACAACTAATACCATTATTGGGATTTTTTGAGAGAGTGTCACATGTGTAAAAGATAATGAGATGTTTTCAAATGTTTATTGACAGTAATTTAAAATGTAATTATCAAGAAACATTGATTGAAATGTATATAATATAATGTTTTTTGTATTTGAGATATAAATTTTATTTTTATTAAATTATTAATTTGTATAGATGTGTATTTGTATAATGGTGTATTTCCATAAAAGTGTATTTTCTATAGTTTTCTCTTAATGAATAGTAAAATATAAGAATAAGGACTTTGTTAGTTCAATATCCAGTGCCGATAAATCACCCTTTATCAGTGCTAACGAAATAGATGATAAAGGGTGACACTTATAATCCCATAAAAAAATCTCTTATAAATGGGTTCATTTATTAGGGATTAACTTGTGTTGATAAAGGACCACCTTCATAATAACATTTTAGTGATAATAAAGGTCCCCATTTTTTGTTTCTTTTTAGAACTGATAAATGGGTCCCCGTTTAATGTTGTTAATGACAACATTTATTTTTAGCACTATTAAATCATCTTTTCTGCACTTTTAAATGTCTCATATATGGTAGTGTTATGTCTCAAAAGGATTCATGGTGTGAATATTTCCCTTAATGGATTAAATTGTGGAGGGATTAATTTTATTGTATTTTTTATCCGAGTAATTCACGAATTGAACATAGTTGTAACACATTGAAAAAAGTTTTTCCTAGTTTTTATAAAAATCAACCAACCCATTGAATTTACTCATTCTAACACTGCTTCCATTAGACCCTAGAAGAAAAAGGGATCAATTTCAATGTATATTAAAGACCCTTAGGTAATATCACACCCCAACCATACAATAATATATTATTTAATTTATCATTGAGTCTATGTATGCATTCTTTCCTTCCATGTATTTTTCACATGAAACTATGATTTTTTGGGCATGCAAATCATGTCATACATTTAAGGACCATGGTTTTCTAAACCATTGGGAAACCATGTGATGAACTATATATTTTTTTAGATCTAATTACATGGTTGGAACATAATTTTCCAAACCATATAGCATACCCTTGCGTGGTTCCTTCAAAGACCATTAGATGACACATAGTGGGAAAATGTTTTTCCCAACAATGTGGCTAGATAGTGTTTTTTCCCAATTTCATTAAAAATTTAATTTCAAAATTACTTATTTCTCTATTTTTAACCCAAAATTACCCCTCAACCCTACCATTTGGCTCATGAGACACTAGGTATCCCTCTCCCTCAGTTCCTCTTCCTTCCTTAGTGGATTCTTGGAGTTACTTCAAGATTTGTACTTGATTCATCAAGGTAAATCACCTTTATCCACTTCCTACATCCCTTTCTTTTATATTCTCTCCTCCTCTCTAACCATACACTATTATGATGACCTATGGTTCATGAACCCTTTTTGAATTTTATTATTTTATATTTTGTAATATTATTTTGGTTTTTATTTCTCCTTTAGAGCATCTTGAGAATGATTTAAGACACTATTATCTATGGTGATTTTTTAGGTATCTTATCTTATGATAATACCATTAAATGGAGAACCATTATTTCTTGAGTGTTTAATTATGGATTTTAAATTATATTATTATTAAAATTTATTAAACAAATGTATTATTATAGATTTAATTTTTCTTCTTCATGTTTAAATGCTTTAATATGTTTGTCCATGTGTTTTCTCTAATAAAATATTTTTATAAGACACTTATTAAAAGGCTAAGAATACCAAGTGATTGATTTGTTTTTTAAATTGACTTACTTCAGCCATAGAACATATTTAAAGGGTTATTTGTTCTTCTAAAAAGTTATCTATATATTTATAATGGAATTCCTGATTTCTAAAGAGTTCTAAATGGTTTCAAAATATTTTTTTCCTTCTCAAATGTGACTTATTCTCATAAACAAATGCATGGGTATTTATATATATATATATATCGTATTTTTATTTAGTCATGTGTTTTTATAAATATGTATATTGGAAAAAGATATACTTATATATATTGAGGAGAATATGTGTTTAACTATTAAGGGTGTGTTATGAACTTGACAAGCCAAAGATTGAAAATTTTTAGTAAACTGTTCAATAATTTCTTCCATATTCTAGGGCCTAATTAGAAATTTAAAATACTAGTTTTATGAATGTGAACACCTCCTTGTAATCCCTCTAAATTTTGTAGGGTCATTAGGTTGGAGTTGGTGTTCTAGAACCCCCTTTCTGTACATTATATTACATGTGTATTTATATTTTTAATATCAATATAACACATTAGTATATATTGTTAATTTTTATACATGGAATTGATGTAATAATGTTATATAGTATCTATGGAATTGAAAAGAATATATTAGTTATCAATGATGATGAAAACATCAATGTTCAATTATGATATTCTTAAATATGGTTCTATATCAAGATAATGTACTATGATAAGGTACATAGTATGTAGACTGTTAGGTCTGATTACAAATAATAGGATGAGGATTATTCTCTCATATTATTCACTTGGTAATATTCAAATTTGGATATTTTAAGAATGGTCCAACCAGTATAATTTTATCATGTCTTGGTGTTATTGGATATTAATATATTATTGTGTGTTAAATAGTACGCATAATTTATGATTTTTATTCATGCATTTCATGACTCAATAAAATATATTTATTAAAAAACTATCATTCAATTTTATATTGGAAGTATGATATGTTGGGTACATAAAAAATTACAAGTAATTAATGTATACATTGAGTAATGATTTTCCCTTCCATATTTATGGAAATTGATATCTCGGAAATTTTATTGTAATGGAACCATTTAATTAAATTCCATTGACATTTTGTAATGACATGATTGCTATTTTAAATATAAAAGGGAGAAATTTAGAAGAAAATATTTGTTGAAAAATAAGGGAGGAGAATATTTATAGCAATACAGCCATTTATTACACTAATATTACATAATTTAGAAGATAAACATCATAATAATATTACAAAATGAGGATCCAAAGGTTTAGTGTCTTCACTAATCTAGGACCTTACATAAAATTTACAACATCAAGAATAAAATTTTATTTAATTCCTTATTCTCTAGCTTCTTACTGGATCTTGAATTCTACTTAGCACAAGTAGACCAAAGGGATATACATCACAAATAGGTGATCTAAAATCCTAGTAAGAGGATATATAAGAACAACATAACATGAGATGAGTATAATATTTTTCAACATAACATAGGCATAGGATCATAATCATGAGAGGAAACATTAAGAAAAGACTTAGAATGTGGCAATGCATAAAAATGACACATCATGCATTTTTGGTTCTCTACTACACATAGTTGTGAAAAATTCTATCATCATGTTCACACATCATTTCACTTTAACTCATGAGATTCGTCACTTTACCCTATGAATTTCAGCGTAGTAAAATTCCGGGTGCACCTGTCACATTCAAACATTCATATTGCACTATATAATTCGTGGTGCACCCATCATATAATAACATTTTCATTAACAAGCAAGCCACATGGAACATATATCAAAAATGAAAAAAAATAACCCCTATAAATAAATGGTTTTCATCTCATATGAACTCATTTATAAACATTGGGTTCCAAAAATAAAGAGGTAATGTAATACATTATACAAAAACCATCAACCTTGAGTGAGAAGTAAAAGGTGTGTTTTTGAAAGAAGAGTTCTTTTGGGGAAACATTTTTTATGACATAAACTCCATTGGAAAACATTTATATCCAAAAAAATGTCTGATCATGCTGATAAAATGATTTTTAAGGTGTAACCATAACATAAATGGATTGAAAGTGGGATAACCCAAAGAAAGTAAGTTTGGTTCGAGAATTTCCCCTTAATTTGTATCTAAACACTTTCTTCACTTTAATATCCTATATAACAACATAAGATTCCTCAATTAACAATACCATTACCTTTTTTACATTAATATGGTTCATTATGGTTTCATTTAGTTTTTTTATAAGCCTTTGGATAAGTTATAGTGTTTAAATCCATTGTTCGTGAATGTTTGTTTTTATGGTTTTCTTGAACGGTTTACTTGTATTCAAGAATATAAGTTCTTGTAAAACATTGATAAACATACAGAACTAATATTACATTTTATTTATGATATTACATTATTTTAAGGGATATTATAATTATTTTTGTTATATATCATGTGGATGAATCATTAGTTATGATTTAATGACGATTATTTTTTTTTAATTTGGGGGGTTTTGGATCACAACAAACATGTTTTGATTTATCATTTATTAATATGTACATAAGTTAGTTCCAGAAAATTATATAGGATATTATATCATATAAAATAATCTGGTTCAACCATAAAAATAGTTTCATGACCATATTTAATGGCGGTAATGGAAAAATAATGCATGTCGTTTTAAAAGGTGATAAATTAACACCTCGCAAAAAATGTTTTCCTTTCTAATATAAAAATAAGTGGAGAAGGGGGTTGGGTGATATATTATTCCATTAGTATTATAAAATTCTCTTTTACGTAAGATATTGGAGCTAAAATACCATGTTTATGAGGATAGGAGGGGAGAGATTAAGAAAAGAACTTGAAATTGAAAGGAAATTAAAGTAAGAGAGAGAGAGAGAGAGAGAAATTACCTCTTGAATCCTCCTCTTGAGATCCTCTATATGGAACGTAACTTTTTTTATAATAATAGAATCTCTTAGACGTAGGGGAGGGGCTAGGGATGATTTTTGGGCAGTTTTTAGACATTTCATGAAGCTTTAGAGGTGCTATTAAATGAGTGTGTGAAGGGTGGTATTTATAGTGGAAGGGAGAGGTTTTTTCTTAATATTTTAATCATTAGTTTATTAATTTCCATCAAGATAAGAAATATTGATGATTCCATCACCAATAATTGTAATAAGTTCATGTAAGTTCTATATTTGTTTTCTTAAATCATTTATGATGTCAGGAATAGTGGGTTTTAATTATAATGTATTTATACGGTAAATTAATTTATTTTACTATTCACAAAAAAAAGTATTTCTGAAAAATCCCAATAATTCACCATATCCTTTTTTCAATGTGTAGAATCCAAAAATGAATTCAATTTTTCAAGAATAATTTTCTAAATATGATTAATTTAATTTTATATTTAAATCATATTTTTCTTGAGAAATATAGATTTTAAAACATTTGTATACTTATTCCAAAACATAGGTGCATCATGCATTCACTTAAATCATATATATATATATATATACTATCATAGGTGATGGTACTATTCATAAGGGTACATCACTATTCCTAAGGGTAACATTAATATTCATAAGGGTATGCTACTATCCAAAAAAAATTATGTTTGATCTATTAGACTCCAAAAATCACCATGAACACAACCATCAATGTCATATTTTTGAAATTCCAAACACAAAAGTGGAAAAATTATATTTAATGGTCACATAGTATTTTGTATAATTATTTATCATTATGTTTTTTGATAAGATTATACTTTAAGTCATGATAATATGAAGGGATTTAAATTGATAAAACATTGGCTTATTACATTCTTCCCCCGTTATTAAATTTCTCCCTCAAAATTTCATTCTACACAAACAGGTGAGGGTACTTATCCTTCATCATCTCCTCCGAATCCCAAGTTGCTTCTTCAAACAAATGGTTCCTCCAGAACAATTTTATATGGTGGGTTGTCTTCTTATGTAGGACCATATCTCTTCAATACAGAATATTTATTGGCTACTCCTCGTAATAGATATCATCTTCCAGCTGTACCACCTCGATGTTCAGTATATGTGGGGGATCTGGTATGTACTTCCTCAGGAGTGATACATGACACAAATAATGATCTTGAGCCATATTCGGTGGATGTGCAAGCCAACAGGACATGGAACCTATGTGTTCAAGGATCTAAAAGGGGATAATGTACATTTGGCCTATATTCCCTTTCCTTCCAAATCACATGACTCTCTTCCATGGGGATATTCGAAAGAGGACTTTATCTCCATCATCAAACTCCAAGTCCCTTCGACAGTTTTCAGCATATCTATTTTCCTGAATTTGATTAGATTTGATATGTTTTTGGATGACTTGAACATTATTTGTCATCTCTTGCACATGATCAAGTCTAGGTAGCATTATTTCTCCTACTTCATCCCAACGGGTAGGATTTCAACATCTCTTTCCATACACAACTTCATATGGAGACATGTGAATAATCGAGTGGAAGCTATTGGTGTATGAGAACTCAACCAATGGGATATGATGACCCCATCAACATTTTAATTCTAAAGATTAAGATCTTAGTGTTTCCTCAAGAGTATGAATAGTACATTCAAATTTGTCATCAGTTTTGGGGTGATAGGTCATACTGAAATTCAATTTAGTACTCAAGTCATGTTGAATAATATTCCATAATTTAGATGTGAACCTGGGATCATGGTCAGATACAATAGACGGTGAAACACCATGTAGTCTCACCACATACTTCACATATATCTTTATAAGTTGTTCAAGTGATAGATCTTTTCGAATATCGATAAAATGGTAATTATTGGTGAGTCTGTCAACCACAACCCATATTTCTTTATTTCCCTTCGATGTATTCAGGAGAACTGTGAAAACAATCCATAGTGACATTCTCATATTTTTATCTGGGTATAGGAAATATTTTCATCATCCCTTTGTAATTTTTACTCTCTTCTTTAACATGATGACATACCAAACACCATGATATATATTCCACAATGTCCATCTTTATATTATCTCACTATAAGTGTTCTTGGAGATCTTGGTACATCTTGGTGTTACCATGATGGATAAAGAATGTTGAGTTATTCTCATTATCCAATAGATCATTCTTTATCCCAGGTGATGAAGGCACACAAAGCCTCATTCCAAATCAAATCACACCATCATCATCAATAAGAAACTAGTGCATCTTCCCTTATTTTACTACATTCACCTTATTTTTTAAGTCAATATCATCTCATTCTACCCTAATAATCTTCTCTTGGATATGTGGTTTCACAATTATTTAATAAAGGTAGGTTGTATCCTCTTCCATTCTAATTTCAAAATCCATCCTTTACATATCCAAGAAGATAGGGTCTTTATCAATCCATAGCATAGAAAGAGTTGCAGAATATTTTCTACATTGATCATCAACTACCAGGTTTGCCTTTCCAAGATGATAATGAATAGAGAAATCATAGTCCTTTATTATCTCTAAAAATATCCTTTGATTCATGTTCATATACTTATGTGTAAATATATAATTTAGGCTCTTGTGTTCGGTGTATATGTCACACTTCTCATCATAAAGGTTGTGATGCTTGATTTTCCCGGAAAAAATCATGGTTTCTAGCTCTAGATCATGCATCGTGTATTTCTGCTCATAGATCTTCTACAACAGTGAGGTGTAGGCTATCAGATTATCATTTTTTGTGCCCAATCCATTCTTTGAAGCATCAGTATATATCAAAAAAACATTCTCCATTTTTCGGTATTGTGAGTACAGGTGTTGTGATCTTCCTTCTCTTTAGCTCCTTGAAGCTTCCCTCACATTCTTCAAACTACACATAATTTACCCCTTTCCATATTAACATTGTTAGCGAGCTTGAAAATTCAGAGAAAGTTCTCAAAACAATTGTTAGTACCCATCTAATCCCATAAGACTACCGATTTCTATGACACTAGAGGGCCTGGAACATTCCTCAATCGCATTCATTTTTGAAGGGTCTAAAGAAATTCCCTCACTTGTGATCACATGTCCCAATAATGTGACTTTCTTCATCCAAAATTCACACTTTCTAAATGTGGCATAAAACTTCTCCTTTCTCAATTTCACCATAAAAAATCTTTGATGGTCTTCATGTTCCTCCTTGCACATGGAGTTGATGAGAATATCATCAATAATCACTACCACAAATTTTCCCTGGTAATGTCTATAGAATATATTCATCAAATCCATGAATATTGTAGGGGAATTTGTTTGTCTGAAGGGAATCAACAAAAACTCATAGCGCTCATACCTTGTTTAGAAGTCAGTCTTCTTAATATCTTCCTTCTTCACCTTTATCTAGTGATATCCAGAACAATGATCCACCTTTGAGAATTATTGAGGTCCTTTTAACTGATCGAACAAGTCATCAATCCTTGGAATATTATTCTTGTTCTTTTTGGTGGTCTTTCTAAGTTCCTAATAATCGATACACATTTGAATTGATCCATCCTTCTTCTTTACAAAGAGAACTGACATGCCCCGCATTGATGAACTAGATCGTATGAACCCTTTGTCCAAATTCTCTTGTATCAACTTCTTTAAATCATCAATTTCGATAATATCCATCCTATAGGTACACTTTAAGTTAGGATTAGCTGTGGATATGAGTTCTTTTGAGAACGATACCTCACAACCCAAGGGAAGTTTGGGTAACTCTTCTGTAAATACATCACTGTACTCCCTCGCGATGGGAATTTCCGCTAGGTTGACACTTTCCTTTAACTAGACCATTTGGGTGAGGTATGATTCTTCATAGGGTATCAACACCCACAACGTAGAATAATTTTTCATCAGATATTCAGGATCTTCATTGAATTTGTAGGGGATCATGGAATTGTTCAAAATATGAAATGACATTTTCTTTTCCTGATAGTTTATATGTGATATATATAATGGGATCAAATCCATTCCCATTATAGCATAAAATTTTACCAATGGAAGTATTATGAGATTAACAAGAAGAATCTTCTCACATTTTCAAACAAAATAAGATTAGAACACTTGGGTTGCAATGATTTCACCACTTTCTATATTTACATATATCTCTACATCAAGGATTCAGGGATTTGATTCTATAGTTCTAGAAAACATTTAAGATATAATGGAATGCATATAACCAGAATCAAATAAGATTTTTACCATTATTGAGTGAATTGGAAGTGTACCGTGTTCAACATTTTTATCTTGATCCACTAATGTAGTAGAAATGGTATAATACTTTCCTTGTTGCTTTGGATTTTGTGGTTTATGACGCTAATTACCCATGAGGACTCGAGGTTTAGTGAAGTGGCTTGCATAGTGCATTTTCTCCCTACAGTTGAATCATCATCCCATGGGTGGTGCCCTCATTTATTCCACCACATTCTCCATCCTTCTCATGTTTTTTCAACATTCATGAGCTATGTGTCCTTCTTTCCCACACATGAAGCATTTCCTCGTCCCTTTGAAGTAGTTACCATGATGCATATTCCCACATTTTTGGTATGTGGGTCGTTGAGTTTTCTTCCAACCATTATCATTAGATCCTTAAACGTAAAATTCCATATTTCATTTATTGTCACCATTTCCATGGTAATATTATCTAAACTCCATATCCACTTTTAGGTCACACCGAAAAAATCATTAATAACTCATAAAGTATCAAATATCAAAAGCCTTTAGAAGGTGTTGTTTTAATCCACTAAATAATCTATTATTTTTGCTATCATTATTAATAAAAAACCCAAATCATACCTTGGGAGACTTCTAAAATTAGCTTCGTAGGTCATGAAATATTCTATTTCCTTTTTCTTGAGCTCAATGAATTTTCTATCCATCTTCGTATGAAGAGTTCGTGTGAAATACTTTTTAAAAAACATTATCTTAAAGTCTTCCCATTCTATATCTTCAATTTCATTAGTCAGCTTGGTGTTCTTAATCAAAGACCACCATTGATCGGCCTCTCCAACTAGATGAAAAACAACCAGAATAACCTTTTTCGTCTTATAAAATTGAATCATAGAAAAGATCTTCTCCCTAGAGGTGACCCACTATTCTGCAACTAGTGGATCGGAAGACCCATTAAATGCTAGTGGTTGTTGTTGCATAAAACATTCGATAGTCAGTATCTCCCACTTTGGTGAAAGAGGACATTCCTTAGTATTCAGTTTATTATTCATATCCTGAGATAGTTGGGTAAGAATCCCCATGATGTTTTGAACTCCACCTCCTAAATCATTGGGGATGTCATTCGTTCTATCGTTGCGTTGGCCCTCACATGGGTTTTTGGCTTGGTTTCTCTTGGTTCCCACAATTTTCTAAAATAGAAAAGGTTATAACATAAGTCAATGAGTCATGAATAACTTATTAATTTGTGAAATTTACTGTAAAATAATAACTTATGGGAACCCTATGTAAATCATATCGTTTGTATAATTTTACTTACTCTGGTACTATAGATTTTCTCTAGGGTTCACTAATCCTAATTCCCAAATTAACTAAACTATGCCTCTGATACCAACTATAGAAACTAGCTTTTTCTTACAATAATATTATATCATTTTGATGATAAAACAGAATATTATTAAACAATTAGGATCCAAATGTTTAGTGTCTTGGGAAAACTTGGACAATACATAACATTTACAACATTAATCATAAACATTTATTTAATTCATTCTTATCTAGCTTGTTACTATATCTTGACTTCTCCTTAGTAAAAGTAGTCAACTAAGGGATATAAATCAAAAAGGGGTGATCTAAAATCCATGTAAGAGGAAATATAAGAAAAACATAACATGAGATGAGAATAATATTTTTCATCATAACATAGGCATAGGATCATAATCATGAGAGGAAACATTAAGAAATGACATGAATGTGGCAATGCATAAAAAATGAAACATCATGACTTAGTGGTTTTTAAACACACATAGTTGTGAACAATTATAGAGTCATTTGGACACATTATTTCACTTTAACTCATGAGATTAATCACTTTATCCAATTCATTGGAATGCTATATAATTTTGGGTGCACCAGTCACATTCAAACATTCATATTGCACTATATAGTTCCTGGTGCACCCGTCACATCATAACATTTTCATTATCATGCATACCACATTGAAAATATATAAATAATTAACATAAATAAACCATGTAAATTAATGGATTTAATCTCATAATATCACATTCACAAACTTTGGGTTCCCAAAAGAAATATGGAATAACATACTTGATACAAGAACCATCAACTTTGAGTGGGAAGTAAAAGGTGTGTTTTTGAAAGAAGAGTTCTTTTGGGAAACATTTTTTATGAAATAAACACTAGTGTAGAATTTTATATCCATTAAAATTAATTATAATTATGAAAAATTATATCTAAGGGGTAAAAATAAAAAAATGGAGTGAAAGAAGGTGAACCTGAAGAAAGTAAGTTGCGTTCAAGAATTTCCCCTTACGTAGTATCTGACTACTTTATTCACATAAATGTATTTTATAACCACATTAGATCCATTAATTTAAAATTAAATAACCTTATGTATATGAATATGGTTAATTATGGTTTAATTAACTTTTTATGGTACATTGGATGATTTATAGAGTTTAAATCCTTTGTTCAGGAATGTTTGTTTTTATGGTTTTCATGAACGGTTCACTTTTATTCATGAATGGAAGTTTGTGTAGAAAATGGATAAACATGAAAACTCATATTACATATTTGAAGTGATATTAAATTATTTTAAATGATCTTATAATTAATTATGTTATATGCCATGTGGATTAATGATTACTTAAGATTTAATGGTGATCGTTTTAGGTTAATTTTTGTGGTTTTTCGGTCACAACGAACATGTTTTGTTTTATCAATTTAGTAATATGTATATAAGTTAGTTCCAGAACATTATATATTATATAATACATATATCATAATTTGAATCAACCATAAAATGGTTTCATGAACATCTTTTATGGTGGTAAATGAAAAAAACATGTTGTTCATGAAGGTGATAAATTAAAACCTCACAAACAATGTTTTCCTTTCTAAAATTTAAAGAATAGTATAAGGGGGTTGGATGATATATTATCCCATTAGTATCATAAAATTCCAATATATGTAACATAACTAAGTTACCATATCATGTGGATGGGGATAGGTGGGGATATCTTAAGAAAAGAACTTGAAATCAAAAGTAAATCAAAGGAAAAGAGAGAGAAATTACCTCTAGAATCCTCCTCTTGAGATGCTTCTTAAGAAGCCTAGGCTTGGGCTATTGATGATACCAGAAGATCTTTGACGTGGAGAAGAGGATAGGGATGAGGTTTGGGTAGCCTTTACATAAGTATTGGATCTTGAGAGGTGTGAGGAAATGAGGGTGTGAAGGGTGGTATTTATAATTGAGGGGAGAGGGTTTTTCTTAATATTTTAATAATTAGTTTATTAATTTCCATCAAGATAAGAATTAATGATGATTACATGACCAAGAATAGTAATAAGCCTATTTGAGTTCAAGTTTTGGGTGCTTATATTACTTATGATTCCACGAATAGTGGATTTAAATTATAATGTATTTATACAGTAAATTAATGTAATTTACTATTTAGTAAAAATTCAAAAAAAAATCAAAAAAATACCAAAACATCACCCTAATAATTTTTAAACATGTAGAATCCAAAAATGAATTTCATTTTTCAAAAATAATTTTCTAATATAATTAATTTAATTTTTAACTAAAATCCTATTTTACTTGAAAAATACATTTTTTAAAACATTTATTTACTTATTCCAAAACATAGGTATATCATTCTTTCACTTAAATCTTATATAAATACTATAATAAGTGATGTTATTATTGTTATGGGTATGTAACTATTCCAAAGTTTAACATTACTCTTCATAAGGGTACGTTAATATTCACCAAAAATTTGGTTTGTTCTATTAGACTCTAAAAATCACCCTAACACAACTGTGTATATCAGATTTTTGAAATTTAAAAGACAGAAGTGGAAAAATTATGTTTAATGGTCACGTAGTATTAATATCAATATATGTCATTGTGTTTACTAAATTGATTATACTTTAAGGAATGATTATAATAAGGGATTTCCATTGATAACACTTTGGGTCATTACAATATTACTTTTCAAAATTTTCACACCTTATACATGGTGTAACAACTCATAACAGTTCATATGGTTTTATTGTTATGTTATAACTCTCATTGATTGATTACTAGATCTAGAATTCCTTATTAGCTTCTCAATAACCATAGTATTTCACATAAAATAAATGTTTTATTATTTGGATCCAAATATCAATTCACGCTTCCCTATCCATCTAAAATGATCACTCCCATAGACAATTATGTAAAATAAAATAACATAAAATGAATAAAATCTATGAAATCATACAATTTTAAACCGATTTTTATGTCTCGTGAGAGTATAGGAAAATACTAAATGAGTGTGGGGTTATTTTACTAACATAAGATATTCAAAGTGAACAATTAATAATGTGGATATGGTGATTAATAATAACAAACAATTAAAAAATATACAATAAATGTAGTGAGTATGAAGAGTGTAATAATAGTAATGATAAAGAGTGTGCATGATGATTTTTATAAAAGTTTGAATGAAAACAGTCCTAAAACTACTCTTCACCCCTATACTACTTAATAGATATGATATGAACTATATAGTCCCTAATTTTGAAAGAGACAATCAAATATTTAAAAAAAATTACCTTTCTGAAGGCACAACATAAAAACCCCCTTAAAACAAATTTTTTTCACACCATAAACCATGTTCTAAACCCCATGCTTTTTTTCTATAGAAAATTTGAATCATTTATCAATAATTTTGTTATGTAATCCAATAAAGACATATATCATCAAATACTGGTATAATCAGTGTGTGAGTTGAGTGATTATATCTCAATAAATAATTAATGTACAAATAAAATATATTATAATGAAATATAAAACATTTAATCCAAAAAAATATTGATATTGTCTTTTTGGTGGTGAAATAAAAATTATTTGGACCTTAATAGTGTATGTTGAATGATTTTTTTTATGAAGTATAGTTGAGAATTGTGTCCATAATATGACTTTTAATGTTTACTACACATTAGTTTTAGAAATAAATTGTGTGTCACATTTATATCATTTCCATAACATTGTGCACTATTTATAAACCAAATTTGAATAGAATATAAAATAATACATTGTAGAATGATTCTATAAAATAATATAACATTGTTAATATAAGTTTAAAAAATAAGAAGATAATTATTTTTTGAATTAAGGAGTGAGTTTTGATTCCTTACAGTGTCAAAAATCTTTTTGTATCATGAAATAATAAAGGAGAAGATTCTCCAATGTTTCTCAAGAAGAGAATATTTTCATAGTGGATAGAATGAGATAATCAATGATGAAATATAATTTTACCTTTATTTTCTAGGAGTAAATAAGGAGATTATGAATTTAAATGTTGTTATAAATGTAGAATTTGTATAATAAATGGAGACAACATAGCGATGGATAAAATACAAGAAAAAACCGAATATAAGAATATATTATAGGGCATTGGGAGACTCAAACATGAAATATCTTTATGAAATTGCAAGGCTTCAACCACTATGATGTTACCTAGAGGATTATCAATAAAAATAATTATATCAAAAATAATAGTTGTGGTGGTGGTCATAACGAAAAACAAATAACATAAATAATAGTAGTAGAAAAAAATTCATAACATTATAAATTACATATTCAATTATAGATATTTATCCAATTTTATAAATTAGGTTTGAAATAATTTCTCATTATATATATATATAGAAAATATAAAATGTATATATGGTACATCGGTAAATGATACAATATAATAGATATATAATTTAATATATAAGATCTATAAAAAAACTAAAAAATAATAACAATGATGATTGTAATAATTTATTATTATTTATACCAACATTATTATTTTCATATAATTTATATAAATGATTAGACAATCTGAAATTATAAGTTTTACACTGATCCCTCCTATGAATAGGAAGAAGATCTTTCGGGACATGATAACCATTTAGAGGAATGTTTTTTCTTCTATTTTAATAAAAATAACACCCTATGGGGATATATTATTATTTAAAATAATATATGATTTCATCAATAAGTAAAAATGGTAAAAACAAAAGAAAGGATGTTCGGAAAGACTATTAGTGATCATATGGGTTACTATAATCTCAGTATAGATACATGTTTTCAATGAAAATTTCTACTTATTTAATATTGAGGAATACTTTTGGTTAATGGGACTTTCAAGAAACATAAGAAATGGTTCTCAATAGGTCATGTACAACAGTGCTAGATGAAATGGAATTTTTGGCTAGAACCCAACATCACAGCTTCAATTGGTGCTTTAGGGGAAAATTTTGTGGGAGGATCAACACTTCAATTTCTTCACATACTTAAAATTAAAATAATAACTATGCCACTTCACATTGGACCCTACTCAACATAACCTGTAATATTAAAAGAACCCCCATGCAGAAATCACACAGCATCCCTCTATCACTCAATCAAAAGCTCCCTCTCATGGTTCAAGGCTCTATTTATGTCCTCTTAAAATTTTGTAGTATTATAAATTTTACTCTATTCATTTTTATATAATTAAGTAGTATAATATTGTATGACTTTTTTTAATATATATTTTAAATTTTTCATGTCATTTTTTTTTAATTTTCTATATTTACTTAGTCATTTAATTTGGAGTTCAAATTTATTTAGCTAGAAGTTTATTTCATATCATTAATTATTTTTTGAATTTTTTTAATTCTTCGGTTCAATGTTATATAAATAAGTGTTTAATATTCAATTGTAATTTATTTTAATACATTTTTTATAATTTTTTTATGTTTTTATGTTTATTATGCTAGTCGTTTAATTTTTTTAAAATTTTTTATTTAGGTAGACAAATATTTTGTTATATATTTAGTATAATTGATTAATTTAAAAGATATAATTTCATTGTAAAATAAAATACTGAAAAAAAATAATTATTATTTAATGAATTCATTGTTATAAATTAAATATTAATTAACATTTATTTTGATTAAATAATTGTTACATTATATGATAAATGTTAATTAGTAAATAATTAAGAATAAAACATTAATAATTAATTAATAGTTAATTAATAACACATTATTAATTAATTATAAAACAATTAATAATTAGTTAGTATGAAATTTTAATTACTAATTATAATTAGTAATTAATTAGAATTGATAATTCTATAATAATAAATTGAATATAAATTCTACTTAATTTCTAATAATTATAAATTTATCAATAATAATGTAATAATTATTTGTACATAATAATCAATTATGATAATAAATTGTCTTAATATGAATCGTTAGAGAACTTAAAATTAATAAATATTTAATTAATATTATTAGTAATTTATATGATCGTAAATATTCTTAATAATTAACATGATTAGTTAATAATCAATAAATATCATCAGAAATTAGTATTATTCACAATGAACAATTAAAAATTAACTAAATCTGATTATTTAATTATTAAATAATATATTAAAAGTTGATTAGTAAGTAATTAATTATTAAGTAATAGTAAATTAATAAAAAATTAATAATGAATTGTTAAATAAATATAATTTATAAATATAACTAGAAATTAAAAATAATAACATAATTATGTAATCATATAAATTGGTATAAATACCCAGTTTTCATTGAAAAATTAATATAATAGTAATTAAAATATATGTTTGGATTAGTTCATGTTTGTTAGCATATGATCTTCAACTAAGAATGATTGATGAGCATTTTGATGATATTAATAGAACTAATCGGGTTATTTATGATTACATGATACAAATTATATATCATAAATAGTTGTTGGAGTATGATGCTGGGAGGTAACATGGACATATGATAACAAATATCATAGAATGTGTATATGGGGTATTCAAGGGAGGTTTAAAATTTTCCATCATAGGTAATTAAGAATATTATATTATATTTTAATTATAGAAACCCACAATTATAATATAACATCAATATGATGTTTAAAATTTAAATTATATGTTTAGTAAAAGATATATTCTATCACAATATAATTTATTTTTTGGTATGTGAAAAATAGTCAGAAGATGGTTCGAATAGAGGGATGTGATATATGTTAGATTGATATAATTTTTAAGGAGGATAAATCATTTCATGTTCATTTATTTGACTATGTAGAGTGTTTCATTGAGGTCACTGAGTCTCGTGATTCTATGAATGGTAAAAGTGTTTGTATTCTTGTTGTTTTACTATAGCATCATTATTGTTATTGTGAGAACTTTAAGCATTATGGTATCCTTTCACACTTGAGATTACAACATTTTATTTTTTATGCTTATCTTTTGAGAAATATGTTGATCCAATTAATTTACTAGAGAGTATTAATGATTGTTATAGTAATCTGTGGATTTATGTGGGTAAATATCATAATTTTTTTCTCACTTTTAATGCATCCATGTTTCTACCAAACATAACTATGTTGCGACCAAGGGGGAGGCCAATGTGGACCCATAATGTAAATGATATGGATTGGACCAGAGAACGGGAACCTTCAAGAGGTTGTGGTTTATGTAGATAGGAAGTTCACACAAAGAAAATTTCCTAAGACTTAATGAGAAGTCTTCTATTAGTTAAAAATATTGATGTACTATTTTGGTTAATGTTAAAGTATTTACATGGTATTATTGATTTAATTATAATCATTAAATGTGATTATGTAAACATGATATTGTAATTTGACCAATACCAATATAATTAAATATGGTATTCTAATTTTAACACATAAAACACAATATAATAGAAAGTCCATATCATAAATAACAAACATCATTTTTACAAAAAAAAACAAATTCCAAACATCAAAAATATTATATACCAAAACATAAATTTATTTATTTTTTAAATAGGTTTCACTATTAATTTCTTACTATTCATACATTAAATGGAGGAGCCTCTATTTTCTACCTAGCTGTCGTATGTGTCATATTATGTGTTTGTGTGATGACCAATTAGACAAATTCTTATTCAGGGAGAACACCATTTTCACCATGATGCACTTCCAGCAGTTATTGTTCCATACTGCAGTTGTGATGGCTTTTATGGAGCCACGTTGTGTGACTTCAAGACTATTGATCATCTTTTGATTACTACATAGGTTGAGATATGGTGATCATATGCACATACATTTCATCTCCTTGACCAGGATATGATTATTAATTTAATGTATGTGGAATATATGCTTGGTATACCCATCCATAGATAGTCGTTTATAGGTGAAACTATTGGAGACTTGTGTGAGGTCATACATCATCTACCAAGCCTGGACATCATCAGTATTCCATGTGTATTTTAGAATTCTTGATTTCACATGGGGTGGATTAATGAGAAATTCTCCATAATTTTTTATTATGCTAGTGAGGATATTCTTATTCAACACACATTGGAATACATTAAGTGACTGATCAGAGGAATGTTGTGTGTAGACCACTCCACCACCTTGATACAAAAAAGTACCTACCACTACCTAGGTATCCTGACCAAAAAGGCTGATATAGTTGGGGGTTCACTGTATTATCAGGTCTATATAGATTCCTCTTTATAGGTTATCAAGAAAATTAACATCATATTATAAAGTGAATGGTCATGCATCATTTGTGGGCATGTGATTTCTTTCCCTACATTGCTCCTAGAGTAATAACACCACATTTATAGCACCTATTTCTAGACAATTAATGGAAATGATGTCTTGTTTACATTATTAATCAGATTTATTTTTTAAATTTATTAATATAATTTACATTATTACAGTATGGTGAACTGATCCAGATACCCTCACAACTAAATTCCTGACCTGACCCGACACATACCTAAAGGGAATTCCCAATCCCCATGGATTTTCGACTAGAAATTGAGCATCAACTATACATATAAAGAATGAGTTTATTGAAATTGAAGTAGAAAAAATGATATTTGTATACACGATAGGAAGAAATAACAACATTTTAAAACAAGAAATACATTTAATTGAAAAAAATGAAACAACAATATACAAGATACAAGTCTAAAAATAAAATAAAACTAAAACCAAAATAGATACTCCATTTTATATCATGGGAAAACATCCACTATATCACCACCAGCTACCCAGAAATAGAATATTGAAAACTCACTTCCTCATAATGATGAATTTCCTTTCCCAATATTGAAATATATTACGTGGTTTACGCTCCACTGAAGGGGTGAACAATGTATGAGTTGAATAGTCTTAGTTGGAACACACCTAGTTCTTCCATTCCATGTCATTGTATATTAATCCAAACCATGTTCAACATTAAAGAACATAAGGCATTATAATATGTTAAACAACTCTTATATCAAAATCATGGTAAAAAAATCCCATTTTCAACATTTTCAAATAAACCTAGAAAAATATTCTCAAAGCATATCACCTAAATCAAAGATGTCAAAACTTGTTTGAGATATCATATAAAATCCTAATTATTATATACAAAAATCACAAGTAAATCACACTAAGGATCACTATAGGATATTCATGCAAGAACACTCGTACCTATCCATAGACGATAGAGTGCATCATGTCTTTATATATATGTGTCGAATCTAAATTGAAGAGGGAACTCTAATAAGTGAACCTACCCACGGTTCTATAAATTATTTAGAACAACAAGAATACAGAAAAAAGGAACACCCCATGAGTGAACCCCCATATAGTATCAACAGATGTGTCAAATTACTTCACCTTCCACCTAATTATAGAAGGCATTCCATGTGATACATTTTTTAACTCATTTCATCAAAACCATGCTTTGAAAACCATTTCATAAATCCATTTCAAAATTATTTAATTAAACCTTTTTCTTTTACCAAAATAAGTGGAACCCCATATTTTTTCAGAACCGCATTTTCACAAACACAAAAAAAAAATCATGCCATTTTATATATAACAAAATGTATAGAAACGTATGAAATTAATATTCATCCAACACATGAGTGAGAAAGAACACCTACCTAAAACATGGGTCAAACATGTCTGCAATGAGATTCTCCAGCATTAATAATATAAAAAGAAAACAACAGAGTCCCTATAATCAATCATATTTTCATAGAGTTATTTAAACATTACAATTATTGGTAGGGAAGATAAAACAACTCCGACCTCATGAATGTCACACACCAAAATCCAACCTACAAAAAGGATAGCCTCCAAGTGAAGATAACACAACATATCTAGAATGTATTAATAAGGATTTAAACCAAAATACATAATTATATAAAAATGTAGAACAAAAGTTCTACTGCATCCAAAACAATGATGATCTAGAAAGATCACATATCTAGATAGTTCCAATATAACTATAATAAAGATCAATTGTTAATAAAAATGATCCTGAATGGGAGGAGATTCCCAAAATAACCTTAGAGAGATCCTATGACTCAATATAAGATCATTCATATCTAAATAATTATAATTATATTTGTAGTGAATAAATCCCTAATGTCCAGCAACATTATAGGAAAATAATCTCCATTTCACAATGTGAAATCCTCAGAAAAATTATATATCGAAAAATGAATCACCTTAGTATGAAAAAATTGATAACCCTTTTCATAATGTGAACCATTTTCACATTGTGTAAACCTCTCATGCTTTAAAATATTTCATAGAATCAAGCAAGAAAAGGGTTCACATTTTGTAAATATTTCATGATATGAAAATGAACATCTGGAATATTCTATATAATCAAATAAATAAATATCACAGGTCAACTCAAACCTGAATGAACCACCACCTAATCCTTTTAAATATTTTTATCTAGGATCCATTAATTCCAACAAACATACATCCCTAAACATTATGTCATTTCTCACATAAAAAACAATCCATACTCAAAAGGCCTTAAATTCACCCAAACAAAGATTGAAATGAACAGAGAGTTGAGAAATAGTTTAAAGATGTCATTTGGATGTTACAATCACCCTACCATAAGAATTTCTCTCCATCAAAGGTTATGTGGAAGAATGGAATCTGGAATGATGATGGGCCAATACCCCCTCATCGATGAATCATGGTCTTATGTCTCATGATAATTTGATCCATGACACCATAATACTTTAACCAATTGAATAAACGTTTCATCCATGAAATCCACTAGAGAGTCAATGATCTCTACTGGTTGGTCTATAATATAAAATTTTAGATCCAACATGATCTATTCCCAACTCAAAATGTGAGAGGGATCATGAATTTATTTCTTAATATGAGATGTGTGGAAAACATCATCAACACCCATCCACTGAATAAGAAATTCCAATGAATAATCACCCTTACCAAGCATCTCAGGGACCTCAAATGTTACAACATATATCGATTCCATCTTTCCCTATTTTAGATGCAAATAATGACATAACAGAGGATAGAATTTAATAAAAACATGATCCATAATGGGAAAGTTCTAAGGATGATGAAAAGTATCTTCATACTATTTCTAATGACTCTAAGTTAAAACCAAAAGTTGATGTATATCGTCAATCCTCGATAATGTATCTTAAATGGGACTTGGTCTTACCAAAGTGGCCTCCCCCACCCCTTCCCAATAAATATGTGACCTGTGTGGGAGACAATAAAATTCCTCAAAGGGATCCACTCTAACCAATGACTAGTAAAAAAATTACAATCAAACTAAACCAGCCACAGATTGATATCATATGATACCCCAAAATCTAATACCTAATCATAGATTACACATTCCAGGATTTGAATAGCATGCTCTATGAAACCATCTATATTTTTATGGTATGTTCTACTCAACCTGACATGAGTCTCTATCACCTAATGGGGACTCCTCCAGAACCAAGAGGTAACATTGGATCCCTTTCAAAATTAAAAATGCTATAGTGAACATCATTTGACCTCACAACCTCCTGCACATACAGCTTACCATGGTTAGAAACCTTAGTGGTGTTTCTTATTGGAATGAAGTTAACTTACTTTTTCAACTGATCAATCACCACATTGATAGTATTCCTCCCTCTATGAGTCTGATTTAATCCAACAATAATGTTCTTGGAAACCTCTTCCCAATTTCAAACTAGAACCAAAAGAGGTTAGATCATACTATATGATTTTAGATGCGTTATATTTTCTTATTTGTAGGTATAACATTGGGACACATAATTTTAAATTTAACACATCATATCCAACTACCGGAATCGTCATCTATTTTCATTATTCATCTTTTTAGTTCTAGTATGATTTGTACATGAATATATGTGATAATAAATCAAAACTAATCTTCTAAAAGATAGTAGAATTAAATTATAATCACAAAAATAGGGAATTCCATTATATAAGAGATTCTAAACAAAACTTCTCTCCATACTATATAGTATATCTCAAATTATTCTAAATTCATCATCTTTCTACTAATCCTGTATAATTATATCAACAATAGATAATGATATATGAAAACTAGAAAACATGATACCTAAAACGTCCTCCTGGTCATCTAGGTGAAACTGAGTGAAGATCCCAATAAGGCTCCAATACTCCTTTGATTCCAAAATACCATGTGATGTTACTTTTCTACGAAGGGTTTCCATAATGACATTCCACATCTGTAAGTTGTAGGTGATGTTTAATTCAAATGTATGAGTGTACTCCACACACCACCTCTATCTAATATTCTAGTATTTTTTTAGAATATAAATATATCATACTCTTAGGGTCCAATCGTTTTTATAATATATTCTAAAAAGATAATTCATAAAAATTTAAGTACACCCATAACTATGGAAAACACCAAATCATTATTGGGGTATTTATTCTCATGCAGTTAATTCTGGTGAGATCGGTAAGCCAACACATGTTCATCATGTATAAGTACATAATCCAAACCATCACTAGAAGAATAAAATAAAACCACATACCACTTACAGGGATTAGGTAATATTAGAATAAGTGATTCTACGAGGATTCATTTCAATTTATTGATAGAATACTAACACATTGGATCCAATAAGAATTTTATCCCTTTCTTGGTAAGAGAAGTCAAAGGTGATCCAAACTTCATGAAATCCCGGAGGAACCATTAGTATTAGCATGAAATACTAAAAAGCATATGATTATCAAGATTTTTTGTGGGTCCACCCATTAAAATAGAATCTTAAACTTCTTAGGTTGAGCTAATAAACTATGTTCAGAAATCTTGTTCTGAATTATCATCAATTCTTGGATCAATAAACCACATTTCAAATTTATTTCATACAAGCAGTGAATCCTATATGTTTTTAGAACCGAACACAAATGGTTCTCATTCTCATTATTATATCATCAATAAAATATCATCAATTAATACTACTTGAGAAATTTTAAAGATATTAGTCGAATATCTGATTAATTAAATCTGTAAAAACTACAGGAGAATCAGTCAATCGAAAAAAAAATCACATGATTTTTGTAATGGATGTACCTGATCCTAAAATCAATATTCAGTATATGAGATTCAAAAAAATCATAGTTTATGATAATATGACATATGATTGATCTTAAAAACTACATTCCCCAATTATCTGGTCAAAAAAATATTCCACATGTGTCAAAGGATGTTTATTCTTAACCATTACATGGTTCAACATCTGATAGTACACACAAAAACGATTTCGAGAATATTGAATTATGGGAAATAGTAATAGGAGTTCCCAGGGTGAAACAATAGGGAAAATAAAACCATTTATCACTATTTCATATAACTGAATCTTATGCTCTTTCAACTTCATTAACTCCTTATGGTATTAGGGTATTGATATCATCTACATATCTAAAAGCAAATCAATCATAGTATATATCTCCCTCTCTAAAAGAATATTAAATAAATCATTCAGAACACACCATGAAATTCCCAGAAAACCAAGGGAATATTACCCACAAATGTAGCATCATTAGGCTCAACTACAACAGTAAGCAATGTAATCTTGAGATCTAGGTGGGAAGGACCTGTGTGACATTACCTTAGTTCCCACTCTCCTAGAAACAGATGATAGCTACTATCAGCCTTAATTAACAAGACACATTAATGCTAACAATCAACCTCATCATGATGATTGATAATCCAACCCATTTTTATAAAGACATTGAATATATCTAGATCAAGAATAAGGAAATCCAAGACTAAGAGTGAATTTTCTAACAACAGTGAATAAGAAGGAAACTAAATCCCCTACTCATTTCCCTTTCCTAAAGGTGTTTCTCACACAATTATAATCAAAATTATTTCTATTGGATGTTTTATAATATCCAAAATATGGGTCGATATAAATGATTGGGATGAACTTGTATTAAATACTGTAGTCTCTATTAATGATTAAATAAATATAGTACCTCTCCCTAATTGTGGACCCACATCTACCTCAGTTGGAAACTCATACACTACATAATAGTGAATCACTCCTGAAGCCTATGGCTTGAGACCTATAGATTTTGATGAATCTAATTTCATGATAGTATCCTTTGGTGATGATGTTCATTGATTATTACTAGGAATAGTCATATACTGATATAACCATAGTAGATTTCCATAGAGTCTATAGATGTTACACATCTTCATAGGTGAAGATAAATAACATTGGGTGTTCCCAACCACGGTACAGTGATTGTAATTTAATGCCACACTTCTAGTTGTAACTAAATGTACAGAGGATGATCAGTAGGGGTAATCATATCCACCACTCCTATGATGATCATTCCACTTCCTCTTCATCAACTACACGCCACTGAATCTATCACTGGCTGGATGAGAATGGAAAGAATAGAAAACATTTTTTAGAATATCCATACCTTCTATCATTGCCTTGTCTACTATCAATTCATAGTTAAAAATAATAAGAATAAATACATGAGATTTGATATTTGGTTACAAACCATAAAGGTACTTATGGGAAATTATCTAGTCATTCTTTATTACCTAAGAGAAATAAAATCTAGTTTTGTCGAATGATTGGTGTATGCTGACACTGAACTCATTCCTGGTTGTAAGGATAGGAACTCTAGAGTGTTCCCTATAAATGGTGACTCTAAAAAAGACTATTGTATGAAGTGGGTTTTGAAAACCCTATATTTCAATTCTATGTCTTTATCCACTATTACCATGGAATCCCAACATCACTTACTAGGACCCTCGAGTCTGAATACTACAAATTTTAACTTGATATTTTCATTTGTATCCAGAGAGTAAAATATATGATAAGTTATGTCCATAATCTCTTCAACATCATGGGATCACTCATACCCTTAATAGATGCTGTATTTTTAGTTAATAAAACATGTGATAAATCCCTCTCTCCTCCAGTTATTGGTTTTACCTCATCAAATGCATCCTGGAATTGATGTACATTTTGGTATTAAACACAAACTAAATGCATGATAAATTTGATAAGATTAGGATCTATATGTGGATTCCCTTGAGAATCATTCATTGAACTCTCCTATAGAACCATTGGGATTCTTTCTAGATGCATACAACTAGAAAAAAAACATAATATATGATAGAAAACATGATAATATCAATTCAATTCAGAAACCCATAAAATGAAACTGAGACTAAGATTAAGATCTCAAAACATGAGACATACATCACAACATCCCATGGTCGCTTGAGTCTCCTCATGCAAAGAGATATCCCAAAAATCACTGCAACCAACCTCTCATGTCCTTAAAATTCTATTGTCAGCCTACCAAATTCCCAAAACATAGCATGACCACCTATGATACTAATCATGAAAGAAATAATACAAATACCATCATAACTAAGTACTCTACCCAACGTAACTCAAACTGATGTTCATTCTTGATCCCCCAGGCTGGAGATTAGCACCCAAGCATCAACAACACCCATAGAGAATTATTTCACCCAAAATGAAACAAAGAATATAAAATATGTATTTCTGACAGTTTGAAACAATTATAGTGTAAAACAAGAAATGCATGTCACAGGTAAAAGGAAATGGTGGAACTGTTAAAACTCAAGTATTTCTTAATAATATCAATGATACAAGTATAATAGAAAATTATAACTAAAAACAAAAAAAAGTTACTCAATGTGATATCATGGGAAAACTCCAAAAAACTCACCACCAGCAGCTGATAGCTGACTGAAAAAAACCACACAGACTCATTAGAATGCCTTGGTGTTTCCTATATTAAATGACATAAAAAGGAATATTCACCACCAATCTATATATTTTGAGCTAAATATGCTTAGTAGGATCTCACCCAAGTGTTCCATAACATGTCTCTATACAATAATCTAAAAATTACCTCCTTTAGTGATAATAACGCATGATAATAATTTAAAATATATATATATCAAAGCATGGTAAATAAATAACCTTATTCTACATTTCCAAACAATTTAGGTAGATAATTTTTAAAAAATATCAGATACCTTAAACTACTGAAATAATAAATCACATATCTTATCAAATCCAAATATGTAATGACAACAAGCCTAGATAAACAAATCAAAGATCCATAGAGGATATGCTAGCAAGAAAACCCATACCCAAACATATACAATCACACGTATCTATCCTATAGATATATGTATTGAACATATAGAGTAGAGGGTGTCCTAGAAAGTGAAACTCCCAATAGGTTTACAAGTCTCTAGAACAATAGGTCGTAGTGGGGGGCTAGTGGAACAACTCAAGAGTGAACACCCTCACAACATCAATGAATGAGGCCCATTAATACACCTTACAATTAAGTACAAAAGGTTTACCATGTGCTACATTTTCCAAACCATTTCATCTAAAAATATGATATGAAAACCATTTCACCAATGAATTTCATAATTCATTGAAATTACCTTTCCTTTGTAAGAACCCAGAGCCTTGGTTTCAGGTACGGATCTCTTTTATGGGATTTTTAAGGAAAAATGGAGAATCTGGAAATTTTCAGAGTAGACGTCGTGTACTTTATGAGTACATGTTATGTACTCCTCTTCCGCTCGAAGCCGTGTGATTGGCCATGTCCGGGCCATAAACAGGGTGTGTAGGGGTGACGTGGAGGCTGATTTTGGCGGAGTACGGAAAAACCAACTACACACCGTGTACTTTAAAAGTACATGTCGTGTACTTTTTTTATTTCATTAATAGACCCAGGGTCGTGCCTAATGATCGTTAACGTCTTCTTCTCCGCCTAATCTTGTCCAGAATGTTTGAGGAGGTCGATTCTTCTACGATCCACCGATCCGTCACCAGTTGTCCGAATCGAACTCCGTCAGTTGCAGAAGAATCACAGCGGTGAGTTCATAGTTCTTCTTTAGCCTCATTTTCTGATTCATTCCCTCGTGTGAGTTATCTAAGGATGAACGTTTTAGATGTTTTTGCAGATCTACTCTGTTCTTGGCCGATTCACAGGCTGAGGTTCAAGTATATCGACCATCGAGGATTGAGGTAGGTGGTTTGTTTCCCTAAGATAAAGTTTTTTGAGTTTTGGTTGCAAAAGTGTCGGATACCCATGTATCGGGTATCCCGGGTTTGGGATTTTGATTCCATTATTTAATTTTCCAAGATTTCTTCTTAGATTTTGATTAGTTATTGTTAATATATGCTTGGTTGCATGTCTGAGGATCGTCCCACGAGTGTTTCTCCATGTTTGGTTGTTTATCACTGTTTGGCACTGTTGCCTGTGAGGCGAACCCTATTGAAATTTCTAGTTTGCTTGTTATAACTGTTTGCATATGTTGCCTGTTATTTAAATGCTTTTGATGCATGGTAGATTTTATCCAAGTAGTTGTTTAACTTACTTAGGGCTGTTAACAGTCGATTACGCACGACTGGACTGCTTAGGGCTGTGAGAACCTGGTGCGGGAGATCAAAGAGGGAATAAATGATTAAAGTGCTTCCCTAGAGGGTCTATTGGTTTAGTTTTGTACGCAGGACCTACGGGAATATGACTTTGTTCTTCCCAAGAGTGTTCTTAGTTTACCAACGCATCGAGACCACAGGAGGAATTAGACGTATGTGCTTCCTCAGAGAGTCTGTAGCTATCGTTACAAGAACATAGGGGAATTGATGTGAGAGCTTCCCAGAGTGTTTGTGCCTTGTTTGATTACTGGACTATAGGGGTCTGCTAGTTTAAGCCACCCAGAGAGTAAGTGTGAATTTTGATGGTTGGTTGTGATGAGTCCACCAAGCCAAAGAACAAGCTTTGGTTTTGTACTGCTGTGTTTAGGTAGTCTTTTGAGATACCTAGTGTTACTTGCATACCTTGGAATAGAATGCTTGTTTGTTTTCCTTGGTCATTTAGTTAAATGAATATGAATGGTAATTGGTAGGATTGTTTACTAGTGTACTCCTAGTTCATTACTGTATTTATTTTCCTTTACTTTTTATATATTACTCATTGATAGTAGGGCACAAATCTTGTGGTGGTTACCTACTGGGATTAGTCTTAAACCCTGTTTGGGTCCTATTTTTCTTGCCCAAAGAGATTATATGGTTGCTGGTGTGGGTAGGGATTGTGGTCCTTCTACCTCGGGTACTTGATTGCTGGTTGGAGCTGGAGAGCATGGGACTGGGCTTTGGCTCGCGATGCTGCAGGAGTTGTTGTTTATTTTTTGCACTTTGTTTTCAGTTGTATTTGAGCACGTTGTTTTGTTTACTGATTTCCATAGATATATGAACCATTCTGCATCATTATTATATCATACATTTATTCTACTTTTAGTTTAGTTTTCAGATGATGTTCATTGCTTCTGCTATTGATTATGTTATTTCTTCCACTCCATACTTTACCAAATGAGGGCATAGTTTCCCCACTAACTCACCAAGGCCCTCGCTGCTAGTCAGCAGCCTTTGGCATTTGGGGAGACGTGCTTGAGGTCATGTGGCGAACCGTGTATGGGGCACCGGTTATGTGGCTCCAGATTCGGGTCGTTACAAAGTGGTATCAAAAGAGTTTTCTTCTTTTCTATTGCCTTACTGTTTTGCGACAATAGGCAGAGATAGGAAGAAATGGGTTGTTAGTACTTAACTGTACCCAGGAGTAATTAAACCACATACAGGGAAAATCTATATTACCACATAATTGAAATTTTCAGTTTTCACAAGTGTTACAGCTTATTATATTTCACCATTGGGTGATACACATGTTTTGTGCTATTACCATTCATATGATTGTGGTTCTATTTTGTTGAAACCCGATGAGATGAGGGTGTTCCATTTCCTGCATCATATAAGCACTGAGTAGGAAACCACATGTCATGAATTTTACCATGCAACCTAGGGTGCATTAGAATTTCATGATGTTATGATAGATGTCGTGATAAATGATGCATGTTGTTGTGATAGTTGTTGTGACAGACATACTTTCTATGCTTCTTTTCTTTATATAAGAATTTTTATGATTCCAAGCTTTCATTCGCGGGGAGTATGGGCCCCCACGGACCAGATTTTGGCACATAAATGTTGTTTTTTTTTCAGTGTTTCTGTCATTCGGTGCAGTTTTTGAGCTACTGCATGGAAAAACCCAGAATACACGACATGTACTTTATTAATACACACTGTGTAGTTTCTAAACCATGTTACTAACTGTGTGAACAAAAACATGGGGTGTCGGAGAGACTCTGGGGACACGCCGTGTACCTTAATTACACGTTGTGTGGTGGTCAACCGTGTACCTGGCCGTGTCACGAACAACACGGGTCGGGGAAACGCGTGTAGTACACGCCGTGTAGTTTTCTTCAAGGTACTCAGTCGTGTCACGAACAACACGGGTTGATGTTATCTATTCTTATACACGCCGTGTTTGACCGGAACACGCCGTGTAAGGGTTAGTCGTGTGGTCGGCCGTGTAACCGCTACACGGGTTGCCGAAACCTGTCTAGTACACGCCGTGTCTTTAGTGCACACGCCGCGTAGTTTAGAATCAGGAGGATCGTGTAGGTTAGCCGTTTAAAGAGGCTCAGGCAGGGGAGTAGAATTCAAGTACACGCCGTGATTGGGACAACATGTCGTGTAGTATGGGATGTTACACGACCAGTGGTGGCAGATTTACACGCCCATGTAGATGTCTTTAACAAACACGTCGTGTAGTTTAAATACACGTTGTGTGGTCGTGTTTTGGAAAATATAAGTGTTTCTCTCTCCTGTTCCCGTTTTGTACTCTTGTGTTTTCTATACTTATTAATCATAAATCTGGAGTGTGCTTTTGACCTTTCAGGGCTATGGCACCAAGACGTCCTCCCATTGCACGCTAGGAACCAGGCAGCGACCGTATGCCTAATACGGAAAACACTACGGCAAAATCACAATTTAGTGGCAGTTTGTTTTCGTTTTACGGCGGTTTAAACCGCCTCTAAAGGATTTAGCGGTAGTTTTTTAATTTTTATTTTATTTTTTTTAATTTTTTTAATTTTTTAATTTTTTATTTATTTATTTACTTATTTATTTATTTTAATTTATTTATTTATTTATTTTATTTATCTATTTTATTTTATTTTATTTATTTATTTATTTATTTATTTACTTATTTACTTATTTTATTTATTTATTTATTTTATTATTTTATTATTTTATTATTTTATTTATTTATTTATTTAGTTATTTTATTTATTTATTTATTTATTTATTTAGTTATTTTAATTAATTAATTCTTTATTTATTTATTTATTTATTTCATATTTATTTTATTTATTTCGTATTTATTTTATTTATTTTCATTTTCTTATTTTTATTATTTATTTATTTTATTTATTTTATTTATTTCATATTTTATTTATTTATTTATTTGTATTTATTCTTTTCGTATTTATTTTATTTATTTCATATTACTTTATTTACTTTATTTATCCATGCATGCACATCCCATGCACATGCCCATGCACATGCCCATGCATATTTTCCAAAGACTTTACCACTCCAGCAAGCTCGTCATGTGGTTAATAAACAGAATTTAATATACATATATATATTAATTGAAAAAACAAATAATACATAAATAATAGATATAAACTCAGTAATAATAAATAATAAATAATGAATAAAAAATAAAAAATAATAAATAATAAATAACAAATAATAAATAATAAATAATAAATAAATATAAATAGTAAATAAATATAAATAATAAATAATAAATAAGTAATAATAAATAATAAATAAATAAAAATAATAAATAAATATAAATAATAAATAATAAATAATAAATAATAAATAATAAATAATAAATAATAAATAATAAATAATAAATAAAAGATAATAAATAATAAATATAAATAATAAATAAATATTAATAATAAATAATAAATAAAAAATAATAAATAAAAAATAAAAAATAAAATATAAAATATAAATATAAATATTAAATATTAAATATTAAATATTAAATATTAAATATTAAATAGTAAATAAAAAATAAATAAAATAATTAATAATACATAATACATAAATAATAAATATAAATAATTAATAAATATAAATAATAAATAATTAATAAATATAAATAATAAATAATAAATAATAAATAATAAATAATAAGTAATAAATAATAAATAAAAAATAAATATATATAATAAATAATAAATAATAAATAATAAATAATAAATAATAAATAATAAATAATAAACAAAAAATCATAAATCATAAATCATAAATCATAAATCATAAATCATAAATATATATAAATAATAAATCATAAATCATAAATAAATATAAATAATAAATAATAAATAATAAATAATAAATAATATATAATAAATAAATAATAAATAATAAATAAATATAAATAATAAATAATAAATAATAAGTAAATATAAATAATAAATATTAAATAAATATAAATAATAAATAAATATAAATAATAAATAGTAAATAATAAATAAATATAAATAATAAATAATATATAATATATAAATATAAGTAATAAATAAATATAAATATAAATAATAAATACTAAGTAAATATAAATAATAAATAATAAATAATAAATAATAAATAAATATAAATAATAAATAAATATAAATAGTAAATAGTAAATAATAAATAATAAATAATAAATAATAAATAATAAATAATAAATAATAAATAAATATAAATAATTAATAATTAATAATTAATAAATATAAATATTAAATATTAAATATTAAATATTAAATAAATATAAATAATAAATAAATATAAATAATAAATAAATATAAATAATAAATCATAAATCATAAATCATAAATAATAAATAATAAATCATAAATCATAAATCATAAATCATAAATCATAAATCATAAATCATAAATAATAAGTAATATATAATAAATAATTAATAATTAATAATAAATAATAAATAATAAATAAATAATAAATAATTAATAAATAATAAATAATAATTAATAAATAAATATAAATAATAAATAGTAAATAATAAATAAATAATAAATAATAAATAATAAATAATACGTAAATATAAATAATAAATAATAAATAAATATAAATAATAAATAAATATCAATAAATATCAATAATAAATAATAAATAATAAATAATAAATAATAAATAATAAATAATAAATAATGAATAATAAATAAATATAAATAATTAATAATTAATAATTAATAAATATAAATAATAAATAAGAAATAATAAATAATAAATAATAAATAATAAATAAATATAAATAAATATAATTAATAATTAATAAATAATGAATAATAAATAATAAATAATAAATATAAATAATAAATATAAATAATTAATAATAATAAATAATAAATAATAAATAATAAATATAAATATAAATATTAAATAAATATTAATAATAAATATAAATAATAAATAATAAATAATAAATAATAAATAATAAATCACCACTAAAAAATATTATTATTATTATTATTATTTTATTATTAGTGCTAATAAATAATAAATAATAAATTATAAATAATAAATAATGAAAATAAGTAAATATAGATAATAAATAAATAATATATAATAAATAATAAAGGTAACACATGAAAAAGTATGAAAATACGTGGTAAGCGATGAAAAATAATAAAAATGCATGAAAACGGATGGAGAAGAATATGAAGAATGAGGCATTTGAAAGAATGAGAATGCATGAGAACGCATGAAAACTCATGATAACTTTGGAAAACCCCTTATTAATTCAACATAATAATCATATTAACCACAAAAAACCATTGATAAAGATAACAAGTCATGGAAACCCAAAGAAACAATAATAAATGGAGCAACCGTTAAAACCCGTCAAAACGGTCATAAAGAGACAAAAACATTGGACTCGCATTAACCGAGATAACTTATGATCCGAGAGTCCATTTTAGATCCACTACCTGTCAAATCAAAGATCCTGAAACGATCTTCGACCTGATAGGTGAAAGAGTCCGAATGGACAGGCGGATCAGAAGTTATGACCATTTTAAAAAAAACTGACGGGGAACGGGTGCTAGAAACAAGGCATCGAAAAACATAACAAACCCGATACTCACTAAAAAGGCCATAACATATGATCCAGGAGTGTATGTGGGTGTCGCGACTAGTCATACTGAAGCTCATGGAACGAGCTATGATCTGGCAGGTAGAGGTGTCCGAACTGACACGCGGATCGAAAGTTAGGTCTGTTTGAAGACAAGTTCGACGGGACACCGGTGATAGAAATTGGGTTTCTGAGGCATTCAGATGGGTTTTTGGGGTCGAAAAACACGACAGAAGCTTTCTTGTGTCGATCTAGTGCGTAGCTCTCTTTATTGGCTTCTATTTAATATGTGGTAGAGCCCAAATGGACACCCGGAGCGAAAGCTATGACCATTTGAAGTTGGAGAACTTTTTTCAACATTTTTATAACACTAATATCTTCTGCACCTTAGACCGTCTTATGATTTTGATTATATGTGCCTCTAGATCTTTTCATGAGCTTCTATTTGACTGGTTGTGGTGCTCCAACGGACGCCCGGATCAAAAGTTATGGTCGTTTTAGTGATTTTGGGGTTTCTCATGTTTTTTTTATTTTTTTCCTTTCATTTCGTGGCGGTTTTACCGAAACTGCCGCGAATCCTCGAAAAAAAATTTAAAAAAATTAAAATAAAATAAAAATTATGGTATTTCACGGCAGTTTTTTCGCGGCGGTTTAAAAACCGTGGCGAAATGGCAGCCTGAAACGCGTTTAGTGGCGGTTTTTAAAACCGCCATGAAAAAACTACCGCTAAACATCAGTTTTCTTGTAGGGAGACCAGGGACTACCTGTAGTTCCGCCGATCATTCCAGACATGGCACCCGCAGTGATTCCAGACACTAGTGCCGACACTCAGTTCAGATAGGGTTTCATGAGGTTCATGCAGACCTTCCAGGGAGCTCAGCATCCTACCCCGCCTATGGCAGAGCTGAAGCGAGTCTTCCAGTAGCAGCATCCTCCCACTTTCACAGGGGATGGAGGACCTCAAGCTGCAGAGTCATGGCTAGAGACCATGCTTTCCATAGTCGAGCATCTGGAGACACCCCCAGATAGAAGGGTGAAGCTCTCGACTTACATGCTGCGAGATTCTGCCAAGAGATGGTGGGATGTAGTCTCGCAGGTAGGGCGTCAGTGGACTATGGCTTGGGACGAGTTCCAGCGTACGTTCTACAACTACTTCTATCCGGCGATGCTGAGGGCCGACAGAGCCAGAGAGTTCATGAACCTACAGTATGGTACTCCTTTATTTATGGAGTATTCCTCCGGTTTCACTGAGTTACAGTGTTTCACTCCCGTTCCGGGAAATGACGAGCTGTTTTTGGAAAGAAAGTTTGAGGAAGGCCTCAAGCCAGAGATCAGATCGCAGGTGAACGTCTTCCAGTTGACTTCAATTACTCTGATAGTCAACCAGGCACTGATCACCGAAATAAATCTGAGGGATACTGGAGTTGTTGACCAGGGTGGTTCAGTATCCAAGGTTTATTCATTTTATACTAATAGTAGGAAGATCCACCGAGAGTCTACTCGAGGTGACTCGAGGAAGAGAGGTATTTCTTCTGGAAGACGGGACCTCCCTTCTGGAAACCTGGTGGTGTGCTATCAGTGTGGAAAGAGCGGGCATAAGAAGCCTCAGTGCCTGAGAGATCCAGTGGAGTGTCGAGACTGCGGAAAGATGGGTCATCTATAGTGTTTTTGCAGGGTTCTTCTTCCAGCAACTAGTGAGGGAGGATCAGTTTATACTCCTCATAAAGAAGCAGGATTACAAGTTCCACAACAAACTGGGTGCTGGAGTCCTTCAGGTCGTTCAGGCCGGGGTAGAGGTCGCAGACGTGGTAGTCACACTCAGGGAGGATCAGCTAAGGGATATCAGGCTGCTACACAGGGCTGCGGTACTGGCCAGACGTTTGCAGTAGAGCAGATTCATCAGGAGCAGGATCATGGACCATCCACAGTTCAAGGTACGATCCTAGTAGCCTCAGTTTTATCTTCTACACTTTTCCATACCGGAGCTTCTCATAGCTTTATTTCTTTGCACACTTTGGAGAGCCTTAGACATACTGTCCTTACTTATGATGATACTTTGGCACTAGACTCTCCTTTGGGACATAGAACTACTAGAGTACGTCAGTGCAAGGAGTGCCCCCTTGAGGTTAGTGGGTGTCACTTCTCGTGGGATCTTTATGTCCTTGAGATGATGGGTTATGATGTCATTCTTGGAATGGACTGGGTAGTTCCTTTTCAGGACTTTGTCGATTGTTATCGCCGCATGGTGACTTTCACGTCACCAGAGGGCAGTTCATTTCTTCACAAGGTCAAATGGGATGTGCAGGAAAGCAGAGATAGACCAAAGCATCATGGGTTGGGCTGTGTTACAGCCTAGATTTCTAGTTTATACCTGGACGATCAAGGGACCTCTCATATGGGATTCCCTCCAGTAGTCAACCGTTTCCCAGATTTCTTTCCAGAAGACTTTTCAGGGTTGCCTCCGGAGCATGAGGTAGACTTCTCTATCGAGCTTGTTCCAGGATCAGAACCAGTATCCATACCTCCTTATAGGATGGCTACGCCTGAGTTGCAAGAGCTCAAGAAGCAGTTGGAGGAATTGCAGGCCAAGGGTTTCATCTGACCCAGTACTTCTCCTTGGGGTTCTCTTGTGTTGTTTGAAAATAAGGCGGATGGTACCTTACGGCTTTGCGTGGACTATCAAAAGATAAACCAGTTGACGGTCAAGAACCGATATCCCTTTCTGAGGATTGATGATCTTTTCGATCAGCATCGAGGTGCCAGGTTAATCTAGAAATATCAAATTGAGATCCGACTATCATCAATTTTAGGTCATACCATCTGATATACCTCTCACAGCTTTTCGAAGCAGGTATGGTCACTAAGATTATACAGTCATGTCGTTCGGTCTTACAAATGCACCCGCAGTCTTCATGGCACTGATGAACCGAGTGTTTCATCCGTACTTAGACTTCTTTGTCCTGGTCTTCATGGACAATATCTTGGTGTACTCTCACACTCGACACGACCATGCCTCACATCTTGAGATCGTTCTGAGTACATTGAGAGAGCATCAGCTGTATGCTAAACTCTCAAAGTGACACTTTTTGATGGATCAGATTCACTTCCTGGGTCATGTCATCTCGGAGACCATAGTATCAGTAGACCCAGAGAAGGTGAGAGCAGTGGTTACCTGGGAGTAGCCGAAGAACGTCTTCGAGGTACGGAGCTTCTTGGGGCTGGATAGTTACTACAGGCGGTTTATACTGGACTTATCATGCTTAGCAGTGCCTTTGACGGGCTTGAAAAAGAAGGGTGTGAAGTACGTCAGGTCAGAAGCTTGCGACTCAGCCTTCCAAGAGCTGAAGGGGAGATTGACTTCAGCAACAATTCTAGTTCTTCCAGAGCCGGGCAAGAGTTATACAGTTTTCTGTGATTCATATGGCATCGGGCTTGGAGTAGTGCTTATGCAGGAAGATCGTGTTGTCGCGTACGGATCTCGGTAGCTGAGGCCACATGAGAATAACTATCCTACTCACAACCTGGAGTTGGCTGTTGTTGTTCATGCTTTGAGTTGTTTGAGGCACTCTCTCATAGGAGAGCATTTTGTGGTATATACTGACCACAAGAGCCTCAGGTACATATTCACACAGCGTGACTTGAATCTGAGACAATGGAGGTTGGTCGAGTACCTACAGTCTTTTGACTTCGATCTTTATTATATGCCAGGGAAAAGCAATGTTGTGGCAGACACACTGAGCAGGAGGACTCAGTTACAGGCAGTTCAAGAGGCCAGCAGCGAGTGGAAGCTAATGGCTCTGTTCTCTGAGATGCATTAGGAGGTTCATGACAGACAGGGTCAGACGGTTCTTTCTTATGCAGCGGTTACCTCTACTCTTTTAGATCAAGTTCGAATGAGGCAGATATCAGACCCTGAGGGCCTAGTCCTATGGGAGGGTGTGTCAGATGGAGACCCTACTCTAGGGTGGACACAGGGCAATGACAAGGTGCTACACTTTCATGGCCATGTATGGGTTTCAGCAGACATACGTGAGGAGATGATGTGGGAGTTTCATGCTTCAGCTTGGGCAGTTCATCTTGGTGTCACCAAGATGTACCGAGACATGAACCGTCAGTATTGGTGGCCAGGTATAAAGAAGGATGTGGCTGGTTTTGTTATGCGGTGTTCCACCTATCAGTAGGTGAAGGCTAAGAATCAGTGACCAGTAGGGCTTTTACAGTAGTTACCCATTCCTGAGTGGAATGGAATTATGTCACAATGGACTTCATGGCAGGTTTACCGAGATCGCCTCGAGGAAATGATGTGGTTTGGGTTGTAGTGGATATGCTCACGAAGGTTGTACACTTATTGACGATTAAGGATACCTTTAGTGTTGATGATCTAAGACAGTTGTACATATGAGAGATTGTACGTCTACATGGAGTCCCACACTCTATTCTTTCAAATAGGGATGCACGTTTTACTTTGCACTTTTGGCAGGGTCTACAGAGGGCTTTGGGTACACAGGTACTTTTGATTACAGCATACCATCCCCATACTGATGGCCAGTCTGAGTGTACATTCCAGGTGCTTGAGGATATGCTCCGAGATTGCATTCTAGACTTTGGCGATACTTGGGAGAAACATATTCCTCCGGTGGATTTTGCCTATAACAATAGTTTTCAGGTGACTATTCAGATGGCACCTTACGAGGAGTTGTACGGTAGGCCATGTCGATCACCTTTATGCTGGCTAGAGGCAGGAGATGAGGCTTTGCTGGGACCTCGTCTTGTTCAGGAGAACTCAGAACAGATAGAGTTGATTCGGAAGAGGATGGAGATAACACAGTATCGACAGAAGTCTTATGCTGATTAGCGGAGACGACCTCTAGAGTTCGAGGTCGGGGATCAGGTTTTCCTGTGTGTCGCACCGAGGTTGGGACACAAGAGGATTCAGAGACAGGGTAAGCTTTCACCGAGATACGGCAGGCCATTTGAGGTTCTGGAGAGAGTCGGGCTGGTTTCTTACAGGTTGTAGTTACCTCAGAGGTACCAGGAAATGCACGACGTCTTCCATATTTCTCAGCTTCAACGATATTTCTCATACCCATCTCTCTCTTTTCAACCCGAGGAGGTTGAGTTGGAGCAGGATGCATCTTTCAATGAGCATCCTATCAGGATTATTTATCATAGTACAAAAGTACTCTGTGGCCGGTCTATTCCTCTGGTACGGGTGCTATGACAGCACGACCATATATAGGATGAGACTTGGGAAAGGGAGGATGATATGTGATCACAGTGTCCGGTGTTGTTTGAGGTTTCTTATTCTATGCCTTGTTAGGGAAATTTGGGGAAAAATTTCATTAAGGGGGGAAGTTTGTAAGAACCCGGTGCCTCGGCTTCAAGTACGGATCTCTTTTATGGGATTTTTAAGGAAAATTGAGAATTGGTAAATTTTCAGAGTACATGTGGTGTACTTTATGAGTACACGCCGTGTACTCCTCTGCCTCTCGAAGCCGTGTGATTGGACATGTCTGGGCCACACACACGGTGTGTAGGGGTGACGTGGAGGATGATTTTGGCGGAGTATAGAAAAACCCACTACACGCCGTGTACTTTTTTTATTTCATTAATCGACCTGGGGTCGTGCCTAATGATAATTAACGTCTTCTTCTCCACCTACTCCCGTCCAGAACGTCCAAGGAGCCTGATTCTTCTCCGAGCCACCGATCCGTCACCGGTTGTCTGAATTGAACTTCGTCGGTTGCAGAAGAATCACAGCGGTGAGTTCTTGGTTCTTCTTTAGCCTTGTTTTCTTATTCTTTCCCTTGTGTGAGTTATCTGAGGATGAACGCTTTAGAATTTTTTGCAGATCTACTCCATTCTAGGCTGATTCATAGGCCGAGGTTCAAGTATATCGATCAACGAGGATCGAGGTAGGTGGTTTGTTTCCCTACGTTGATGTTATTTGAGTTTTGGTTTCAAAAGGTCCGGATATCCATGTATCGGGTATCTCGGGTATGGGATTTCGATTCCATTATTTAATTGCCCTAGGTTTCTTGTTAGATTTTGATTATTTTTTGTTAATATATGCTTGGATTCATGTCTGAAGATCACCCCATGGGTGTTTCTCCTTATTTGGCTATTTATCGTCGTTTGGCACCGTTGCCTGTGAGGAAAACCCTATTGAAATTGCTTGTTTTCTTGTTATAACTATTTGCATATGTTTCATGTTGTTTTAATGCTTTTGATGCATGGTATCTTTTATCCAAGTAGTTGTTTAACTTACTTAGTTCTACCCAGTCAATTAGGCACGACTGGACTGCTCTGGGTTGTGAGAACCTAGTGCGAGAGATCAAAGAGGGAATAGACGATTAAAGTACTTCCCTAGAGGGTCATTTGGTATAGTTTCGTAAGCAGAACCTACGGGAATATGACTTTGTGCTTCCCAAGAGTGTTCTTAGTTTACCCACACATCGTGACCATAGGAGGAATTGGATGTAAGTGCTTCCTCAGAGAGTTTGTAGCTATCATTGCAAGACCATAGGGGAATTGATGTGAGAGATTCCCAAAGTGTTTGTGCCTTGTTTGATTACTGGACTATAGGGGTCTACTAGTTTAATCCACCAAGAGAGACAGTGTTAATTTTGATGGTTGGTTGTGATGAGTCCACCAAGACAAAGAACAAGCTTGGGTTTTGTACTGTTGTGTTTTTTTAGTCTTTTGAGATACATGTATTGTTACTTTCTTACCTTGTAATAGAATTCTTGTTAGTTTTCCTTGGTCGTTTAGTTAAATGAATGTGAATTGTAATTGGTAGGACTGTTTGCTGGTGTACTCCTAGTTCATTAATGTATTTATTTTCCTTTATTTTTTATATATTACTCACTGATATTAGGGCACAAATCTTGTGGTGGTTGCCTACTGGGATTAGTCTCACACCCTATTTGGGTCCTGTTTTTCGGCCCAAATAGATTGTATGGTTGCAGGTGTAGGTAGGGATTGTGGTCCTTCTACCTCGGGTACTTGATTGCTGGTTGGAGCTAGAGAGCATGGGACCGGTCTTTGGCTCGGGATGCTGTAGGAGTTGCTGTTTATTTTTAGCACTTTTTTTCAGTTGTATTTCATCAAGTTGTTTTGTTTACTGCTTTCCATAGATACATGAACCATTCTGCATCACTATTATATTAGACATTGCTTCTACTTCTAGCTCAGTTGTCGCATGCTGTTTATTGCTTCCGCTATTGATTATGTTATTTATTCCACTGCATACTTTACCAAATGAGGGCATAGTTTCCCCATGGACTCACCAAGGCCCTCGCTGCTATTTGGAAACCTCTGACGTTTAGGGAAACGCGCTTGAGGTCATGCGGCGAACCGGGTACGGGTCACCGGTTATGTGGCTCCAGATTCGGTTCGTTACATCCTTTTACCAAAATAAGGAGAAAACAATACTTTCTCATAAACAAATTTTAACACACACAAATACATCAATCATTCTATCAATATTATTTATAAAAAAATGTTTATCATATCCCTAGAAATAATGGTTCGTAAAAAAAATTTGATATGGAACCCCCAACCTAAATATTGGGATGTACATGCCCACAATGCCATCCACAAACATGGAAGAACACAATGAAAAATTTGGGGGCCCTAGAATCATTCCATATATATCAGAATCAATTGAATAATATGAACGGATGTTGGAAAAGATAAAACAAAACATACATCATGGAACTCACACACCACACACCAACCAACACAAAGGTCAGCCTATAGAGGAATATTAAACAAACTATCATTAAATGATCAATAAGGTTCAATAAGATAAGAACAATTAATCTGAAAACATATTTAAACTGCGATGCAATGACCAATGGAAATCCAGAAGTAGAATGATCACTTACATATAGTGATTAAGTGAAACTATAACAAAGACTAATTAACAATTGAAATTACTTGAATAAAGCGATGATACCAAAAATCCCATGGGATAAATACTTTGTTTTGATATAGGTTCATACACATAGAATTAAAAATAATTAGACATGGTGTGCATAAAAACCTATAGGACACACACATTACACAACATGAATTGGGGGTTCACAAAATAAAATCCACTGAAAAAATATATGCCGAAAAGGTATTATCTCAATTAAAAAATATGCTCGTTGACCTTTTCATGATGTGGAAAAGGTACATTTCATGAATACTTTTTATACTCGGCACTAGTTCATGACATCATCCTAGAAAAAATTTCATATTGTGTAACCTTTTCATGATGTTAATATTACCAAAATGAAGATTCTGTATAAGAATTTATAAAATTAACATCGGTCAACAAGGACCCCAAAAGAAATCTTGTCACTCCTTTTTGACATTAATACCTAGACACCATTAATTCAAAAAAACATAAATCCCTAGACATTATATCATTTTTTCCACTAAATTATCTTCATCTGAGGACGGACCAAACACACCCAAACAAAGAGGAAAAAAAGATGCATGAGAAATACCTAAATAATGGTAGTAATATGTTACATATAGTATGTTTATTTTTTTACCAAGTGGGTTAAAGATCAACATTATGTGGATTTTTTGACGTATAATGTGCATAGATTTCGAAATACTTTTGATTCTATAAACCCCACTAATATAATTGAATATTTAATTTTTTTAGAAAAACTAATTTAGTTAGTAATTTTGTTAGATATTGAAATTTTATCATAGGGTAATTAATGTTCTAAATTATGAATTCTTTTTAGAGTTATAATTGTAGGTTACATGGACCCAGTATATTTTATTTTTCTATGCACCGATTCAAAAATACTTTGCATTTATGGTTGTAGATCATGGTGTAGTGGGGTCACTCAAACACTCCCACATCATTGAGTGGAGCCATCTAGATGGATTCATGCAATATTTTAGCTATTTAAAACAAATCATCATTGCACTATTAATGGTTTATGGGTTACATTATATTATTCTTATTGGTAGACATACAATTAAATTTCCATAGTGTCATTCACATTACATTGAGTGTAGAGGCATGCTATCCCAATACAATATCTATTTGCAAAAATATCCCATATCATGATTTCAATTAGCTAATCAAATAGATTAAACAAATTTGTACTAAATAATAACTATCATATACATTACATTTTATAGGATATTAATTCAATAGTTAATATGTTTATTAACATTTATAATTTTTTTCATGATTCATATTAATATTAATGTTATTTAATTATTATCAAGAAAATATGAATGAATTGTACAAATTATAGATCCTTAGGAAGAGGAATTTATTAAGTAATATGTGGTTTACCCATATCTAATGGATCAAAGAGTCCATTTTCCTTTCATTTAGTAGAGTGTCTATAAAGATGATCCACAACTATATCCTAATCCAAATTCTCTGACAAAGGCTCCTAGGGATGATGATTTTACTATTTCCCCCCCCCCTAAGGATAATGCACATACACTATCATTACCATCAAATTGATAGAAACACAAGCATGTATGTGGGTAAAGGTGATGATAGAGGGGGTTACACTCGAGAGAAGTGTTAATGGATTTTGTTTCAACACATAGAATGGATTATACATAATAAATAGATGATATTTCACATTCAGGAGAGGTTTATATACCATATATGTATACTCATATATCTAATATATGTTCATCTTAGATATATCCAGCAGTAGGAATCTATATACCCTATATTATGTGTGACTTGGCTATGATATCAAAACTTCTATAGACCTTAGTCGACAATTCCATTGCCATTGACTTCCTTGATACCACATCATTTTCATCTATAGGAGATCATTTCATGATTATAAAATCATTTACATATGTATCCATATATCTTGATTGGAATTACTCTACTTAGTGGTATATGGAGGCCATGGCTACACCACATATTGAGCTTCTGACATTAGTATAGTTATGCATACCAGTATCATAACCACATCCATTTATGCCCATGGTTGAGGTAGGTGCACAATATGTGGAGGAAAGCACACCTATAGTTCTAACACCAGAATGGAAAACATGTTGTACATGGAGTGTATGTGAGGTTCATATGTTGGTTTGTGATACTGATGGGCATCGATGTTGATTTATTCTAGTGTTACACAATATACATACGTAAAAACCTATTTAGTGGGAAAATAAAATTATATTTTAAAATAAATATTTATATATAAATATTAATTTAAAACACTTCCATGTTTCTTCTTTCTTCTTGAGAAATATATTTTTTTTCTAGGCGCATTCCCTTTAATGTTCAATTCTTCCCTCAATAATTACATTGAATGTATTTAACAATTATTCAATATTATAATTTTTGAACAAATAAACAACTCATTCTAATAAATATTTAATTAACACTAACCAAAACCAATTGAATTATATTTAATGGAAACATGTTTTATTATACTTAACATTTTTATACCCATACATAACATAGTTTTATCCTTACATAACATATGTTTACACTTAAATTAAATTATAATTCCATTACATAACATTGATTTATCATAACTTATATGTATATTACCATTACATAACATTGTTTCATAGTTAATTAATAGTTATTTACAAATACATAACCTATGGATGTTTCTGTTTACCCTAACAGAACATTGTATTTCCCTTACATAACATTTGTTTACACTCAAATAAAATTAATTTACCCTTAACTAAATTTTTATTACACTTACACAACTTTTTAAACACTAACAAAACTTTTTCTAATCATAGATATATGTTTTTTTCCTTACTAAATTTTGTTACCATTACATAATTTCTATTTACCATAATAAAAAAATTTCTTACCCTAACATAACTTTTTTTACACTTATATAAATTTAGTTTAACATTGAATAAATTTTTCATACCATTAAATATCATTGTTTTACCCTTAAATAGTATTATATTACCATTACATAACATTTTTTTACCCTTACATATCATTAGTTCTCCCTTTTATAACTTTTACTTACCCATACATAACATTATTTTACCATCACTTATGTTTGTTCTTTGCATACATAACATTATTTTACACTTAATTTACTTATTTTTCCATTACATATCATAGTTTTACTTCAATTTAACTAATATTTTATATTATTTTATATTATCTTACTATTAAATAACATTGTTTTACCCACACATAACATCGGTTTCCCTTAATTTACTTTGTGTTACCCATACATAATTTCAGTATTACCTTACATATCACTACTATTCCCTAACATAACATTATTTTTCAACTATATAAAATTGTTTTACCATTACATAACTTTCATTTACCCTTATATAACATTTTTTAACATTACTTAATAATAATTTTCACTTACATGACTCTCATTTATCCTTAATTAACTTCTATTTATACATAGATGACTTTTATTTACCATTACATTACTATGTTTTATCCTTACCTAACTAATGTTTACCATTAGATTTAGCCAATAGGTAATTAACATTAGATCACCATTACATATGTTTGTTTCACCCTAAAATATGTTTATTTTATCCTTACAAAATGTTATTTTAACCTTACAAAGTTTTATTTTACCGTTACATAATTTTTGTTTACCCTTACATAAATTCTATTTAACATTACTTAAACTTGTATTACCCTTACATAACATTTTCTTACTCATACTCAACTTTTCATTATCCTTGATTTAATTTTATTTACCCTTAAAATACTTTTTTACCCTTATTTAACTTCAATTTACCATTAAATAACTTTTTTACCCATATTTAATATTAATTTTCCCTTTCATAGAAATATAGTAACCGTAATTAACTTTAGTTAACCCCCACATAATAGTTTTTACACTTACATAACATTATTTTACCCATAAATTAACATTATTATTCTCTTACATAACTTTTTTTGACCTTTAATTAAGCATTTTTCCCCTTACATAACCTATACATGTTTCTTTTCACCCATATATAACTTTGTTTTACTTACATAATATTATTTGACCCTTAACTTTAGCTTACCCTTACCAAATTTTATTTTACCCTTACATATCATTGTTTTAGCATTATTTTAATAAATTTATAGGTAAATAAATAATTATTTGTTTTTATTTGTTTATACATATATATATATATATATATATATATATATTTATTTAAATAAATGTATAATTGTATATGTTTTTAAGTATAAATACGTATATATAGAATTATATATATATATATATTCATTTTCTATTGTGGTGTGGTATGGTGGTTGAGGTTCCCAATAATTCTACAGGTTTATCGGGTGGCTTGGATTCAAATACCTGGAGGTGTGTGGTTTTCCCCAATTATATTGGGGGTTGTGTTTCATTAACCTCTGTAGTGGGTGTGATAATATAAGGACCCACACTCGATGGTTGGGGTAGTTTCAACTAGCGGTTTATTGTGGAAGAAGATACTGATGAGATAGTATCCAACACTTAGATGGACAACTGTGATTACATTCAATGTATGGGGGGACTACATGATCGAAGCCTGAAATAGCATGGATGACTTGGTGATGGATGGGGGAATATATCTGATCAAACAGCCATGATTAATAGATGGGAGATGGGGTGATGACTTATGTCTAGTTTTTTACTTAGTAACAGGTGATGATGGTGCCTGAAAGGCATTGGAAAGGTAGTAGTGGGTACTATACAGGCACTGGAGATGTAAGGAGGTTATTGATTTAGATGTTGTGATAGGAGAAAGTTGGTTTGTTGTACATGAATTAGGATAGAAAAACCCCCGAACCAAGGTGGGGGTGGTGGTCTCATGGTCATTTATGGTACAACCACGGAATCATGAGAGATGATGGTGGGTGTGGGTTGGAAATTCATGGAGGAACATGTTCGCAATTGATAAGAAGGTGAGGCCTAATCATGGGTGATAATGCCTCATCATTATGATTTTGTTGGAAGTTACATTTGGCACTACTTCGAGATGTAATGATGAAGGGTGGGGACATTGGGCCATAGTGGACTAGGCCTTATGGGTGGTTATTTTGGGTCGTTTAAGGCTAATTAAAGAAATATTGATGGATAGGCCATCATTTGGGGGCTATGACCAGGCAATTGGTCTTTGGGTGTGGTGTGGTGTGTCGGTTTCGTTGTACTTATACCCATACATACCATCAATATATATTATATTTATCCATAATTATATTAATTGATATATATATATATTGAAATTATAATTATCAAAAATATATATTTATATTTATAATTATATAATTATAATTACATAAATGTATATAATTGTAAAAAATATATTTAATATTATATAATTAGAAATATATTTATTTAGATAAATTTAATTATTTTTCTATATTTATAGTTAAATATGTAGCATCCCTAAACTAGGAGCCACGGGTTCCTCGAGTAGGGTTGGTCACATGACCAAAAGCACATCTTCCCCACTGTGAGAGGCTACTGACTAGTAGTGAGGGCCTTTTTAATATGTTCAAAGGGGAAACAATTTGCTCATAGTTAATAGGTAATACATAGTGTTAGAAAAAAAATATAACAAATAGTGGAATCATATAAATATACAAACTATATTAGAAGAAAATAAATAATCCGAACTGAATAAATAATAAGTTTCGAAGTTGATAAATAAAACTAGATACAAAATGATGTCATAATATGATGACCAGATTGATTGTGTGAATATTTATTTTCCTGTTAATTTACAATTCACATAGATATATCATAATTATTTATTTATTAGTTGAATGTATAAATATATTATTTATTTGGGTATTTATTAAATTTTAATTAGGGATAAAAGAATAATATTGTGTTTGGTGTTAAATATTGATTTTGAAGCTTGTAAAATTATATTTACCACTGTGATAGTTATCGCACATAGTGGAATAAAAAATATTATTATTTTAATACACATCATGGTTTATACATGGGTTTAATATTTCATTAAGGGAACTTTTCCAACTAATTAAAGTATAAACTCTAAACATAGGTCAATAAATAAACCCCATAATTAATTTATAAAGATAAAAAATCAATAATAATTTTGCACAATTAATTTCCCTCTACAATACCCCTCTTTCATCTCACATACATTAAATAATGAGAAGATTACTAAAATTTCTTCAACACCAAAGAAACATTAAGTGAACAATATTAACCATCCATGATGATAAATTCACTACACTAGAACCCAGTGATTCATCAGTGTAGTTCATAGGTCATAAGAGCATGTTAGGATCACTACTAGAAGTATTCTACACTTGTATACTACAAGAGAACCGATGTATTATATAAAATGGTTTCAAATTATTATCTTCATCTATGAAGAAATATATCAATAATGAGGTATTTTTTTACTTCTAGTTTAAAAATATTTTTTATAAATTTAATGTGAAAAAGATATCCTCTCTGTTCCAAAGTCCATTATTTTAAATATAATATTGTAAAATTCTCATTGACCATGATTTTTACATCCTGTACAATATATAAATGATCCATTGAAATCAACATTTATTGAGTTGGGCTCATCCTAGATAAGTGCATCCACTACACCTAGAAATGTAATTGGGTGTCATATGGGTAACATTTAAATTTATAATTATTTATTTCATTTTGATCATTAAGCATTTAAAAGATAAAATCCATTTATTGTTTTAATTATTTATTGATCCATCGATGAAATATGTTTTTAATTTTCATTTTTTCGCACTCATATTAACAATATCAGTGAATAATTAATGAAGATAATATATAAATAAATCATTCATAGTTTCTATGAATTATGGCTAGATAATACAATGCTACATGGTGGGTACAACATTGTTACATGTAGTGTATCTTTTTTAATTTATTAAGGAATAAAAACTGTATAAATAAGTGTTTTATCATAACTTGTTGGGTCACTTAAAATTATCATGGAAATATTATGAAATTTTATGGTTGACCTTACCATTTTACATCAAGAGGATTCACTGTTTATTGTCTTAATCTGACATGGAGAAAACTGTCAAAGAAATAAAAATTATGATTTCAAGATTGGGGAATGGAATCAATGGATCAAGGATCTCAAAGAGTATGGTTTAAAGGACCTACCTACCTAAATACCATTGAGTAATTTAATGATCCCATAAGTGGGTTATGATATCGGTCATATTAATATTTTCCACTAGAATTTATGAGAAACTATATATTTTGGGTCTAATGGTGTGGTTTTTTGTAGTTGATAAAACAATCAAAGACTAAATAAAATTAAATTCATTATGTCTCATATAAATTTTAATCTTGTATATCACTAATAATATTTTATCTTAATATTTTTGAATAATGGTAACTTTATCAACCACATTATTCCTATTATCAATTTTGAAGAATAATTGTCTCTTTACTGGAAGAAACATATAAGAATTATTTCAATTCCTATGGGCAGTGTTGTGCCATTAATGAAAATATTACATGTTAGAATCCTTACTTCCTAATCCTCCAGATAAAAAGGTGAGTGATGGGGTTTTTTTATCACTGATAAAATCATAAGTGATGTGTTCGATATTTAATGTTTCACACTTTAATCCATTTGTAATGAATTCATTAATTGACATGAGGACATTGATTCTTATTGAATACGCCAATATCTAAGTGGAATATATTAGGAGAGAGAAAGATAGGATTGGTTTGGGATATCCAATGTGGTGTTTCATAGAAAAATCTAGGAAGGTGCACTAGCTGTGCCTCACATAGTCAAACTCAGTAGCCATGTTGAGTTCTTAGAGGTTTTAGAGTTTAAACAACCTGGCTGACTAGGAACAGATTTAATTTTATCATTACTCACTTAGAGATAATCTGTATATATTATTAATTTCAATTTTAAAAACATTGAATATCCTCTCCTAGGGCTTTTTACACAACTTCACTAAGATTAAAAAGTCATGAAGCTTGAAAATTATTCCTTTCTTATAGAGAATAAATGGAAATTCCATGAAAATAGATATAAGTCCAAATATACCATTCAATTACCTTCTATTATGAGAAAGATCATGGGGAATCCTCTAGTGAATTCATTATCATGTGACAGGGGAACAATATTTTATCTATTTCTTAGGTCACAAGAAGGGCCACGAGAATAAAAATTACACTTAGAGCAATAAGCAAGGGTAAGCTTCTGGTGCATTCATTATCAAGTTCAATTTATCCATTTCAATTAATTGGGGATTAGATATAGCAAGTTATTATCACATATGTATTTAAATATAGGAATGAAATATATTGTGTACAATTTAACAAGGGGAGGATGATTTATGAATAGAAAATAAATATAAACATTTTTATGTGTCTATTAGAGACTACCACCTCCTATTGTCGATGGGATTGATATTTGTTCTAAAAGCTTGTTATTATGTGTCTATAGTTTCTAAAAACATAATTTTTTATCCAAAAATTATATTGATATATTTATTTAAAATTTTTGAACTAAATTTGTATTCTTATATAAATAAATCTTGTCTTATAGCAAGGAATATTTAAATAATGGGTTTTATTTGTTGGGTTACTCAAACCAATTAATGGAAATTGTTAATAAAAATAGCTTACATGAACCATACCACACTAAACTATGGAATTGCCAACTATGTCATGTAAATGAAAGGGAAATTGTCAAATTATAACAAGATAGAAATTTGGATTCATTATAATAACAAAATCTTGATGTATTTCAGGCATGATTACAACTAGAAATGAAAAAATCCCTATTTAAAGGGAAAGTTAAAAAGATCAAGGATATTATTTAGTTAGTTTATAAAAATGTTTGTAAATATTTTCTAGTTGAATCAAAGGGGTGGTTACTCATACTCAATAACTTCTACTAATTATTTTAGTAGATATGTATATTACCACTATATAAATTATATGTCATATCCATTTGATATATAAAAATAATAAAAGAATGATGTTGAGAACTGGTATGGGTATAATATTATGAATATATTCTCATACTATGGTTGAGGATATCTTAATCAATTATTTATAGAATATTTAATAGAGTTGGGGATTCAATCCCAACTCACAATTATTTATACACCACAATGGAATAGTTTATGTTAAAAGAGAAACCAAACCATGCTAGAAATGGTGAGATCAATGATTATTTATGTGAGTCTTCCATTATCCTTTCATGGATACACAATATATAAATATACACATATACTAATCTATGTTCCAACTAAAAAGAGAAATAATATTACATATGAACATTGTTTTAGAATAAATTTCATGTTGTCTAACTAATATGTGTGGCATTGTGAAAGATTTTTCAAGGCCTCTCTAGGAAATAAATTGGAACCTCAATTAAAAAAGTGTAACTTTATATGATTTCTCAAGGAAAAAAGGTATATTTCCTTTATGAACCCTTATAAAAAAGTTAATTAGGGTAAGTAATTTCACATTCCTTAGGATGTAAAACAAATCTTAATAATATAGTGGGAATGAGATGGTATTTTACGATGTCCATGATTAATATAAAATTATTTGGCACAATAGTAGATTCTACAAAGCCTCATGGATAAAGATGTTCTAGATACACAAGTACTGCATTGGAGTAGGAGGATGTTTAGAGAACATGAATGACATGGTTTTATAGTTACCAAGTATGGAGACTCGTTATTAGATGATAGAAATAATCCTATAATATATACGAGTGAAGTATGTGTTAGTGATATTTCTAATTGGAAGGAAGAGATGAATTTTGAAATGTATTTTATATACCAAAACTGAGTATATATTTTTGAAGATCCTCTAATTGATTCAAATTACATTGGTTTGAAATGGGTATTCAAGAATAAATTACACATATATGGACGTGTCCATATATATATGACATTGCTAGTTGCATAAGGGTTCAAACAATGTCATGGAATAGACAATGGTGAAACTGTCTCACAAGTTCCTATGTTGAAATCATTCAGAATTATAATTTCCAATATATATTTTAATAATTATTTTTTATTTGAAATGGAAGTCAAAACATCATTCCTTAACTAATCCTTAGGTAGATTTCTATATGTCACTACCTGATGGGTTTGTGACTCTAAATAATGCTAACAAGGTATACATTTGGAAAAGATGCATTTATGTATTAATTTAACAATCGAGGTCATAGAACATTCCATTTTATAAATACGTAATAGAAATTGGTTTTATAAAGAATTAACATGATCCTTGTGTAATTAAGAGGTTTAGTGGGAGTGTGGTTGTATTATTAATATTTTATATTGATGACATAATATATTTTGAAAATAGAAAACATGTATTATAGTATGTTACTTATTTGTTAGATACTCGATTTTCCATGAAGTACATAGGTGAATAAATATATATTATTTGGGTCAAGATCCATGCATTTGGTCATTATATGTAATAGTACATATATTTACAAGATAATGAAGTAATTTACTATTGAATAATATATGAATTGATTTTTTATAGTGTAACATGAGATTTATCTTTCCAAGAAAGTGTGTCCTAGTCCACAAGAGGAAATTATAAAGATGGGAAAGATTCTTTATGCATAAGATATTGGTACATGCATGTATGTAATGTTATACAATAGGATAGATATCACTTATGTCATATCTGTGGTATGAAAATATCATGTTGAAATAGGTTACTATTTTTGGATGGAATTCAAAAGTTTCCTCATGTATTTGTGATGAACTAATGATGTGTTTATTTTCTATAGAGGAGATAATGAACTAGTTATTAAAAGATATGAAAATTATAGTTTCCAAACATAATTATATGGTCTAAAATTTTATTCTGGATATATCAATACACTTAGTGATGGTTTTGTGATTTGTAAGACCTCAAAAAAAGAAATAGTCAAAGATTATATAGAAAAGTCAGAGTATCTTGTGACTTCCAAGGTGTCTAACTAATTAGTTAGGATATGAAAATGTATCCAATAGTATTACATATGACAAAAAATATAATACATGATCATATTGTATTAGAATAATACTACAGAGGTGGATCTTGCAAAGGAGTGAACATCACATCAGCTGATGAAGAACATACTTCATAAGTATCATACCAATAGGGTTTTTTATCAAATAAGTGAAGTTGCAATGAGTATAGTCTCCATAGAAGACATCATGGAAGGACCCTTTACAAGATTCTAAACCCAATATATACATGATCTTCATGTGTGTTTTAATGGATATAAATTCATTTAATGTCGGATCTAGTCTAAGTGGGAGCCTGTTGGAGTTGTTGTTTTAGAACCAACTATATGTACTTTATATTACATGTTTATTTGAATAAGTGAATATTAATTAAAAATATTATTATATATTATTCATTTTTATCACTACGTTAATATAGTAATGTCCTGGAGTATCTATCACATTGAAAAGGGCATAACAGTTACCCTCCTTTATGTGAACCTTAATATCTAATTATTATATTCTTAAACCTAGTTCTACTGTTGGATAAAATCTATGATGGGGAATATAGTATTCTATTTTTCAGTGTGAGCACACGTAATTAAATGATACTTTAACTCTTTAAGCTCACACTTTTTGATCTCCAAGACCGGCAATTATGTGAATTGATCTGTCAGTAGAAATTCCACATGTTTTATGTGTCCTCGAGTATTTCTATATTTGAGTGTTTTTAGTGTTATTTAGACTTTTGATTATTATTTTGAATTCAATTTATTTACCACACAGATAGATTTACTATGAAAAATTATGAAAGATTCAATTTTCTTTTATTAGTGTATGTTGGGTGTGTCTCTAATGACATGTTATTTATGAAAATGTGTAGGAAGGATTTTTCACTACCATATTAATGGAAATCGATATGTCTACTATTTAATGAAAAAAATTGTTGTATTTAATTCCATGACCAAGGTGTAATGAAAAGTTTATTTTAGATGGCTAATGAATGACATGTAAAGAAGATGCATATATTACATGGGTGTGTAACCTACATGATGAGATATTGTGACACATGTATTATATTATAGAGTTAGTGCTCATATGTGGTTGTTGACTTTACATCATTAACATATTTATATTGGGTTCTAAGGCTAGTTTCTAGAAAATAATCTTTTATTTTAGGAAAACCCTCCTAATTCCAATGATAATGAAGCCCATAGGGTCCCATGTTATCTTTTTTCCATTGATCAAAAGATTATAATATTTTAATATCAAAATTAGATTAATTATTATTCTCAAGACCGAGGAAAACTTTTATTCAGGATTAACAATCACATAAATTAAATAAAAAAAATTTCTCAATGTAATTTTTATGTAACACAGAAACATAATATTTATTTATATATTTATTTAGTGAATAAATAGTTAGTTTATTTATGTATTCAATAAATGTCGAGGGGGTCTAGTGGTCTAAAATTGTGTTTGATGATAATTATTAATATGAAAATTATTGAAATGATATTTATCATTATTATAGTTATCGAATGCCATGGAATACATGTAATATTATTATTTTAATTCATGAAATGGGGTTTTAAATGAGTTTTAAAATTTATTATGACCACTTTTTCGATTAATTAAACTAAAACCCTTACTATATGTCCATAAATAGAAGTTCAATTCATTATAAGAGATGTTGAAATCAATAATTATTACACACAATAAATTGCCATATATAATCATCCTCTTCCTTATCATATCCTCTCAATAATGAGAAGATCCAAAGAAATTATTCAATACTAATTTAATATGAAATGATCAAGAAGAACAATGCAATACAATTAATCAATCAAGATAGCACTCGATGATTCATTGATGTTTTTTAGAGGTCGTATTTGTATGTTTGGATCCCCTATAGATGTATTGAACACTTGGATCTGATAATCACAACGATTTATTACTACAAAAGTTTTTAAACAATCAACATATACTACATACAAGGATATAAAGAATGAGGTATTATACCCTTTTATTTAATTAATTTAATTATAAATTTATTATAAAAAATATATCCTCTTAGTTTTAGTATTCATTATTATCAATATTCGATTGTAAAAAAAATTCAAGACATTTTAATCATGTAAAATATGTGAATGATCCATATAATATTTTTTGATTCGGAATTATCTTCTATAAGAACTTATTCTACACCCATAACCATCAAAATAATTACGGGTCTGTGTTTTATAAGGTAGATATATCCATGGATCCAGAGAAAGTGGAGGTTGTGATGTCCTGGACGTGTCCCCAAAACATGTTCAATATGAAAATATTATTGGTTTTTTCTTAATGGTACTGTCATTTTATCGGTGGCTTATCACATCAATCATCACCAATGACTATACTAAAGGAGAAGAGAGTGATGTTTCAGTTTACATATTAGAATGAAGAGGTTTTTATTTATCATAGTATGAGGTTTAATAATACTCGAGTATTGATACATCATGATCCAGAGGTTGGCTATGTTCTTTACAATGATGTATCAGACAATAGTATAGGGGTAGTGATGATTTAAAGGGATTATATAGTGTCTTATAGGTCATGCCCACTGTGTCCCCATGAGTGGAACAACCCTGAAAAGGACTTGAATTTGGAAGCCTTGGTCCATGTTCAATACTATTTGAGAGAACATCTCTTATATAATATATTATTATTCTAAAATAACCACAAGAGCCTCTATCATGACCCGTCCCCCGAGGCCCGTTCCGCGACTACCCCAATCCTACCTTTCGTAGGCCAGGGGATGGCGACTATCACCAAAGGCGTAATTCCCTAAAATTAGGAAGTCATTGCATTTATAACCTGTAAACACAAACAACTGAGCACATATCTGGATACAAAACACTAAGTAAAACTGTATAAGAATAGAATGTTGAAAATTAAAAGGGTCTAGAAATAAAATCCAAACTGTAAAGTACAAGGAATTGAAAGTACAAGTACAACTAAAGAAAAAAAACAGCCGTTGGATTGTCCTCGGGGGTTCCTACCTATAGGGTAGGTAAAGATCACCTCCAAAGCACTCCGCATACATTTGTCTCCTCTATTTACCAACATGTCGTATGGTCTACCTTCGGGTACCGCCCAGTCCTGGTACTTTTAGCCTCAGTCAGCATTGTCCATCATCTACAACCAACACAACAAAGTGCTGTCATAGCCCGTGTATGGGTGAGTATAATGATACTCATTAGGGACCCCAAGACCCTCAAGGTCTCACAAAATTTTCCAAGGATAATCCACAAAGTAAGAAATCAACAGATAACCCTACATAGTTATATGCCCATACATATACCGAAGTTATTATGTAATCTGTCTCAATCATGAGGAAAACACAAAAGTAATAACATAGCTCAACCGAGATTTTATTATAGGGGTAGTATCAAGTAATATCTCTAACACATTATCAAAACCTTGGCTTCTAGAGAACTCCTCCTCTATCAAGTATAGTGGGCCCGCCACGTCACACAGAGGTGCTTCCCACTATCCTTGGACAGCTTAGGTACTCCTCCTCTAGAGTACTGTGGGTCTGCTGCGTCACACAAAGGTGCTCCCCACCACGGGTCTGCCACCACACCAAGGCACTCCCCCTCGTAGCCTACTGAGGTACTCCTCCTATCAAGAATCGTGGGTCTGCCACATCACCATGTGCGCTCCTCCACCATGGGTCTGCCGCCACAACCTCGCAATGCCCACTGGGCTAATAGTGTCTCTCTGAGTCAAATGGTCAGTAGTCGTTAGGACTCAGCCAGCAACTAGGTCTCTGTACTCCAGTCGTTCGTCGCCGGAATGATCTGCTCCATGAGATACTAGTCGATACTCCAACTTACATGAAGTCCCATGAAGAAATACCTCAAAGGTTCGTCACATCATAGGGGTCTCAGCGCAATAGATGGCGCATCAATCGGATGCTCGGTCTATCAGTTATTAGCCTTTTAGTCCCGGGGGCCTAGTTGGATTTGTGCACGATCCAACCTGACGCATCTCAACTATACCCTAATCTCTAGTAGGGTATACTCAAAGGGACCATCATGCTCGATGATTACCAGGGCCACTGACGGTTCATCCAATGGATGTCCAGTGCCAATGATATGACCAAAAGAATATAAAGGGTCATACTGGGCCCGGGTCAGGTCTGACCCAGTTGGACCAACCCAGTCTGGGTTGACCCAGTTTGACCTGTTGGGTTTGACCTGGCCCATTTGGCAGGCAAGCCTATTGGGTTCATCCCGGCTTGCTGGGCCTAGCCCAGTAGGCCGCGAGGGGATGTAGAGGGTCGTGAGGGTGCAGATCGGTCGTGAGGGCGTGGACCAATCGTGACTCGGTGCAAGGGTGGTTCAGCCCAGAGGGCACCGTGATGGGGCATCATGGCCTGGAGGGCACCAAAAGGGTGGTTCGGCCATGTGGGTGCCGTGAGGGGGTGCTGATCGGGGTGGCCTGGCCTGGAAGTCATGGAGCGGCTCAGGGCGGCTCGGCCCGGAGGTGGTGTCGACCGCCGTTCTTGTGCTCCTCCACGTAGGTTTTCATCCTTATCCATCACAAAGAACACCAAAGTAGATCGGCAGAGGGGTCGGGCCATGTTATTTTCCCCGCACCCTCCGCATTTAGAGTGTTTTCAAATGTATTTACTTTATTCATGAACCAAGAACGAGGATAATAATCGAAAAGATTCAAGAATTCCATAATAACCCCCTAAAACTTCCCGCAAAAATTTATTCCCAACCCACAAGGAAAACATTCTTGAATCAACTTTATAATAAGTTGATCCATGTTCTTTTTTTTAGAAGGAAAGAATCATTGGAATAAAATCATACTTAATTAAAAACCCTACCTAGGGTTTATATGTTGACGGTGTCATGAAGGAGAAGATGGAGTTGTCATCATTCATCATGTCTTCCACAGTCCTCTAATTCTAAGCTCATGCATCAGTTTTTTTGACGATGATGAGAAGATAAAGTCAGTCTTCGAAGATGTCCCATGTCAGTTTCCTCCGCAAGATGTTTCCATGGAAGAATTCGAAGGAGTTCGTTCTTCATCAGTGAAGCGTTCTTCATCGAGAGAATGTTCTTCTTTGGAAAACATTTTTTCTCCCATTTGTGCATTGGAAGAATTAATGTGGAGGAAGATCAAGAGGATCCTCCACATTAATGTGGGAGTTGAGAGGTTTTCCTCTCCCCCCCACCCATTAATTGGGGGTCAGGTGGTTCCCATTCCCAAATTCAAATTGGGTGGTTTTGAGAACTTGGGTGGTCCCCACCACAATTAAACATGAAGAGGAGGCTTAGGCCTTGGGTTGTCCCCACCACCATAACCTATCTTGGAGGTTAAGCTATGGTGGACCCCACCTTCAACATCTACATGGGTGGTTATAAAAGATAAAAATAAAATAAAACAAGTGTTTTATTTATTTTATTATTTCCACGAAAATCCCAAAAACTAACTTTCACCCTTGACCAACTGTCGTTGAGGTGAAATTCTTCATATGTGAATACCGGCGCTGCGAGTTCAACGATGTCCCCAGATTTCAATTCTAAGCACTGGTTCAAAATTTATAAAAACCCGCTCAAATATTCACTGAACGTACCCAAACAAAACTTCATAAATTTATTCTAGGCACACCAGGCCATGGAATCATGTGCCGTCAATTATCATGGACTCGTAAAATTCCCATATATTTAAAAACATTACATGGAAATTTAGGGTCTTTACATTCTACCCATCTCAAGGTTTTATATCCCCGTAATCCATAACTCATAACTAAGGGAACAAGTGGGGGTACTGAGCACACATCTGAGCCTCCCGCTCCCATGTTCTCTCCTGGAGGTTCTTGTACTGCCAGTGAATGCGCACCAGAGGTATAGACCATCCATGAAGGACCTCATCCTATCAATCCTCAATCTCCACTGGAACATCTGTAAAAGTCTCCCCTTCGTCAACATCCAGCTCTCCATGGACGATGATTTGGGAAGGGTCGTGCACGTATCTCCTTAGCTAGGATACGTAGAAGATGTCATTCACCCAGTGCAACTGAGGTGGAAGAGCTAAACGGTATGCCACCTCGCCAACTCTGCTGAGGACCTGAAAAGGTCTGATGAACCTTGAAGATAACTTTCCACCTCAACCAAATCTCATCAAACCTCATCGAGGTGAGACCCATAGAAAAATGTGATCTCCATCCTCAAACATTATTGGTCTCTGTCTCTTATCGACATACAACTTTTTCCTGCTTTGTGCAGTCTTCATCTACTCCTAGATGATCTGCACCTTCTCTTTGGTAGCCCATACCATCTCTGGTCCCACTAGTGCTGACTCCCCTAGGTCTATCCAGCACAAAGGTGATCTGCATGGTCACCCACAGAATGCCTCGAAAGGTTCCATCCCAATGGTTGAGTGATAGTTGTTATTGTATGAAAACTCCACCAAGGGAAAGTGATCCTCCCATCTACGACTGAAGTCAATGAAAAAAGCATGCATCATGTCCTCGAGGTTCTGAATGGTCCACTTGGTCTGGCCATCCATATGAGGATGGAAGGCGGTGATCAAATGAAGCTGCATCCTGAAATCCTCTTGTAACCCCTTCCATAGCTACGAAGTAAACCGTTTATCATGATTGGAGACAATCGATGAGGGTACTCCATGTAGACACACAATCTCCTATACATAGAGGCATTCCAATCTTTCTACTGAACCCTGCTCTCTGATCAGTAGGAAGTGGGATGAATTGAAGAGTCGGTCGATGATTAACCAAATAGAGTCATGTCCTCCGGATGTACGTGGAAGTCCTGTCACAAAGTCCATGGATATTCCATCCCACTTACACTCTGGGACCTCTAAAGGCAGATCCAAGCCTGTCGGTAACTATTTCTCCACCTTCACTTGCTGACAAGTGGGGCATCGAGAGACAAACTCTCCAACTGATTTCTTCATTCCCGACCACCAGTGTTGTCGTTGAAGGTTATATTACATCTTCACCACTATTGGATGTACCTCTAGATGGGATGTGTGAAACTCCCTCAACACTTCCTCCTTAAGTGACACTAGAACCATGGTACGTCCTCTAAAGAGGATGATGTGCCCCCTCCTTTATAAAATGCATCAGGTTCCTGCAATGTGGATATTTAAGAACATCGTGCCTCATAGTCAGTGTCCCCACGTTGTGCCTCCCTGACTCACTGAAGAAGTGGGGGAGTGACAGTAAGAGACTGAAGGAAAGCTGCTCCATCTCTATCCATAAAGGATATCTACAAAGCAGCCAGTTGCTCCATCGCTTCGCCTGGCAGTTGTATACATGTCCTCTTATTGAGTGTATCTGGAACAAAGTTCCCCTTCCCAATAGTATAGACTTTATTCAAGTCATAGTCATGGAGGAACTCAAGACAACATTGTTGTCTCAGGTTCAGGTCCTTCTGGGAGAAGATATACTTGAGACTCTTGTGATCAGAGTACAACATAAAATGTTCGCCCATCAGATAGTGACGCCACATCTTCAAGGCGAATAATGCTACTGCTAACTCCAGGTCATGGGTTGCGTAGTTCTTATCATGTTGTCTCAGCTGCTGAGAACCATAAGCGATCACTTCTCTCTCTTGCATAAAGACACATTCATTCTTGTCCCCGATGCATCATAGTAGACTACATACCCTATGCCTTCCTCTGGAAGCCTCAAGATGGGGGCACTAGTCAGCCACTACCTCAGCTCCTGAAAGCTCTGCAGTCATCTCTCCAACCACACAAAGGGTTTCCCCTTCTTTTTCAAGGATGATAGTGGTGCTACGACTCTGAAGAAATCTGGCGCAAATCTCTGGTAGTATCCACCCAAACCTAGGAAACTTCGTGCCTCCGTCACACTCCTGGGTGGCTCCCAAGCAAGTACCACCTCATTCTTCCTTGGATACACTGAAACTCCATCCTCCAAGATTAAATGTCCCAGAAAGTGAACCAATCAGACCTAGAGCTGTCACTTTGAGATCTTAAAATAATTTTGGTGCTCTCAAAGTGTATCTAGTACAACTTGCAAATGAGAGGCATGCTCCTCATCAGAAGTCGAGTAGATCATAATGTAGTCGATGAAGACTATAACAAAGAGATCAAGGTATGGATGAAAGATCCAGTTCATGAGACCCATGAACACCACTGGATCATTGCTTACACTGAATGGCATAACCAAGAACTCATAATGGCCAAACCAACATCTGAATTCCATCTTCTGCACACCCTCGTCTCGTACTCTGAGCTGGTGGTAGAATGATCTTAGGTCTATCTTCGAGAACCATCGTACTCCTTTCAGCTGACTAAAGATGTCGTCAATCCTTGGGAGTGGGTACTGGTTCTTAACAGTCACCTGGTTCAGGCACCGATAGTCAACACAAAGCCTCAAACTCATATACGCTATCTTGGCGAACAGAATCAGGGTTTCCCAGGGAGAAACACTAGGATGGATGAATCCCTTCCCCTGCGAGTCCTCTAGTTGTACCTGCTGCTCATGAAGCTCTGTGGGAGCCATACGATACACTGGTGTAGATATCAGTGTCATCCCGGGGTACAAGTCAATGTAAAATTCCACCTCTCTACGAGGAGGTAGACCTGGGAGATCATCAAGGAAAACATCTGTATATTAGTCCACCACAACAGGATTAGTCGGACTCTCAATATCCACAACTCTGAGTGTAAGGCTAGCCAACTGATGAGTGATCGACTGCACTCTCCTCCGAGAAATTCAATCCTATGATGCAAAGTCTCCCTTCTCTCCGGTGAAGGTAAACCCGATCCCATCCATGCAGACACACTACACTTTGCGCCTAATACAGTCAATCTGAGCATGGACTATAGATAACAAATCCATACCCAAGATGATGTCGTAATGCCTCAACACCACTACTAGGGGACCCCAACTGAAGCACTTGCCTCTTAGTGTAAGCTTGCACTGCCGGCACAAGTGCGTAATCATCGAATCTTCTCCCATAGGAGTCTCTAGCCATATGGATCAAACCAACGACTCCATCGGAATCTCCGATCTCTAAACGAGGGTAGTGGCAATGATAGAGTGATTGGCACCTGTGTCTATAAGTACTGTAGCTATAGAAAAGTAGTTGTAGATCGTACCTCAAATCATATCTGGAGTTCCATGATCGTAAGACTCAGCTTCCTGGAGATGAGCTCTCCCCTATCCACCTTCTCCATCCGGTCGGGGTGGACCTCCTAGTGCTGGTGGGGTTAACACATCGAATCGTCTCCCACTACCAACTTCATGACCATCTCATCTTCCATGTCTGCCTACTCCCTGGGGACCTCCTTGATGGAATATCTGTCTCTACCTAGGCAGTTCTTCAACCATCTGATGCTCATCCGAACGGCAGGTCGGATGGTCATGAGCCATGTGACCCTGAACACCGCATGCGTAACATTTCCCATTCCTTGAATGTCTGTCTCCACTTCGGGTTCCCCGCACAAACGATCCTGAGTCAAGTGGTCATCCACCTGTAGGTATGGTCCTCTAGGACTTCTATGACATCTATCTGCTACCAACTATAGAAGAATCTGCTACATGTCGACTGGTGGTGGATCTCACTGCTGGAGACTGTTCAGTAAGAAACTCTCCACTAGGAGGGGTCTCTCTAACAACCACGCCTGGGTTGAGATGCTGAGTGAGATCACCGAATCCCTGATCTATTTTAACCAATTTATATTATTCAAACTCAAATGGTTTCAATTTTTTGTGAACTTGTACTCAAGGATAATTCTCCCATGCACTATAGAGAACCTATCCAAGAACACTCTCTATAATAGAGAGCGGTCATCCTAAACCAGCCCTCTTGATTATAGTGATATCATGAATAATCCTTCTTGGATGAAATTATCATCGAGATTAAGGATGAACGACACAAGTGTTATGATCTACCTGGAAATCACACATGATTACTATGATGATTCATTGAGGATTAAAGTTCTTATATAGATCACCACTAAAGGGAATTTACAGTTGAATCTCGAGACATAATGAATGTATGACATATAGATATTTTTTCATTCATCAATAATAAAATAATTCATTACAAGACAATTTAATGACTACTTATATTAACTATAAATCACAATGTGATGATTCTACAATTTTTTCTGGCATTCTCATTACAATAATTCATTGAGTTAATTTTTTTGGTCAAAACATTCTTCGTCAATATACATCATAGATCATTCAGTAATTGTGACTAATGTTTGAGTTAGGAATACCCACATGGAGGTTCCTCTTCACCCAAATCCTTTAGAGAAGAAACCACATAATGTATGGAAACTCACCTCAGATCACTAAGGATCGGTCATGGGAATTCTATGTTCATTCCCAAATGAATGGGCTTCAAAACACCTTGAAATAGAAACTCTGGTTTCCTCATGTACAAGAGGATTTAGAGATATATGAAAAACATTTATCCTAGAACATGTTTTATAGACATTATTCTAGAAGAAAATTCATGATTTGAATGATTCATTCACATTATAAATGGACCAAGTTTAAGACTTGATGTTAAATACATCACCTAGATAAAAAAACATAGAATTAAATCAAATCAAGTACTAGATGTTAATGGTTTGAATTCTCTAGGAAGTATTCCCTAAATCAAACCCCTCATCTATTCACATCATGAATATAAGGTTTGGGTCATGAATTTAACCCTGTGAACCAGCCTTACTCAATCTTCAAATCACTATTCTGGACTCAAACTTCTTACTCAAATTGTGATCCACTATTGATGTTAAGAATTAATTCTCCTTCCATATGTCTGTTCCAAAACATCTTTGAATAAAATAAATTCTTACACGAAGTAGCACAAGATTTGAAATCATTTAATGGAATGAAAATGAATGATATGGTCCCTTATAAGAAAATTGGTTCATTTTACTAGAATGGATGTGGTCAACTCCTTGTCCTTTGATCCCAACCACCATGGAAGGTGTGAACACATGATGGCCCATAATTTTTTAGGATAATATTGCCTCCTATGGTTATAAATATGGATTCTAGGATGTTTATGGTTCCCAGATGGTTGTTAATGATGGAATAATACAACATTTACTACTAAAGATTCATGCTTATTTAGTGATACCATTAACCTCCTCTAAAATAAGCAATGAAAGAGGTGCATTTAACAGTGCTAACTAAAAGTGCTAAAAAAGATTACCTTTATAAGAACTGATAAAAGAAAACAAAATTTCCATGATTGTTTATGAATTAATAGAGGATTACCATTTATTACCACTACCAAAATAAGTTCTTTAAGAGGCATCTAAAATAACATTGGAATATACTTTAGTGACCATGAAGTGATCGCTTTTAGTAGTCGTAATTTCCTTGTCGCTAAAGCCTCTTCGCAACCACTTTTGGTGGTCTCTAAATGTACCCATCCAAAATGTGTGTATATCAGTGTGGGGAATAATCATGGGATGATTAGGGATGTGAAGGAAACCATGGGTGATGAGGAAGGACCACTATACCATCCCCTGTTGGACATGGCTAATGCATGGCTGCTAAAGGGATATGAGATGTGTGGGTCGTTCAAGGCATAGTGGATAGAAATTAGGGCATAGACAGGTTGGATTTCCCTATTTTTTAGAGTAATCTAGGTGTGGACAGGCCATGTAGGGGTGTCTAACGATGATAGGGACAATGGAGGGTGTGACGAAGGGTGGTGACAATATGTTTCAATGGTAAACCCTTAAAAAAGATGATAGAGTTGGGAAAAACCCATCTAATTTTTTCAAAATATTGATGGATTCTATTTTTTATCGCTAATAAAACCTTTAGCGACTACCAATTGAAGCTCTTAATGTTGTCTACATCCCATAATCATAAAACCCTATATCTTTGTGATTTTTTAACCCTTATAAAGAGAAACCATTGTTAGTGCTTTTCTTAGTAATGATAAAGGCATGCCCTTCACAAAAAATATTTATATTATTAAATATAATATATTAATATATAAATATATTTATATTTATAAAAATAAAATATATTTTCATAAATATAATTTATATAATACTATATACGTATTTACCCTAAATATATATTATATTTAGTTAAAATAGTTTATTAAATAGTTGAAAACTAATATTAATTAAAAATTTTATTATTAGTATTGAGTAGTAAATATTTAATAATAATTTAGTGATATAAAATGTTAATAAATTAATTAATATCTTTAGATAAATTGAAAATATACTTTTAACTATAATTTTTCATAACTTTTGTTTTGAGTGTCGGTTTGGAATCAACAATATTTAAAATTAAAACCTATGAAAGGATCTCTGAATTCTAAACCTAGGGGGAACTCAATAACTATTTTTGAGATTGAAAAATACCTGAAAATCCTCCAAAATTAAGATTTTTATTTTGATACCCCAATTTTCAAACATTTGATAGAATTTCAGTTTCATTTATTAAGGTCTTCTAATGTTTTTTTGGGGAAGACCAAATTTATTCCTGGGTCATACAATCATATGAATATTATGGTGCTGATATTTTACCATTTTCATAATATAATTTTATTAGAAAATTTAAATATAAATATATATACATATTTTAATATATTTACATATAAAAATTTACTTGTATAAATATATATTTAAAAATATTTACATATGAACTAAATTTTTAAATATATAATCCAAATGGAACTAAAAATTTATTATCCATTTTATTTAAAATAAAATTTCATCCATTTTATTTACCTTATAAAAATTTTAGAATATATATATATATACTTATACATATGTATATAAATTATATATATATATATATAACTATATATGTCTACGTATGTGTTTGTTTCAACACTAGTAAATAAATATTTATTTAATTAATTAATTATAAATTATAATATATGTAAATAAATTTAATATATATTTACACATATAAACATTCATAAACAGTAACTTGCTAATATTATATATATATATATACTCTTAATTATGTTTTATATAACAAAAAAATATTTTTTAAAATATTATATAAATTTTGTAAATCATTTATAATTCCATATATTCTACTATAGTTAATTATAATTATATGTGTAATTGTAATTACACACATATATATATATATAAATTATAGAATTAAATTATACGAATTCTATAGATTAATATATACATATATAAATATATGTGTATGTAGTATGTGTGTGTGTGCACATGAAATATGAATAGAAATATAAATATAAATATTTGATCACTTATGTTAAATATAAATATATGTTTGTGTGTCTGTCTATTCATAAATATGTGCGCGTGTGTGTGTAGGAGTGTGACTATATTGTGTGTGTGGAATTCATATAAATTATTTATATAAATACATCATAACATATGAAATATATATGTTTATAAATGTTAATAAACATAAATATGATAAATTTATTTAAATGAATTATAGATATATTATATATAAAAATATTTACAATAAATATTACATTTTATAAATACACTATAAAAATTTATTTTCTAATGTATAATTATATGTAAATATATTAAAATATTTTTTTAAATATTTAAAATATTTTTTAAATGTATTTAGAAGTAATAATAAAATTTTATATAGATAAATTAATAAATATATAAATAAAAAAGAATTATATATACATATAAATAAGAACGGTTCAAACCATGGATTTGGATACCAAATCCTATGGAATTTGAAAATCTTATAAAAAAACAAAGGCACAAAAACAAAAGTATTTGGAGTTGCAAGTTAAAACCAAAAACATGATCAGGAAAATACCACATATAAATATTTAAATAATTTGAGAATTCATAAAATAATGAGGAAATATGGATGCTGCAAAGGAAAAGGTGTTCGGTTGAAATGAAGAGGTATGAGTTTCGAATCTAGGTTATATGAGGTAAAATAGGGGATAAACGCTAATAATAGTGGGTGGAATTAGAACATGGTTAAAGGGATGAAAAGGAATTGATAAATAGTGGGTGGTGTGATAATAAAGGGGTGGGGTGCTCGAAATATCATTGATAAGGGGGTACGTATGCTTATAATAGAAGAATAATTTTATTTTAATTTTGAGTTTTATCATCACTAATAATGTACCCTTATGGATGCTCAAAAAATATCTAATAAGGTTAGCTGTAATTGGTGCTAAGAAAGTGATGATAATGGATATTTTTATATTATTTATTAGTTCTTTTCCTAACATTTATAAAAGCTCTGGAATTTTATGAGGGATTAGATCATCCAAACTTTTTTACCTCACTTAAGAGAAATATATACCACTTTTAAAATAATTATATGTTGTTATTATTGAAAATATGATGATAAGGAGGGTGTTGAACATGATCAAGTTATGTACTACCACTACAAAAAAATGTATTTTTTGGTGGTTTTTTTCTTAGTAGTGGTTATAACGCCCTATAATTTTCACTAATATAAATTTTTAGGATCAAATTACTCCATTCATATTTTTTCTAGGTACAACCCATTTTTGTAAATGCTGGTTCACTAGACCCAACATGAAAATCACTTTTCTATTACTAAATAATTTATACAAAGATTCGTGTATGATGAATTCTTACTATAATTATGTAAATGCTTCTATGTACACTATTTACATGGTAATGTCTTTAGATAATTTATCGTACCAATAGGTTATAGTAGTTCCAAGCTATAACGAAACCCTCAATATACAATGTCATTAATATTTATCATATATCCTATTGTCTTGATATATCCTACTAAATGGACACATATAGTATCTAACTATCATTTTATGTGGGATCAGAAGAATCGAGACTTCTTATCATTGAGTTTTCGAATGATTATCTCAAGTGGAGGAGATCATGAGGACATACCTGCTAATAAAGAAAAGACATGTTTTAGGAGTTATTGATAGTTATTATTAGTGGACACATGTATTCATATTTCAAAATGAGATAATTATTGGGCTATATTATTTGATTATGTACATTAATGAATGACGAAAACCATGATATTTTGGTATTGGAGAGTTGTATTATGTTGAGTGCATCATTGGTGGTATGACACTGATTGAATTATCGATATATATTTTTTTCACATCTGAAAGGATGCGACATATTGGGACCAGTTGACCAAGATGGTAGTACCTTTATTGAATTGATTTTCATACTAATTAAAATTATGTCCATCTATTAAGGTCAATGAACAATAATGTAAGAAAGGTTAATGAAATGAAGTGGTTGTTCTTATTTTTGAGATATTATGAGAATAAAAGATTATATTACTTAGTACGTATTCTTAGGAGGTTATCGTTTATATGAAGATATTTTATCTACAGAGCAACATTTATGTGTTCATTAACCCCTATCACAGCCAATGAATAGTAATAAGTGGTATCGAGGTAAATAACTAGAGGGTCACATACTAAGTTTATTTAAGATTATGGCCTATTATAAGTGAATAAGAGTTTATGACATGGTGGGCCCATCCACAGGGTTCAGGTTATGCCTGATTTTGAACAATAACTGATAAATAAATTAATTCAATATTATTAGAGTTTAGAGGAAATATGCTTTGAATATATTTTCTCATTGTATTCATAAGTAATAAGGTGAAAATAAAATAAATATTTTTTTAAATTAATATTATTATTCATGGTTTTTTAAGTATTCCAAGTTTTATCATGTGACTTATATTAAATAGAAGACTTTGAAAAGTTTAAATGATATTTATTACACAACTATTAAGTAAGTTATTTTCATTAAGGGTTTATTTTGAATCTTTATGTTACCCAGGGTCCTAGGTGTAATTTTTGAGATTTAAAATATAATTATATAATTCTGGATAATACCAAAGGATAATATATAATATAAACAAGAAGAGAATCTATATTAATGAAATCATGGGAAATGATACAAATGAGCACTAGATCAAATTTCCCTCAATCAGTAACCAATCAAGCCATCAAATGGATTATTGGATCTACCCTAAAAATTCCTAATGTGTGAAGTACCTAGCCATATAATAGTATACCAAATCAAAAACTAGATTCTATAATTTTCTCAAGCTCAATATACAAGTCATAAAACTATCTCACATAAGACTCATTGTGATGAGAATCCCCTCATAGCCCTTGTCCCTAGCACGACAGGAGGTCAACTTGCACCAAGTGAAAAAACTACCATAATATACAATATCTCCCACTTAGTACCATGGTTCCCATTACCAAAAAGGAAGTGAGGTGTGAGAACATGCATTCCAATTCTATCACATAAGGAATAACCATAGACAACCCTCACCCCTAATAGAAAACAATGAATTTCCCCAAAAAATAATTACACCCATGTCATAGTCAACCACATTCTCACACAAGGGGAGTAAAAAACATCTCATAGTGATTGATATAACATATAAGGGAAATGATAAGAATCACATATGGATAAAGAACCCACACAAGGGGTAATCAATTCAATAGTAAATCAAGGTATACTTTCACACTAAGTATTTTAAAACCATAGTGTGAACTGATCCATAGACAATAAAACATGGATCATGATTCTAATACATTTCATGTTTATTAAATTAGATTCCAAACACACTTTTGAAAATCATGGAAATATCACACCATTTAAAAAAATTAAATGTCACCCTCCCACATGGTACTTATTCTTTTAAATAAAAAACATGTTCAATGACCTTTCATTCTATCAAAAACATTTCAATGAAACATTATGTAATTTTATATAATGGTTAATCCACTAACACACTTCAAATTATAATTTTAAATAACATAAAAAACCCATTTATAAATAAACATGAGTTCAACACAACACTATAAGTCAAAACCCACTTTAAAATATTTTTTTCACTCATTGAAAACAAAAACTGGATCAACATTCAACACATCCTAAAACCCATTTTAAAAATCCCCTTAGGTATTTAAAAAAATATTAGAATATTAAAAAACCCATTTCAAATATAAAAACATCGAATTTCAAATAGAACCCATTTATGCCAATATAAAAGAACAATTAATTAGTTTTTCTAATATAAATATGTATCACATAAAATCATAATTTCAATTCAAATGAATTTATAAAGAAAAAGAACACTGTTAAATCTTAATGAAAAAAATTTCATAGAAACACCTACTTGGAAGAAGATACATCCAAACCAAAATATATATGTTTCATTAATGAGAACAACCACGGGGATAGAAACAACATCTAAAAACAATATACACAAAAACCACCACTTTATAGAAAACTAGAATACTAAAATCATCCATAATTGGTTAAGGGATCATGGGAAAACCAAATCATATATTAGAGAGAGAGGTAAGGGTATAATTTGGGAAGATAGGATGAAGTACCTCAAGACCTATTTCAAATCACCAAAGAGAAGGCAATGATTAATGGTGGATGAGGTTGGAGCTTCTCCAAGGGATACCAAGATTCATAAGACATGAAAAAGGGATAATATTTGTGAAATCCATCTTAATTCAAAGTGGAAATGGGAAATTCCAAAAAAATACCACAAAAGTATTCATGATTTGGTTTCATGGTTTTCCAAACCATTCACCCACCTTATGTTGGATACTATTTATGCTAGAATACTCTTGTATATTTCACCCTATGTACTACATGGTTAGGAAATCCATTCACCAACCATTCTATTATGAATTGCCAAAAATTATATCCACACTACATAATTACCATAAAATTTACCAAATTCTGCAAAAGTAATGAGCCACACCCCAAACACACAAGGTAACCCTTATGGTTTCTCCATGTGGATCACATGATTTTTACATATCCTGAGGTAGTCCATGATTTAAACATGTGTACGGTTCAAAATTACCTAATGAGGCTCTTCTTGTAGGGTGGTTTTATGGTTTACCACTAACTATGCCCTTTATTCGTTCATATAAGGAAACAAATTCGAATTTCTATGTTTTGATCCAAAATCAAAAAGAAATTCAAACCAAACCTCGACCATATAAAATAATGAAAAAGACAATGAAGTGAAATATGGGTGTTAAAAACTCCCCACCCTGCCACGTTCTACCCCCATAAATTCCACAGTCGAAAAGAAAGGAAAGGGAAAATAGAATATCCCAATAGGACCTAACCGAAAGTACCATTCAACATGGTTTAACCTAAAAAACAACAACCAATAGCATCAAAATCTGTTAAACTGATCAACATAACATTAACCAACATCTATAAGAACAACTAAAATAATAACATCAAACAAGAAGTCCTGCGATGTACAAGATACTTAACATGGTATCCCAACTATTTACAATTCCTCTAACATTCTGACACATATGAATAACTACTAATAAATGTATCTTTAGGAAACAAAAAAACCATTGGATAAAATCAACCTCAAACCAAAAATAACTTCCGAATGTATGGGGGGGGGAAATACACCAAATATATCCACAAAATAATGACAATTGATTTCATATTGGGTCACAATACACACATATAACCTATGGTAAAGAATTGGATCACCCTCACATGGTGCATCCCAAATGGATTAATCTAAAAACCAGGTATCATACCAACACATCTCGTAGAACAGACACCCTAGCTACCCAATCATTCACTTTGGTCCATTCACATGTCCGAATGGTGATCTCCTTAATGCACCAGCACAGAAATGGGTGTGAATAACCTGTATCATGAAAGGTTCACCCAAAAAATGAGCCTCAATAAAATATAACACACTACCAACCACAAAATTTTATGACATTCAAAACTATCCATAAAAAGAATATCTAATTTGGAACCATCCAAAATATTCTAAAAACAATATCAAAAACTCAAAAAAAATATCAAGACCAAAACCATCAATTGAAACGTAGTCAAACAAATAACCCCTACTCAAATATTAAACCCAATACCTCTTATAGTAACCCATATTAGAAAACTTATGATGATTACCCAAACAACCACTGCAGATGAAACACCTAGGAGACTTGAAGCCGGTGGGATTAACATACCATATTTACTCTCATTGGAAAAACAGGAGACACCACATCTTACAAGAAAAAGTAACCATTGATTTATTTTAAGGCTCTTCATACTTCCTCTCCTTAATTTTCTAGACATACTTATTCTGATTCGATGTAACTAAGTCATCACCATCCACTAGATACCAAGTCTGTTTAGCTGTCATATAAATGGAATCATTAAAACCCTCCCAAAAATAGGTCAGACCTAATATAAGTATAGCTAAAACATGATCTGGGTAAAGTCCACTTTTGAGGAAATGAACTTTATCCCAATCATGGATAACCATATTTAGGGAAAATACAACCAACTTAAAAAATTTACTGATGTACACCCTCTTTAGTCAGTCACATAAAAAATTCCCAAATCATAAATAAATTTATTCCCTTTCATAACATTGGGATAGAATCATTAGAAAAATCTATCTTGAAAATCTCCCAAGTCATACCTTCACATAGTTGTGAATATACCATGGACTCCCACCAAACATGATTATAACCAAAAATAAAACTCTTCTTGGTTCTCACCCATGAATCTTCTAGAATCCCACATGAAATACTGATCACCTTAATCTATTCCAACACCTCACTACATAAACTAACCCTAGATCGCCACTAATAGAAGGTAGATGTTAATTCATGAAGTTTAGGATGAATTTCGATCTCAGTGAAGTTTCCACATCCCCCACTAAATTAATAGTCTAGGTAGAACTATAAATTGAGAAAAATATTAAACAATTCTGATGAAAACATGAATCAATACATGAAAAACATCAAACCATGCTTAAAAAACCTGACAATTCCCCTAGAAGTTAGTAATCAAGGACAAGAAACCCTTAAATGAGACACAAAAATTCACAACAAAAGATATTTTCTTTTAAATCGACTATATTCACCATGGAATTTAAAAATCATATTCCACCAATGTATCACTCAAATAAAAATCCAACACCAATTTCATAATAAGAAAACCTTAGTGAAAACACACACATTCCCCCAAAAAGTTATGTCACATGAAATTGTTTTCAAAATCCCACTTTTTAAAAAAACAAGCATAAAAATAATGCTCATTAAAATTCATTTCCATTATTCATAACACCTTCCAACTTATTTTCCAAAAAAATCCTCCTTTTGATCTCAAAACCCTTTTAAATCCATTTTTTTAAATCAATTTCTTTCAAAAATACATAAGTAATAATGTTTGAAACAACCCATTTTCTAAAAACCATAAGGAAAACTAGAGAATTATAAAACATTTCATAAAAAATGAATTTAATATTTCCATTTATTCATAAAACCGTGTTTCTAATATTAAAATTTTTCAAAACCCTTTATTTTTAAAAATAACATGCTTTAAAACTAAGTGCACTCAAATAACCACACAAACCATTAACAAGGTTCCAAAACATCACATCCAAAAAAGGAATTAAAACACTCATCAATACCCCTCCTATAACTAAATATCACTTTATTATAAGTTTGGAATTGGGAGGGGTCCAAACAAATCAACTGGGGAGGAAAAATGTATTTTGTTTGGTTAGGATATGGGAGTGTATGGCACACCACTCGCCCAGTGCTCTATGTGCTCCCATATCCTCTCATCCTCACCTTTACACTTGGGTTTTTATGGTTCTGTTTATTGGTGATGAATTTCCTCAATTTTCCTAGTTTTAATTTTTCTTCTTGTTCTTGTCCTATCATTTCCTCTTCTTTCCTGGAGCTATTGCTACTGTAGACATAGTACGACTCACACCATCCCTCTTTCTGCCTACACATACACATCAGACCTCCATCATGGGGATGAGTGTAGAATATTCATATAGGTTGGATAAACATAATTGGTTGCATTCAATTCCTTCTTTCTCCACTACTCTTAATGGAAAACCCATCATGAATGACCCCATTTGTGTCGGGATCGATGTGGGTTCTAGGTTATCTTGGTAAGGTACTGGTGGGGGCTGGAAGCGGATCAGTTTTTTTATTCATAAACATTGTCTTTTCTTCCTCTTCAACATATTTCATTCCTCTTATTCTAATTCGTATTTTTTTCATTACTCTTGGTTTTGTTGGGATTCTTCTTAGTGATAGTCTCAACGCTCTGTGGATGTTGAAAGTTGACTGAATATTCCCTTGTTTTGTGTCTCATCTATAATCTTCAGGTCACTCTGGTGAAATTTTTATCCAATTCCTTGAGATGCGGAGCCCGACCATCAATCGGTTTCTTGGATGTGTGACCCTCTATTTAAATTTTGGTGTGATAGGGGTCATAAAGTGTGGTGCATTCTGAAAATGGTGGTACTTTAGTGTTTTTGGGGTGGTCTGTTTTGGTTCTCCTTGGAGGTGGTGATGTCTCTAGAGAATCGGTGTGGTGATAAATTGGTGATGAATATGGTGGTGATGGATGTCAATGATAATGTGGATTAGCTTTTATTGGTGGTTTTTATGGTCTGTAGTGATATTTATTTGTGGTTTATAAAGAGGATGATGGACTCCAATGGTTGGCTTCTCTGATGACTGGTGCGGTGATCGGCAACAACGATGTTGGTGATCAGATGGAATGGATAATGATGGTTCCCATGATTATGGATAGAAATGTGAAGTAATAATGGATGTTGAGGGTTCTCTTTATTTTAGTACTCATCGGTTTTTGTGTCTTTTGACCTTTTTTATCTTCATTGCTGACTATTTTAATTTGGATGTCATGTAAGGTTTTTTTGGTTACTGGTTACTACTCAACAAAAAGTGGCTATTTTGAAAATAAAAAATAGAGACTTTTCAGTCATGGTTTTGTTACGTGGATTTAGAAATCATGCTCATAACATTAAACACACTCTATAAAAGAGGTAGTTCCAACCGTATGGGCACAACATAGTTTTCGAAGATTTTAATGTTAGCAGTGCTACTTAGGTTCTTCTCCATTCAATACCAAAACTAATTAACGACCCCCAATATCACATAAATACTCTAAGGAGGTAATAAAAACATCACATTAGATCAAAATCCATTGAAAAAAGTAAAACAAACTTTAATTGTTATATCTAAACATAAACATTCCCTAGAAAAATGAACCTTGGGATATGAAAGAGAAAGATACTCTATCCCCACCCTTACCTCCAAAGCTCTGAAAATGTGGTATCCTCTCTACTAGGACATCCCCAAATAATAAGGGTAAATCAATAATTATAGGCTCTATCTAATGGAAACCATAAAACTGCTTTGATACAATTTTGTAACGAACTAAACTAGGTTCCTTCCCAACCCGACCTTCATCAAGTCCTAAAGGGAATTCCCAATCCCCACAAGAAGGAAAATAGTTCATGGACATCATACGAATCCCATTGGTAATTATATTTCAAAACTATAGATAAAAGAAAGTGGAATTAATACTGGGTTAAAATAAATAAGCAATCCAAGTTGGTCATATCATACTAAACTAATAAAAACCATCTGCATAAATATAAACAAAAACACTATCTTTAAATTATAGGATATAATAATAAATAATATATTAAACACCAACTAAAAAACAACTTCAAATAAATTCAAGAAGAGATCAAGACCATCTCCATGCAACCACTGATTGCTCACCACCACCCAACTCACCCAATATCAGAAAAAATGAGGAATAGATCCAACTAGTAAACTAAACAAAATAGGAATTAGATTAAAATCCAAGTATCTTAGTCCAAACCACAAAATATATACAGTCTTTTTCTCAAGGAAATTCATAAATTATATTTTACAAATAAACTAGGGTGTAAAACCTTTCATATATACCTGTTATGGAATCCAAAATAATTCCATAATTCAATTTCAAAACATTTCACCTCATTTTCCAAAACTAAATACAGTGCTTTACAAAAATTACCACAATCCTATGCTATTTATAATATAAACAAACCATTATATTTCTCAAAAAAATAAATTGTTTTTAACTAAAATGGTCACTTTAAAACATCTAACTATATGATTCCATCTCAAAATAAAAAATCCATTTTGACATCAACTTTAAGAACCACACAAGTTCCTTTAATATTAAAATAGCTTTTCCAAACAACTTTGAACAATCATTTTTTCAAATAAAATGACCCAAAACACACACAAAGGTCATGCACAACAAAACAAACACCATCCCTAGTACAAATAATATATAAAATATAAACATGAAGGGTCTCAATATTAGTTAATGTTGGGGAAATGATATAAATTAGAACTATATTAAACTACAATAAATTAATAACCAACCATGAAATTGAATGTTTAATGTGTTCATCCCTAGTGAATCCTAACATACAAAGAATCTAGACATATATTAGTATACCAACCCACAAACTAGTTGCTGGACTGCACTATTGATTAAACTAGAAGTCATCTAACTAGCCTACAAAAGTATCATTAAATGAAAAACCTCTCCTAGCCATTGTTCAAGAATTATTGTTGAGCCACTAGCGGTAACCAACTACTGTGATTTAATTGATAATCTACATAGTATCTAGGATCCCATGACCAAAAAGGTAGTTAAGCATAAGAATATGAAAAACTAGTCTAACACAAACTTATAACCATTTATATCTGCCACCCCTGACACCCAGAAATGAATATCCCTATAAATAAATGGACACACAACATAATCAAGAACATTCACAAACAAGTGTAGCAACAACAATCTCATTGATATTGATAACCCACACATGGAAAATGAAATACATCACATGGTGATAAAGAACCCACACAAGGGGTAATCAAGTTAATTAGGTATAAATGGGTTTCATTCACATTACCCATTTTAAAAGTAAAGTTAGAATCATGACTTTAACACAAAAAATGGATTGTGATTACAATCCCTTAAACATTTTATAAAATAAAATTCAAATAACTCTTTTGAAAATGATGGAAAGAAAAAATCTTTTTAAAAAAAATCAAAGTCACCATCACACACAATTCTTCTACATTGAAAAAAAACCAACAGGTAAGACCTTAATTTCCATCAAACACATTTCCAAAGAGACATTAAATCATTTTTCATAATGGATAAATGACACACACATTTGAAATCACCATTTAAAATCCATTAAAGGACCCTATTTATAAATAAATTTGAGTTAAACACCTTAGTTTAAGTCAAAACCCACAGTAAGTTATATTTTTCACTCATTGAAAAACAAATCGAGATCAATTTCCAATGAACATCATAAAAACCAATTCAAAAATCCCATAAATCATTTCTAAAAATCTTACCACATCATAAAATTCCATTTAAAACAAAAAAACATTGAATTTGAAAGGGAAACCATTTCATAATTGATTGAAAGACAGTGAAATGGCTTTTAAAACTTTATATGGGCTTCAAATATAATAATACATTCAATAAAAAGGAATTTAGAAGGTATAATAACCCTTTTCATTCCAAATTCATATTTCAAAGAAATTCCTAATTCGACGAAGACAAAAGTAAGCATAAACATGTACCCTTTAATAAAGAGAACCCCCATGGTAATAGAAATAGGATATAAAAACCCTATAACAAGAAAATCGCAACATTATATCCACCTATAACCCTAAAATTGGCTACAAGATGTCTAGGGTTCATGGGGGAAACCAAATATAATATAAGATAGGGATGGAATAAAATAAGAGGGAAAGAGAGGAAGAAATTACCCAAACCCACAAGGAAATATCCAAATATAACTTAATGATAAAAGATGTTAGAGGTTGGAACTCCTCTAAGGGATCTCAAGAGTCATCCGATGTGAATGGGAGAGAAGAGGAAAAATGGTAAATTACTAAAAATAAAAACTTAGGAAGGATTCATGGTTTTCCAAACTATCTACCAACCATGTGTTGGACACTTCATAGGATATAAACCCCTCACATGGTTTTCCCTATTCACCACATAGCTATAAAAACTATGTTTCATCCTTTCAATTAGGCATTGTAAAAAACAAGAGCCACACTACATCATTGCCACACGGTTTTCCAAACCATGTGCATGTCGTTTGCAACACACCAGACATACCAGGGACCCCACAAGGTTTCTCCTAGGGATCAAATATTCTAGACATAACCCTTTCTAGCTTGTGATGATAATCCATGCATAGATCACAATGAAACGGGGAGTCCCCTCACTAAGGGTGGCCACATGTTTTCCCTCTAACCATGAACATTAACCATTCATAGAACATAATCTATGAAAATTTCCATGTTCAATGAAAAAACCCAATGGAAAATCATACCAAAACCTCAACCTCATAAAATAATACCAAACAAACAACAAAGTGACATGGGGGTGTCACAAAATCTATATCATGCCACAATCTCCCCCCAAAAACTAAACAATCATAAATCTGTGTAAGAGGTAGTGGAAGATCAGAAGATGACCTAAATAAAATAATAACTCAACTGAATTTATTCTCAACACTAACAACCAAGATCCTCAAAAATTATCAAACTGATCATCCACAGGGTAACCTACCATCTCCAAGAATAACTGAAACAAGAAAATGTTTAGTTGAAAGTTATACTTTTGAAACATTCTAATATTTTTTTAGAAAATCACTACACAGTTTTTTAAATACAATTTTTTACATACTTTATACATGAAAATGTTTTTAAAATATTTTTTTATAAAACATATATTTACTAAACATATAGTCATTTTATGTTAAACTAAATATTTCTAATTGGAATTTTTCTTTTGGGTCTTTATTTTTCTTTATTTGTGGTTTTGGGGTTGTTAAGGGTTTTTGGGTGGGGGTTGATTGACCCCTCCACTCCCTTGTCTTATGTATCTTTTATTTTTTTCTAATAAATTTGGGGGGGGTTGGGAATAGCCTGACCCTCGCACCTTACTTTCTAATATTTATAATTGGATAATAAAAACATTATAATAAGATAAAATGCATTCAAATTAGATTGTCAATACTTTATAATTGGATTATAGAAACTTTCAAATTGGTCAATTAAAATATTTATAAATGGATGAATTCAGTTTAATATACTAGAAAGATAAATTAATGTCATTTTGTGGATGTTATCAAACTTAAAATCAGATGAAGTTTTTACGAAACATCCAAGTGAAGATGGAGTTTTTCTGATGCAATTTCAACCAATGTTTAGAATCGCAGAATATGACTGTTAGATCATTACCGATTAAAATATGTGAATTCAAGGATAAGGAAGTGTATATTTTTCAACTCAACCCATCATAAGTTTAATGAGTTGTAAAATCATGTTAAATGTTATTTGTAAACCATTAGTGGGTTTTTGTTCTACTGAATCTGAGTGAGGATTGTAAATTCCTTATAATATTTTTATTTTATAATCATTATGTATGATATAGGTTAATTTTGGGATTTTTGGGATAGGAAGATAGAGGTTAATATGATATTTTGATCTATGGTTCCAATGGATAGGGAAAGAGAGTTCTTTAGATCTTAGTATTGTGGACATCGTTTCTTAAGGAAGACAGACCTTTATGTTTGGTTAAAAGTGACTATTCATAAAGTATATATTATATAATTCCATAATGATAAAGTTTGAAGTGAAGATCATTCTTGTATGATGTTCTATAAGTTTTTATTTACTATTTTATAATATGATACTCATATTTTTTTCAAGTGTTATTTTTTATGGTATACAATATAAGGTATGTCCAACATTGTAATAAAAAACATTTATAGCACTGATTTTATAAAAAATATCAGATGTAGGTTTATCTAATTTCATATTTGTGAATACTAAACACATTTATCATCCAATAATTAGAATAGTGGTAAAGTTCATTGTTTTTTTTATTTTTAGAAGATAACATTCACCCCCATCTTTTGTCCATTTCATTACTCTTAAAATCCTATAAAAATTCAAACAAGATGACCTATGAAGCACAAGAGACCTAAAATGGTCACATCAACATTTAAAATTCATCTAACATCGAGTCTTTAAGGAATAACTACCATGAAATGAATCCGTGAACAATCGGGCTACCATTGTAGAAACTCACTCTCAAACCAAAATCACTTGAAAACCCATGGATGGAAAGGAAATGAAAAACTAACTAAAATAATGAATTGAGCTCCCATATTGTGTCACGATACACATGGATAACCTAGGGTCATGAAATGGATATCTCGCGCATGGTTCATCATGAAATGGAATAATCCAAACACCAGTTAGTATACCAACTATACTAGTATAAAAAACACTCTAGTTACACAATCGTACATTCAAGAACATTCTCATGTAAAAAGAATAATTGCAACCTTAAAGGATTAACACAAGAACCAGAACAACCCATGAATCTTAATAAATTTAATCATAAACAACAAGGAAGAATGAAATGATTCCCACAACCAGCCAAAAAATGTGAGGATCCCTAGAGAAAAACCTCAAAAGAAATCCACATGGGAGGGGGTGGGATAGAATTCCACAAAAAAAACAAATCATTACATGAAATTAAATTAAAACCCATCACTAAGAAACATATCAAAAGGGGAAACATCCATATACAAAATCCAAAGCTAAAAAACAATGATAACAATCATTAAAAGAATATTTCTAAAATAAGTAAACCATCCTCAAAAGAAAAAAACTTATTCCAATTCAAAAAAACCGTATTTTAAAATGTATAAGATGACCCAAATGACCATAATGGAGGAAAACCCATGGAAACTTCAGACACGAGGGCTTATAATTCCCTATATATCTATATAAGAATAACATGAAAGATCATCTCATACCATGAAAATGAACCTTTTCTTCTAGTTTAGGATTATCCTTCATTTTTTCCTTACCTTCTAGATCATCCTTATGCCCATTGGATGCTACTAAAAAATTCCCTTTACTAGATTCCTAGAATGGTCGTAATCAATTTAAATGACATCATTCACAACCTATTGAAAATATGATTGAACTGATGAAAGTATATTAAAACCATGATATGGTTGATGGCTACCCCCAAATAAATGACCTTTATCAGAATCATTGATGACTAACATTGGAGAAAATATGACCCATGTCAATAGAGTTATTAGTGTAATACCTCACTGATTATCCACCTTGATGAATACACAAAATATCATGCTTTGTATCCCCTTTAACTACCTTTGTAAAACCCACCTAGAAAATTAAATCCTAAAAATCCCCCAATACATAACTTTAAGAAAATGGGTAAGTACCAAAAACTCCAACCAAACTCAATTGAAACTAAAAATAATAATCTCAATGGCTCTCAACCATGAATATTCAATCATTATATGAAAATTTTCAATCATAAAAATCTACTACAAGAACCTCACCACTTCCTATAACCCCTAATTAAAACATAAAAATGAAGATGATGATTCAAGAAGTCTAATATAGGGTCTAAGCTCAGGGAAGGTTTCACATAAACCACTTAACATGGATTCTATGTAAGCAGCCGAATTGGAGAAAAAAATTCCCATTCAGGGAGAAAAAAATAAATAATTCATGAACATCATCAATTCATCCCTAAAAAACCAAACTATTCCACTAGAAGGTAGAAATCATGGCCAAAACAATAGACCCTCAAATGAGGCATAAGTATTCAAATTAATGTAAATTTTTTTGGAACTTCCATTTTAAGAAAATAATTTAAAAATATAATTCAACCAATTTGTCTCATAAAAACCATTCTTTAATAATTTTAAAAATAAAATATCCTTAGGGGAACACACCAAAATTTCTCCAACAAGGAATGCTACACAAAATTCCTTTCAAAATCCCACATCATTTCCAAACCAATAATCAAAATAATAATCATTAAAATTCATTTACACTTTTTTAAACACATTCCAATTTTTTTTATAAATTATATCCATTTTTGATCCTCAAATGCTTTCAAAATCCCCTTTGTGAATCAATTTCATTCAGGAATACCCTATGAAGCAAGTTTGAAACATCCCATCCTTAAAATACTATAAGAAAAATAAAAAAGTTATAAATTATTTCATAAAAATAAGTGAATTAACTCTTCCAATGTTTTCATAAAAAATTGTTTAAAAAATAAAAATTTAACAAAAACCCTTCATTTTCCAAAATATTGTCTTAAAACCAAGCGTACTCGAAGAAACACACAACCCTTAGAACATGGTTCACAAAAGTCACCCCCAAAAAAAGAATTCAACCACTCTTCAATACACCACCTACATGTGGAAATCAATTTAGGAGAATTCTGTAATCGTAAGGATTCTAAAAAAATTCACCCATGGATGAAAAGGTAATGTGTATGATTCAACCACATGGATTGGGTGATTTTGCTTTAATAGTTCAAAAAACTTTGTGAAAGAGGAAGACCTAATTGAATAGGTACATAATGGTTTCCTAATATATAAATAACAACTATGCAGCTCAGATGATCCTCCATTTCCATCATAAAACCCAAGAAACACCCCAAATATTACTTACATACTCAAATGGTATTGAAAAAACATTAATTCAAGTCAAAATCCATTGTAATTACTAGAAATAAACATGAAATATAAATTCAAATCCAGAACATCCCATCGAAGTATAAGTCTCAAGATGGTCATGTTCTATATATACCCCCCCCCCCCCCTCCCTTACCTATCAAGATATAAAAATCTTAGTATCCTATCTACTAGAACAACCCAGGATAAAAATTTAATCTCAAGCGACATATGATCCTACTAAATGAAACCAAAAACTATATTTGACAACATTTTGTAACAAACCAAATCTGGCTTCCATCCAACATCACACCCACCCCAAAACATCCCAAGGCTCGAATGGAATTCATGAGCCCAATGAGATGGATTTTAGTGCCTAGGATTCATAGTAATCTATTTGGGAATGATTTTTCTGAAACTAGAGATAAATTATATCACAATAAAAAAGATCCAAAACAATGAATCATTTCAAAAATGCCATAACTAAATAAACTCATCCAACCCATTTTCATAAAAATAAACACAAACAATATACATAAAAACTATATACAATAAATAATAACATATAAAAAACAAAAAAAATATAATCTAACTTATGCTGAGCTCAAGACCATATACATTCAACCATCGATTCCTCACCAAAACCCAAATCACTCCACGTTATCGTTAAAGACTGACGAATGTGATGAACTGGTAACCTAGAAAATTATATATATATAAATGATCTAAAAATATCCATATGTATCCATAACCCACTAAATCTATGAAAAATGTTTCATAAGTAAATTCATGAATTCAGTTTTGAAAGAAAAAAAAGTCCACTTTTTAACATATAACATTAATAGAAACCAAAAAAATCTATAATTCCCTTTGAAAACATTTCTCTTTGTTTTAAAAAAAATGAACACAATTCTATGAAAATAATCCCTGAAGACTATGATGTTTCTAATCCACAAACCAATTAACATTTCAAAAACAAATATACTTATTTTTCAAAATAATAAATAGTGACTTTAAAATATAAAATTGTTTGAGGCATTATCAAAACCAAAAACACCATTTTTAAACCAATTTAAGAACCACACAATTGTATTTAATTTAAAAATTGGTTTTCCATACACCATGTAAAACTCATTTTTTTAAAAGGAAATGACACGACACACACATGGGTAAATCACATCAACACTAGCACCATCCATGACACAATGCATATATCAAATATAAACAATAAGTTTTTATATATGAATTAATAAATAAAAAATGATACAAATTACTACTAAATCAAACTCCCCTCAAAAAATAACCAATCATGAAATTAAATGTTTCATGGGATCTAGCCTATAGATTCCTGAAGTGTGAATCACCAAAACAAATAAGAATATACACCCTCATGAACCGGTTATAGGTATTCACTGAATATAAAACCAAAATTCATCCAATTCTCCCACACAAGCCTCATTAGGATGAAAATCCCATCATAGCCCTTGTGAGTATCATGGATTAAGAGACAATAGTGGCATGTCATCCAAGAGGCATAATTGGTGACATATCTTACATAATATTATAGTTCCCATGATCATAAAGGATGAAAGGTGTAAGAACATGAAATCTAAGTATAACACACAAGTCATAACCATTGCTAACCCTTAACCCTAACACACAACAATGAATATCCTTATATAATTAAGGCCCCAATGGAATAATAAAACACATTCCAACACTAGGGTGAGAAAAGAATCTCATATTGAATGATAACCCATATAGGGAAAATTAAAATCATCACATATTATTAAAAGATCCCATACAAAGGGGAAATCATGTCAATGGGAAATAAAAGAGATCATGTCAAAATTAAAATTTAAAAAAAAGTTACAATCAGGTCTTTAACCCCAAAACGTTACTTGGGATTCTAATCCCTTCAATATTTCATAAAATGGTGTTTCAATCACTCTATTGAAAATTATAGAAATAACACACCATATAAAAACAATTCAAATCCACCCTCCCACATGTATCTTCTTCTTTGAAATGAAAAAATATGTCCTAAGACCTTCATTCTGATCAAACACATTTCAGAATACCCTTTAAGAAATTTTATACAAGGGGTAAACCACATAAGAATTTCGAATTAACATTTAAAATCCATTAAATAACTGCTTTATAAATTAGTTTGTTGTCAACACCTCACAATAAGTCCAAACCCACTATAAAATAATATTTTCACTCATTTAAAACCAAAACCATTTCAATATCCAACACACATCATGATAACATTTTCAGAAATCACCTAGGAAATTTTTCAAAATCATTGCACATCTATATATTACATTCAAAACATTGATACATGGAATTTCAAAGAGAAAACATTTAATACATTCTAAAAACACAACAAAATGGTTTTTTAAACATCATAAGGGTATCACATATAATTATAAATTCAATAAAATTTCATTTCGAAAGAACATGAACATTTTGAATCCCAAAATGAAATAATTTTCTAGAGAATACTATATGGAAAAAGTGAAGACCAATTAAAAATATGCCACCTTTATTTATGAGCACACCAACGTGGATAGAAATGGAATCTAAAAACCCTATAAAAACCCAAAATAACAAATCCATCAAGAACCCTAAATTCATCCACAATAGTTCTATGGTTCATGGTGGAAACAAAATACAATAGATGAGATATATGGAAAGGATGAATAAAAAAAGATATTAGGAAATACCCCAACACCTCTTAGAAATATCTAAAGAGAGTACATGAATCTAAGGTAAAGAAGGTTGGATATCTAGATGATACTAAGAGTCCAATGAAATGAATTTGGGAGAATAGGAGTGATTCCTCTCTTAATTTGAATAGGGGTAAATGGGAAATTCCAAAAAATTGGACAAATTGGTAGGCCACATTGTTTAGCCACATAATTTTCCAAACTATGCTCCAACAATTTACTAGACAATCCCTAGGTCAGACACCCCTCGCATTTTTTAACATGGGAACCATGTGGTTATACAAATTGTGATCCAACTAAGGCATTTAGCACTGTCAAAATCATGACCCACACTACACACTTTCCACACCATTTACCAAACCTTTACTGAAGTTGTACACCACACCCCAGAAACACCTTGGAAACATCATGATTTCTCCTTGTGGATTAAATGGCATAGAATTAACTATACACAACTGATGCTGACAAGTTATGCATAGTTTAGAATTAAATTATGAGGATCCTCATGAAGGCAGGTTGTGAGGTTTCTATATAACCATGTAACATTATTGTGAATAAATGGAAACCTCTAACAATTTACTTCTTTTAAGTCAAACCACAATAGAGACTAAAACCAAACCTCTCCCTCATAAAAAATATGAAAAACAATATAGTGACACTAGGGGTTTCACTAACTCCCCACCATACAACATTCTACCCCTAAAAAGTCCACAGTCAAAAATAAGGTAATGAAAAATGAGAAGATCCAATTAATTCCTAACCAAAAGATCCACATGACATGGTTTATAATCAAAAACCACAACCAAGATTCTTAAAAATGATCAAACCTACCAACCAAAAGTTTACCTAACATCTCCAAGATCAACATAAAAAATAACGTAAAACAAGAAGACCTATGAAGCACAGTAAACCCTACATGGTCTCCCCACAATTAATAATTCCTCTAACATGGTGGAATAAATGAATAATTACCATGAAATGAATCCCTAGACAACTAAGAAACCATAAGAGAAACTCTCTCTCAAACTAAGAGTATTTCCAACCCAAAAGAAGGAAAATAAACGATAAACATCCCCAAAATAATGATATTAGCTCTCATTTTGTGTCACCATACACATGGATATCATATAGTTAGGAACCAAATTAACCTCATATAGTGAATCCAAAAATGTAATAGGACAAACAATAGTTATTATTCCAACTCAATGTGTATAAAAATGATGCTACTTACCCAATAACTCATTCAAGTCCATTCTCATGTAGAAAAATGATCACCTCTAAGTCATAATACCAAAATGAGAACAAACCACTACTATTAAAAAATATTTAATAAAATAATGAGGATCAATTAAATAGAACCCACATCTAAACATTGAATGAAAGGAAACACATAAAATAAACTCAAAGTAATCTATAATGGAGGGAGGGGTGATCATTCCACAAACAATACAAAACAGGGAAAAAATGACATTCAAAACCATATATAAGAAACAATCCTATAGAAGAACCAACCCCAATAGTCTATAAAAAACAACCAAAGATCAAAAACAAATATCACAAGCATCAAGTAAAGTTCCCAAAATAAACAACCCATCCTCAAAGGAATAATCATGAGACCTCATCCAAAAAACCATTTTTCAAAACTTATAATTATGACCCAAATGAACACAATATAGAAAAGCCCTAGGATACATAAGATATGAGGAATTAGTATTACCTAGATTACCACACTAGAAGAAAATGAGAGATCACCTCTTCCCATGAGAAGATCACTTTGCTTCTAGATCTGTCTCACCTTATTAATACTCCTTACATAAGGGGTTATCCATACACTAATTATATGGAACAAAGGAATCACCCACCACTAGATACCTATACTGGTCAGCTTATATTCTAATAGAATTGTTGAAAACCTCCAAAAATATCACAGAGCTGATACAAATATAGTTGAAACATTATCTAGTTATAGGAAATTGTATAATAAATTAGCATTATCTGAATCACTAATGGCCATCATTAGAGAATACATGACAAACTAAAAAAATTGGTCAACATACTCCCTCCCAAATTTGTCACCCTGATGAAGACCCGTGAGCTCATGCACTTTCTCCATATTCAAACCCTTCATAAAGGACGACTAGAAAACAACTTCTTGAAAATATCTAAATACATACCATCACATGGTTTGGGAGGCTCTATCGACTCCCACCAAACATTAATGAATACAATAAAAATTATATTAATGTCACCCACTTGTAATGATTCACAAATTCCATGAGAATTGAGAAACACCTCATTCCCTTCCAACAACTTCTCCAATTACACTAACCCATGATCACTAATGATAGAATGTTAATGATAATTCAAGAATTATAATATAGGGTTTGAGCTCTATGAAGGTTCCAAGTCCACCACTCCACTTGGAATTTGGTATGGCACTAGAACTAAATCATATTTTTATACCATTATTAGAGAAAATAATAAAAAATAAATGTACAATGTTAATTATTTATTCAAAAAATCACACCAAATAACCTCAACTTGTGGGGAAAAGAATGTATATAAAACAAGTAAATCAGAAATCATACATAAAACAAATTAATTCATTTAAAAATATATCTTTATCACATCAAAAGTTAATCATAGATTCATCTCATTCCATCATCTCTAAGGTCATACATAACACCCTCATGGATATCCTGATGTATATTACATTCACTGGAATCAACTGTTACCACATCATATGGGCCTCCCCACCCACATTACATTTTCCATCCTAGGATCATATAAGATCACATAGAGAAGCTCAATTCCAAAGCACATTATAAGGAATCAAGAAAGAATTCATAGTGAACAAGGTAATATTGGAACTAGTAAATTTATCTAGACTTCAAACATAAATTATATTTCATGGCTTCAAACATAGGTCACTCATCCTTCCCAAGAAAACAGGTAAATTAGAGCCTAAAAATTTTCATTAGCACAAAACTATTTCTTATTCCATCTTGAACAGACTAATTAATCATTCACAGGTTCCAACTATGGGAAACCAAAATCATCAACCTATAACAAGATATAGAAATGTTAATTAGCTATTATCATTTAAAATAGATTCAACAAACATTGAAAATTAACATTCTCAATTAACATGAATTTTTATTTTACATCAACAAACATTAAGTTTCTTTTCATTATTTTTCAAACTTCATTAAAAATTTAAATAACATATTCAATTAAACATTCATTTAACATCAATTTGGTCATTATCAATTTACAAAAAACATAATATTTCACAAAATTTCACCTAATACACTATATTGTATCCATAACATAATGAGGAGTGGAACTAAATAGCTTCACTTGAGCCACTATATCGTAGCCTACTACCTTATGTGACATCCACTCCCATATGGAATGGTCTCCATATCAACATATAAATACATGTGTCTGTTGAAATTTTTCATCACAAATTCCCTCCTCCACTCTCCAAAAACATAGGAACTCTTTCAGACACTTTCCCTACTTGAATTATTAAACTTTAATGGTTCTGAAGGTATATACCAATACATTAAATATTTTCAAAATCATTTCCTGATGATTTTCTATGGGAAAATAAGTCCATTAACTTCAAAAAGTGGATAATTATTAGGATATATATAATAATATTTCACTATCAAAAAAATGAAAAAATTAATTATTTTTATCAATGTTTCAATAGTGTTCCAAACAAACTAATTTCAAAGAATTTGGTAATTACATTTGACAATTTATGAAAGACATTGGATTAAATCAACAAACTAACATCCATAAATAGGTATTTATAATGGAAATTATAATTTCATATAAAATATTTATTAGTAGTTTTTATTTATATTTTTACAATACTACAAGGACAATTGAGATTCCTTATTTGGAAAATAAAAAATAGAATTGATTAGAAATGAATGGTCCTAATACATGCTCTTGGAATTTGTAAATAAATCATGAATATTTGAATTTATAAAACTTATTTACATTATTTTCATGTCATTTTATTTGAATGTTCTAGTCAATTACCATTTTATTTTTATCTGATACATATTTCGTTAATTCCTATAGAGATGATGAAGAAATGTTTTTTGATTACTTTTTTTCTTTGACCATTTTGTTCTCAATTAAGATCAAAATACGATCCGATAAAAAATAATTTTCAACCATGTATTAAAAAAAATGATACACTTAGATTTTATTTTTTCTCTATATATAAGTATTTGTTATTTATTGGATTTATTTGTATTCAGTAGCTCATGTTTTCAATTTACAAAAAATACTAAGTGTAAGGACCAAGCCATAAACATTACATAATCCTTAATTAAGTGAATAATTCACATTGAGAATCTTTTTAGGAATAGATATTTACAGAATTAGGTCATAAATTATGCATAAAAACTTGAATATTACTTGTAGACATGTTTACTCAGTATCTATTTTTTAATAAAACAGAAACTCAATAAAAAGAGACATGTTTAGTTCTATGATTAAAAGAGAATGAATTTTCTTGATCCCATCCTTGACCTTATTCATATTTATGTCCTATGAAAAACATTTCAAAAATTTTGGATGAGCATAAAAAACTTAGTAAGGGATACATAAAGAAGGAAGACTATTAGTTTTTCAAAACAAAAAGTAAACCATGAATACATTGTCATAAGTAATAATTTTTACCTTTATGAATTAGTAAATACCCATCAACCAATAAAATCTCATTGATTACACTTTTGTAAACAAAACATTACCATAAAACCGATAGAAAGAACACATAACGTATAAAGGTATCTTGGGACATAAACATACTTAAATGGAATAACCGTTTGGTCGAATACCACACATATAACTAAATAGAATATCCATATGGTTGACTTTCATACCAAATGCATTGGAGGTTATAATCTAACCACAAGTCCTTGGTTTATCTCGTAACCACCCATCATTTGGTTTATGACATAACAACCCATCAAATTTATAAGTACCATTACATAATCATAACACATAAAATATTAAAAATATCAACATTTCAATCATAAAATCTCATTTCAAATCAAAAGAAATAATTTCAATATATTGATATAGTAAATACACTATGAAAACAATTTTCAATATCAAAATACCCAAACATTGATTATGTGGTTTCTTTTTCCTTTTAAAAACATTAAGCCTTAAAGAATAAGACAAATATCAGATAATGGTTACGGCGGTAGAAAAGTTTTTGTCACTGCAATACGATAAAAAACATTCCTTTTATCATTTAGTAAAAGTATTCATAGAAAAAAATATTCCCTTCAAATGAAAGTAAAAGTAAAGGGGTTTTATTATACATAGTATAAAATAAAGTTGTGTATAAATCTAAGTATTTCTCAATGAAAGGAGATTGAGATGAATTCCATTACAAAGATCAGTTTGTAAATAAAATAGATCTATTATATGTATTAACTATAGGTACACATAATAATGTACAAATACAAATAGGATATAAAAATTTATTTCATACATAATCATATCACGACATAATTTAAAAGTAGAATGTTAACCCACATAATGAAAATTGTTTTATGCAGTTCCCTTAACTCATGTCCGACTTGACTTGATCATTCTTTAATTTTATGAATAATAAACTTAATTTAATAAATACTTGATTAATAATCTTTATAAACTTTATTATTCCATTTATAATACTTTATACTATGTTATAACAGTTAGTTAATTGTTCTAGTTCATATCGGATGTTTCGTCAATGTTCGGAACTTGTGTCAAAAATAAAATTGTTATTATGAGAATTAACCATGTAGTTATAAGTACAAAATCTCCATAATGCTATTCATGACATTAATAATACATGAATATTGTGTATATATATATATATATAATAATATATAGTACTTGGATATGAGAAATGAAATGCATTGTTCATGGAGATGGTAGTCCGTACGTACGCAATAATGTTACATTCATTTATTTGTCATAAATAAAATAATGAAAAATAAAGTGATACATATGTATATTATAAATAAAGTGTAATATCAATGTTATATAGGTTATATATTTTCATTAATTCCATCCTTTATAGGTTCCATGTATCGAATGAATGAGTCAAATCACTTTTAAGGGGCAGTAGTCCGCACTTTTTCTCAAATGAAATTATCGTAATTACACGAGATGAAAAGAATAAAGGTATGATTTAAATAAAAAAATAAATAATCATAGATAAGATATAAATAAAATATATATCATATGTAAATACAGTTACATCATAATAACCACCATGGGAGTCAGTAGGAGATAAATGAATAATCATCATTTCGTGAGCCAGTAGTTTTCCGTCCACAGAAACAGTATGTTTGTATACATTAGATGGAGGTTTATGTGATTTTTGTTCAAATACTTCTCATAAAAACATCATAATATATTTAGGATACTATTTTAATTAATTAATCAACGAAAATAATATAATAGGGAGTTAATAAGTAGAATAATGGAAAGGAATTTTATAGAAGATGTTACCTCTTAAAATGTGTAACTCTCTTTGATTTTAGCCAAAAGGATTTCTATAATTGCCTTATGCCAAGGGGAATGATTCTAGGAGGAATAGGGTGATGTTGTATGCTTCATGGATCATAGTTTGGATGAGACAAGGGGCTTGAGAGGTTTTTTTAATTGCATAGGGGTGATGTTATTTTATAGGAGGGAGAAGGGGCTCTTTATGAAAGTTTGAAAGTATTATTTTATTATAAAATAATTTTCCCTTTACAAAGGTCATAAACTTATTTAATTAGAAGATAAGGTGAATATAAGTCAAAATAAAATCATCCAATAATAATTGGATAGGTTTTAGATATTTTATAATCCTTATCTTTATTAGTTAACCCTTTGTTAACTTAGTTAACTTTTACCATGTCCTTTTATATATTCATACTATATGGTTAATATATTTACTATAAAATTCCAAGAGACCCAAAATACATCATTAATTAACTTTGTAACATTATATATATACATTAGTGGAATCTTATATTTTTAGGATTATTTTATCATTTAATTAAATAGTATTCATTTTAGAAAATCATTTATGCCAATTTATTAACTATTCATATCAAGAGATTAAAAAATTTATAAAAACTTGATTCATTAAAATAAACCTACATTAATTAAAATATAACAAGTTATAATAATCCATAAATTTTTTGGATGACATCAAAAGTTTCAAAGCCAATTTTTTTAATATTTATAATCCCATTTGTTTAAATCTTTCGTTAATGAGGTAATCATTACATCATCATTATGTCATAAATAAATTTATTTATTTGATGTATAAAACCAATAAATAAAATATCATGATGTAAGAAACCTTTTTAGATTTATAATTACTATTTATACTCGAAAATATCACTTATATAATTCCATATAAAAGTTGTTTTACTTAGAGATATATGTTTATGTTACATTTTCCTTAACATTAAATTAATTTTTATAAAGTGTCATTCTCACTTAAAAGCGGCTCCATGGAGTCCCAAAATCGACCCAAGGATGACCATGGTCAGAAATTTATTATCCATCAGTACTATGAGACATTTTAGGGTAATTTATTATTATTATAATATTATTTTTTTACCCTTATTTACTAGATTTACCTTTTTACCATGGTAAATAAAATATTTACTGAAGTTACTATTAATAATGTCTAAAGATAAAAGTTAAATAATTACACACTTTTGACCTTCTGATTAAAAATATTGAATGAATTATTCCAATTTAATAATATAAAAGTTTCAGAAATTAATTTAAAATTAATTCTCATCGTCAAAAAAAAGCATGTTTTTAAGAAATAATAACTATCAAAAGATTGACACTTGTTTATGTTCAATTTCAAAGTAAAATTACATCCAATGACCGAAATTATAATTAAATGGTAAAAATATAAACTAATTAAACTTTAAAATCTATTAAAAATATAATCTAACCATATAAATAAATTAGATTAAAAGGATGTTTTTAATTTAAATGTAGTATTTTTCACTTTTCATTAAAAAAATGAACTTTGTCAGAAAATACCAAAATTTCATCCAATGTAAATTTTGATGTCCCGATTATAAAGAAGAATTTTATTTTTTTCAAATATAACATATAAAAGTGACAAAAACTAGATTTATAAAGGGTTCTCCATCAAAAGGAGGTAATTCGAACTTTTACAGAACATTAGAGTATTTATATATAAAATTTAATTCATTCTCATTTTAAGCCTCTAAAAATTATTGGATGAAAGTAAAAATATTTGACAAACATGTTTAATCATAATTTGTTTAGTTTTATTCATTACCTCCAATACAACGGCTAGGCATTAACTACCATTCAAAATAATAATATCATATTATTATTTTTCAGTATAACTCCCCCTTGTGTGAAATATGAGATTTTGGAGAAATCAATTGTTGCGTGTCGGGTACGCCATCGAACATAACACCCCCTCTAAAATAAAATTAATAGTTAATTCACAAATATTAATAAAGATAAAAATGTCATGTTCTTTATTTACCTTGGATGTTACAGCCTTCCCCACTTCTGGAAATTGCGTCCCTAAAATTTTATTCACTTATCAAATAAATGGGAGTATTTATACCTCATAGAATTTTCAGATTCCCACATTTCCTCTTCAACCATATGGCCCTTCTAAAAAACCTTTACCTGATGGATTACCTTATTTCGCAAGTCTTTCTCTTTATGTTCAAGAATCTGGACTGGTTATTCCTCATAAGAAAGATTCTCTTCAAACTGAACTTCCTCTAGACTCAAAATATGATATGGATTTGGAAAATACTTTCTCAACATTGAAAAATGAAAAACATTATATAGCTAAGATAAACATGTAGGTAAATACACTCTATATGCAACTAATCCAACTTTCTCCAAGGTTTTATAGGTTCCAGTGAACCTCGAACTCATTTATCTCTTCTTACTAATGCACATCACACTTTTCCGTGGTGAAACTTTGAGAAATACATGATCACCTACCTCTCAAGAAATATCCTTCCTCCGGTTATCTGCATAACTTTGTCGCCTTCTTTGTGATGTCCTCAAGTTCTTCTGAATTAACTGAACTTTTTCTTCCATATCTTCTACCAATTCTGGTCCCATCAACATTCTTTCACCAACATCATCCCAAAAAGCTGGAGTTCGACATTGCTTTCCATATAATTCCTCAAATGGAGTCAATTGTATATAGGAATGAAAACTGTTATTATAAAAAATCTCAACCAATGAAAGTTTTTGGTCCCAACATCCCTGGTAATCCATTGATCAAGCATGTAGCATACCTTAAAAAGTCTAAATTGTTCATTCTGACTTCCCATATGATTGAGGATGAAAACTTGTACTAAAATATAATTCATTACCCAATGAATTCTGAAGGCATTTCCAAAATTTAAAAGTAAACTTGTTATCATGATCAGATGCTATGGATAGGGGAACTCCATGTAACTTGACTATCTATTTAACATACAACCAAGAAAGTTGATCTAGAGATAGATTATCTTGAATAGGAAGAAAATGAGAATATTTAGTTAATAGATCAACAATAACCCATATTTCATTATTTCCTCGAGATGTTTTCGATAATCCCACAATGAAGTCCGTGGATATATTTTCCCACTTCCACTCTAGCACAGGTAAATGCTGAAGCATCCCTTTCGATAACTGTCATTATGATTTAACATGTTGACAATTCAAACACTTCACAATAAAATCATAAATATATCTTTTCATTCCATCCCACTAGAAATACTCTTGAAGATCTATGTACATCTTAGTACTACCAAGATGAACTGAAAACAGAGAACTATGATCTTCAAATAGAAACCCTTTCTTTAACTGTGAATCACAAGGAACACATAGTCTCTTCCCCAATCTCAAAAAAAAATCTTTATCAATGTTAAATTTAGGTAACATACCCTTATGAACCATCTCTACCTTTTTCTACAACTCACATTAATCCTTTTATTATTGCTTTACTCTATCTTCTCGAGATGATTTCACTAACACCTGAAATAAAATAGAGGAATTTTCTACACCAACAACTTCTATTCCAATGTTCATCAAATCGTTAATCAAAGGATCTTGTTCCAAATGTAACATGGTTAATGTAGCATTATTTTTTCATCTCAAAGCATTGGCCACTTTATTTTCCTTTCCTGAATGGTAATGTATCATGTAATCATAATCCTTGATTAATTCTAGCCATCTCCTATGTCTCATTTTTAATTCCTTCTGAGTGAATATATACTTCCAATTTTATTATCAGTATATATTTCCAAATTTACGCCATACAAATGATGCTCCCAAATTTTCAATGCAAAAACAACAATAGATAATTCCAAATCATGTGTAGGGTAATTTAATTCATGAGTTTTCAACTGACGTGAAGCATAAGAAATTACCTGATCATTTTTCATTTGGACACAACCATGTCCTTTCAATGATGCATCACTGTAGATAAAAAACTCACAATTTTTGGAAGGTAATGCCAATAATGGACCATTCTCCAATCTTCTTTTAAATTCCTAAAAATAATTATCACATTCATTTTCCCATATAAACGTAACACCTTTTCGACTTAACTTAGTTAGTAGGATAGATTAACATGAAAAATTCTCAAAAAACCTTCTATAATATCCTTTAAAACCAAGTAAACTACTAATCTTGGTAAACTTTTTAGGACTTGTCTATTCTTAAACAACTTTTGTTTTAGTAGAATCAATAGTTATGCCATTTTTTGAAATAATGTGACCAAAGAATGAAATTTTTTGTAACCAAAACTCACACTTGCTGAATTTACCATACAGCTTATTTTCTTTTAAGGATTTCAATAAAACCATTAAATTAATTTGATAATCCTCTATACTTTTATAATATACCAAAATATCATCTATAAACACAACCACCATTTATCACCTGAGTCAACTAAGCCATCACTGCAAAAAACTATTTAATTCTGATTCTAGCGATCTCAGGATGCTGATTTGGAAGGTCATTTCACTTTATATGCCTTCCTAACACAACTACCATGTTTCCACTAATAAAACACATTTTGAACGTAGACATATCTTAGATAGAGAAATATTTTAATCTTAAAATGCTATATCATTTAAATATTACCATAATTTAATTTATGTATATTAATTTAACAATATCCTAACACCTAAAGTTGTCTACACCGACCTCTGATACCAACTGTAGGGAAACGAACTTAAACATTATATAATCTTGAATTAAGTGACTAATTCACTTTAAGGATCATTCCAGGTTTAGAGATTTAGAGAAATAGGTCATAAAATACACATAACATCTTGAATATTACATGTAGAAACTTCTACGAAGTATCCATTTTTTATAAAATAAAACTCTATAAAAATAGACATGTTTAGTTCCATGATTTAAAGAGAATGACTTTTCCATAATCCCATCCATGACCCTAGGCATCTTTATGTCCTATGAAAAAATATATCAAAAACTTGGTATGAGCATAAAAATCTTAGTAAGGGATACATAAATAATGAAACCTATTATTTTTTCAAAAAAACAAGTAAACAATGATTACATTTCCATAAGTAAAACTTTTTACCTTTATGAACTAGTAAATACTCTTCACTAAATAAAATCTTATTGCTTACCCTTTTGTAACAAAAATATTACCATAAAACCCATATAAAGAACACATAACATATAAATGTAACTTGGGACATAAACATACTTAAATAGAATAACCATACAGTCAACTTTCTCACATATCACTAAATGGAATTGCCATATGGCTGACTTCCATATCGAATGCATTGGAGGTTATAACATAACCACCCATCCTTGGTTTATCACAGAACCACCCGTAATTTGGTTTATCACGTAACTACCATTCAAATTTCCAAGTACCATTACATAATCATAACACATAAAAGATTACAAATATCAAATTTTCAATCATAAAATTTCATTCTAAATCACAAGAAATAATTTCATGATATTGAAATAGTACATCCTCTTTCTAAACTGTTTTAAATACCAAAATACCCAAAAATAGATTAAGGGGTTTCTCCTTCCTTTTAAAAACAGAAAGGATTACAGAAGAAGCCAAATATCATATAACGGTTAGGGCGGCAGATAAATCATTGTCACCACAATACAGTAAAAAATATTCATTTTTTCATTTATTAAAATTGTTCATAGAAAAAAATATTCCCTTCGAATGAAAGTAAAATTCAAAGGGTTTTATTATATAGCGTATAAAATAAAGTCATGTATAAATCGAAGTATGCCTAAAAAAGAGATTGAGACGAAGTCCCTTACAAATATCATTTTGTAAATAAAATAGATCTATTATGTGTATTCACTATAGGTACACATAAGTAATGTAAAAATACAAGGTAGGACATCAAAAGATTTTTCTTATAAAATCATATCATGACATAATTTAAAAGTATAAGACTAACCAAAATAATAGAAATTTGGTTAATAAGTTCCCTTACCTCATGTTCGACTTGACTCTCTCATTCATTAATTTCCTATAAAATAAACTTAAGTTATTTTATACTTTCTTAAAAACCTTTTTCAACTTTATAATTCCTTTTATATCACTTATTACCATGTTATAACAGTTATTTGATTATTTTAGTTCATATCAGACATTTTGTCGATGTTCAGAACTTGAGTCAAAAATGAACTTGTTATTATAAGAATTAACCATGTAGTTATAAGTAAATAACATTCATAATGATATTCAATATTTTAATAACACATAAATATCATATATATATATATATAATACATAGTATTTGGAGATGAGAAATGAAATGCACCGTTCATGGAGATGGTAGGTCATACGTACGCATGAACGCTACTTTCATTTCTTTATCATAAATAAAAGAATGAAAACTAAAATGATATATATGTATATTATAAATACATTATAATATACATGTTATATAGGTTATATATGTTCATTAATTCCATCCTTTATACATTCCATTATGTCATGAATGAGTCATATCACTTTGAGGGGGCGGTAGTCCGCACATACTCAAATGAAATTATCGTAATTACACAACATGAAAAGCAAAAAGGTATGATTAAAATATAAATTAAATAAGAATAAAAAAGTTATAAATATAATATATATCATATATAATTATAGTTCCATCATAATGGCCACCATGAGAGGCGGTAGGAGGTAAATGAACAATCATTGTTTCGTGAGACAATAGTTTTCCATCCACAGAAACAGTATGTTCATATCCATTATATAGAGATGTGTGTTAGTGTAGTTCGAATACTTCTCATAACAACATACTAGTATATTTGGGATACTATTTTTGTTATTTAATAAATTAAAAAGAATAGAATAAGGAGTGAATAAGTAGAATAATGGAAAGGAATTTTAGAGAATATGCTACCGCTTAAAATGTGTTACTCTCTTTTATTTGAACCAAAAGGCTTTCTAAAATTTCTTTCTGCATAGTTGAAAGAATCTATGAGGAATTGGAGGTTGTTGGGAGCTTATTAGAGCAGATTTTGGATGATCAAAGGGGCTTTATAATATCAATTATTTTAATATTTCATTAATTAGGTAATTATTGCATCACCATTGTGTCATACATAAACTAAATTATTTAATGTCTAAAAATTATAAATAAAATACCATTATATAGTAAATATATTTATATTTCTAATGAATATTTACAATCCAATTTATCTTATGTGTAACCCTATATTAAAAATGTTTTCGTAAATAAACTTTGATTTTAACTCTTTTAACTCTTCTTTGAATTAAATAATAATAAATGTTCTAATCTAATACAAGTGGACCTAAATGATAATATTTTACTCCTTAGGTTATTTTTGGTCTAGATACACTTGTCCAATAGAATTAGGACATGTGTTAGGGTAATATTAATATCATTTTTACCCTTAATTACCCTATTTACTTTTAATCGTGGTAAATAAAAGTAAAAAGTTACTATTCACCAAAAATTATTTTCATCTCATTAAACCGCATTTTAATCCTCGATATTAACCGTGTCTCTCGGATTTTTGAAATTCCACTCGCAGAAGTGGTAAAATTAAGTTTTATGAAAAATTCAGTTTTCTAACTACCACTTAGTGGTTTCACTATTCATCAAAAAATGAAAGTTTCCAGAAAAATACCAAAAATTAGGCCTAAGCTATAATTGATATTATGAATTCAAAAATGATGTCTATTTTACCAATTTCAAAACATATCAGTTGCATTAATTAATTTAAAAATTAATTCCTGTCGTCAAAAAAAATAGCGTGTTTTTAAGAGATAATAACTATCAAAAGATTGACACTTGTTTATGTCTGGTTTAAATGTAAAATTACATCCAATGAAAAAAATTGTATTAAATGGTAAAAATATATTCTAAATATACTTTAAAACCACTCAAATTAATAACTTATCACTATTAATTATTTCTATTAAAAAAATTGATTTTAATTAAAATTTAGTAATTTTCACTATTCATCAAAATATGACAGTTATCCGAAAAGTACCAAAATTTCATCCTAAGCTAATTTTGATATTACGAATCACAAAATGAAGTCCATTTCGAAAGATAAAATTTATAAAATTTCAGAACATAGGTATTACTATTCATAACGACTAGTTTGATTGGTTGTGGTGTGTTAGAAACTCAAAGTTGCGTACAATGCACACCATTGCATTATTCAAAGGGAAACGTACCATGGAAGCTTGTGGTGTTACAGATTTCAGGAAAATACAGTAATTTTTAACGAGTTCTGACCCCCCGAACACATGTTTTAAAGGATTTTGTATCATTAAGAACTATTTGTCGATTCATTCTGACCACAACACACATCTTATTTTCATTATATCTATTCATACACATCAAAAATATCTTTTTGATGGTTTCCCATGATTACACATCAATAACATTTATTTTTATGTGGGTTTCACCATTACACAAAAGTTTTATAGTTTTAAAACATGAAAAACTCATTTACTGGCATCTGGGAAAAACTATATATTAGAATGGAAAGTAATAAATTTCTATATTTTATAATTCAATTTACAGTTGTTTTCCTTTGAGTTCTAGGAAATACGACATCGTTTTCCTTGTTTTGACCCCCTGACACATGTTTTTAATCGTTATTATACCTTTATAAAGTTTTTTCTACGTCAAAATAGAGAAAACAAGCTCATATTATTTTCAAACTTATGGATAATGGTCTATAATTCATTTTTGGCGTTTAGGAATAATCCAAAGGCCAATCTGGCACAATATTTGGCTAGTATGACTCGTAATTCATGTTTTCTATATAAAATTGTCATTTTAGTCTTATTCATGGATGTTTTATGTGTTATTTAAAAATATGTTAATGATCAATTGAATTTAGAATTCACCTTGGTGGGATGTGCTATAAGGATGGAAATTTCCTTAGGGATCATACTGGTCATTCACTGAAATATAGAAACTAAAGAATTTTCCATTTCTAACCACCATTAATCCTATTTTTTCCTATAGGAGTATTGTTCGAGCACTTTTTCTTTCAATCTTTAGTTTCTCTTTCATATTCTTGATCAACAACACTACTCGAACCCCCACCGGGTGTAATGGTTATAGATTCTGCCACCCTACCAAAGATAGCTGATGGAGTAGGCATGAAACCCATCCCCCATACATGTCCAGGATTATCCATCAGTAAAAAAATTCCAACTACATCATTCTGTAAAACCAATGATGATTGTTAATGGATTACATCCAAGACATCTTGAATTTTAATCTTTTAAAACAAAAATATTAAATATGATTTTTTGAAATAATTAAACTTAATAATTTTATATAATTAATAAATTTTTCATTACTATTTATTGTTATTTTTTACTATAAAAATAAAATAATGAAAATTATATTGTAACAACAATAACCCTTAAACCCAATTAACCATGGTCAGCTAGATGTATCAAATGATTCCAAATTTTCATCACTTGGTCAATGTAGCTGGATCCATTTAATTAGTTTTAATGATTGTTAGTTATTATAATATATTTTTCCTTATAATGTTTTTATCTTAATGAAATAATACGAAATGGAAATCAAAAGTACATACTACAACATATTTTGTAGGGTTATTTAAAAAACTATCTTTTAATTTCCTATGAACTTTAAACCACATATCTATTCATCCAACAGAATAATCTAATTCATTATCAACTATAAAAAATATATAATCATGTTAGAAAAAAAATTAGTTATAATAAAATCATATAAAAACTAATTAATAAGATAATAACCAAAATTGTTCTTTTTCTCCAAATACATTGAGACCCAGCGATGTGAGGAATGACACACTTCTCATGATTCGCAGTATTTTCTAGATAATTCTTACAAAAAAATATAGATATTAAAAATAAATTATAAATTTATTGTTTTTATAATCTTTGGATACTATAAAATATGAAATTACATCACGAAATGAATCTACATTGATATCTATAAATAGATTCCACTACTAATGAGAAATGCCTCCAAGAACATTCTGATACATCTATCATGAGCGCAAAGAAGTGTTATTATACTCATGACTTAATCTCCATTAAAAATCTCTCTATTTCTTACCCAAATTTTTCAAAGTCCATTGGTGTGAAACAGAGTCAGGGGAATCAAAATGAAAAAACATGTTGAATTAAAAAACTTAACAATATATAATTGTAATGCACCGAGTTTCAAAAAAAAGAATAAGTTTAAATAAATTATAATTTAAAATGAATAATGTTATAAATAAACTATAAAAGAAGACTTTTTTCCAAATGAAAATTTATGAATACTTTTATTTATGAAATATTTCATGTTTTTAATACGCGACAACGTCATATATATTTTCAAAAATGTTTTTCTAATAAATGAAATAATTAAGAATGATGTTTTATTATAAATAAATGTATTATAGGTTAAAAATATAATGTCATAAAATATATTGTGATTTTATTTAATCCAAAATAAGTTTTTTTTATTTTGATTTATTATTCCAAGACATAGTTTTTTTAATACATGATTAATAAAGATTAATTTCGCTTATATATATATATATAGATTTAAAACCTTGTTAAATAAATTATAGTAAGACTTAAATTCTAATTAATATTTTGAAATTAAAATTAATGTGGGTTACTTTATATATATGAATGATTTATAAATAATAATAATAGAAGGTGTTTTATATTTTTACTTTAGGGATTTTGAATACGTTATTTGTAGTAATTATTAATTTATTTTCATAAGACAATTTTAAAAAATACAAAATAGTAATAATAATAATAATAATAAAACGATTTTATAGATTTTTATAGATAATTTATATGTTTTTATTAATATATAGCGAATATATATATATATATGGTACACAATTCTTAAAAAAAATGTAATTTCATTACGTTCAAAAAAATATAATAATAAAGTCTGATGATTACATTGACCAAAAACATTTGGTGTGACGTGAGGTGAGCGAAAAGGAAAAAAATGATAAGATTAAAAAAAATGCTAACTACATACTATAAAAAAACGTGAATTTAATTATTACTATTTAAAAAAACTTATATATATATATATATAGGATTTACATGTTTTTTTAGTATATATATATTTATATTAATATAAAATAAAAAGTAATATAAATATATATATACATATTAGATACATGATTTGTTTAATAAACAATGACTTTAATATGTTAAAAAAAATATGTGTTAAAATGTTAGATAAAAAAACATATAATTTGTGGATATATAATAATATAATATAAATATAATCATGGCATGTTAAAAAAAGTCAAAAGTAAGATATGAAAAGATAATGTGTGTAAGTAAAAAGGTGTATTATTGTCTTAAAAAAATAAATGATATGAAATTTAATAATATAATAATAATATTGATTAGGGGACAAAAGTGAGATGAGATTCAAAATGATGAAAAACGTCACATATGTTTGGCATAAAAAACGTTAATAAAACAAATTTAAATAAAAAAACAAAAAGAATAAAATATATGAGATTTTTTACATATATATATGATTATTTTACATTATAAAACATGATATATATATATATATATATATTGCATATGTTTTATTATAAATAGTTATATATATATTATATATAGTTATAAATTGTTCTGTTTTAAATCGTTATATATATATATATATATTGTAAATCGTTACATATATATATAATATATAAATGTAACTCTTTATATTATAAATCTTCTTGTATATATATTTTATAAATCATTACATATAATTATTTATATATATTATGAATCGTTATATTTTATGTATAAAGTGTTATAAGATTTATGATTCATGGAATATTTTAAAATGTAATATACCATATTATTATGTGAGGGGCATGGCTTAGAGAGAGAGTGTGGCCTATTATTAATAAATCTAATAATAAAATATCACATTATTAAATGGTAGGTTATGTCATGATTGAATAGAAAGTGACAAAAGTGTGGGTGTAATGATTTTGGAAAAAAGTATAAATATTATATAAAAATAATTTGAGGGTTGAGACAACCTGTGAGAAGAAACAAAAGCAAAAGATAAATATAATATATGAATAGGTATAATATGTACATATTTAATTAGTTTTATTTTTAAAATAAATAAATAAATAAAATAGTGAAAATTTTTGAGCTTCTCTAAGAAGCTTTTGGAACTTTGAATTTTGTTTTATAAAGGGGTTCACAGAGAACCCCTCCACCATGGATGGAAGACCCGAACCCCAATCTGCACAAGATGTTTATGGTGATGCATGCCCAATTTTAAGTAGAGAAGTTATGCAAATATTTTTGTAAGGGAATTTTATTTATTTATTTCAAGTTATACTCTATTTTCAGGTTTGTATAAGGGTCTATTTTCAATTATCTCTATTTTACAAACCATTATTACATAATTATGATTATGCAGTTTTATATACTTAGATTTCAATCCTTCATTTAAAATATTTCAAATAGTGTTTATGATTTTAATATTCAGAATCTAATCATATATACCTTGGTATATACAGATTTATATATAAAAATATTTATATGTGTACTTAAAAATCAACCTAAATATTAATTATATTTTTTGGTTTTGGTTCTCTTTTATTCTGCAGAGTTTTAAGGTGAAAATATTATTATGATTTTATTCTTATTATTAGAATTATGTTATTTTAAATGGTTATACATGTATATATATATATATATATGAGTGCATATGGATAAAATAACGATTATTATTTTGCAATTTTATTTCAGCTTATCGTCATGCTTCTAAAAAAATACACATTAAATATCAACATATTTTATCGACATTATGAGTGACGCATTTGCATAGATACATGGCCATAATTTTATGCTCATCATTGACACTCATTGAATTATAAATTAACACATGAATGTCATATAGGTAATTATCATTATTTCCAATTAATGACATGTCGTGCGCATCGATATCACTAATTGTGTTTCGATAGTAGTTGTGCATATTGTATGGGCTATATATATATATACATGGATAATTTGTTAATATTATTTCTAAAAGGAATAAATTGCTAAAGGGAAAAGTATGTACGAAAAATCATGCATAGATAAGTCGATGTGTAAATCGACTACTTCAGAACAAGCAGATGAAATCTTATAAAAGTATATATATATATATGTGTATGTGTGTGTGTAAGAATATGTATATATAAATTCGTACACATGCATTACTTATTTATCAAACGTTGTTTATGAGTTTTAATATATGAAAACCCAGTGCAAATGTATACATATTTAACGCAAGTTTAAAAATGTTTTCAGAAAACCCGACTCTCAAGTGTGGTAGACAATAAGAGATTGGGCGTGGACTCATCATGACCTGTAATTAGTCGAGCAGTCTCAGAATTAGTTATTTTATTTTCAGAAGCTTTCCTTATGATTTCAGAAAAACAATGGAGTATTTTTTAGCAATTTTGAACATAAGTATCTTCTAAAAATTGAACTGGTATTTTGATACTGTATTAAATTTCAAACGATATTTTAAAAAATGGTATTTCTAAATTTTCATATATCTTTTTTCAAAGAATATTTTTCGAAGGTTTTTAAACCCCTTACTGAGCATCTTTTGTGCTCACCCCAAGTTTTTTTTTTGAAATGTTTTTCACAGGTTTCCAGAATTGGTCATTGTTGTTATAACACGCGGAAACGGTGATTATATTGCAGTTTGTTTATTTTTTCATTGTAAATCTGATATTTTTTAAAATTTATCTATTTCCAGAATCTAGACCAGAATAAGGTCCTCTTGTATTGAATTTATAAGGCTAGGTCCTTACACTTGGTACCAGAGGAACAATCTAGACAACTTTGGAAATAGATTTTGTTGTTTAACGTTAGTGTCTAGGAATCTAGCGGTCTTAGTTTTCGAAATTCTGAAGACGGAAATTCAGAATTAGTTTTAGTCCGATGATTGAATTGTGAGGACACAATTCTGTTAAGGGGGGATATTTTAACGCCCCTACTTTCAAAAGAAATGAATAAGTTTAAATAAATTATAATTTAAAATGAATAACGTTAAAAATAAACTATAAAAGAAGGATTTTTTTTCTAAATGAAAATTTATGAATACTTTGATTTATAAAATATTTCATGTTTTTAATACGCAACAACATCAAATATATTTTCAAAAACGTTATTCTAATAAATGAAATAATTAAGAATGAAATTTTATTATAAATAAATGTATTATAGGTTAAAAAAATTAATGTTATGAAATATATTGTGATTTTATTTAATCCAAACTATGTTTTTTTTATTTTGATTTATTATTCCAAGACATAGTTTTTTTTAATACATGATTAATAAAGATTAATTTCCCTTATATATATATATATATATATTTAAAAGCTTTTTAAATAAATTATTATAAGACTTAAATTATAATTAATATTTTGAAATTAAAATTAATTTTGGTTACTTTATATATATGAATGTTTTATAAATAATAATAATAGAAGGCATTTTATATTTTTACTTTAGGGATTTTGAATATGTTATTTGTAGTAATTATTAATTTATTTTCATAAGAAAATTTTAAAAAATACAAAATAGTAATAATAATAATAATAAAACGAGTTTATAGATTTATATTTATAATTTATATGTTTTTATTAATATATAGAGAATATATATATATATATATGTTACATGATTCTTAAAAAAGGTAATTTCATTACGTTCAAAAATATATAATAATAAATTCTAATGATTAAATTGACCAAAAACCTTTGGTGTGACGTGAGGTGAGTGAAAAAAAACAATAATATTAAAAAAATGCTAACTACATACTATAAAAAACGAGAATTTAATTATTACTATTCAATATATATATATAGGATTTACATGTTTTTTTAGTATATATATATTTATATTAATATAAAATAAAAAGTAATATAAATATATATATACATCTTAGGTACAGGATTTGTTTAATAAACAATGACTTTAATATGTTAAAAAATGATGTGTTAAAAGGTTAGATAAAAAAACATATAAATTGTGGATATATAATAATATAATATAAATATAATCATGGGATGTTAAAAAAAAGTCAAAAGTAAGATATGAAAAGATAATGTGTTTGAGTAAAAAGTTAGATTATGTCTTAAAAAAATAAATGATATGACATTTAATAATATAATAATAATATTGATTAGGGGACAAAAGTGAGATGAGATTCAAAATGATGAAATACGTCACATATGTTTGGGATAAAAAAATGTTAATGAAACAAATTTAAATAATAAAACAAAAAGAAGAAAATATATGAGATTTTTTACATATATATATAATTATTTTACATTGCAAAACGTGATATATATATATATTGCATAAGTTTTATTATAAATCGTTATATATATATATATATATATATTATATAGTTATAAATCGTTAGGTTTTAAATCGTTATATATATATATATACTGTAAATCGTTACATATATATATATAATATATAAATGTAAATCGTTATATTATCAATCATCTTCTATATATATTTTATAAATCGTTACATATAATTATTTATATATATTATGAATCGTTATATTTTATGTATAAATCGTTATAAGATTTATGATTCATGGAATATTTTAAAATGTTATATACCGTATTATTATGTGATGGGCGTGGGTTAGCGAGAGAGTGTGTCCTATTATTAATTAATCTAGTAATAAAATATCACATTATTAAATGGTAGGTTATGTCATGATTGAAGAGAAAGTGACAAAAGTGTGGGTGTAATGATTTTGGAAAAAAAGTATAAATATTATATAAAAATTCTTTGAGGGTTGAGACAACGTGTGAGAAGAAACAAAAGAAAAACATAAATATAATATATGAATAGGTATAATATGTACATATTTAATTAGTTTTTTTTAAATAAATAAATAAATAAAATAGTACAAATTATTGAGCTTCTCTAAGAAGCTTTTGGAACTTTGAATTTTGTTTTATAAAGGAGTTTATAGAGAACCCCTCCACCATGGATGGAAGACCCACACCCCAATCTGCACAAGATGTTTATGGTGATGCATGCCCAATTTTAATAAAAGTTCTGCAAATATTTTTGTAAGGGAATTTTATTTATTTATTTATTTCAATTTATACTCTCTATTTTATGGTTTTCATAAGGGACTATTTTCAATTATCTCTATTTGACAAACCTTTATTACATAATTATGATTATGTAGTTTTATATACTTAGATTTCAATCCTTCTTTTAAAATATTTCAAAGAGATTTTATGATTTGATTATGCAGAATCTAATCATATATACCTTGGTATATACAGATTTATATGTATATATATTTATATGTGTACTTCAAAATCAACCTAAATATTAATTTTATTTGTTGGTTTTGGTTCTATTTTATTCTACGGAATTTTAAGGTGAAAATATTATTATGATTTTATTTTTATTATTCCAATTATGTTATTTTAAATGGTTATACATGTGTATGTATATATATATATATATATATGTGTGTGTGTGTGTGTGTGTGTGTGCATATGGATAAAATAACGATTATTATTTTGCAATTTTATTTCAGCTTATCGTCATGCTTCTAAAAAATACACATTAAATATCAACATGTTTTATCGACTTTATGAGTGACGCATTTGCATAGATACATGGCCATGATTTTATGCTCATCGTCGACACTGATTGAATTATAAATTAACTCATGAATTTCGTATAGGTAGTTACCATTAGTTTCTATTAATGACATGTCGTGCGCATCGGTATCACTAATTGTGTTTCGATAGTAGTTGTGCATATTGTATGGGCTATATATATATATATATGCATGGATAATTTGTTAATATTATTTCTAAAAAAAATAAATCGCTAAAGGGAAAAGTAGGTATGATAAATCATGCATAGATAAGTCGATGTGTAAATCGACTACTTCAGAACAAGTAGATGAAATCTTATAAAAGTATATATATATATATATCTGTGTGTGTGTGTGTGTAAGAATACGTATATATAAATTCATACACATGCATTACTTATGTTTCAAACGTTTTTTATGAGTTTTAATATATGAAAACGCAGTGCAAGTGTATACATATTTAACGCAAGCTTAAAAATGTTTTCAGAAGACCCGACTCTCGTGTGTGGTAGACATGAATGTATTGGGTGTGGACCCATCATGGCATGTAATTAGTCGAGCAGTCTGAGAATTAGTTATTTTATTTTTAGAATCTTGCCTAATGATTTCAGAAAAACACTGGAGTATTTTTTAGCAATTTTTAATGTAAGTATCTTCTAAAAATTGAACTAGTATTTTGATACCATAATTAATTTCAAACGATATTTTAAAAAATCGTATTTCTAATGTTTATATATCGTTTTTCAAAGAATACTTATCGAAGGTTTTTAAACCCCTTACTGAGAATCTTTGTGATCACCCCAAGTTTTTTTTTGAAATTTGTTTTCACAGGTTTCCAGAATTGGTCATCCTTGTTATAGCGCGCGGAAGCGGTGATGATCCTGAATTTTGATTAGTTTTTCATTGTAAATATGATATTTTTAAACATGTATCTATTTCCAGAATCTAGACCGGAATATGGTCCTCTTGTATGGCATGTCTAAGGCTGGGTCCTTACAATAATTATATTAAAAAAAATTATGAAGCCTTTTAAATTATTTATCATGTAATATTAAACTAATATATCATTTACATGAGTATAATAGACCACATTTTCCAATTTGTAGTAATATTCCCCCCAATCATTCTATATTGTGTTAATTTTGACATAGTCAAAATAACTACACATTAATTAAATTAAAATGATTATATACTTACACGATGGGTAAATTATTGTTCAATCTTGTTATTAACAGCTTTTGTAAATTCTAGATCATTTCAAGATTTAACCCTTAGTTTACTCTTTGTTTGCAGCCAAAATTTTTCAATAAATGGATCTATAAAAACACTATTTAGTTTCACATATCTAAGATCATGTAAAAATTCCAATTCAGTCAGTGTAAAATTCAACCCCTTTCTAATTGGATGTATAATAGTTTGAAATATCGATGATGGATTTTCATAATAAGGATTAGAGGATATGTCATAAGCATGTCCATAAAAATTTAATCTAGTCTCAATCCAATCCAAATTCCTTCAATATAAGGTTAAGAACTCATCAGCTATATAACCTTTAGCAATAGAATCTTATTGTTGATCTTTATTCCTCATATATGATTTCAAATGACATAATTACATGATGAAAAAAACATATTAGAAAACTTACACAATGATTTCATAAAATCAAATTCACCAATGAAAATTAAAATAATATCAACGTACCTATCAATTGGATACATCCATCGGTAGTGTACTGGTCTACCATGATTAGCTTCTTCAACCTAATGAATGGTAAAATGAATCATGATTGTGAATAATGAAGGGGAAATAACATGTCCAAATGAAAATGAGTCAAAAAAGTTCATTCTTGAAGTTTATTAAGCTCATTTGGATTTCGATCTTTTCCACAAAGCTCTCTAAAAAGGGTAAAAACTTAAATATAACCACAGTTACTTTTTTAGGTTATGTATTACGTAGTGAAAACAGCAACAAATACTCTTTCAAAATATGTGAGTCATGACTTTTCAATCCATGTAAATTTGGATGTTTTAAGTCAACACACCTTCATATGTTACTTGAACATCCATCTAGCACTTTTACATTCATTAATGATTGAAGGAATATGTATTTATCAAAAAATTTAATTGTAATAATATTTTAACGATACTTTTGATTCTCATTTACCCAAAAACCATTATTGATATTCATTGACTCCAATTTCTTATAAGTATTAAGCTGATAATTCAATTTACCATGCTCATTAAGAAATGTAAAAATTACATTTTCATAAATGTTCTTCTCAATATGAATTACATAAAAATAATAACATATTAAATTAAACTCTCAATAATTAATTTTGAATAATATTCACTTTTTCTTCTATTATTATGATTCAGCTGCTTTGGATACTGTACTTCACAACCTTTTCCCCCTTCTTTAAAATGATTACATTTTCTAAATTCTTAAGTGAAATTCATTAATTATCCCAATATTTCTGAACTAGATAACACATTTAGTGACTTTCTCATTTCAATATCTCTATCGATTCATGTCTTGATAGACCTGAATTTTTGAGAATAAACAAAAAATTGATGATGAAACATAAAACACAATTTTCTTCTTTGAGGTAACCATTGAGGTTCAAAATAAAAATTAAAAACTTGAAAATCCATCCAAAATGAGTGTTCTACCCAGATAAATTTCATAGTCCACTTATGTCTCTAATAATCCACATTACAAAATCATGCATTTTGAGTAGATTTCTTATTGAAACATCATATGTTTCCATGCCATAAGCCAATAAATATCACAGTTCATTGATTAAAGGTTTAAGGTATACATCAATTTAAATTCTAGGAATTATATTTCGATGAATAATCATCAAAATAATTAAATAAGTCTTATTCATACACATCAATGGTTTTAGATTTTAGGGGATCAAAACAATCGTCCAAATTCTCTATTTATTAGTTAAAATACCAGAAGGATTAAAACCATCAGAAGACAATCCCAAACGTACATTTCTAGGATCCCAAGAAAAATATAAATAGAGATAATCAAGCATCCTCCATGATGTTCAATCTTTTGGACGTCTCATCGACCTATAAATACTATCATGAGCATTCCACTTCATGTCATATATAATCTTGGATAAAATGAGTAATCTCTTCAAGTGTGGTTTCATAGTAAAGTAATACAATACCCATTTAGGAGTATCCTTCTTCTATTTATTCCTAGGGTTTCATTATTTATACTATCATTATTTTTCATTGACTTACATATGCTTTTGTAACATATTATGCATTCTAATTTATTAGAATCTTCTCCCCAGTGAAGCATGAAATCATTATGGTATGTATGTATATTTGTATAATCACTTACGTGTTTTTTTCAGACTTTTTTCATATCATAGAATGGTGTAGGGATATTCTATTCACTAAATGAATCATTAAGAAACTCTAAAATCATGTAAATTTCTCTGTCATTAATTATATAGACATAGTTAAAATGATATAACTTAGTAGAAAAGACATCTTTGAATACATGAAACACCCTTAATATAGATCTTATATTTTGTTTTCAACTAATTCACAAAACACATTATTTTAGATGAAGTTCTACGAAATATTAACCTACTCATTATCAACTGAAGGTTTCATTGATCTACTAAAATCATGGGAATTGTATTCTGAAAAAACAAATGTGTCATTTAACAAATTCAGAAATGACTTCGCCAGTTCCAGGTCACTTTGGGTTTTGTTGATAGTATTGTCATTTTTTGGAAATTCCATAACATTTTATTCACCATGAAAAATCCAACATACATATCAAACATGAACAAATTTCAATAACTAATGTTCGTATACTCCATTTTTATTCAACCATCACATGAATTTACAATCATGTCACATATATTTTATTTCTACCATCCACTGATCGGTTTTCAAATACATAATCTAAAAATAATTCAAAACCCTTATTATATTGAGGTCTATTTTGAGGTAAATTAATCCAACTTTTATCTATAGGGATTGGAGTTTCATAGTTATCCATGTACATTCAAGTATAAAGATACAAATGATAAATCAAAAAGTAACATCAAAATTATACATCACCCAACTTCATCATTGATCATAGTAGGGTCTTGATTCAACATAACAAAAATTGAACATCAAAATCATACAAATCAACATTAAAATATCTCTAAATTTAATTTTTTTTAGATTATCGATTTTTATTGTATATTGAAAAAACATGGTTTTCTCTATAAATTGCTCTTTATTTGATAATTATGAAAATCAATATTTTTAGTATCTCAAAACAAGAACTTGAAACTATAATATTTTATGAAATAGTCTCTTTTAGTTTAACTTTCAAATTCTAACATTCATAAAATATAAAATATATTAATGGTAAATGTAAATAAATTTAAAAATCAATTATAAAAACCAAAGCATCAACAATATGATCATTATTCCATTGATAAAAATATAGTGACAGTTTAATGAAATTGTTGTAATATTACAATTTTGTTAAATATGATATATTTAGAAACAAATTTCAAAACTGTCGCTAATAAACCATCACTAAGACTAGTTTTTCTTTTTTAGTGATAGATTTGGTTTGTGAAAATTTTTATATATTTTAGGTCACTTTATACATTATAGGGAATCCAACCTGATATTATATCTACAATCATAAATATATGTCCTCTCTATGATATTTTAAGAAACATCCTCTATTTCCACAAAATTAATAAACACCCTATAAAACAACTATTTTATATGATTCAAAACATTTATTGATATTAATAAAACAATTTAAAAGTTTATATATCCCATTAAATAATTCTTAACGTCTTCAAAAACATCTTCACATTAACATTAATCCAATATATTTTTCATAACACCTCATAACTATAAAATTAATAGACAAACTATAACAATTATTGATATTAACCAACACTGACAACATTGATATTAGTAAAAAAATGATATTTTGGAAAAAAATCAAAATGATGAAAATAAAGACTTTTAACACCCTATAAATAATTTATAGAAACAAAATCAATTATTTCATTAGAAAATTACATTTTTTCAAAAACCTTATGTTCAAATTTATTTCAAAAATCGGATTACATCAATTTTAAATAAAACCAACAATTTATGAGATTAAAACCAAGGAAAACATTCCATATTACTATCAATATTTCATCCTTAGTAATAAAAATAATTTAATTTTCAAGAAAACACAAAAAAACTAATGAAATCAATCATGGTTCTAGAACTGAAATAGGTGTATTGAACCACCTACTTGAGATGATGAATCCAATGACACCTATTTCTAATCCACTAAAATTCCACGAAACATACTTAGATTTTATTTATGAGTTCTAAAATTAAAATACCTCAATTGAAAATGAATTAAAACATCATAACTTAATTATTCCACCCCAATATTGTTGAAAAAAATGATTAATAACTAATGATGAATGAGTTGAGTTAAAAGTGGGGGGTAAACTGGTAATTAGGGATGGTGATGGGCGGCAAGGGGGTGAGGGGTAAGAAAAAAAGGGGTGGAGGGGGGAATGAGTGGTGGTTAGTGGTAAGGAAAGAATTGATGGATCACAGAAGGGGTGGCATGGGCTCGAGGAGAAAGGGGGTGGGATCAAAGGGGCTGAAGGGGATGCAGGAGTTAGTTGGAAATTAGGGTTTATTAAAATAATTAGTGGTGATTTTATTAAAACCGGAACCAAATATTAAAATAAAAAATATATATCAATGGTTTAATGTAAAGTTCCCTAAATAATTTTTTAAAATACTATTTATTTATGGGTGGTTATTAAAACCGCCCCTAAGACCTTTTTTTCTTGATTTTCTTTTTCTTTTTTTATTTCTTTTTTTGTAGTTATCCTTCCATTCCAACACCACTCTTCTTTCCTATACCACAACACAAGACTCAATCTTGGTTATATGTGTTGGGGTTTATGGTTGTTTGGGTGGTTCTTAGTTAGAACAATAGACGTTACCTTTTTCATCTGTGTTTTATGGTTGGTGTCCTTTACTAGTTTATTGGTATCTTTTTCAATTTTAGGTCATGTAGTGGTTCGTCAATTTCTGTTTGGTAGTCCTAATTTTTTTCCTTTGGTGGATTAGTTGTGATTTTTGGTCTCATATGAAACTGGTTGTAATTATTACCAGTGTATTTTTTATTAAATCATAAAACTTGTTTTATTCAAAAATCAAAAAATGTATTCGAGGAGGATATATAGTAATACATTTTTATAAATATTTATATGTATTTATATATAATTATGTATATTTATATGTATTGGTATATATTATTCGATTATCTATATATACATGTTTCTATTTAGATATAAATATAATTAAAAATATGTTTAATTACTTATTTATTTATGAATATTTATTTACATATAAATGTATATATATATACATGTATCTTGTCAATATATATATATATATATATGTGTATATATTTATATATATCTGTATATAATTATATTTAATTTTAAATATATATATATATGTACTTGTATATATGTGTGATTATTTATTTGTATTAATGATATTTATTTAAAATTATATATATTTATTATATATTTATACATTATTATATTTATCTCAATTTTTACGTAACTATATTTTATATGTATGTAATTATAAATTATGAATATATATATATATATGCATATATATATATATGTATGTATGTATATCCAGGTATTTATTTTATATATCTAAATATATTGATGACTAATAGTTACAACATAATGGACTTGGTGGAGTGGTAAAGACATTACATGATAATCAAGAGGTAGGAGATTGAAATTTATTGAATGCATATTTATGCATAATATTACATTAATAATTAAGAAATGATAAATCAATAAATAAAAAATAAATAAAAAAATATTCACCACCCCTAGGGATAACAAATAAATAATAAAAAATAGGAAATTAGAAGTTAAAAATAAGAAATAATAAATAATAAACAACAAATAAATATGATTATGTAATATTTTATGATAATTCTTAAAATACTAATTACTGTAAGAAATTATGTTTATCAGTGTTTTTTCTCATGTTGAGAAAGACAAAATTTCTCGTTGTTTTTTTTACACTTAAAAAAATATTAGTAAAGAAATAAAAGGACCTTTTGGCCATTTTTTGTCGAACCTACATTGCTCAACCCTAAAAGTGATTTTAAAACCACTTATCTTATCGAACTCATTTGATATGTAAGATGTTTTTTCTGTGTGTATGTTTGTACATGACCATATGCATATATATTAGGTAAAAACATTTACTTTTTAATTTAGTAATTTATGTAGAGTTATATTTACATAAAGACATACATACATATCAATATATGTTTATATATATAACATTTCTCCAAAAAAATATTTTTATATTCTAAAAAATGTATTATTTTATTTATTTATATTCATATATTATATATTTATATTTATATAAATTTTGTTATTATTTTTATTTAAATAAATATTTTTATTAGGTAGAGAAGATTACACAACTGAAACACACTTTCACCCTAGACACCCAAGTGGGTCAAGCCTCAACCCTCATCCTAAGGAATGAAAACAACCAACCAGTTCAACTTTTATAACACATTTTGGATCATTGTACCTTGTTCATGGTGGCCTAAATACCCATATAAAATGGCCTAAATCCCCCCCAAAGGAGATGACCCAAATTCCAAACTAGCCAACCATGTTTCACATTGTTTTCCAGTCTTCCCACCCTATAGCCCCCCTTTCCTGAAAACATTTCATCATGATGTTTGTCGTTGCATTGTGATAGAGAAACCCTCTATCATACATCTAGGTATAGGGATAGATGATGGGATCTAACAAACCAATTTCTCTTTCGACTTTTCCACCTAACAACGCGTGCATGTTTTCATTCCAATCTGCATGCCAAGATGTGTCAAAACATGTGTATATTCACCAAAATTCAGACATTGTGCAATCCATTCCAGTAATCATCATGTAATTTATCTATATTCCCCATCGTGATAGGTATCCCCACTATCCTACATCATAAACCTATGTGTGTAGAGTGACAGTTGACAGGTTCCAATGAACTAATCTATTTTTCATTTCAGCCACTCATCAACATTGTCTATCACCATGTTGTGTTTCCTAGATGTTGCACCACATCGTTCTTTTGGTCACTTTGTATCTTATGTTATCATATATATTATGGCCCATAGTCTATTTACTGATGACTCAAATTCCAAGAGACTGCCACCCTGACCCCCCCCCCAATCTCTAGTGCCCACCTGACACCACTTAACCTTCCAAAACCAAGGGTGGATATTTTCATGTATATTTTGTAATTAATTTATAATTCACAAATATCTTGATCTTGATATTTTCTATTGAATAGGTTTATCATCCAAACGTCATTCAGTTTCTTTGTTTGTGTGTTGTGAGGATTTACATATAGAATCTATTCACCAGCAATCCACATGTTCTCCTTTGATTGAAAAGGATGAATGATGGTACTCGGGGTTCTATCTCATTTGTACTGATCCTCTTTCATTGCTTCCTTGCTCTCTAACATGATCAATTTGGTCTATATGGATCATTCTTGGTCTCTCTGACTATAGAGGTAGTAGTAGAATTAGTGTAACAACTGAAACTTTTGAATAATATTTTTTTCCTGAAAATGTCTGTTATGTTATATTACACCACAAAACTATATCTCATTAATAATGAAGTAAGTAAGTTTTAATGTGACCGCAGATTTTTGACCATTATATCATCATTGGTCAATTATGACCATTTTTCAGTATGACCGTTGGAAACTATGTTTGTAACAAGAAATGATAATGGTTGATTAATGTAGAAAGAAGAGTTGATGGCCTCATCTAGTAGAATCAGACCATATGAAGTACATTTATTGGAGAAAGGTAAGGAGGTAGCATCACTTGGGATTCACTCTTTACTAATCCCAAACTGAGTTTAAACACATTATGCTTGAACAAAATTTCAAACCGTAGAAGTTCAAGTTAGTGGAGATTACCACTCGGGCAATGTTATACGAGCCACCCCAACAATATATCACCATCCAACACCATAAACTTAGGTAATATTTTTGTGTTATAAGGGTTTATGTTTCAAGGACTTAGTCACATAATGTGTAATATAATTGTGTAAATAAAATTTTTTCCCATCATTTATCTTTTAAGAATCGTTTTTCTTAATAAAATGGAATTTTATAAATTGATTATTTTCGAACAGAATTTTTACAATCTAGAAAGGTTATAAATGTTTATAATAAACAATTATATTATGAATAATACATATTATAATGAAATATTATTATTTAAACACCCATGTTTAAATACAACTAATAAAATAATTTCATTTTTTTGAGAAAATTTACTATGCATTCACTATGCATTTTTTATCTGTTATTATTTTTAATAAATGAGTATTTTAAAATAAAAGATAAATTTATCAAATTTATGGATTTATTATGATCAAATAAATTTCATTTTTTAACTCATAATGATGATATTATGTTATAGTGGATTTATGAGATTTTTATAAAATGTTTTGTTTTTTAGGTGAATAATAAAAATGCAGTTTTGAGTTTTTGGTATGTTTAATGACATCATTAGTAATGTAATCATGATGTAATAATATTGGGAGACTTCTGAGGAATAAAATATTATATGAGGTTTCCCATGTGGCCAATACCATGTGGAAATATCATGGGAAATCCCATGATTTTACAAATACCAATAATGAGGTGTCCTCTTAAATTAATAAACAAATCTCTCTATTTTACTATAAATAACCCCTCATTACATATTTTAAATTCATTAAAATATCATACCTATCAAATATATGCTATTATTACCTCCTAAGGAGTCCACTCAAGGTGTCCTAAATCCCCTAAGGTCCTGATCGTAGAGTTTTTGAAGTTACTCTTCAAGGTAAGGGAATTTTCAACTTCCCTTTTCTATTCAAGTTCTATTTTCTATGGTATGTGTTTCTAATTTCCATACCATGTTATTATTTTTATTTTATTATGTACTAATAATTTATTATGAGTATTTTATGAATGTATTACCCTTTCTCAATCTCTTTTTAATGTTTTATAAAACTATATTTTATACCTGTTATGATACATAATTTGCGTCTCAAAATCTATCACTTTTTCAGAAGAATTTTTTTTATTGGAATACTCAAAGAACTTTCATTTCCAGGGTTATTCATCAAGAAATAAATAATATTTATTTTCTTATGTAATTTAAATACATAAAAACCTTATTCCCTTTCTGAGGGTTATAAATGACCTAATGATCATGTTTTTAAGAACATTTTAAAATGCCATGATTTTAATATGAAAATAATTTCTTTTATTCTCTATGGGTTATTTATAAAATGTTTGATTATGATATATATGGATCACATTAAAATAAATAAATATTAAGGGTGTATCATGATATCACTCCAATTAATTTGTTAATGAAATTATTTTCTAGAGATAATAAGTTTTATGATACCTTGGTGAATAATCTTGGTAATTTTTATGACACATTGGGGATGTAACTTGGTGATATGCTTATCAATGACTAAATTAAAGGTTGTAGACACATTGTTTTTGTTATGAATAATTTTATTATAGTTATTATATTCCTATTTATCATTCCTTTATGAAATTCCTCATGTTCTTATTGATATCTCTCAAACTCACATATAATCAGTATCCCTTGTTTTCCTTTACTAGGACTTCTTCTCAACCTTTAATTTCATGAATCTCCCCAAGTTTTGAGATGTAGTGATTGTACATAGAATAAAGCTATGATGAATCCATACAAGTGTATTATAAGAATATTTTATGTTTTCATGTATTATGTTCCTTATTTTCATGACACTAAACTTTAAATATCCTCTATTTATAAAATGTAATGAAGTGTTATGTAGTACTAGGTGGGTTTCTATAGATTTTATCAAAGGATAGTTTAGTAATTTTTGGAAATTAGGATTTGAAAACATTAGGAATAACCCTACGAAAAATTTTAAATATAGGAAAAAATCTTGGTATTTTGGTGAAATATTATTTATGTGGTTTCCATACAATGTAATATTTATCTGTATACGAACAAGTGTATGTGGCTCTAGTATAGATATATCTAGGGTTAATCCATGAAATCACCACTTTCAGATAGACTCAAATGATAACTAGTGAACAACAATGGTCCTTGATTCACTCCTGATTTAACACTCCTAGGGGATATGTTTGGTTAATCAAAATATTTTTATGAATCATTATGAATGATTTATAGAAAATTTAATTATGGATAATGTATAATGTGTTTAAGCATGATATTTTAATACATAAAAATCCTTTAGACTTACAATATTCATAAATGAAATATGTTACTCACTATATTTTTCTTCTTTTATAAAATGGAAGGAAATAATAGGAACCATGAAAATGGTTACCACAATGAACCATGCACTGATGGACCTCTGGTGGAATCTAGAATGGAAACTTTAATGTTAATGATGAATCAACATACTAAAGATATGGAAAATAACTTGAATCAAGCTGATAGACTATTTTCACCAATTAGTAAAAAAATTATATTGAATCTATTATGCATCAACAAACTTCAAAATTCAGTAGATCTACCGGACCATTGATTTCATAACATTGGATAAGCACTATAGAAAATATCTTTTTATAGTTCATAGTTTTGAACAAGATAAATTCTCCCTGGATATTTACTGCTTAGAGGGATAATCTGATCAGTGGTGGGGACTAATTAAAAACATTATTCCAAGAGAGGAGATTGAATCTATGGAGTGGGAAGAGATTAGGGGGTATTCTTCAATAATTATTTCCCTATATCTTTGAGAAAGAAAATTGAGAATGAATTTCTTAGGAAGAAGCAAAATTAGAATGAATCTGTGAGAGGCTACGAGATGACCATCAAAATAATTTTGTATTATACCTATCTCTTTTTCATGGATCCTAATGGGAAGGTTGATAGATTATTTTGTGTACTGAGACCTTATATATGGAAGAATCTAACCAAACAAGACTATGATAGTTGTCTCGATCTGGTTCCCCTTCTTTCGAGGAGATGGAGGACCAACGCGCCCGACTGTCGATCTCATGGATGGATGAGCCCCGTTCAATCACCAAAGTCGGGTACACTGGTCTTCGTTTCGAAATTCCCAATGGTTCCATATCCAACGATACGTGGACCTTCTTTCCAGAGGCACGCATCCGCTAGGCGGTTTGGCCAGCGATGCTTAAGAACTCACATTGGTCGATAGTATGGGAAGTCGGGCTCATGACACTCTTTTGGGGAGAATTATTGCATTTTCTGGGACTCTCTTATAGATTTAAGACGTATTCATTTGTTCATGAATCTTTGGTTTATACCCAAACATTGTATCCATGGATATAACCATTGTCGTCAATGGTCAACTGGACGTAGGGGTTCGGAATCATTTAAGCCCGAGGTTTACCATCCCTCGTTGGATTAATGACCCCAAGGAGTCTGGACTCATTGAAGTAGAACTAAGAATGGTGCGGTGAACCGATGTGAAGATAGTCGGATCGACCGGTTGTTGGGCTTGAACCTCAGGGAGGCTTCTTACATACCCCACATAGGAGACTGGGATCAAAGTCCACGTAGTACGGTTATATAGTTTAACATCATGTTGGACGGAGGATATAGTTTAACATCATGTTGGACGAGGGTGGAACTCGACGTGATGAAACGACCGAGTGGTGGGCTTGAACCTCGTGGAGGCTTCCTAAGTACCATGCCTTGACATGCATCAAAGTCCCTGTAGTTCACTTAAGTGTTGGGGAACCGACATGAAGATGGACTAGATGGTCCGATGGGTGGTGGCCTTGAACCTCATGGAGGCTTCCTACGTACCCTGTCTAGGAGACAGGGATCAAAGTCCTCATAGTTCGCTTAGTGGGGCTTACACTCTGAGGAGGCCCATAAGGTGCTGGTTTGGGGCTTACACTCTGAGGAGGGCCATAAGGGGATGTCATGGTTGATACTTACTCTAAGCCCATGTGAGTCATGCTCGGTGTGAGAAACAAGAGGCAGCATGGACCATATGATCACGTCATGAAAGGTGGGTCCGTGAGGAATGAAATGGGGCTTACGCGTGGAGCAGCGCATAAGGTTGGGACATACTCCAAGATGGACGCCCGGGCGCGACAAAGCGCAGCGGGAGAGGGAGAGGGGGTGCTCCTGTCCTCTTCTCCTCTCTTGAAGTGCATCAGGGCTTCCTTCTAATGGGTATTTTACTACCCCTGAGGAGCCCTTAACAAGTGGAGGGGAAGAAACGGGACTCCGGAGCTCAGACTCCACATTACCATGGGAATATGAACCCAGGAATTCATTGAGAGTCTGTTCAAGGGTTGGGGAAACCCCTTCGCCTCTACTTACCGTGGGTATGTGAACTCAAAAGGGCATGCTGGTGCTCCCGAGGGTTACACCACACAGGTTTGGCGGCTCTGGTGGAGGCCTCGGCTCGCGGCCGATGAGTAGGCCAATGCGGGAGTCGCAGAGTACTAGGTTAGATTGGAAGGATTTTATTTGGCTCGGGGAATGGGAAGGCCGAAGGATTTGGTGATCCACTGATGGGTATGGGTGGTGGAAACCTTCACGTGGGGAAGTGCCACGCGGCTGGATAAGCCGCCTGCAAACCAAGGTGGTCCGTGGAATGATTGGCATCCCACTAACCAGGGTGGTTCGCAAGGTGGCAGCCATCCTACTAACTAGGTTGGTTTGCAGCTTCGGGATCAATCTGTGAACCAGGGTGGTTCATGGAGGGTTCCATGCGGGCAGTGGCAGCCAAGGGCGGCGTCGTTTGGAGGCTTGTTAGTCGGGGATTCGCCTGCGTAGGAGAGTGCTACGCAGTGCGACGGATGGGAAAAGAGTCATAAACTCTCTGGTCCATGGGGAATTCATCCACGGAGGGGGTATAGTTCACGGTTTTCCTTCTTTTTGTTATTTTAGGTTCACGGTTCACCAATTTATTATGCATTTTCCAATTCCTTGTTAATTCGTATACCTGCTGTGGTTCGTGAATGGGAATTTCGCTGTTTGTGAATTCCTAAGCCTTCCTTACACCGATCTCCTTCCGAATCTCTAATCCCTCCGAATCTGATTCTCTCCTCTTCCCCATCGGTCTCCATTTATAGAGTGGTGGAAGAGATGTATCTCTGGTCATGCAGAACCTTTTATGGCGGCCCATGACCAAAAACCCAGTTAGCGGCTGACTTCTTCAATCCATGCCTTGCGGTGGGCACTGAGTGCATCTCCTCCGTGAACTGAACTCGGGGAGTGATTCGCGGTCGCGGAGGGTTCTGCCTCCATTACGCGAATGATGAGGCAGTTCAGATCAGCTGATGTGGTCCACAGCTGTGGCGGTCTGTGAATGGTGAACAGGACTGCCTCTTACCCTGCTTCGCGCCCGTAGAGGACCTCTGCCTCCATTCCACAAACGACGATGGTACAAACCGGATCGGTCGACGCAGTCCGCGGATGGGGACGGTTCGTGAAGGTGGACTGGTTCAGCACTCGCCCTGCCTCGTGCTCACAGAGGATCTCCACTTCCGTTTTTCCAATGACAATGGTCCATGAAGGGAGTGCTCCACAGAACCGGTCGCGCGGCATCATCTTCGGACCGATCTGAAGACCGGTCCAATTCGTCCTTTCTTTTGAAATATTTTCCCCAATTTCTTTGGGGAGGTGGGTAGCATCTCTTTTGCGGATTTTTCAGGACCCTACAAATTCCCCCCCCCCCATCGGAATGGGGTCCGATCGGAATGAAGATGAGGTCGTTCCGATGAACCGTAGTCCTAAAACTTGGATGGTTTGCGGTAGAGAGGTGGACCCGGTGGGGGACCATGCCTATAAATACGGAGTTCCCTTCGTTTTTCTTTTACCAGATTCTTCACGAAACCAGAGCCCTCATGCTTTTCTTCCTCCGCGTACTTGTTCTTTCACAAAACACTTCGTCCACGAACCGGCTACGACTTTCGCGAACCATTTCTCGATCACGCCGTTCTTCATCCACGAAGCAACGTCCCAGCTACAAACTAACATTTTCAATAAATTAAAAAGTAAGTCATGATGGGCCATGTAGGAACTCACTTCACGTTTTTGGTGCTCTGCGGTTTTGATGCTCTGTGGTGGTTTCGATCCTCCACAGGCTAAAATCCTCCGAACATAACCATTTAAATCCAGAATTGAAATTCCATGGAGCAACCTGGTTCGCGGTTTTCTGGACAACTCTCTACAGTCTAGGGTATTGTGAAGGCATTCCGCTTAAGGTTAGTTCATGGGAAATTGTCATCACGAACCAATCTATGAGGCCATCTTGCGGACATTGCTATGAAGGCTCCTCAACTGATTCATAACCATCTGTTGGTTTTTTGTCGTGCAGGGAGAAGATATGGTTCCCCCTCATCCTGCACCTAGGTCTGTCATCAAGCCCCTCTCAATCAGCATAGAGAGACGTTTATCTATGATTCGCAGAGCAGAGATCATCAACGAGGACCCTAGTCAGTCCATTATCCCTGACGACATTGTCTTGAAGGACCTGCTCTCTCCTGAGATCCTGAGTTATCCACTATCAAATCGACTCCCACTCTATGGATTTGGTCTTCAGGATGACGTCCCTATCCCCCTACATTCTCAAGTCTCCCTTCTCCTTTTCTGGAAGCGTCATCGAAATGCATTCAGGCGAACCTTACCCAATCAGGGGAGATAGTCTCTAATTCTGGTCTGAAAGACACATTCATTTTTAGGGGCTCTGTCTGGACCCAAAGCGATCGGTGCACCCAAGACTTCTCTCAGAAAGCTTTCTTCAAGGACTACCCTTCTATTATCAACCTTTCTCGAAGGGATCCTAACGCTGGGTGGATTTCTAGGTGGTATCTTTGGTCTGGAGGGCTCTTCTCAAATTATTGGGCATGGGCTTTCTGGGTCCATCATCATTGTCGGGAGTCTCCCGAATCACTAGAAGCAGTCAATCTATACTTCACAGTGTGGTCTTCCCAGTTTTCTGTCTACCCACCATCTCTGATACTACTAGACCGGCTCAGCCACTGGTGTTCAAGTACTAATACTTTCCATCTTGCCCACGGTTAAGTCGATATATGTCTGTGGGACATCTACCAGATAAGAGAAATGTCGATTACTGGCATGATGTATGACGAATTTTGTCCCACTCCTGACGCATGGGATGATGTCGAACAGGTGCCTTTGTTAGCAAGGGATCTGCAGGTCATGGCGATGCAATCACTAGGTCAGGCCTTGTGTGCCCGCTCGCTTATTCCCTATAGCACTTGGGTAGGGTTATTTCTAGACTCCACTGGTCCTGTGCTGAAGATTAAGAATCCTAGGACTCGTCCCTCCCACCAGTCACGAACCATTCTAGGTTCTTACTGGGCAGTTCTGGAGGCAGGATATTACCTTTCATGGGGTTACGAGGTGCGCCCTAGTGTGCCGCCTATGCTCTGGTTGGCCGGTCTGTTTACTATGTTTTTTAGCAGATGGTTATTCCCTTCTCGGGATGTTAACCCAGATGTCTAGACCTGCACTTTGATGATGGTGGCTGATTTAGCATAGGGTTGCCTGGTGAATTTATCCAAGCCCACTTTAGCCAATATCTATGAGCTACTAAGCCACATGCAGGTGGGCGGGTCACCGTACCGTCTGAGTGGGCCATTTCAATTTTTGTACAGCTGGGTGGAGGATCATTTTCACTGTTATGAGTATCATCACAATATTGTCATCCCGCTTCCTACCTTTCGGCCTACCCTACTGGATATAGCTAGAGTTCGCTTGAAGTCCCTCAGCTCTGGTGAAGTACTCGAGCTTCTAAGTAACTCCTCCCAGTTTTCCTTCACTCCCTACCCTGCCCCTTCTGGTGTCATAGTTGACAACCGCCGGGGAAGCTTTGAGGAGCGTTATTAAATTATCTCTCTATGGGACGGATTTCTGTCTGCGTGGATTGATGGGGTTTCTCTGTGAGAGCTGTATGTCCTGTATTGTTTTTCTCGTTAGTTTGGGTGCATGCCAGTCCAAGTTTCCCTTCCCCCTTCTCAGGCTCAAGGACTGCACCCAGACATACTCCGTCAACTGTGGCTGATGTTGACGTGGTATGTATCTGATGCAAGCATTCACCTACCTGATACGGGGGAAGTTGTTTCCCTTTCTTTGGAGTATGCAAAAACATGGGTAAAATACTATCCTGATGGGATCATAGGGATGGTTGTTCGGCAGGTTCCCAAATCTTGAGGTATTGTGGTTGCTGCATCCACCACACCTTCTTCGTCAGCTTTATGGGAGGATCAACTAATGGCTCTTCGATCAAAGCGACTCGGAGGACTTTTTTCTCCCAGACCTGCGATGGCTGCAGTTCAGACATATTCATCCTTCTTAGACATGTATGAGGATGACCATGTGGTTTCGGGTCCTAGTGAGACCATCTTGGAAGTTCTTCCAGTCGATATTGGGCTTAGCAACTTGGTCCCCAAGCCTGAACCGGGGTTGGAGGCTCCAGACTTTCTAGCTTCGGAACAAACTTCTAGCAAGCACATGTCTGTGCAGGCCGCCATGCGAGACTTCATTCCCGTGCCGTCCAGCAAGGATACCAAAGATCCTCGTACCATGGCGTACCATCAGGCAGTGCGCAGGTGGGCCTGGACCTGAATCTACGAGATCATCATTGAAACCCATCTGGCCAAAATAGAAACTAAAACTGAAGCTCATCGTCAGCTCTTCCTGGGTTTGGGGTCAGGTGTCTTTGACTATCGGCAGTTCCATTCTCTTGCTTGACAAGTTGATATGGACATTGAGGAAGTTGTCACTAATGAATGCAAGCTTGCTCACTTTGATGCCACTCATTGTGGGGCCCGAACCCTGGAGGAAACCACGATAAAGATCCATCACCTGACAGCACAGGAGGTGATCTCTCGAGATCAGGTGGCCATCCTATCCTCTGAGTTGCATGAATGCGAAGAACGGGCCGCGATGATGAGGGATCAGTTATCGGCTATGACTGGTCATCTTGAAGCTACCAGAAAAGGGATCAACGATCTCCAAATAGCAGTGGAGTGTACTCGTTCAGTGGCCAAGATTGAGCCCAGGTAAAAGGCCATTCTAGAGAATTCTTGCAACAACCTTCGCCACTTGGTTTTTGATCTGGTGGAGAGAGCGAATTAGGCTCCTTTATGACTATCAAATCCATTCTTGTACCTTCTTCCCCCCCTTTCTTTTGTGAGGGAGAGACCCCAGCTTCTGGACGTCCTCCCCCTTTTTTTGAATGGAATGCAATCTACGTCAATCCTTCTTTGCCACAAATTTTGATTGTTATTGCCTAAACAGTGACCCACTGAATCGGAATTGATCATAATTCAGGAAAACAATAAAAGATGAACACATGCTCTGAATTTTTCCCGGACCATGGGATCCGGCGAGCATAGTTTTACTATTGTCGGGGTTTTGTAGGAAAACCCGACAAATTTTTTTCTTATTTTTAAATGCCCTTATTTTTCTTGGGCCCTTTTGGTATGGACCCAGCAGGGATAACCTGGATTTTTCTTAGGTCACCCTTTTCATGTTTTTGGCCTAACAAGCTTTGTACCTCTTTTTGAGAGCGGTTTTTAGTCCCTCCATCAAGACTGTCATTACTAATGTTTTAGGTCGAAGATATTTGACAGAATATGGTGGGACGAGGGTCCCAATGGGGTTTGATTAACAAAATGATGCCTCAACCCCCTTCAGATGCACGTGGGGGGAACATATTTAAATTTGAGCGACATGCAGGGCATGTCTCAAGACATGGGAGCCGCATTGGCATACAGAGGTAGGAAGATCATTGCCTAAGGAAATGTTTCCTTTGTAGATGGGCCAGGGGCGATCAATATGCAGAGCCACTAAGGGCTTGGTATGCATAGTTGTACAAAGGTGCCCTTAAGTCAATGATTGTCCATTTCTGATAGCCTGGGGACATCAGGGAAGTCCGGATTATGGAAACCACCATGGGTTTCCTATATAAAGGGAATGTGACATCTGAAAGGGTCTTGAGAACATCTGTACTAATCAAGAGTGCGGTCGGGAGACCACTTTTCTATTCATTTTAGTTAGAGTAATGGATGGCTGAGGCTTGATACAGTTTAAAGTCTTGCAGTTGTGACATTATTTCAAATGGATCAACTTCTCCTGGTTCTCAGTAATCTCGTCAAAGATGTTCCGCTGTATTCAGGAAAGATTGTGAAAGTGGTTGGTAAACTGTAGCTTAGAGGTTTTCCAAATATCAGGATAGACATGGGGCTCAGAGGCCAATAGGCGTACAGAGGGAAGCATTGCCAAAGGAAATATTTCCTTTAGTAGACGGGCCAGGGGCTATCAAAATGCAGAGCCACTGGGGGCACGGTATGCATAGTCAAGAAAAGGTGTCCTTAGGTCAATGATTGTATTCCTATGATAGCCATGAAACTTCAGAGAGGTTGAGATTTGGGACCACTAGGGGTGTCTTATGAGGGTTCGACTCCTTTCTGAGTACAAAGTATGGATCATGATGAGAGGGTGCCTGAATATGGGGGAAATATCTAGACTGAACTTCCCGAGAACGGGTGAAGTAATTTCTTCTCTTGCTGGTGTGAGACGGTGGTTCATGTAGGTCTGACCCGTGCACTGATGGATAAAGAAAATCCTATGTTTCTCACTGAACCCATGACGAGTTTGACCATGTAGTTTATCATCATGTGGTTGGGACATATTCCGTGCAGTTTAGCATCATGCGGTAAGGACGAGGGGCATTATTTAAAGGATTTTGTGCATTTTAATGTCATGTAGTGAGGACGAGGGGTATTTTTTTTAAAATTTCATTTAGTTTACGTCATGAAACAAGGAAAGCTTCCGTTCAGTTTAACGTAATGCGGTAAAGACAGATTCTGTGCAGTTTAACATCATGCGGTAAATCTGGGGAAATTTTTAAAGGTTGTTGTGCAGTTTAACGTCATCCAGCGGGGATGGGGGTTATTTATTTAGCCAGTGAAAACGCTTGTGGTTGGAGGCATTTACCTGGATGGTTAATGATTGGCCTTTTCAGTTTCATGCCAAGCGGCCAACATGTCCCGTTCAGTTTAACGTAATGTGGTAAGGATATAGTTGCAAAGGCTGCTCTTCATCAAAATGTAACTGGGCTTGAATACCTCAACATGCCCCAGACGTGGATGGGGGGTTGATTGGTTTAAATCATTGTTCCGGGGCTTCTTGGATCAGGAGAGATGATATGGGGGCTCTGAGGCAAGTAAGCGTACGGATCTAGGAAGAGTATCGCCTGTGGAAATCTTTCCTTTGGTAGACGGGCTAGGGGCGATCAATATGCAGAGCCACTAAGGGCATGGTACGAATATTCATGAAAAGGTGTCCACAGGTCAATAACTTTCCACTTCCGATGGTCATGAATAGTTTTGAGGATCTGCAATTATCCGGGCCACGAAGTCTGTCATTTGGCAGGAAAATGTCTGGACATGCCGGGGATATCCATCCCTGGTTGCTTGTTGAGGTTCAAAGAGCCCCCTGGACTGATTTTTTTTATGCGAGGGGGTGTTCCTTCATTCCATGTAGTTTAACATCATGCAATAAGGATTAAGTACTCCTAGTTTAACAATCATAGAGCTCAGACCATTGGGTGACTATTACTGCAGTGACTCGAAGGATAACTGGGTCAACATGATCTGATATAATTGGAACAAGGTGGAGGATGAAGGTCGTAAACTACAACTTTGGGTTTTCCCAGATCAGGAGGTGTGGTGTGGAGGCTCTGAAGCTGGTAAGCGTACGGATCTAGGAAGAGTGTCGCCTGAAGAAATCATGCCTTTGGTAGATGAGCTAGGGGCTATCAATATGCAAAGACGCTGAAGGTATGGTATGTATAGTCATGCAAAGGTGTCCCCGGGATGATGACATTCCACTTCTAATGGCTGTGAATGTTTATGAGGATCTGTGACTGCTAACAGTGCAGAGTTCGGCTTGTGGGGATAATGGTGTCCGATCATATAAGAAAAATCTTCACTTCAATTGTCCGTTGAGCCAAAGTAGCCTAGTTCTGGCTTGAGGTTTGTTGATGCAGGTCGCTATGTGAGCCACTAGCGGATACATAGGCTAACCGGGTAGGGATACCCTGGAAACACTTGGATGTGAAGGTTGGGCGAACATGTAAACCACTACTCCATATATTTTGGATCAGGAGACATGATACGGGGGCTCTAAGGCCGGTAGGCGTACGAAGCTAGGAAGAGTGTCGCCCGAGGAAATCTTGTCTTTGGTTGACGGGCCAGGGGCTATCAATATATAGAGCCGCTGAGGGCATGGTATGCATAGTCATGCAAAGGTGTCCCCAGGTCAATGACATTCCACTTCCGCTGGTTGTGAATGTTTATAAAGATCCATAATTTCCCAGGTTGTGGAGTCTGATGTATAGAGAGGATGTATCCAAATGCGCAAGAAGTACCTCCATATCATTTCTCCATGTATCTTGGGTGGGTCACGATGATGTATGTGCAGTTTAACGTCATGTGGTGAGGATGAGGTCTAGGCAGTTTAATATCATGCGGTGAGGATGAGGTCCGTGCAGTTTAACATCATGCAGTGTGGATGAGGTCCGTGAAGTGTAATGTCATGTAGTGATGATGACGTATAAACCCCGTGCAAGTCTAGTCGGTACATGGGGGAAGGGGAATTTTTAGCATCTCATACATGCAGTTTAACATCATGCAGTAAGGACGTCGAGTACACCCCGTGAAAGTCTGTTCCATACACGGGGGGGAAAGGGCATTATTGTTTTCCTATCATCCGTGCAGTTTAACGTCATGTACTAAGGACAAGAAATACACCCCGTGTAGGTCTAGTCCGTACACGGGGGAAAGGGGAATATCGTTTTTCAAGAAGTGGATGGGCCAGGATAGGGGATCCTGGCGTCGCTACGTATCCTGTGAGGGCAGGAATCAAGCCGTACATAGTTCTCTGAAGGAAAAACACCCCATGTCGGGCTGGTCTGTACACGGGGAAGGGGAATTATTGAACCTTAATTTAGGGGTGACTGGGCCAGGAAGAGGAACCTTGGCATCACTACGTATCATGTGATGGCAGGAATCAAGTCGTATGTAGTTCTCTGAAAGGTACAGCTTGTGCAGGTCTGGTCCGTACACGGGGCATGGGGATATTTTTATCTTTTATTTTGCTCCATTTGGGAGTGGTTGGGCTAGGATGGGGAATCCCAGTGTCTCAACGTATCCTGTGATGGCAGGAATCGAGCCATACATAGTTCTGTGAAGGAAAAACACCTCGTGCTGGGTTGGTCTATACATGGGGGAAAAGGAGCATTTTTAACTTCTTAAGGGGTAGCTGGGCAAGGATGAGGAGCCCTGGCGTCGCTACGTATCCTGTGAGGGCCGGAATCAAGCCGTACGTAGTTCTCTGAAGTCCGAGCAGTTTAAAGTCATGCGGTAAGGACGAAATACTCTTAGTTTAAGGTTATAGAGTTTGGACCATTGGGTGATCGACAGTTTAACGTCTTGTGGCTCGGACGAAGAATACGCCCCGTGTAGGTCTGGTCCACACACGGGGGGGAGGAGGCATTATTATCTCTTATTATCCGTGCAGTTTAACGCCGTGCGGTAAGGTCGTATCCCGTGCAGTTTAACGTCATGCAGTAAGGATATAGCCTGTGAAGTTTAACGTCATGCAGTAAGGACAAAGTATTCATGATTTATATGTGAAATACTTCTTCAGGAATATCACATTGGTGGGAGTTGTGGTGAATTTCCCGTCGATGGAGATTAGGGTATATGCTCCATTAGAGTAGACCGTGTGTACCACATACAATCCCTCCCACTTGGGCTCTAATTTTGGAGGCTTCTTCCTGGGTATCATTGGGGTCTAGAGGACCAACACTAATTCTCCTTTCAAAAAGGACCGAAGACGAACCTTTTTGTTGAAGGCTCATGCGATCTGGTTCTGGTAAACCTCTAGATGGTGCAAAGTGTGAAATCGATTCTCATCTAGTTGTTCCAATTCCCCCAACCACTTCTCTGATTGCTCATCATTGGATAACTGATCACAAATGGAAACGCGGAGTGAGGGTAATTGGAGCTCAATGGGTAGAACCTCCTCTGTTTCGTAGACCAATGATTAAGGAGTGGCCTGAGTAGCAGTGCAGATTGTGGTTCGATAAGCCCACAATGCATGGACGAGTTTATCCATCCATGACTTTTTGTCTCTGCCTACCATTTTCTGGAGAATGTTGGATAGGGTATTGTTTAAAGCCTCTATTTTTCCATTGGCCGCCGCATGGTAGTGGGATGATTGATTAGCCTTGATACCATATTCATGGTATAGTCTCTCCAATTCAATAGAGTATAAGTTGGTGCTTTTATCCGTCAGTATGGTATGAGGGACACCAAATCTGGTGATGATATTGGTCTTCATAAAGTGGACTATGCTTCTTTCCCTGACTTCCTTAAGGGGCACGGATTCTTCCCATTTGGAAAAGAAGTCGGTCGTCGTGAGGATATTCTTCATCTATCTAGCCGTGGCCGGAGGATATAGCCCCACGACATCCATTCCCCCGACGGAAAATGGCCAGGAGTACTTGGCTTGATGGAGTAACTCCGGGGGTTGGTGTATGAAGTTGGCATGGATTTGGTACAAGTGGCATTTTGCGGTAAAATGCTCGCAATCTCGTGCCATTGTGGGCTAGTAGTATCCAAGCCTTCTAACCTGATGGGAATGCTTGGTCCCTGGTTGATGTGCCCCACATACTCTGGTGTGTACTTCATTCATTACGGCAGAGGTTTCTTCTCCATCAATGCATCTGAGGAGCACTCCGTCGAGGCCTCGTTTGTAGAGGACCTCTTACTGACCTGCACCGCTATATTGGACAAAGTTGAATTCCCTTCTCCATATTTTCTCTCGTTCAGCCCTGTCCGATGGAAGTTCTCCCCATTAAAGATAGTTCTCAATGGGGGTCATCCAGCTGGTAGTAGGAGCATATGGATCGGGGACAGGACTGACTTTGTGGATTTCTTCTATCTTAGCTTGAACAAATGACAATACCATTCGACGGTGAGCAATACTGATGACTGTTTCATCTCGTTCTAAGTCAGCCAAGGCTGTGGCCGCGTTGGCTAATGCATCATCCTGGGCGTTCTGAGATCGGGGAATATATGCCAATGTTGGCTCTATAGATAATTCTTCCATTAACTCTCGGACGTGGTCAAATAGAGTAATTAAATCCTCCTTTTTGATAGAATAGTTACCATTGACTTTCTTGATGACCAGTTCTGAGTCACCTTTTACCTTAAGGTGTTGTACTTGTTCCTGGAGTGCGAGCTGTAGGCCTGCAATGAGGGCTTGATATTCCGCTTCATTTTTCGTACATCCTTCAGACAGGAGAAAGGAATATGGAAAGACTGCCTTCTCTGTGGACATGAGTATTATCCCCAAACCCACCTTGTTAAATTTGGGGTCTTCCATCCCTTTCCCGGTTAGGCTTCGAGAGGCGTCGTCGAAGTACATTTCCCATGTTGAGAGCTCCTCTTGAACCACAAAGACTTCTTTATCAGGTAGCTCGATGTCTGGTGCAGTGGTCCCTGTTGAAGGGTGCGCTGCCATAAAATCTACCAATGCCTGGCCTTTGACGGATTTCTGAGGCACAAACCAGATGTCAAAATGTTGCAGGATGACCACCCATTGAGATAGGCGCTAGGTCATTATTGGGCGGTTGAGGATGTACTTGATCAGGTTATTACGTGAGACCAAATAGACTTCATGATGCTACAGATAGTGTCACAGTTTTTGAACTACCAATACCATGGCCAAGCAGCTATTCTTGATGTTTGAGTATCGAGTCTCAGCATCAATCATGGTTCGACTGAGGTAGTAGAGACTTTTTTCACTTCTAGCGTTGTTCTTTTGCACGAGGAAGGCCCACAGTGACTGCTCTAGGGCCATCACGTATAGGATGTGTGGTTTTCCCTTAATCGGTGGAATGAGAACCGGTGGGCTCAAGAGGTACCTCTTCAGTCTGTCAAATGCCTCTTGGCAGTCATATGTCCATTGGTATGTGACACCCTTCTTCATTAACCTAGTGAAGGGAAAACACTTGCCTGCTAGGTTGGATATGAACCACCTAATATAGTCCAAGTTCCCTTAGAATGCTCTCAACTCCGTGAGGTTTTGGGGAGGTGGCAGGATTAGGATAGCCTTTGTCTTCTCAGGGTCGACTTCGATGTTACGATGGCGTACAAAGAAGTCAAGGAATTTCCCTTAGGTAACCCCGAAGGTGCATTTCAAGGGGTTCATCTTCAGGCTATGCTGTCGAAGATTGTTGAAGATAGACTTAAGGTCTGACAGGTGGTCTGAGTGCTGTCTTGATTTGAACACCAAGTCATCTACGTATCATTCGACGAATTTCCCCATGAATGGCTTAAAGATATGATGCATGGTGTGTTGATATGTTGCGCCAGCGTTCTTGAGGACAAAGGGCATAAACCTATAACAGAATATTCCTTGAGGGGGCCTGAAGTCAGTATCTTCTTAGTCTTCTCCGGCCATCCTAATTTGGTTATACCCAGAATAGACCTCCATGAAGGATAGAGCCTCGTACCTGGCTGTTGCATAGATTAATAACTCAGTGACCGGGACCGGGAAATCATCTTTCGGACAATGCCGATTGAGATCCCTGAAATCAATGCAGACACGGATTTTTCCATTCTTTTTCTTGATAGGGACAATGTTGGCCAACTAGATGGGGTATTGGACCTCCTGAATGAGGCCTGCTTTAATGAGCTTATCGACTTCCGCCTCTATCTTGGCAGCGTGTGAGGGGTGTGTCCTTCTAGAGGCTTGTTTATAGCCTAGGTGGTCTTCTGGAAGACCTAGGTGGTGTGTTGCCACTTCTAGATCGAGTCCCATCATTTCTTTGTAATTCCAGTCAAACACATATCGGTGTTGCCTCAGGAAGGAGGTATACATATCATGCTCCTCAGGAGACATGGCTGGACTAATGAGAGTGGGACTCGGGTCTTCCTCGGTTCCCAGGTTTATTTCCCTGAGCTCGTCCACAGTGGTGGAGATAGCTTCCTCAAATGCAGGAGGTAAATCCCTGAGATCTTCCCCCTCTTCTTCTCTCAAATCCTCATCTTCTTGATCTGACGAGGAGAGGGCTCCTAAAACTGGCTGGTAGGAGCCCAGAGGTGAGGTGTCGTGGGCATCCTTGCTCGAGTTTTTGTCCCCAGATTGAGGGTCAGTGGATGCTCCCACATTGCCACCTTCGGCCATTATGGATGAGGTCCCGAGGACAGCTGAGTGCGTGTCCCGGTCTGGACCCGTGCTCTCAATATGGTTGATGGGCAGTATGTAGTCTCTACCAACCTGCCTGAAGGGGTCATCAGGAACCACTTCCGGACCATTTGGATCAGGGATCTAGTCAACACCATCATCCAAAGTCTTCTTCCCATTTTGCTCATAGAACCGAGTGTCAATGTAGTGTGACTCGGAGAGATTGAAAGGGGCCTTTTCGGCATTCAAGGTCCCACTTTGTCCATTGACGCAGTACTTGATACACTGGTGGTAGGATGAAGGAACGGCTATGTGCTTGTGGAGCCACGGCCTCCCCAGCTGGGTGTTAAATGTTGTGTTCTGCCGAAATACCAAGAACTCTAGGTAGGCCACAAGATCCCCAAAATGGGTCTTTAGCTTGATTTTCCCAATTAGATTATGTTCATTCCTATCATATCCTAACCGAGTTTTGGCTGAGGGAATCAGATCGTATTCACCATAGCCCAACTTACGGAGTGTCCGTAGAGGAAGGAGGTTAACTCCAGAGCTGTTGTCGATAAAGACTTTATGGATCTCAACATCATCCAATGTTTCGGACACATATAGTGGTCTGGTGTGTCCTTGCATGATGGCTTCTTCATCTTGATCAGGGAAAGAAATCACCGCATTGAATTCAGATGAGCCAGTCTCTGTCCGGTAAATCTCAGCAGTAGCTACCTCAGCTTGAAACTCCTAGGGGCTGAGCAGGGCTTCAATAAGTGCATCCCTGAGGTCTTCTGACAAACCCAGGACCTCCAGGATAGACATCTTGGCTGGTACTGACGCCACCTACTTGAGGATGTCATACTTTTTCTCCAATGGCCGACGCTTCTCTGTTTGTGAGAGAGTCTTAGCGGGTGCTTTGGGGGATGCTGGAGCATTTGATGAGGAGGGACCGGCCGTGGGGGAAGGTGCCGGTGGCATTCCCGCATTTTGAGGACATGGCCCGGCCAGTCTGTTTGTGAGCACTAGGCAGCCAGACAGTTGCTCCTCCTCCGGTGGGTATTGCAGAACAACTGGGCTAGAGTGGCTGCTCATTCAGGTGGAGGGGCATTCTTTCTCCCGCTGAGTCCGTTGAAGGGCTCTCCCATGGGTTTCCGTGATACTAATGGTTTGGGAGGGGGTCCAACCATAGGGTTTGTTTCGGCCGCGGCTGCGCCTCCCCTGGTATCCTCTACCTCTGCGGTTCCTCCTCTTGGCCCCTCGTGTAGGGAACTCGGGTTCATAATCATACCCTTTATCAGGGAATGATTCCATAAGATGGATGACGTTAATAGAACCAAAGATTGGATCTTCATCCTCTAATAGGTCAACTTGGTTGGTTGTCCCTGATGGTGTCATTTGGTGGGTCGGTTCCCATTGTGCCAAATTCGAGGGCATGTAATCTACGAGGTTCGGGACCAACTTTGGCCCCGTTGTTAAACACTTCTCCTGCGACTGTTTCTTCCTTTTCGATTACGTCCGGATGACCGAATCGTGGAGGATTGTAAGGTCGATTCTGTTGACTGTGCGGCGTTAGGGGTTGTTGGTGACGACATTGGCTACCGTAGCTGAGCTCTGAGTATTCCTTGGGCTCAGTTGATAGTCTTCCGAGTCATCCAGTCATCGAATTTATTCCCCTTCTTAGTGGCGACTTTCTGCCACCCCTCCTCTCGATCAGAGTCGATGGTAGAGATACATGCCACATGCACTGAGGGTGGTCCCATCTTGACATGCCCTGAGTCTACCATCCTCTACAATAGTTCTTTGAAGATGAATCACTCTCAGATATTGTGCCCCAAAATTCGATGGTAGGGGAAGTAGTTTGGTAGGTCATCGCGGCCAACTTCTTCAGGTTTCCTCAGCTCCGGGAGGCGAAGCAAGTTACAATTCATGGCGGCAATAAATTATCCATGGACTTGATCATCTCGGAATTAGTATAAATTTATTATTCATTCCTCAAACTAGTTCTGCTTCGGTCCTCTCGGATCATCCCGTTTTGGCGGAGGCGGCCGCTGATATGCAGGGGGGCCTTGACGATTTGGTGGAGGCCTGAGCGATGGAGCAAGAAAATGGGCCGGCTTGAACGTAATGGAAGATGCTTTAGCTCTAGGGTCTCTTTTTGTAGGAGCCTACGAGGCTATTCGGGAATTTGAATTAGTCCGTTGCAGAGAGTCCTCAATTCTCTGGGCAATGGCTGATAGATTCTGGAAGCCAGTGGTGCACTCCACTGGTATGAGCGGTGTTCACAGCTGATCTCGGAGATTGTCGATGCATATGGCCAGTATCTCATATTAAGGAATTGTCCTGTTTAGGGAATAGTTTAGACCTTTCCATCTGAAAATGAAATCTGAGACCCTCTCTTTCTCCCTCTTCTTGCAATTCATGAGGTCATTGACTTTTGTTTTAGGAAACGTTGAGCTAAAGTGGAATAGGAACTGCTTCCAGAGGTCCTCCCAGCTCTTTATTGACTAGGCTGGCAGACTCGTATACCAGACGAAGTTTGATCCTTGCAAGGTCTATACGAATCATCTGAGTTTCACTGCTTCTTTCTACTTTGGAGTTCCCATCATAAGGTCGCAATAGGGTGCCTAGTGCATCAAATTCTACTCCGGATCACCCGATACATTGAAGATAGGGAATATAGGGCTCCCAAAATTGGGTGGAGGTGGTGTGTTGGTCACCCAATCTGGGTAGGGATTCCACTCTAGCTGTATTGGAGCACTTAGACCTTCCATCGCTTCCAATCGAGCTGTTAGTGCCTTGATGGTGTAGGTGAGACCCTGGTTTACATCCTGCTGGGCCCGGTCTTGGGCAGGTGCAGTGTGAGGCATTGCTCGAGGATTTGTCTCAACCAGCACCAAGGGCGCATATGCCATTCAGGACACCCTCAGAGGGTTCGATCGTACTTGATCTGGCTTCTTCCTAAGTGGAGAGAAGTCTTGGTATTCATCATCCACATTTAGGTAGTTGGACAGACCAGGAATCTCATTGGGCAGGGAAGACCTAGGCCCTTGAGGTGCACTTATTGGGAGTGCATGATGTGGCTCCTCTTGGGATACACTTTCAATAAGGTAGTTCCTCTGGAGCAGCTCGACGTTAAGCTGCCTCAATTCTTTCATCTCTTCTTCCTATCGAGCGAACCTCTCTTCGAGCGTGAGTGGATCGTTTTTATCGAGAGAAGGGGGCAGGTTAAGGGTAATCAGTCCCTTGTTCTTATCCTTATTGGAAGCCTTCTGGGAAGGCGGAGGAAGGTTACATGAAGGGGCAGACATATTTAAAGAGGCCCTCTGGTTCCAGGTGTGCACACCGGGTGGTTCGTTGTGAGCCACAGCCTGACTGGAACCATCGTCCCCCGATCCATCCGGATTTGCATCATCTTCGGTTTCACCTGTGGGTTTAACCTCTATGGAGTTGATGAATACGTATCGCGGGGTGGAGGGGACGTCATCTTCCAAATAGGAAGAGGATATCCCATTTCTTCTGTTGGCCCTCCTTTTCTTGTCCTGGGATTGCCCTTGGACTCCCTGATGAAGGGTGTCGCGGAGAGTTCTTTGATGATACCATATGGTGCGCCTTCTTCTCGGAGGGGATGATGATTCAAACGACGGGATAGGGCGGGAACCCCCTCTACTGACCGTCCTCCCTAAATGATAGAATACTGACTCTCATGGGGGAGGATTTTGTTGAGGGGGTAATAATGTCCCCAGCCCTAAGGGTTGGGGTTGGTTCCGTTCCCTGGCCGTTGAGTCTCTTCTCGTTTGTACTGGTCTTACGGGGGCATTTGTTGTTAAAAATTCCCCCATCCCTACAGGCTGGGGTTGACCCTGGATTGCGGTAGTGGCTACAGTTATCGCTGCCTACCTGATTTTGCGTGCCCCCATTCGGGGGTGAACTGGGTTTGACGTCGAGTCCTTCTGTGGATCAATCCCCTTTGGGGAGGTAGGAAAAGATCTCTGATTGGCCTCTCTTAGGCGATAGTCTTGATGTATTCTCTCGCTTGCCTGATTCTGGAGTTCTTGAATGGATTATTCCCATGGGGCCTGACGCTTCAGGGACTTACTCAAGGCCCAGCTCTGTTGGGTTTGTTTCCTTTCCTGAACAGGGGGACCACTTGATTGTTGTCTTGACGTGATGACGTTGCAAGACACCATGCCGAACGGGTTCTTCTGGATAGGGAGCGGAGTGAAATGCAAATCTCCATGTTCCCCCCATCCCCTGATATGGACTCCCATCGGAGCATCAACGATGAGGTGGCGCAGCTCGTGCAGTGCACGGAGGAAGGACATCTCCATGTTCCCTTTAAGTCTCTTAGGGCGTTGTAGATGTGCTGAGAAAAGGGCCTCCAGGTCGATGTGATGCAAGAGGTCCCCTATCGTATTGACGTGGTCTACATACCTGTCATAGGGTAGGAAGCTCGATTTCATCCGGCATAGGGTTGTCTATATATTATGACGGATGCCGTGCATGCATTCTTCCGACAACTCTCTGGGTATGTCGTACTGATAGGTGGTCGTGGGCCAAAACATAACTGGTATATCATCCCTGGCCAGTCATTTCTCAGGTGTAGCATATCGGCATACTCCTCTGCTAGTGATTCCTCTACCTGGTCATCCCAACTAAGGCGCTCACTGTAGTCAGAGGCAGTGGGACCGTTAGTTACTGAATTGTCCTGCAGGCGATTCTGAGGTGGTTCAAAAGATGAACGCTGCCTCGGAACGGCTCCTGATTGAATAAGGGAGACATTGGAGACTAATTGGGAATCTGACATGCTTCATCCCTTCCTTCGGAGTTCCTCGACATACGAGGGCTTTCCTATACTTGCTTCGGTAGGGGGAGGACCTTCCTGTCGATATGATATTTCATCGCGAGGAGGACCTCCACAATGGCAGCTGTAATGGTGAGGACTACCATTTCTTCTTGATGCCTCACTATATAGGGTACTTTTGCAGTGCACACCCTTTGGAGGATCTCCATGGTGTTTCATAGAAAGGGGAGGACCTTCTGGCTACGTAGTTTTGTTACGGGTAGGGCCTTTGCAACAACTGCCATCATGGCGAGGATGACCATCACGGATTGATGTTCGATGTGCGTCCTAGGGAGTACTTTCAGGACACACTGTGACAAGGGGATAACCTTCTTGTTGCTCAGGGCCAATGTGGGGAGGACCTTTGCAATGGCGGCCATGGTGGCGAGGACTACCATCAAAGCTGTTGTAATGGAGAGGACTACCATTACAGCTGCCACAGGGAGAATATTTGTGGGATACACCCTGTGGAGGGCCTCCAGAATGTACCGCAATGAGGGGAGGACCTTCTCGTTTCTTGACATCTCTACGGGGAGGACCTATCTTATCAGGTTGGTGAGGACTACCACCATGATCTGATGCCCGACTGCATGGAGTGTCGTTGCAACATAACCCCTAGGGAGGACCTTCAGGGCAGGCCATGAAAAGGGTAGGGCCTTCTTGTCGTGATGATACATCATTGTGGGGAGGGCCTCTGAATTTGCGACTATGATAGTGAGGACTACTATCATAATATGTGGTCCCACTGCATGGAGAGTGTTTGCAGCATATACGTTAGGGAGGACCTTTAGGGTGGACTGCTGCAAGTGGAGGACCATCTTGCTGCTAGATCTTCTGGTCACGTAGAGGGTTTCCGTGACTCGCATCAATAGAGGATCTCTCATGATCGATCATTGTATGCCCACGGGGGAGGCCCCTGCGGGTGCTCTGGGGAGGACCTTTAGAGCTACTGGTAGAGACATTGTGGGGAGGACATTCACAACTGCTACTGCCACTCCCATAATATGGAAATGGGTGGGTAAGGTTCCAGGCCTTTGATGTGTGCTTGGCGGCATCGGGAACCCCATATTTCAGCAGAGCAGAGTCATGAACCCGCTATTTATTTTTCGGTTGCCTTTGACACGTATGGGGAGCTTTCTTGCGGGTAGTCGGGACCGTCTGCTATTGATAATTGCCTTCACCATCGGGTCCCTGTCTAATAGGGTTTCGTGATATTGTCGGGACATGCCAACAAACATCTTGACTTTTAACAGGGATATATGCCTACTCTGGAGAACCCACCATGATGGATGGGTGTCCCCCAGTTGGAACGAGTGAAGCTGCTCGATCTGGTTTCCCTTGCGTCGCGGAATATAGCCGGCGACCCTCCTGGGCGGAAGTAGGGATGCAGATCTACTTCAAGACGGCTATCTCTTCTCTTAGATGAGTCGCCTCAATTGGGGATATGGGATCCTGGGCCCGAGTCCTTGTTGTTGCCGCCGATTCAAATTACATTCTAAAAAGTCTACAAGATATGATCTGGGATCGATACCTGATCCTCCATCATTTCCAGGATATGTATAGAGACATCTTTGGTTGGAACGGGTATGAAGGCCCATTCCGGTATTAGATTAAGAATGTCCTGCTCCAGTCCTCTAGTGGTCAGTGGGTACTAACAATTCTCCTGTGTCGTGGTAGGTGAACGAATCTGCCCCTATGCTGGGATACGCCGGTTTGTCTCTCCGTTTGCCGCCACATCTGGGTGGCGGACTTTACTTGAATCCACTGGAGCTGGCCCTGCATATATTGGTTTCCCACTATATCGAGTCGGTGGCCTTTGTTGGTGGGGAGACATTCCCTCTAATTAATTTCCACCACATCTGAGTGGCGGGATTTTCTAATTGCTGCCATGCCAAGATGGTGGGCGTGAGAAGAATCTTCTAGGAGCTGGTCCTGCAGACGTTGGGTCACCACCATGTCAGGCTGGTGGGCTTCACGACCCTGGGCAGGGAGAGGTGCATGTCGGGAAGATGTCGTGCTGCGTGAGCGATGGGCTTGACAGAGCTCAGCGGGGATGTACGTCGGCTCTTATGATGCCGCCATGTCTGGATGGCGGGTTTGGGAGGAGCGAACAGGTGTAGGTGCCTATTCGTGGTACGTCTCCGCAACTGGGTGACAAATCTCCTCCTGAGGGACCAGGGTGATGACTGGTCCCTAATAGTGCGTATGCCGCCCTCATAGGGTGGTCCGAGGGGATGGAGCTCGGGGAGAATGGTCCTGGATCCCCGGGGTGATGTCCTCCCTAGCGAGAGGATACTGGGTTCTGTCCTAACCGCAACGGCGCCTTCTGGCAGGGGCCTTGGCACGGAACCCCCGTTTGGTAGGGATGAAGTCCTCAAAGTCTACCTCATCCACCTCCCTAAGATAAGGGAGGTATACATTGTCCCATTCTGGGGATAAACTCCTGAAATGGTTGGAGAAACTAACAGGGGTTTTCTGGATCTGCCTTTGTGGATGTTATTGGGCAGGTGATCGGTAAGTCCTGGCGGATTGGAGCGCGTGCATGGCCGCCTCCACCGTCAGGAGAGTACCGTTCAGGTGGTACTCTCGAATCAACTCGTATGAGACCCAGCGTTGAAGATGCTGGGTGGGTGACGGGGTCCTCCATAGGTGAGGATGTCTAGTACTTGCGTTGTTGGAAGTGTGTGCTTGTGAGTTCCTTTGTGATGCCATTGGATTGAAGGGAGTTCTGAAATTAATCTGCAAAAACATTTTAACAAAAACAAACAGCAAACCTGTCAAAGCAGCATCTCATGATCCCATGTGTAAATAATGACCTTGTATGGCCCTCATTTAGGGAAAAAGGGGGCATAGGGTGGGATTAGGTTAATCCCATCATGCTTGGTTAAAGATTCACGTTGGGTTCACCATTTTTTTGTCTCGATCCGGTTTCCCTCCTTTTGAAGAGATGGAGGACCAACGCGCCTGACTGTCGATCTCACGGATGGCTAATCCCTATTCAATCACTAAAGTCGGGTACACCGGTCTTCATTTCAAAACACCCAACAGTTCCATATCCAACGATACATGGACCTGCATTTCAAAGGTAGTCTTCCGCTAGGTGGTTTGTCCAGCGATGCTTAAGAACTCACATTGGTGGAGAGGATGGGAAGTCGCGCTCATCACACCCTTTTGGGGGGAATTATTGCCTGTTCCGAAACTCTCTTATAGATTTAATATGTATTCATATGTTCGCTAATCTTTGGTTTACACCCAAACATAGTATCCATAGATTTAACCCTGGTGGGCAATGGTCAACTGGACGCAGGGGTTCAGAATCATTTAGGCCTGAGGTTTACCATCCCTCATTGTATTAATGACCCCGAAGAGTCTAGACTCATTGATGTAGCACTAAGAATGTTGAGTTGAACCTATGTGAAGATATTCATATCGACCTATTATTGGGCATGAACCTCAAGGAGTCTTTCTACATACCATTCCTAGGATACAGGGATCAAAGTCCAAGTAGTTCGGGTATACAGTTTAATGTCATGCTGGATGGAGGATACAGTTTAACGTCATGCTGGACGGGGGTGGAACTCGACATGAAGAAATGACCGATTGGTGGGCTTGAACCTCGTGGAGGCTTCCTACGTACCATGCCTTGACATGGATCAAAGTCCCCATAGTTCACTTAAGTGTCAGGAAACCGACGTGAAGATTGACCGGATGGTCCGATGGGTGGTGGGCTTGAACCTCATGGAGGCTTCCTACATACCCTGGCTAGGAGGTAGGGATCAAAGTCCTCATAGTTCGCTTAGTGGGGCTTACAATATGAGGAGTCCCATAAGGTGCTGGGTTGGGGCTTACACTCTGAGGAGGCCCATAAGGGGATGTCATCGTCGATTCTTACTCTAAGCCCATGTGAGTCATGCTCGGTGTGAGAAACAAGAGGTAGCAGGGACCAGATGATCACATCATGAAAGGTGCGTCCATGAGGAATGGAGTATGGATTAGGCATGGAACGGCCCATAAGGTGAGGACATACTCCGAGATGGACACCCAGGCGCAAAAAAGCGCAGCGGGAGAGGGAGAGGGGGTGATCCTGTGCCCTTCTCTTCTCTTGTAGTGCATGAGGTCTTCCTTCTGATGGGTATTTTACTACACTTGAGGAGCCATTAACAAGTGGAGGGGTAGAAAGGGGACTCCCGAGCTCAGACACCACATTACCATGGGAATGTGAACCTAGGAATGCTTCAAGAGTCTGCTCAAGGGCTGGGGAAACCCATTCGCCTCTACTTACTGTGGGTATGTGATCTAAAATGGGCACGCTGGTGTGCCCGAGGGTTACACCACACGAGTCCGGTGGCTCTGGTGGAGGCCTTGGCTTGGGGCCGATGAGTAGGCCAATGAGGGAGTCGCGGAGGACTAGGCTGGAGCGGAAGGATTTTATCTGGCTCAAGGAATGGGAAAGCTGAAGTATTTGGCGAGCCACCGAAGGGTATCGGTGGTGGCGCCCTTCGCGTGGGGAAGTGCCACGCGGCTGGAGAAGACGTCCGAAAACTAGGGTGGTCCATATACTGATTGGAATCCCATGAACCAGGGTGGTTCTCAAGGTGGCGGGCATCCCGTGAACCAGGGTGGTTCGCGGCTTCAGGTACAATCCGCGAACTAGGGTGGTTTGCGGAGGGTTCCATGCGGGCAACGACGGCCAAGTGCGGCGCCGGTTGGAGGCTCGTCAGTCGGGGCTTCGCCTGCGTAGGAGAGTGCTACACAGTGCGATGGATGGGAAAAGAGGCATAAACTCCCCGGTCCATGGGGAATTCATCCGCAGAGGGGGTATGAATCACGGTTTTCCTGCTTTTTATTATTTTAGGTTTGCAGTTCACCAAGTTATTATGCTTTTTTCAATTCCTTGTTAATTTGTATATCTGTTGTGGTTCACGAATGGGAATTTCACTTTTTGAGAAATCCTAAGCCTTCCTTTGATCGGTCTCCTTCGGAATCTCTAATCCCTCTAAATCTGATCCGCTCCTCTTCCCCCTCGGTCTCCTTTTATAGAGTGGGGTAAGAGATGTATCTCTGGTCACGTGGCACCTTTTTCGGAGGCCCATGACAGAAAACCCGGTTTACGGCTGACTTCATCAATCCATGCCTTGCGGTGCACACTGAGCGCATCTCCTCCGCGGACCGAACTCAGGGAGTGCTTCGTGGTCGTGGAGGGTTCCGCCTCCATTCCACAAATGACGATGTAGTTCAGATCAGCTGACGCGGTCCTTGGCTAGGGTGGTCCGTGAATGGTGAACTGGAATGGCTCCTGCCCTACTTTGCACCTACGGAAAACCTCCGCCTCCATTCGGCGAATGATGATGGTACAGACTGGATCGGTCGACGCGGTCCGCAGCTAGGGACGGTTCGCGAAAGTGGACCGGTTTAGCACCCATCCTGCCTCGCGCCCGCGGAGGATCTCCACCTCCGTTTCTCGAATGACAATGGTCTGTGAACGGAGTGCTCCGCAGAACCGGTCACTTGGCATCATCTTCGGACCGGTCTGTGGACTGGTCCAATTCATCCTTGCCTTTGAAATCTTTTCCCCAATTTCTTTGGGGAGGTGGGCAGAATCTCCTTTGCGTATTTTTCAAGACCCTACAATAGCTATGGGGAGATTGTATGAAGTGCTATGAAGGTCGAACTGGAGTTTGGTGAGACGCAATTGTCTCACAAATAGGATGAAATGAATAAATCCTTAGATACAAACTTTGGTAGGATCTTTGTCCAAGGAAGAGGAGGAATGAAAGTGCAACATTCCACATACAACTAATGTGGGAAGAAGAATTCAGGGAAATTCTTGCTCAGGAGCAGGAAATGTTATAGCTATGGAAGATAAGACAATATTTCTCATAATTTTCATATTATGGTGAAGCCGTAAATATCAAACACTAAAGACAAACGGAAGATGGTGAAGGCCCCAATATAAGTCCAATGCTTCATGTGTGGCCATATTGGGAACTTTTATAACCACTGTCCAAATCGGAGGGTAGTAGAGGGGAATCACCATTAGCCTCAGCATTGGCCAAGGGATCAAGGTCATGCTTTTATTATCATGATGGATGGATTTAATGAAAAAAATGATGTGGTGGTAGGTAATCATGTTGTTCTATGAAATCGATAAAGTACCCTGTTTCATTCTTATTCTACACATTCCTTTATTTCCTCCATGTTTGCAAAGAATATAGAATCAATCCCTGAACTAATAAAATTAGAGATATCAATCAATAATACTGTAGGTATTATCCAATAATTAATAGTGTTTATAAGCTCTAGTATTTTATTTAGTGAGAAAAATCTTATAAAAAAATATATTAGTCTTTACCATATTGGAATTCAACATTATACTTGGGATAGGCAGGCTCTCAAAATATAATGCTAAGACCAAATGCAGAAGTAAGTAAATCTCAGTAGTCTTGAATGGATAAGCTATAGTTATCTTCTAAGGAGAATTATATCAACCTAGTCTTTTTCTTGAGTCACCTCATATATCCTTCTTTATGGAGTTGATCAGTGAATAATAAGAAGGAAATGAGATTATAATGATTTATAATTCCCCCATCATTCAGTAATACATTGACATATTTCAATGGGTGTTACGTGGACCTCCCCTTGAAAGAGGGTTAGAGTTATCCATTGAACTCATACCTAGATCTCATCCAATATCAAATACCCTCTATAGAATGAAAAATTTGGAGCTATAGGAATTAAAGAAAAAAATCCGAGATCTTTTAGAGAAGCTAGTTATTCGACTAATTGTGTCTCCTTGGGGAGTACATGTTCTCTTTGGGAAGAAGAAGGATACATTATTGTGGATATGCATTAATTATAAATAATTGAATGAGATCACAGTGGAGAAAAAATACCCTCTTCCAAGAATTGATGAATTATTTGAACAGCTTCATGGGGATCAATTCATCACCAAGACTAATCTTTGATCTTGTTATCATTAATTTATGGTGAAGAAAGAAGATATTATAAAAACTGACTTTTGGTCAAGATATGAGCATTATGAGTTCGTTTTCATTCCCTTTGGATTGACTAATGCACCTACTATATTTATGGATTTTATGAATAGAGTCTTTAATGACAACCTTGATAACTTTTTGGTAGTTTTTATTGATGATATTCTAATATATTCAAAAATTCATGAAGGGCATGAGGATCATCTAACGGATTTTTTAAAACATTATAGAAGGACAGACTTTTTTGAAATTTCATCAAATGTGAATTTCTATTACAACAAGTTTCGTTCTTAGGTCACATTGTAATCAATGAAAGAATCATAGATGACCATGTGAAGACAATGGTTGCGGAGGATTGGCCTCATCCCACAAAAATAACTAGGATTCAAAGATTCCTTGGTTTAGGAGAAAATTATTGGAGTTTTTTGAAAAAAATTTAATGAAATTCTAATCCACTAACCGAGTTAACTAGAAAAGGGGTTAAGTTAATGTGGAAAAAGGAGTGTGAGTAAAGTTTCCTAGAGCTGAATAATATATTGGTTTTCTGCACCCATGTAATATCTTCCCTCAATCGGTGAAGGATTCAATTTTTTAGCGATGCATATCAAAAAGGTCTTGGGTGAGTCCTCATGATAAACGACAATGCGATTTCTTATGCATCTCAACATCTAAATACTCATGAATAGAATTATCTTACGCGTGATCTATAGTTGGATAATATTTTTTTTTCTAAAGATATATAGGCAGTACCGTTATAGTGATAAGTGTGATATATACACATACCATTAAAATTTAAAATATATTTTCACACAAAATGAATTGAACATGAGATAGAGGAGATTTTTGGAACTTCTTAAATACTATGATAGTTAAATTTATTATCACCTTGGAGGAGAAAACAAATTTTCTGAAGCATTAAGAAGGAAAGACCCTATTATTCTAGCCATGATGAGGATTGGATGAGATTCCTTGAAAAAATACCTATTGAAACTGGACATGGGAATCATGAGGGATGGGACAACATCAACCATATCCAAAATGATTTCTCAACTGTCATTACTAGAGAAGATCAAGAATTCCCAAAAATAAGATAATTGTTACAAAAGAATTTTGAGCCTGTGAAGGATGGGAAGTTTCCTGAGTTCAATATTGATCAAGAAGAGGTACTAAAATTTTGTACAAGACTATGTGTTCTATATATTTTAGAAATAAATAAGGATATGATGGATGAATCTCATAGCTATACATTCTATATACATCCTAGAATAACTAAAATGTATAGGGACCTTTGTGATCATTATTGGTGGGATAACATGAAATTGGGAGAATGCTGACTACACAACAAGTTTCCTAGTGTGTCAGAAACTGAAGGTAGAGTGACAACATCCTAAAGTTGTATTAAAACCACTATCCATACCATAATGGAAGTCGGACAATATCACTATGGAAATTTTCACTGGTCTCTTGAGAACATCCAAAAGAAACAATGAGATATGGGTTATAGTGTACGGTCACACCAATACATCCCATTTTATCACTATTCTAGAAGATTTTTTTCTTGATCAACTTGCTAAGATTTACATGATAGAAGTTGTGAGGTTTTATGGGGTACCAATATCTGTCATATTTTATCATGATCTAAGGATCAAATCCTAATTCTTCATAAGTATTCAACATTATATGAGTACCAAATTGAATTTCAATATGTCTTATCATCCCCAAACTGATGGCCAATATGAAAGGACTATTCAAACACTCGAGTACATGCTGAGAACATGCTCATTGTAATTTGAAGGTGGATGGGATCAACATCTCCCATTAGTTTAGTTCTCGTACAAAAACAGCTTTAATTTGATCATTCAAATGTAACCCTATGAAGCTCAATATCGTAAACAATATATAACACCTACTTGTTGGGATGAAGTTGGTGGGATAAATATTCTTGGGCCTGATCTTGTGAAAGAGATGATGGAAATGGTTCATGACATAGAATAACACATTAAAGCTGTTTCAATTTGTCATAAGATCTATGATGACAACCAATTAAGGGACTTGGAGTTTGATGTTGGTGGCAAAGTCTTCATTCGAATTTTTTCATGGATGAGAGTCATGGGGTTTTGAAAGAATGGGAAGCTCAGTTCCACGTACATTCCCGCCTATGAAATCCTTGATCGCATGGGAGTAGTGGAATATTAGCTAGAACTTCCTCCGAATATAGCACAATTTCATGATTTTTTCCATATATCTCTCTTGAGGAAGTACATACTTGACACTTCATAAGTACTAAATCCCATGGTGGTGTAATAGGAAAATGACCTATCTTATGATGAGCAGCCAGTGGAGATATTGGATCATTGAGACAGGGTTCTATGTAACAAGACTACCCACCTTGTTAAAGTGTTTTAGAGGAACCAAAAATATGAAGAAGCTATGACATAAATAGAGTAGAGTATGTGTAAAAATTACCCACACCTTTTCTCTTCTGAGGGTACGATTTAAAATTTTGAGGATGAAATTTCATAATGGGGGAAGAATTTAATGACCCGAACTTTTGAATAATATTTTTTTTCTTGAAAAATTGTGTTATATTATATTAAAAAACAAAAATAAATTTCATTAATAATGATTTAAGTGTATTTTAATTTTACCATCGGGTTTAGACCGTTATATGATCGTTGGTCAATATGACCATTGGAAACTATGTTTATAACTAGAAACAATAATGGTGAATTAATGCAGAAAGAAGAGTTGATGGCCTCATCCAGAAGAATCTAGCCATATTAATCTCATTTATTATAGATTTAGAAGGAGGTAGAATCCTTATGATTCTCTCTTGACCAAGACTAAGACAATATTCAACATGTTAAGCTTGAACAGAGTCTCCTATGGGAGAAGTTCATTTTAGTGTTGATTACCACTCGGGCAATGTTATTTACGCCACCCCTAGAGTATAACACCAGCGCACACCATACACTTAGGTAATATGTGGTTGTAATAATGGATTATGTGTAAAATAATTAGTCACTTTTTTTGTAATCCATTTGTGTAAATAAAATTATTTTTCCAACATTTCTGTTTTAAGAATAGATTTTCTTAATAAAATAGAATTTTATAAATTGATTATTTTCGAACATAAGTTTTACAATCCAAAAAGGTTATAAATGTTTATAATAAACAATTATATTATGTATAATACTTATTATAATGAAATAGTATTATAAAACCACTCATTCTTAACTACAAATGATAAAATAATTCCATCATTTCATAAATTTATCTATACATTCACTATGCATTTTCTGTCCGCTATAATTTTTAATAAATGAGTATTTCTATAGTTAAACTAATAAATTATCATATTTAGAGATTTATTATGATAAAATAATTTTCATTTCCTAATTCTAAATGTCTATATTTGGTTACGTTAAATTTAAGATATTTTTATAATTTTTTTTGTTTTTCAGTGAATAGTAAAAATAAATTTTTTAGTCTTCGGTATGTTTAATGACACCATTAATGATGTAATCATTATGTAATAATTCTGGTAGACTCTTGATGAATAAAATATTATAGTGGGTGTATCAATTGGCCAATAACATGGGAAAATAAAATGGTAAATCCCATGGTTTTTCAAATACCACTAATGAGGTGCCCTCATAAATTAATAAAAAACTCCCTCTATTTTACTATAGATACCAACTCATTCATTTGTTTCTATTCATTCCAAAATAAACTCCATTGAAGTTCTAATAGTATTTCCTCTCATGGAGTCCTCTCAAGGTATCCCCAATCCCCAATGTTCATGATCATAGGGTTTTAGAAATTACTCTTCAAGTTAAGAGAATTCTCAACTTCTCTTTTCTTTTCAAGTTCTCTTTTATGTTGTATGTCTTTAAAATTTTCATTCCATGCTCTTTTTTTCATTTTATTCTATACCTATACTTTATTATGACTCTTTTATGAATAGTTGACCCTTTTCCCTCTTTTTTAATGTTTTATAAAACAATTATTCATACCCGTTAGGTTGTAGAATTTTTGTCTCGAAATCTCTCTCTTTCTCTCAAGAAATTCATTTATTTTCTTTATGTGAATAACAAAATCACTTCCAATTAAAATGGTATTAATCAAGGCCTAAAAATATTTATTTTATTTTATAATTGACATACATAAATCCCTTATTCCATTTCCATGGGTTATAAATGACATAATGATCATGTTTTTAAGCACTTTTTAAAACGCCATGATTTTAATACAAAACTCATTTCTTCTATTCTATATGGGTTATTTTTGAAATTTTTTATTATTATCTATGAGAATAAAATTAAAATAATGACATATTAATGGTGTTCCTTGATATCACTCCAATGCATTATGTAAATAAATTAATCTCTAGAGATGATAATTTTTACAATACCTTGGTGAATAACCTTGGTAATTTATATGAAACCTTGGGGATATACCATGGTGATATTCCTATGAATGTCTAAATTAAATATTTTATAAAAATTTTCAAGTTATGATTCATGTTCTTATTTTTATTATATACCACATTCTCATTCCTTTATGAAATTCTTCATGTTTTTATTGATATCTCTCAAGTTCACATGTAAATGGTTTCCCTTGTTTTCCCTTACTGACCCTTCTTCTCACTGTTTCCTTTGATATATGTCCCCAGGTTACGATATGTAGTAATTATACATTGTATGAAACTGTTATGAATAATTAAAAGTGTATAAAAAGAATTTTTTATGTTTTCATGTATTATGTACCTTATTTCCAAGACACTAAACTATAAAGATCCTTTGTTTGCAAAATGTAATGAAATTTTATGTAATAAAATGGTGGGGTTCCATAATTATCACCTCACTCATTATTTATAGATACACTAAAATCATTCTTGATTCAGATAATTTACTTGGGAAGATAATTTTTTTGAATAAAAATTCACTTTCATCTAATTATCCAAATGACGTAACAAGCAATTTTTAAGATTATGGGTTGGGTTAAAATATTTGTTAATTACACGTAGAACCAAAATAGTATATTAGACCTATAAAATAACAAATTTCATTTAAAATAATAATATTTATATGTATTTTTCAAGATATCGTCTAACTCGTGCAATGATAAATATTATATTTAACATCTTATGAATAAACATTTATCATCAGGCCTAAAACTCAGTCCTCAAATTATCCTCAATAATTACTAAACCCAAAATAAATATTTAAATAAAAATATTAAATATATAAACAATTATATAACATACGTATAGTATAGAGACTATTTTTTTTATTTGTGGTCATTGGTAGTAGTTGTAAGCGTGTGCTGCTGTTGGAAGTTATAACCCAATTTTTTATTATTTATAGTGCAGGGTTTTCATTCAATTTATCCCCCTCGAGGGAAAATATTAAATAAATCTACACTAAATATTATGTTTTGGTCTAGTTAATATTATCTATCTTAATAAATTAATAAAAATATAATTTAATTATGACCAATTGGAATACTAAGTGTGTGACCCTCTAGGATTTTCCTCGATGTCATTAGGAAGGATGGACTAATGTAAAATATCAACATCTCACAATACGCAAAGTCATCCAAGAGGAAAAAGTTAATGTCACAATAATGAAAACCACATAAAAATACATACGATTTAATATAATCACATCGCCTCTATATCTCTAATTAAGTAGGCTACATACTCTGTGTTATCAACCTATGTGCTCGATTACTCTTTCTTTGATTTTTTGAAATGGACTCATCGATCAACATGGTCATGGGATTTATCATAAAATTGCATTTCAATCAACGTGGACAAGATATAAACTTCCATAAAAATGAAATTCATAAATCCTCCCTTTACTTATTTATTAATAACACACCATTCATGACACACACAACATACCCTACTTACCCCCAAAAATATAGTTCCTATGGTTTTAGACTAAATATCTATGTACCTGGATCATGATATGTATTAATAATAATGTTAAATTCAAAATATCATTACACACACTGACAAGAAAAAATTCCAATGAAACACAATTATGGGAATTTTCTATAGGTCGTTTTGTCTGTATAATCTCATGTCTTGGAAGCCATGTGAAAATTTCATGAGATAAAGCCTTGTCCACTAATGAGAATACAATGAATGATGGTTTGTTCAATCTATGTGCTATATGATGACATCATCCAACCTGAGGATGATGATTTATAAATATCTTATTACCACTTCAAGGTTCTTATCTTAATAGGAAACCATTGTGACCATATTATTGAGATAGATACCCATGTATATTATGCATTATGAACTATTAAATCATCATGTGATAAGAAATATATTTAATATCAACATAATTTAATATCAATGGGTAAAATAAAGTAAAAATTTCAACATAATTAATTAAGGGTAACCAGTTCCAATAAAAATGGAAAGACAAAGCTTGATCATTTAGTCCTCGGATGGTTCAATTGTTTAATACTCAGAGAGAAATGGAAGGTGGCCTTCACTTTGTTTAAAATAAATCAAAATGGTGGAAGGTAGAATTAGTGTATACGAATTTTTGTGAACCCACCCCTATAAAATATCATGTAAAATATCAATATTTTATAACATTGATTATTAAATCCACGAGTTTAATGGACATTTGGTGATCTTAGCGGCCTTTGCGAGGGAGGGTGAATTTAGTGGTTCATCATGTTATCTTTTCATCTTTAAAATAACATTTATGTATAGTTAGAGTTAATTAACATTTATAAAAATAAACACACAAACACACCCATAAGAACATAATAATTTAAAATGATTATTACTCAATAAGACTAGATAGTAATTAATATGGTTTAGAAATAATCAAAGTTCGTGTATCCACTTGAAAACAATCCTTTGTGGTTTATAGCAAGACAGAAATATCCATCACATACATAACATTTTTTCCTTCTATACTTATTGTTCTCATTCTATAGATAATATGATGAAACAATTTTTTCAACAAAAATAAAAGGAACCTTCACCAACATGGTTGAATATATTATCCCTATGCGGTTTGAATATTCTTTACACTTACATTCATGTATGTATTGGTTAGAAGAAGAGTGGAATCATTTATTGGGGATCATCAAGAATCATTAGTTTTTTAATAAATGGATCATTATCATATTATACAACACATAAACATTATTACCAACAAAATTATTCTAATGAATATTGAAAAAGAAAGTTTTCTGTAACTAATAGAAGATCATTTCTTGTTACATTTTTCATTAATTTAAATAATTAAAGATAAAGAATAAATCAGTCTTGAGATATTTTTTGATGAATATTTCAATCCTTTGGGACTCGTTTATTTACATTCATCATCGTATTTTTAGGATGAATGAGTATAATTCCTCTAATAGTGATCCACATGTTCTCTTTTGATCTCTTCACCACATCAATTGATTTTTGGGTGCTAACAAGAGAATCTATTGTGTTTTAGTTCCTATCTTTATCATTGTGATAATTCTTTCAATCTTTATGAATAATCCATGAAATCTCATTCTTCATATGATGGAGGTGGTAGGAGATTATCTAGAGAATTCTTCTATTTTTGAGAGAGATATATAGATTTGGTTTTTCACAATGATTCTCAATTTGGTTCAGCATATATAAAACAGAAATAATGATTTATTTATTAAGATAGAGTCAAGGATAAAAATTATTTAATTACATGACCCTTAAATAATATAATAAATCGTTTATAACCCATTTCATGTAATAATAATATTATTATTATTTTCTTATGGCATGAACCAACTATCACAATGATAAATATTATTTTACCAGTTTATAAATTAATATTTATAATTACACATAGTCTTGGTCCACTAGTCTTACTCATAAATTATAAGTAATTTTTATATACTATCATAATAATTAATTACCTTGTGAATAAATAATTATTTTATTTAGGTGATCAATAAATCAAAAATAAAATTATTTCTCATACTTGATATTGTTATTTATTCCAATAATTAAATTCAAAAAGAATTTGATGGAGATTATTAGAAACAAGCAGTGTGTGACCATTTAGGATTTTTTTGTTTAAATTTGGTGGGATTACCTAAATTCCATGATTATTTTCCATCAATGGGTTAAATATCCCAAAATAAAGAAGTTAATAATGAAATATTGATAACCACATACAGGCACTCAATGTGTGACATATTTCATTTTTCCTGATATCTCATTAAAATATTTCACACCCATGTCCTCAAACTATATCCTTGATATGTATTTTAATAAATATTTGTAATAAACTCATCATTACACCATAACCATTTAATTTAATGTGAAATTTTAATTTCAATAAAATTGATTATATATCAACTTCTATTAATATGGTAGGGACGACAAATACTTCCTTTAATCATTCATTAAAATTGTTGTTCCTTGAACACCCAACATCACCAAGAACTATTTTTTCTTGGTTTATGGAAATAAATCTAACTTTAAGAGTCATTACATTCATTAATAATAATATAAAATTATAAAGGCCATTACCCATGTTTGTAGAATTGAATATCCAATGACACAAAAACATGAGGATTTCCTACTAGAGGGTATGTTCTCATAATCTCTTGTCTTGGAGAATACCATGAAGAGAGGTTGTATTTGACAGGAGGTGGGAAGTGAGGTTAAATGGGAGGCTAGAGTTTATAGGATGGAGACATGTTGGAGGTAGTGCTTAGGGGTTAGTATGAGGCTATAAGTGGGAGTCTATAGTTAGAAAGAGGGTATCTTTTGAGATCAGAAAAAACTCTCAGGGAGAAAAAAATAATGAGAAGGGAAAAAATATATGCAATATAATTTATCATTTAAATGAAAAAAAATCAATGTATTTCTAAAAAAGTGAAATTCTTAATGTTTTAGAAAACATTTGGAAATAAATTAAAATTACATACTTTTCTCAAAAAATATCTAATTGACTGATTAACTATGATTATAAAAATTGTTAATTAGTGACACTACATTTACTAAAAATTTCTAAAAACATCAGTTAATTCATTAGCTATATTTTAAATTAGTTTAAACCAACAAAAAACATATTTAAATTACATTTTTATTATATTGGATATTGGAGAACACTATAGGAATCAATATCATCATGTGACTTTACGAGTTCATTGGAAATGGATGAAAGCTTTAAATAATGAACATCAATATCATTTATCAAGTGATTATCATAAATAGTGAACTCATCATCACTAACCCCCTTAGTAGTATGATCGAAAATTGAGGATTTTAGCATGAAATACTTCTATTCATGATTTGACACAACCTGTAAGAATTCAAACAATTTATGGAAGTTACCACCAATTAAAAGATTGCCTTTCTCTAGAATTGATCACAAGGGTAAGGTGGATGAATAAATTTCCATTTTTTTATAATAATAAAGTATATTACTTTTAATAAATTTTAATAGATTACATGTTATGTGAGACATAATAATTTAAACCTTTTTATGCATCCCACTATTTTATCATGTCTTAAAAACCCTAACCATTAAAATCATAATGCCCCATTTTATAAAAAATCTAGTGGAAAGGATCCAAATCTAATTTCTAATAATCTTGACAGAGGACAAAAAAATTATAAAAAAAATTAATTAGGTGGGATTTCTTGAAAACTGTAAACTAGAATCTCCTTGATATATTTAGTGGACTCCCCAATCCATAAATACTAACTTTAAACAACACATTCCTCAACATTTATATTAGACAAACGGTATCCATTACACCCGATATAGATTCAATTAAGTCAATGCACTATCTTAGTTAAGGCATCTTGATAATTAATAGTTCCCAGATGGAGGCCAAATTGACACACAAATTATGGGTTCATATTAATTTGGAAGATAGGATTATAATTGAATTAATATTAACTTGGGGGGGTTTTTATATTTAATAAGTATAAATATTACATTTATCCTTTATATGTCTTATTAATATAAAGTTAATATTACATTTGGGATTAACTATGTTTTGATAAAGTATTTACATAGAAACCATTAATATTAATACCATATTTTCATATTAAATGATTTATCTATGTGATAATTTTCATTCATCCATAAAATAATTCATGCATCGACATAAATTAAATAAATAAATAAATGAGGTGATCATGAGCGTATCCAATGGATGATTAATTGATCACACAAAAATCAACCTATGTCCTTAAGAAAAAACTCCTTTTGTCAGTCTTGGCATGAGATGTAACGTTCTAAATGTCCACCTATGTATCAATCATATTGTTTTCATCTTGGTTCCACCTTGAACTACCTCTATCATAACTCTACCTTAAACCAAGTCCAAATATATTTATATCCCCTTTTTATTAATAATTATTTAAAACACACACACATGTGAGGGGAACCAATGGATTAGTTCAAGGGAATTAAATAAAACAACATTGGACACACCTGTACTATATAATAAAGAAGTAAGGGGTGAATCTTAGTCCATCATATTTAATTTAATAATAAAAAATTAAAAACCCGTGTAATAAAATAAAATTAAATAAATTCATACCATACCTAGGTCTTTCAAATCTCATTATCGTCTATATATATAAAATTTATTACATATTTAAAACAACTATCTATCATTTATTTAAATTCATTATTAAATAAGATAAAACAAACATGAATTCATTTGATTAATTATATTATTAAACAATCAATTATTTTTACCTTAGGACAACCAATCATCCTGAAATTCCCATCTACTATGAAAATAATATTTATAATTTTATTTTATTTAATAAAATTTTACATATTTTTGTTCTTGGAATAAATTTAGAGAGTACCTATCCGAACTACTAAGTATGGGTCTAATTATACACAATGAAATCAGAAAACATATTTTGTACAAGTCATGTGTCATAATTTCATGGCATGTACTTCCAAATTAATCCCACATAGAACACATAAATATTAATTTCCGTATACAATTTGATGTGTTGAGTTTTTAGTATGCAATGACCATACAACAATTATATATTTTAATATTATAAGGAATTAATTAATCATTTTCTATAATATAGATCATGAATAATAACATGTGATGAAAATTTAATTACCCATGAAATGTAGGTTGATGAAGTTTAATGGGGTAATTAATTTGATTTAATAGTTCTGTGTAAAAAAGGTAAAGTACGCAGTGTGTGAAAGCCATCCACATGGAGTGTACTTTTCTTCGCTGGATATCTATAGTACGTGCCTAAGGGCATGTTTTGTACTTATTGTGGGAATTTATAAAATAAATGATGGCTATGATAGATACATGGACATTACTTGACATTACACAGTATCCAACTTGTATGCATCATGTGTTAAATATACACAGTGTATTTGTTGTGTGACATGTCTTGGAATAATCTTTTGTCCATTGAAAAAACAGAGAATACATGACTTTTAGGCAATATACATGGTGTATAGTCTAAAAAACTATGTGTCACCCTAGTTGGTCGACATGTGGTAAATTTAATGAACAAAGAATCCATTCATTACATGATGACCTAGAGTCCATGTGGGTGTCTGGGTTTATCATATGAATTATTCATTAATTATTAATTGATCTGGGTTAATTGAGTGAGAAATGAAGAGTAAGAATAATATATTTCAAAGATGAACTGAGAAAGAACTAAAACCTAAAATTAAATTTAACTTTTAAATGAATAATTATGAACAAATAAATCCAGGATAGATGAGTATGAAAATTGGAAGAAAAATCCATGACCCCATATTTATTAATAAAAAATAATGAATATAAAGAGGGAATATCAAACAAACAAAAACATGACCCATATAAAGATAAAAACCTAGAAAAAAGGGTCAATTCCTATGAGTCCCTCTAGATGGAATATTTTTTTGGAAACCTTCATCTTCCCTTTCGGCTATTGGACTCTCCTCCATGTCTTTACCCTTTTTAGGTCCTCTAAGTTTTCATCGAATGATGATTTAGATATATCCCCTGAAATGTAGTAGATCCAAAATTTCTAAGATAGATCATGAAAATTCATCCCTGTGTTGGATCAGAAACAATATTGAATATTGATTGATTACAAATTCTAAACTAATAATTAAACATTAAATCCAAATACATCTGGATCCATCAAGGGTTAAATGACTGCATGTTGTGAGAAAACCCATTTATTCACATCCTTGATAAGGCCTTTAGTGGGTCTCCCCTCTTCCTGATCAACTAGATGTATGATATTAGATTTCTCTTCCCATGAAATTTCACAATCCTCTTTCAAGGCCTTAGTAAAAGAATCATAAACATATTTTATTAGGTAATTTATGTGAGATGGATAGACACACCCCAACTTCTCATCAGCACATGGATATTCAACTTGTAGAGGAGGAACCTAAAAAGAAATTGAAAGCTTATCCTACACATGGTTCATGTCACTCTATACAGTCCGAGATTGAAAATAATGTTCTATGAATTTACGAGGGGAGACCAGTTGGAATCCCCCCTCATCCACTAAAATTTTCTTACCCCTACAAACCCTTGTCAAAATTATTTCCTATTTCCATAGCTACTGATATGCTAACTATTTAATGAGATCATCTTCAATGGATTGATCATCCACTAATATCGCGTCAGTTACAACATGTTTTTATACTCCATACAATTATAGAGGGATCATATTTAAAACATTCTTGGATGAAACCTATTTAACATAAGTCACTATCTCATTAGCCTACCCCACATTAGTTTCAGCTACATTTAGGTGAGGATAAGACATTGAAATTAGTTCATAGAAATATCCAACTACGTAATATAACTCAGCATCTATGTATTCTAGGACCTATTAACATGTACAGATCAATTCTCAACATTTTTAGTAAAATTCATTGTTTCAACCACAACATGTTGTTATGGAGTAGCACAAGTAGATATCTCTATACCCACGGGGCTAAAAGTAGAAGACTACAAAACATATGTCTTCCCATTCTCAGGACGAGCAGCAATGAAGTCCTCAATATCAGCCCCTGGTTTCTAGGAAATTCCCTTATCATATTTCATACAAGGACTAGAAAATTTCTAGTTCTTGTGATTTTTAAAACATTTATATTCTTCATGCCCTCCAGAAAAATAGAAGGAATATACAAATGACTTTTTTTAGTAAAAAATATTGTGCCCAATGGTTCTGTAGTTCATACAGAATTTCCTTGTCTTCTCATACTCAATTCACAAATCATATTCTTATTAAATATTTGACATAAATACTCTATAAGTAAGTTTAGAACTCAGATATAATTTAATAAGTAGTCAGGCATAATGGACATACCTAACCAATTCTATCTCTATATCAATATTAATATGAATTTTTATGGCCAATGCAATATCATGAAGAATCTGTGGATTCTAGAGGATCCAGTACAAAACATGAACTCTAACCTACATATGAAAAGAAGAATTACATACCTGTAGTAGGTTGAACCCTATGAACCTAATCATGAATATGGATAGTCCCTAGCTTAGGCAGTAGTGAACCATGGCCCCATGCTTTCATCTCCAATTCCTTATAAGGGAACCAAATATGGTAGATTTTGTGGCCTAATGAAACACAATTCTAGTTCGAGACACCCTAAATCTCTAAAATCTGAGTCACTAGATCACTGATTCTCCTTGGAGAAAAACCCCTTGGAATAATGAGTTGAGAAACCATTGATTTCTTAACAATCTCAACACACATTGAGATTGCGAAATGACCTCCTTTAATATGGGAAACATTTTCCTGATGTCGAATCCCTCCGATGATTGAGTTCTAGAAGAGATAGAAGGAGTAGGAAGGCCCTTTCCCATGGAGCGGAGCATCATATTCCTCATCTCATCTGAGAATCCATACCTCTGTATATTCCATGGATTTTGAACTATAAAACCACCATATAAGGAGTAATACATTGACTAGGGAATAATTGATCGAGGTGGACGTCGGATAGAAGCCCATATCACTATTGAACTCTTGAGAGAGTATCTCTCGCTTAGATGTCATCCTCCTATAAATAAATAATTAATTAATTATTAATTTTAACATGAACCCTATGATACCACTTGTCGTTTCTAGGCATAGTGGAAGCACTTATTGATCTGGATCACTACATAACAATTGTTTGATCCAATGGACCATTCATGTATTATAAAAGAGGTAAAAGTCATGACCAATGAATTTTTATCCAATGATTGTTGAAAAATAAAGGTTTCAAAAACCAAGAGAAGGTATTTTCATGTTCAATTTGTTATTAATTGAAATAGATTGAAAGAATGAATGCCTCAATCTTGATATCATTCTTTGATGGAGATTAATATATCTGGATTTCACTTGTATTTTTATAATTTTTAAAGTAGTTATAATTATTTTTTCTAACAGCTTTTAGAATTTTAATTTGTTTTATATTTTTGTAGTATTCTTTCATTTTTATTATTTTTAGTTAATTTATATACGAATTTTAAAAATTTATTATTTTTTTATTTTCTATTAATTTTATATTTTTTATTATTTTTATTATGTGTATAATTATTAATTTAATGTCACATGTAACCATGGGTTATTTAATTATATATATTTAGTTCTATATATTATAAATTTATTATATTTTTATTATTACTTATTATTTTACATTAATTTTATATTTTATTAACATTTAATATCTAACACTATTATTATTTTTTAGTAGTATATTTATATTGGCTTTATTATTATTGTATTAATTTTTATTAGTAGTTGATTTATTTTTTTTATTTTAGTATCGTAAAAAATTTAACATTGTATATTATTTAAAATATTTATTATTATTATTAGTTTTTATTTGTATAAAATTAGATTAATAGTTGAAGTATTATTTTTAGTATAGATTATAATTTTATTGTATTTTATGTATTATTATTAAAATATATAATTATGTGTGTATATATATATGTTTCTAATATTTTATAATAATTGTATTTATATATTTAAATATCATCATCTTATTTATTAGTGTTATTTTTTCTTTCCAGCATTCATTATTATTATTAATTTTATTGGAATCTAAAATTTATTAATATTATAACATTTTTAAATTCATTAACTTTCTTTTCATTTTTATTTAATTTAAATACATGCCATTAACACTCATTACTTTCTTTCCATTTTTAATTTATTTTCAAAGTGGTGTTTTTAGTTGCAAGCACTACAAATTTGTAAACTTTTAGGATTCATTATCATTGGAATCAGGTAGGTGTCCTTAAATTCTAAGATAACTATCTAAGAAATAGTCATGTAACCCTAGAGAAATGAGTTTATATCGCAACACCAAAAGTCATATATGATCACTCATTGTTTAGTATAATCACTTCATCATGATATCTCATTAATCAGGTTTCACACCCATATAATCAACCTATTTTCTTTGTTATTACTTATTTAACTATATAAAATAATCTCATCATTACACCATGGCTATGGAATATAATGTTATATTTCTATTTCAATCAAATTTTCGAGATATAAACATCTATGGATATGGAATGGATAAATCCTTCCAGAAAAAATTCATTAAAATTTTTTAATCATAACTCACCAAACATACCCAACATTTCTATAAACATTTTTCGATTTGGTTTGTGGAAATACATCTATTTGTGCTAGTCAAGACATGTGTCGGACACCAAATGAGAATTGGTGTTTCCATGTGTTGTGTGTTCGAATCATTGGGAACCCTGTCATTGTCAACCCTAATGATTTGGTGTGTTGGATACGGTGTTTCTATTGACATGGTGTGGGGAATCATGTTAGATTTTTTGTTCACCATGTCGATAGTTTCCTGACAAAGTGATGTTCTAGATAGAAGAAAATTGGTGGATTTCATGAACCAATTTGTGATCCTAGAATGTTGATCTTCATTATAGTGAGATATTTTTTGAAGATATCAAATAAAGAGGATATCTTAGATAAGGTTGCATCATGTGTAGGTAAATTGTGGAGTTTCAGTGTGATTGTTGACTAAGTATGTTGAAAAGGATTCAATTCAAAGGTATGGAATCCCTGGAAATTTTTATGTTGTTTCACATAAAAGGATAAATTGTTTCATACTATTTGATAGATTTTTGAGCTCTAAAATATATAATAATGGAAAAGTTTTTCAAAAATGAGGAGTTTCGTGAAATATGGATTTTTAGTTCGGCCTCAGGAAAACATGAAGAAATCCTGAAATTCAATAAGGATTAGAGTGTGGAAAAATAATTGGTGTTTCATGAAATATTGGTTATTTGAGGGATAATGTTTTTAAAAACATGGTAATTTTCATGACTATGATAATTTCCTAAAAAGCTTCATGAAGTAATTAATTTTCATGAATAGATTGAAGTGTTTCACGAAATAGCATTGGAGAGTGAGAAAGTTTCAAAAAGTCATGGAAACATCTATAAATAGGCAGCTACATCCCATTTGAAGTAGTTTGAATTTTTGAATATGTAAATGATATAAATTCAAGAAAGAGTTATGTTAAGGTTTTTCTTGTATGAAGGATTCATAATAACAAAATTTTCTATGAAGAAAGTACTTGTGTCAATATGAAAAAGATTTTTCATTATGTTTTAGAAATATTCATGAATGATTTTGAGTTTCATGAAAGACTGTGAGTTTTGTAAACGAGCTATTTTTCTTGAATAAGAGGAAAATTTCACCAAAGTGGGGAAAATGTTTTTTGAACCAATTATGTTTCATGACACAAGAAGTGATTAGAACATATTTTAGACCTTTCTAAAGGAGATATGCCAAGATGTGTAGTTCAATAAGGAAGGATAAGCTACTGTATTTGTGATGTTTATAACTAGTTTGTGAAATAGGGGAGTGAAGATCAATAAACGCTAATAAGTGAATAAACTATTATATGGTGAATTTGATTACTGGAATGTGAGGAAAAAAATCCCTCCTAAATTAGTGATCAAACAGAGTGGAAAATGGGATTCAACCTTCGATGTTAGTGATGGAATACATAAATCTTGTAAATACAGTGTGCCTGGAATGGAATGACCATAGCTCAAATAATATATCCAAAACACTATGGGAGATTATTTTATTTTGGAACATCAAAAAAATGTTAGTGTATTCTCTTTGGATATATCCCAGGGTAGGTTAACCAATTAATGCTCTTTTTCCATCATTTCTTTCATGACTTATATTTTGCAGGATCACAATCATGCATATGGAATGAGAAATCATCAATCATATCACAATAAGTATTTTATAACCACTCCAGTTAATCAAGTCATCACTTAATAAGTTAAAATAGTAGTGATGCTACTAACAAGTGAGGTCAATATTGGTTACTACAGTTAGAGTTTCACAAGTACATGGAAAAAAGTGAATGACTTTCATACCATTATTCAGCCCGTATATGGTAATATCAAACTAAACTCCCATGTTGGTCCCATAGATGAATTAATATTAATCATAATTTCTAAGGACCATTACGCATTATTACAAACAAGAATATCCAATAACACATAAACATTTTGAATTACTACTAATAGATTTTTCCTTATAATATCCCATCTAGGAAACTACTTAGTGTGAAAATCATGAGATAAAGTCTCATAAGATAAAAATAACTGATACCTAGTTTTTATCATACTATGATCCGAATCATTGAATGTTATACAATCATATAACAATTTTTAAGAATATTCTCATGGAATTTAAAGGTTCTCATCATAGAAGGGAATGATTAATCTCTTTTAATGTGATAAATAATCTATAACATTATTATATTAAATTCATGTAGAACTATTAACGATATGAAATAGGATATTTAAATTAATATTCACTTCTTTTATTATACATGTAATATAAGGAACAAAAAAAAATTATAACACCATATCCAATAATAATTTCTTATTCTTCCTTATCTATTTCTTCCACAATGCTGAGTAAGAACTTTGTGACTAAAATTCTTTATTTTAACATGTTTATATAATAGCATCTCTTTCTAGTAACCTAAATTCATTACCCTATATCTCACCATTTTCATGATTTAATCTTCAAATTGAAGCCTTAGACTAGAACCATTTTGTTTGGTATCCTCTATATGATACCACTTATTCTGATATGTTCTTCATCTAGTATCCATAGTCTGGTAACACATCTTATGGTATCCTATTTCAGATACCATTTCACCCGTTTATACTATGTGTGATGCTTTGATAAAATATCTTTATTATGGGCTTATTTTGATACCTCACATCTTCAATGTTTAACATATAAGAATCATCTTGAGAAACTTCTTTATAGTGCACCTTCACCCCTTTATATAGGTACTGTATGTATGAAAATCAAGAGAGGAACATGAACTTCAAACACAAAGTTCCTACTCAAACATTGAATATACCTCGTAAAACATTATTATTTTTACTTCTTTCAATCATCCAAAAATATTAGGGTCATGAAAATTTATAATTAATCTTCTTAAATCTCGTCTTTAATCATTCTTCAAACATCTATGAATGTTGGAAAGAATCATGATGTAAATTTAATAATTATTGAGTCATTGAACATCCACATCATTATCATCATTGATAATTTCTTTACAAACACTCTATAAAGACCCTCAAACCTTCATCCAAAACTCCTTTGCAGTAGCTCCTCCATCTGGAAATGTTTTACCTGATACCACATTGTAGGAACTTCACCATCCAATAATACTCTATATGTTTCCTTTATCCAAAGACATCAAGTTATTTTGACTGAAGTACTTAGCTTATAAATCTATTTCTGATTCCTTTTATTAGAACCCTCTATAAAATTAAATTTCAAATGTTTATATATTAGACTCACAGCCTTTTCTATTCTGGGTTAACTCACTCTGAAACCTTTTTCTGATCTCTATGTTCTCATTTTTCATCTGGTGAACTCTGGCCAAAAAACTCCAATATTCGGTGAACATAAAAACATTCCTCTTTATAAGGAACCCTACACCATTCGTCATAATATAGACATTTTCTATAGGACATCACCTAACTCATTTTTTCTGGAAAAGTGATATTCGATGAATTAATGAATTCTTTCAAAAAAAACATTTGGTTATATCCTCTATCTGAAATTATCGGTTCAATCTACTTCATCTGACCACCATAGTTCATTCATCCAAGATTTTTCTATCGGGTATACATCATTCAGAAACATTATAAATAATAGTCAACATTTCTAACTGATTTATATATTGACAACAGAATACCACATAATTAAATCTTCCTTCATTGTTCTAATATAGGAAAAATCCTCTTGGTATCAGTATGAGGAATTTTCACTATAGAATTTTCTTTTATAACTATTTTAAATTATCTTTGTTAATTCTAAAAAATAATTTATGTTCAAAGCACTGATAAAAGGTGTGAACCTTTAGTAGCACTAAAAAAGTACTGATAAAGGTTCCCTTTATCTGTTCTAAACAATGAGCTGATAAAGGAGCCCATTTATCAATGATTTTTCTATTATTGATAAAGGAATGATTTTACCATCACTTTTTTAGAGTTTATAGAGGTTTAATTAATAATGCCTTTTTAGCACTAAAAAAACTAAATAAATTAATATTTTTCACCTTTCATTGCTCAAACATCCCTTTTATTAGCTCTCAAGTCCCCCTTTTGTCAATGGTTGAGACCCCAAGATCAACCTCATATTCACCTGTGATTTATACCCATTCTACATTTTATCAGTGCTCAAGACCCCACTTATCTGCACTCCTCCCAACCCCTTCTTAGCCACAAACATAATGATTTTATTCTAGAAGCCACTCCTTCAGAGTGAAGGCCCCTATAACTGCTCCATATGTTTTTTATTTGTACATTATGATATATCCATTCATTTATAAATATAATATTAGATAATATATTTGTATATTTTCATGAAAAAACTATTTCTTTAAGTACTTTTCTTTATTATATATAATTATATTATTATATATAAATGAATTTATAAAATATGTTTATATATTTACATATATATCCATATAATTATATATATATATATATATATATATTAGTTATATTTATGTATATAATTATATTTTTATATATTTACATAAAAATAATGATTCCAATATTTATATTTTATAATGTATCTATAAAATTCATATTTATTGAAAATACATTAATGTTTGGGAGTGTGTGTGTTTCTTTGTGTGTGAATGTGTATGATTGTGTATTTGTATAGGTGTGTGTGTGTGCCTACATGTATGATTGTACCATTATTTTAATATAAACTTTTTTCAATGTATAAATATATATATACATATAGACACACCAACAATCACACATGGTGCTAGACTAAATTATTTTACTGGTCATATATTGATATATTGACATATATATTGAAATATATATACTAATATATATATATATATATATATATTAATATTTATTTACATTTATTAAATTATATATAGAAATATATATTATTTTATTACTACTTGACACAATTGTCATAGTGTGTGCAAAAATCTACAATTATTTTCCAAGTGGAGCACAATGGAGAACCAGAGTTGTATTGCTTAAGGAACTTCATGGTCAATCACTCACTAATTCCTAGTTCACTTATTGTCAAATTTTTTTATTTTTTTATGAAAAAAATTAAAATATGAGGGAAGGAGAATACAATTAAAAACTCAACATAACATGGATATGTCATGAAAATAAGAATGAATGATGTTAGAGAAGAAATTTAATTCTTCTAAGATATTTATCCTTGGATAACCTTCATTATCTTGTTTTATATCTACCTATTTAACACACTCCATCATATGTGTGAACACCTTCTTCTATCCTAGTTTTGAATGTATAATTCATTCAACAATCACCATCAATATTTCACATCCACATCCTTAATCAAGGGACAATGGTTGTAGAATAAGAAGTGATTCTTTATATAACCTTAGTGTGGATTAAAATCCCATAATAAATCATACATTGATTATCTGAAATAAAATATAAATCATAATCCTATGTTCAACCCTGAATTATTCCCCTAATATATTCCTCTAGACACTTAATCATAATCATGAGTATAATAGTTCACAGTTGAGAATAGAAGACAAAGGGGGAGACACAATAATAGAGGATCACTTTATTTTAATATGAATATGAGGTTTCATGAGAAATAATTAAAACTAAAAACTATAGAAAAAAAGACCACAATATGTGAGTTCTAATTTCTAATTGAATTTGCAGATCCCATGTTATGTCCATGGAACAATTGTATTTATAAGCATCAAACCCTCTATGATCTAAACTTCGAATCTCAAATTATCCTCTTCAAATTCCCAAAAAAAACTATTTTAATTTGGTCAATGTTTCCTCTTTTAATTGCATGAAAATATATCCTTTTAATTATCCTTAAATTATCTATTATAGAGATAAAAATGCTTTTAATTTCCCATATTTTCTTTATCTTAACCCATGACCATATCCATATTTAATTTGACTTCATCCTCCTTTTCAGATAAATTCTTTTTCCCATGTGGCATTTGACACATCACTATCCTTGTTCAGGAATGCATTTGGTCAATGGGATATCAACATCGGGTTCAAGGGGTTTTGATCTCATCTCATTTATCCATGGTGGTTTCATTGGTGGTTTGTCTTATCATCATTATTTAACTTTCATAGTTTAAGCATCAAATCCCTTCAATGGAGAGTATAGAGTTATAGAGGTTCATGATCACCATTAATGATTCATGTATTCCTAGAACATTAATGGTGTTGTTTAGGGTTATGGTGGTGGTAGAAAGGTTCTATGGTATAAAGTATATACTTGGAAATAGGATAGGACGGTTACACCTAGTGGAAGAAGGTGATAGTGGTAGATGTTCGTTGCGACTCCAACAGTAGTGGGTAGTGGAGTCTCATTATAATAGAGGCATTCAATTGTAGTAGTAATTGATAGTGGATGGTTATATAAAAGATATGTGAGGTTACACAGGTAGTAGCATGCGACTCTAGGAGGGATCAATAGTTACAGGTGATGGTGGAACATGGAATTACGACTTGGATATAACTAACAACAACCTCGTACCCCCAGGAAATATCTTGACTGATAGCACACAATAGTAGGAGACAACATTCAGAGGTGACAATGGTTGTCAAAGGTGGTGGATCTTGATGGTATTACACTATATTTAGCCACTACTTTCCTCTCTATAGCGCAACAATGGACATGGTCTCCATTTCCCCCAACCATGATATCTTTAAAACGTCCAGTTTCTGGAAGCTACCGAGAGACGCCCCATATCTGGTTGGTCACATGGCTTCAAGTGCATATCCCTGAATTCCAGAGGCTTCTGACTAGCATTGAGGACCTTGGGAGTGATATTGGGGAAATTATTTCCTCATAAGCAGAGTAACACAGCGGAAGTGAAACATATAGAAATAGCATAAGTAGTAATAACACCATACAAAAGTAAACAATGGAAGACAAGAAGTAATAACAACTGGATCACATATATAAAATGATACATGATCCATATTTCTATGAAAAGAGCCAAACACGTCAAAATTATGAAATATATTAATAAACCAAAGTACAAAGAAAGTCAAGTAAATAGATCCACCGCATCGCATGCCTCAGCTTGGTCTCATGCTCTCCAGCTCCATAGTAGTCAAGTACCTGAAGTTTATGGGAGCTTTCCCTAATCTAGACTTGCATCAATATAATCTTCTTAGGCCCAAAAGCATGGCCCAAATAGGGTGTGAAAATAAATCCCAGTAGGAAACCACCCCAAGATCTATGCCAAATATTCAGTGGATATATATGGGAGGCAATAACCAAAAGGAAGAAGTAAACAAGGAAGTACTCAAAAGTAAAAAATTCCACAGTTTCAAATGCATTCAAAACCATATATCAAGAAAGAATCTAAACAAAGGTAGGTAACCCTCTAGGAAGTCCTCATAGCATATCTTCTATGATTCAACCAAAACAACACAAGAAATCTTCTTATGAAGCACACTCAGCCTCACCCCTCTGGTTCAGCTTTAGCAAAGACTCTCTGAGGAAGCACACATCGTCAATTCCCCCTATAGTCTTGTATCGTTACCTAAAAGACGTTTTGGGGAAGCACTTAAGTCTCATTCTCCCTGTGGCCCGCATTAAGGAACTACGGGCACTCTGAGTAAGCACTTACGTCAATTCCCCCTATGGTCTTGCATCATAACAGTAATAACAAACACTCTAGAGATGCCCTTAATGTCTATTCTCCCTATGCTCCACTACACCAGGTTCTCATGGCCCTGTGTATGTCAAACGAGCACAGAAATGAATAGTGGAAAAAGTAAACCTCAAGAACTAATTTTCTAAATAGTATGCATCATATCAGCATGTTAGATAATAAAACACTACATCCTACGATACTAGGTACGGTAAGCAAAGCAGCGGCCTAATAGGTAAACCAGACCGAATGGTCAAAATAAGAAAACATGGGAAAAACCTCCATAGTATGTCAAGGATAACCCTATTCACAATAATAAATCCTCTACTAAAGAAGAAAAGTCATAGAAAGCAATACTAGGGTAAAAACTAAAAACACAAAATACCCCGGTCAACGGTATTAGGCACTTTTGCACATATAACTCTAAGACTATCTACAAAAAGGCACAAACCACCTATGTCGATGTTGGGAGATCAATATACTTGAGTCTCATGCCTTGAATCTCCCTAGAACACCATAGATCTACAAAAACACTTAAAACTTTCAACCGTAGATAACTCTTGAAAGAGGAGAAATCAAGAAACGGTGCACTAGAAGAAGGAATAGCTTATTGAGGAGATCCCAATGCAATAGATGGTGTTCGAATCAGAGAAAAGATGCTCGATCGGGGGCTTAGGGAATGATCGGCACCGTACGAACGCTCTTAGTCGAATAAGGTAAAGAAGAAGACTCTTCTGCCAATTAGACGTGACCTCAGTCCGTTTAATGAAAAAAATAATGTACATAGCCTGTAATTTAGACGTACATGACATGTACTTGCCTTTACTGGACCCCACATTAGGTGGCCTTCGGGTTACTACACATGGCCATGTGCACGGTCGTTACACGGCCAACACCTGGCTACCCGTCGTAACCAATTACACAGTGTATACTTCAAAAATTTCCAGATACTCCTCTTTTTCACAAAATCACCATAAAAAGAAAAACATACCTAAAAAGAAGATCTGAGTTCTTACAAATATCCCCCCTTAAATAAATTAATCCCTAAATTTCCCTATAAAGCTGGTGTAGAAGAAGAATCCTCAAAAAGCTCTGGCCACTATGATTGTACATCAACCTCCCTCTCCCAGGTCTCATCCTATACTCTTCCATGCTTCCATAGCACTCGTACGAGAGGAAAAGACTGGTCAAGATAACCTTCATACTACGATCAACAATCCGGATGGGATGCTCCTTGAACAATGTTTCCACCTCTAACTCAACCTATTCAGGTTGAAAAACATCAGATGGGCCTGATAACTAATGTTGAAGATGAGAAAAGTGGACGATGTAGTTCATAGGTAGGTACATCTGAGGTAACTGTAACTGATAGGCAACTGGCTCGACTCTCTCCAAAACCTCAAATGGCCCGATGTACCTTGGTGAAATCATACCCTGTTTCATAATCCTCCTGTATCCCAACCTCGGTGCGACACGCAAGAAAACCTGATCTCCGACCTCGAACTCTAGATGTCATCTCTGTCGATTTGAATAACACTTCTGTTTAGACTGTGCATTATCCATCATCTTCTGAATCAACTCAATCTGCTTTGTGGTCTCCTGGACAAGACGAGGTCCCAGCATAGCTATCTGTCCTGCCTCCAACCAGCACAAGGTTGATCGGCATGGCCTACTGTACAAAGCCTCATAAGGCTCCATCCGAATAGTTTCGTGGAAAATATTATTGTAGGAAAACTATATAAGAGGTATTTACTTATCCCAAGGACCTCCAAAATCTTGGATGAATTCTCAAAGCATGTCCTCAAGTACCTGAATTGTTTGCTCAGACTTTCCATCTGTCTGGGGATGGTAAGTTGTGCTCAAAAGTACCTGTGTACCCAAACCCTTCAGCATACCTTGCCAGACCCGATAAGTAAAACATTCATCCCTATCTGAAACAATGGAGTGTAGAACCCCATGTAGATGTACAATCTCTCATATGTACAACCGTCCCAGATCATCAACACTAAAAGTCTCCCTGATTGGTAATAAGTGAGCAACCATTGTGAGTATATCAATGAAAACCTATACAACATTATTTATTCAAGGAAATCTCAGAAAACCTATCACGAAATCCATCGTGACATCATTCCACTCCCACTCAAGAATGGGTAATAGCTGTAAAAGTCGTGCTAGTCACTGATGTTCTGCCTTCACCTACTGACAGGTAGAACCCCTCCTGAAGAAACTAGAAACATCTCTCTTCATACCGGAAAATCAATACTGACGGTGTAGATCACGATACATCTTGGTGAAACTAGGATGAACTTCCCAAACTGAGGAATGAAAGTCCCGTATTATCTTCTCATTTATGTCTTTTGAAACCCATATATGCCCATGAAAATGCAAGATCCCATCCTTGCATATGGTTCATCTAGGAATAAGGTCTTCTCCTGACACACTTTCCCGTAGGACTAGGCCTTCAGAATCTAATAGATGCCTCATTCAAGCTTGATCAAGAAAAGTAGAGGTAATAGATAAAGAAGAAATAAATGTTTGCCCTTGCCTATCGTGCACCTCCAAATGCATCTCCGAGAACCGATCCATAAGTTTCCACTCAATGATGGCCTCGTGAAGTGCCTATATCTGAGTCTTCATGGTCAAGGCATTATCCCCAGCGTTGCCTTTCCTAGGCGTGTAGGAAATCTGAAAGTCAAAAGACTGAAGATACTCAACCAACCTTTTTTGTCTCAAATTCAGGTCACATTGAGTGAAAATATACTTGAGAATTTTGTGGTTGGTAAAAAGCATGAAATGATCTCAAAAAATATAATTTCTCCAACAGTGTAAAGAATGAACAACTGAAGGAAACTCACGATCGTGTGTCAGGTAACTCTTCTCATGTGGCCTCAACTACTGAGAACCATATGAAAAGTCTCCTTCTCCCTGAAAAAGCACAGCTCCCATCCTGATACCTAAAACATCATAGTAAACAATATAGATCTTTCCTGGCTCTAGAAAAACTAGTATCGTTTCCGAATTCAACCTCCCATTCAGTTATTGAAAGGCTGACTCACAAGGTTCTTTCTACATGAACTTTTCACTTTTCTTAGTTAGGCCCTTCAATGGTGCTACTAAGCGTGAAAAGTCCTGTATGAAATGCTGGTAGTATCCATATAGCCCTATAAAACTTTGTACCTCAAATACTTTATTCGGTTTCTCCTAGTAAACTACTTATTTCACTTTCTCTGGGTCTATAGACACTCCTATCTGTGAGATAACATGACCCAGGAAGTGAATTTTGTCCATCCGAAAGTGGCATTTTGAGAGCTTAGCATATAACTGATGCTCTATTAGTGTACTCAAAATGATCTAAAGATGAGTATCATGGTGGTGTAGAGTGTGAGAGTACACCAAGATATCGTCCATGAAAACCACCATGAAGTAATCCAAGTATGGATGGAACACTCGGTTCATCAGTTCCATGAAAACTCTAGGCGCATTCGTGAGACCTAATGATATAACCACATTCTCGTATAGACCATACCTGCTCTGAAAGGATGTAAGAGGTATATCAGATGGTCTAACATGCAACTGATGATAAAAAGATCTCAAGTAAAACTTTGAGAACACTCGAGATCCTCGAAGCTGATCAAAGATATCATTAATTCTCAGCAAGGGATATCTGTTTTTGGTCGTCAACTGGTTCAGCTTCCGATAATCCACACAAAGTCGGAGGGTATCATCTGCCTTCTTTGAAAATACGACAGGCGAACCCCAAGGAGAAGTACTGGGTCAGATGAAACCATTTTCCTACAACTCCTCCTACAGCTTCTTGAAGTCCTGTAACTCTGGTGTATCCATTATGTAAAGAGGAATGGACACCTATTCCACTCGTGGTATGAGCACAATATAAAATTCTACCTCTCACTACGAATGAAAACCTAAAAATTCCACTGGAAATACATCCCCAAAACGATCCACCACTAGAGGAATGTCCATCTTTGAAGTCCCCTAGTCATCGAGATACAGACTCTAAATTTGGGCTGTAAATCCTCCCAACCCATGATGCTCGGGTCCCGCTCTACTCTCTTGGACATCCCATTCACCCTTATGATGAAACGATCTTCCTTCTGGTGATGTGAAACTTACTCTGTGGTGATAGAAATCAACGACTACCTAGAAGGTAACTAACCATTCAATTAGGAGAATAAAATCATAGCCTGTCATCTCTATGACATAAAGGTCCCAAAAGAAGTGACACCCACCAAACTCAAGAGGGCACACCTTACACTGACATACACTAGCCGTTCGTTTCCCCAATGGAGTTTCCAACATCGAGACATCTTTAGAAGAATAGATACAGATCCCAAGGCTCTCCACAACAGAAACATATTTAATGGTATGGGAATCCCCTATATCGAAAAGATAAGAAGCTAAAACCGAGGAAACTAGAATCAAACCTCAAACTTTAAAGGGTCTTAGATCATCCTTATGTTGGGCATGCTACACTGCAAAAGTCTGACCTGCACTGTGGCCCTGTGACCCTGCCTGAACACCTTGAGCTAATCCACCCAGTTATCGCTGAAAGCCTAGCGACTGACTACCATGGCCATGACCTCCACCTTGGCTTGAACGTTTAGAAGAACTCCAGTTCCCTGACTGATGAGAAACTAGTTGTGATTCTACTAGACAAGGAGTCATAGAAGAACCCCTGTCACTGGATGCTGGTGAAACGATCTGATAGAAGCACTAAAGATGACCCATCTTGCCAAATGATCGGTACTCCACTAGGTCTCTCGAGAAATGTGGCCTCATATTCCTGCTCTTCCCGCACTGGTAGCACAACACCTGTCTACCAGTAAAAGTCTCTCACCTCCTCAGATCTCCACGCAATGACTCCCTGCGGCACTTCCTACTGTCAGTAGGAGGGATACTAATTCCAGATGTTGAACCGCCCTGGATAAAAACTCCAGAATCCCTCAGATTTCGCTCCATGATCAGTTCCTAGTTGACGATAAGAATTGATGGAAGTTAGCCTAAATATGTTCACCTGATATCTGATGTCGTGCCTCATACCATTCTCAAACTTCCTTTCCTGGAATAACTCATCACCCCTTGGAATAGTCATGAAGATTTGTAGCTCATTGAAGCGATAAGAATACTCCATAACATAAAGATTACCTAACTCTAGACTCATGATCTATCGAGATTGATCGGCCCTCAAATTATCTGGATAGTAGTAGTCATAGAAGGCACACTGGAACTCATCCCAAGCAATAACCTATTAGCATCCCACCTGTGAGGTCACATCCCACAACCTCTTGGAGGAATCACGAAGCATGTACATAGCGAGCTTCACCCTCCTCTCTGGAGGTGTTTCCAGATGATTGAAGATATATAGCATGGCTTCCAATCATGACTCTACATCCTGAGATCCTCCTTCCCCTGAGAAGGTGGGAGGATGCTGCTGCTGAAAAACCTACATCATCTCTACCATAGACGATGTAGGATTTGGTACTCCACGGAAGGTCTTCATGAACCTCATAAATCCCTCTCGGAACTGTGGATCAGCACTTGTGTCTATAATGATGGATAGTGGCAAGTCCGGCATAACAAGAGGATATAATGGAAGACCTTGATCAGCCATGCCCAGTGTCTAATCGTTGCCCTGTAACTGGCGTACAACCGGAGGATGTCTCGGTGGCATGACTCTGCAAGGTCAAGTGCACACCATAGATCAAGATTATCAAGGACTGAAAACTTGAAGCATAATAAGGTAACAAGAGAAATAAATCATTCATGTTTTTCAAAACATGGACACATGGTGTGTATATTTAACTACACAGAATGTTCCATTAAATCTTTCACATGGTCATGTAATTTTCCAAAACTGCTTCGGTAACACCCCATACAAGGCATGTTTTCCTAACAGATGGAATGTACATGAATCCTATTCCCCTTCCTGGGTCCCCTTACATGACTAAACCACATGGTTCTCCTTAGAACGAGACTACATGGCGTGTTAGTGCCAGACATGGCGTGTACTATACAAACTTCACCAACCCATGTTGTTAGTTACATGGATGACTATACATGGCATGTTTGTTCCAGACACGATGTGTAATTGGAATATTTCATTGACCTGTTTTCAGTTAGAAAGCTAGATTTTCAGGGTTACACTACACGGAGTGTTCAAGATTAACACAACACATATACCCTAAGTTTTATCCATCTGTTTCATTAGTCACATGGGTAGACGCAGGACTTAAACACACAGAATGTACATTCGGTACACAGCATGTCCCACCATGATTTTTTCCAACCCCGTGTCTCTGCCCACACAGTCAGCACCATGGTGAGAGACTACACGGCGTGTACTTACAGTACATTTCATGTACTTATAAAAAATAGTTTCTTCTTAAACAGAAGAACACATGGCATGTACTCATCACTACACGGCGTGTATTCTGGGTTTTTACGGACAATAAGCCTCATAAACTACTCCGGAGCCCATAAAAACACTAAAACAGACATTAAAGTGCCAAGTTCCGATCTGTGAGGGCCCATACTCCCCACGAATCAAATCTTGGCATCTTTTACATGTCACATAAAAGAAAAAAAGTCAATGATCCACCAAATTATGATCCATGAGGGCCTATAACACCTCAAGAACCAAATTTTGGTGTTCATTCAAACATAAAGCTTACGCAATACAGTACCATATCTAACAACCGGTATCTATCAAGGCATATATCCCAAACTCATGCATATCTATCACAACACCTATCATAACAACACACAATCTCTAATGCACCCTAAATGGAATGGTAAGAATGCATGACATGTGATTTAAAAAAAATTCTTATATGATGCATGAGATGGAATACCCTCATATCATCGGGTTGCAACTGAAATAGAACCTCAATATCATCAGTAATAACAGAAAAACACATGTGAATCACCCAACGATGAAAATCAAATCAACTGTAAAATTGAAAAACCAAAAAACATACAATATACGAGGTAAATTGGATTTTCCATGTACATGGGTTAGCTACTCTCAGTCACAGTTTATTACCAAGTACCTATTCCTTTCAATCCCTAGCTAAAAGCTCCAAATAGTAAATCAAGAAGTAAAGAATTACTTTGATACCAATTTGTAACGTCCTGGTTCCGGAGGCCGCCTAGAGGCTCCCTATACATGGTTGGTCACATGGCCTCAAGCGCATTTCTCCATACACCAGGGGATATCGAAAAGTAGAGAGGGTCATGGGTGTGATAGTGGGGAAACTATTTTCTCCTTGGCAGAGTAACAGACTGGAAGTAAAACATATAACAATAGTGGAAGTAGCAATAAAACTATAGAAAAGTAAACATAGGAAGACTAGAAGTAACAACAACTGGAGCACATATATAAAATGATGCATGATACATATGTCTATGAAATCATCCAAACACGTCACAATGCTAAAATACAGTAATAAACCAAAGTAAAAAAAAGAAAGGAAAGTAAATAGCTCCACAATATTACAAGACTCAGCTTGGTCCCATGCTCTCCAGCTCCACAATAATCAAGTACCTGAAGTAGTATGGCACTTTCCCTTATCTGGACCTAAAACAATATAATAATTTTGGGCCCAAAAGCATGGCCCAAATAGGATGTGATTCTAAATCCATGTAGGAAACCACCCCAAGATCTGTGCCTAACCATCAGTGAATATATATGGAAGGCAATAAGAAAAAATAATTAGTAAACAAGGATGTACTCAAAAGTAAAAAATTCCACAGTTTCATATGCATTCAAAACCATATATCAAGCAAGTAGCTAAAAAAAGAAGGTAACCCTATGGGAAGTACTCATATCCTAACCCCTATGGTTCAACCAAAACCACACAAGAAACCCTCTGGGAAGCACAATCATTCTCACCCCTCTGGTTCAGCTTTAGAGCAGACTCTCTAAAGAAGCACTCACCTTCAATTCCCCATATAGTCTTGTATTGGTAACTAAAAGGAACTCTGGGGAAGCCCTTATGTCTCATTCCCCCTGTGGCACGTGTTGAGGAACTATAGACACTCCGAGGAATCACTTACGTCAATTCCCACTATGGTCTCTCATTGTAACAGTTATAACCGACACTCTGGAGAATCCCTTAACGTCCATTCTCCCTATAGTCTACTACACCAGGTTATCACGACCCTATGTATCTCAAACAAGAAGAGAAATGGATAGAGGACAAAATAAACCTCAAGAACTACTTGTCTAAATAGTCTACAGTATATCACCATGTTAGATAATAAAACACTTCATCATACAACACTAGTTATGGTAAGAAAAGTATCAACCTAACAGGAAAAACAGACCCAATGGTCAAAACAGGAAAACATGGTAAAAACCTCCATATCATGGAAAGGATAACCCTATTCACAATCATAAATCCTCTACTCAAGCACACAAGGCATAACTAGAAATAACAGGGTAAAATCTATAAACACAAAATACCCTGTTCAAGGGTATTGGGAACTTCTGCATATATAACTCAATGACTATCTATGGAAAGGCACAAACCACCTACCTCGGCATTGGGATATCAATATTTTTGAGTCTCGAGCCTTGAATCGCCCTATAACATCTTAGATCTACAAAAATGATTAAGAATTTCAACCAAAGATAACTCTTGAAAGACGAGAAATCAGGAAACGATGCTCTAGAAAAAGGAAGATCTTACCGAGGAGATCCCAATGCAATCGACGACAGTAGAATCGGAGAACAGATTCTCGATTGAGGGCTCATGGAAAGATCGGCGTTGTACGGATGCTCTAGGTTGAAGAAAGCGAAGAAGAAGACACTTATTCCAACTAGACGCGACCCCGGTCCGTTAATGAAAAAAAAAGTACACGACGTGTACTTTCCTTTACCGACCCCCACATTAGCCGGTCTTTAGGTCACCACACATGGCTGTGTGCACGGCCGTTACACTTCCAACACCCGACTACCCGTGGTAACTGAGTACACAGTGTGTACTTATAAAGTACACAGTGTGTACATCAAAAATTTCTAGAACTCCTCTTTTTCTCAAAAACACCAGTAAAAGGAAAACATACCTGAATAGAAGATCTGGGTTCTTACAATCTTCTTCATTATATCATGCCTATAGGGAATTATCTTGAGATTTCGTGGTGTACCAAGTTTGATTTTTTTGTTTTAATCCTTGATTGAGAAGTAGCTACTGTAGTGGAATCTAGTGAATGGTTGTGGTAGTCTTGCAGTGTTAAGTATGGTAGTGGTGATGCAGAAATATATGAGGTGGGGAGATGGCGCATCAATAGTGAAGTGGCCCCATTTTGTAAAGTTTGAATAGAACCCATGACAATTCCATACCACATCATTTATGTGCCTAAGAGGTTGATTCCTTGTTATGTTTGATGTGTAGTCAATTGTTCATAACTCTATAGTTTCAGTGGATATGTGCCCACAACACTAGGAAAACACTCATGTGTCATGCCTACATTTGGTTTTGAGGTATAACATTCAAATGTTTTATCATATATATATGCGCATTAAAATTTAATATTCAATTTTAATATTTTTTTCATGTAAAATATATGAGCATACATACACAAACACATATACATTTTTAAGCACTTAGTAAACAAATTCAAACTTCTAAATTTATCATTTTCATCTATTTTTATCTATATTAACTCTTCAATGGTAAATTACCCATATTTGGGAGAATCAATAAAAAATCGTTAAAATTTATTTTTATATTATTATATTTTATTCATGTAAAATATATGTGAATCCATACTCACACAAATATATACATTTTTTTAGGTATAGACATATTCATACATTTTTATATGGTAAATAAATTAGATAGATTTTAATTATAAATCAAATTGATAATTAATTTTTATTTACATATGATTTATATATTTAAAAATTTATTTTATGTAAAAATAAGATTAAATATTTACATGTTTGTTAAATATATGGGAATTTTTACTCACACACATATATTCATTTTTGTAGGTATAAACATATTCATACAATTTTATATGTTAAATAAAATAGATAGATTTTTATTTTAACTAAAATTGATAATTAATTATTATTTACATATGATTTATTATAAATAAAAATTTTATATCTAATTACATACAAATATTATATATATATATATAAAGGAAATGTATTCCTTACATTAAGAGATTAGACAAATTAACATTACACAACTTTGGAGGAAAAGAAGAAAACCAGTAAAAGGTGTCTTGACCACCCAGCAAAGAGGTAAGAAAATAGGAAACATGATTACCTTCATTCCCAAAATGGGAAAACTCACAAGGTGATAGCCTAGATTCCATCAGCCTGAGGTTGTCCACAATAGATCCAAAAACTTGAAGAACCCCTTCTCCTTGATCCAATGCTTTAACTATAATTGGGCCATCATATGTTTTCCACAATATATATGTATATATTTAATTATAATTAACCATACAATATGAAAAATATTAATATTTGAACACCATAATATATATATAAGAAACTAATCCTTGGGAATAAATAAATCCTCCAAATAAAAAGTACAAGAAGACCCTCTTAAACGAAGCATAAATTCCATCGAATGTGAAAATTTTGGGTATCCCAACAAAGAACACATTTTTTGAGTCCTTTAGAACCAATTTTTACTCATAAAAAACACTGATCAGGGTTCCCCTGTGTCTTGACAATGTAAATCTCTTCACACGATTCACTTTGATATCTCATAGAACCTAAATAGACACCAGAATTAATATTTATGAATTTTTAAAGTTCAACTCACACTACTATAGATAGTGATTTTATCAGTGTTAGAAATCACTTTTAGCAGCACTAGAAAAGTGATGTTACTCTCAGTGAAGATAAAGGGGGTCCCCTTTAATAGCTCTTTTTTAGCACTGATAAAAGTCCACATTATCAATTCTTTAATTATCTCGAATAATGTGGGACTTTATCAGTGTTCTAAATAGTGTTGATCAAGGGGGGATTTATCAGCACTCAAAATAGTGTTGATAAAGGCCTAGTTGCCTGTGGTGTGCTGTTTATATAATAGCACACCCACCACCATCACTTGAACATTTAAATAGAACACCCACTAGTAGCACCTTTACAGCACACACACAACAACTACACAAAACAACACCTACACAACACACACAAGAACAAAGCAGCACACACAAGAACAAATCAGTGCACACAAGGGTTTTTCAAACAATGCTATATACATTTCAAACAATGTTTAATATGATTAAATTTAAAATTATCTAACAAAAATTTAAAAACATTAATGTTTCATCCTTTCTCATCTGTGATCCCCTCTCAAAAATGACTTCCCATGGTATTAGTTGTTGCACAAATCATCCTAACTCATGAAAAATGTTCCACCTATATAAGAAAACAAATATTATGTTAGTAATACTATAAGGAAATAAATTAAACATTAATATGAAATAATACATTAATAAAATTTCAATTTTTAATAAAAAGACACATTTAGAGTTATACAGGTCACGCCATGCATTGTATTGAGGTGGGGTTAATTCTTATATGTCAAAAATGAGTTATGGATCGTTTTTATAAAATTTCAAAACAATATGAATGGTTTTTCATGGTTTTGAGTATGTCCCTTGTTTTTTTAATAAAATTAATATCAAATTTAAATGAGAAATTTTGATTTATACCAGTCACATCATTCATCAGATTAAGGTGTGATTTATTCCTACACATCACAAATGACTCGTGGATCATTTTTCTAAAGTATCAAAACAATCCAAATGGGTTTTTTAGGTTTTTTGTACTACAGTTGTGTTTTTTTACTAAAATATAATTGCAACCCCTAAACACCCATTTTGAGTCATACTGGTCGTATCATGCATCTGTTTGAGGTGAGACTACTTCATACACGTCATAAAGGACTTAAGAATTTCTCTACTAAATTATAAAGAAAATATGAGGGTGTTTTATTGGTTTTTAGTGACTGAAAGTTTTTGAGGTAAAATGTAAATTTTAAACTAATAATTGACACTTTTAGTCATATTAGTCACACTTTGCATCATATTGAGGTGTGGTTTATTCCTACACATCACAAATTACTCATGGATCATTTTTATAAAGTATAAAAACAATCCTAATGTGTTTTCTCAGTTTTTAGTATGTCACTTGTTCTTTTTACTTAAATTAATGTCAATTTTAAATAAAAACACATTTGGATTTATACCGGTCACATTGTTGGTCATATTGAGGTGTGGTTGATTCTTACACATCACAAATTACTCATGCATCATTTTTATAAGTTATCAAAATAATATGAATGTGTTTTCCCAGTATTCAGTATGTCAGTTCTCTTTTTTTTACTAAAATATAATTTCAAACTGAAAAAATTATTTTTTAGTCATACCAGTCACATCGTGCGTTGATTTTATATTAGACTACTTTATACATGTCAAAATGGACTTACGAATAACTATCCTAAATTATGAAAACAATCAGAAAGTGTTTGCATGGTTTTTAGTGAGTGACACATTTTGAGTTAAAATGTAAATTTTAAACTAATAACAGATACATTTAGTAATACTAGTCCCACCGTGCGTCATATTGAGGTGTGGTTGATTCCTACACGTTAAAAATCACTTATAGATTGTTTTCCTAAAGTGTAAAAATAATCTTAATTCATTTCCTTTGTCTTTAGTATGTCAGTTATTTTTCCTTTAATTAATGTCATATTTAGATAAAAAGACACATTTAGATTTATACCGATCACATATTGTGTTGTATTGAGATGGTGTTGATTATTAAACATCAAAAAATGTCTCATGGAACATTTTCATTAATTATAAAAATAATCCGAATGCGTTTTTTTAGTTTTCACTAGGCATGTTTTTTTACTAAGATTAGTGTCAATTTTAAATAAAAAGTGACATTTTGAGTCATACCAGTCGCACTGTTCATCATATTGAGGTATGGTTGATTCCTAATGGTCAAAAATGACATATAAGATCATTTTCCTATTATATCAAATCAATCCTAATGTGTTTGATCAGTTTTTAGTATTTCAATTGTATTTTTTTACTGAAATATCATTTCAAACTGCAAACACGCATTTTGAGTCATACCATTCGCATAGTGAATCGGTTTGACATGGACTTATTTATACATATAATAAAGAACTTATGAATACTTTCCTTAAATTATGAAGACAATCGGAGTGAGTTTTCTTTGTTTTTCAGTGAATGGCATGTTTTGAGCTTAAAAGTCAATTTTAAACTAACAATGGACATTTTTAGTCATATTGGTTACACCATTTGTCTTATTGAGGTGTGGTTGATTTCTACACATCACAAATGACAAGTGGATCATTTTCCTAAAGTATCAAAACAATCCAAATTTGTTTTTTTAGAATGTCACTTGATCTTTTTACTAAATTTATTGTTAATTTAATATAAAAATACACACTAAAAGTCATAACAGTCATACCATGCATGGGATTTTTGTTTGGTTGATTCCTATACATCACAAATGAATCATGAATCATTTTTCTAATGTATCAAATCAATCGTAATATGTCTGCTCAGTTTTTAGTATGTGACTTGTTCTTTTTACTAAAAATACTTACAATTTTAAATAAAAATAGACACTTTGAGACATACCAGTCACATATTCATGCTATTTGTGTACATTATTCCATCATGTATGTTTCCCATTTGTTTTTAAACAAATATATCACATCTTGTGAATAGGTTTATTTTCAACAATCAGGGTAGTACTGAAATAATATAAATACATAAAGTATTATTAAATATTTTAAATGAAATAGTAATTATCTTTGAAAATAACTCTTTAGGGATTCTAGTTTGTTCATGGAATACGATCTATTTCATAAATTTACAAGCACAATAACCATAGTCTTTTCCATTTGTTTGTTTTTCACACTAAAAAACATTGAAAAAAATACATAATTTTTTATATGTGTTTGGATAGTGAAATCTTATTATATATACCCTGTAAACATATCCAGTCATAGTACTCGTGATGTTCCTCTTCCTTTTCCCTTGTCCTCATTCCATGATTAAGATGATATTCACACACCACCCTATCATAATAGAATCCTCATTAAAAGATAATATAAATTATATAACTATATTTTTCATTCTAAAATTTTGGATTTAGTGTATTACAAATTAAAAAAATCCATCATGTGTGGTCATTTTTTTGGATATCCATCCATTGAATCCAAGAAATAAATCTTTGGTGTATCCAAACTAACCGTAATGAGAATCAAATGCTACCTAAAACATAAAGACGAATATGTATAAAAATAAATTAAAATATATTTGATATGATTAAATTATAGAGTTTTACCCATGCATTGTTGGTATTAAGAAGAGTATTTAACACATATTTTTCATGTTAATTGATTTGAGTAGGCCTGAAACTACTTCACCCTCTTTCATGGATTCTATTTCATTTTGATCTATAGAGGTTATGTGAGGACTAATGTGTCCAATTTTTTGTTCATGGGGAAATACCTTCAATTGTTTTTCATATGTACACCTGTGAAAAATATGAAATATATTTAGTCATAATTATCATAGTATATTAGCTTTTGGAAAATAAAATCCTGAAAACTCACCTCATGTATACATTTTCAACTGATCCACCTAGCCAATCATACTCAAGTATTTCACTTACATTGTCAACACTAATGAAATCTGGATCTTCCCCTTTGTACATATTTTCATCCAAAATATTTTAGTGAACCCCATAATCTTTTAACTTCATATTTACATGAGTCTACAATAATAATAAATATGGATATAGAATGGGTGGGTTTATGGTGATTTTGGTAGATCATTTGAATCAGTTGGTTTATCCTTGAGAAGGTTTTGAGCCATTATTTCTTTTCACCCCTTCCCTGTGTATTTATATAATAACATTCATCAGTTCAAATCTTTTTTCATCAAATGTTAATTGTTTATCTTGAAAAAAATTGTAAATTATTGCTTCCTTGTCAACATGATTTTTAAAATCTAGGATAGACATGAGATGAATGTTCCAAGATCTTGTTTGACCTTATGAATATGTTCAAAATCAATTGGAACAGATAGCTCGGAACTCAGCTCATGGGATATGTTAATCAACACATTGACATGACTTTTGGGCAGTGGTCTATTGTGTAGCATGGTGTTAGGGATATTAAACATTGTCGCCCTAGCTATAAGGTGATGGGTGGGTCTTAATAGACATAAATCACATTCATTTTCACCCTATAAAATATCAGTAAAGGAAAGTTATCAGTGTCTATCGGATTCAAAATTAATTGAAAAAATTATTATACCATATATTACCTCATCTAAGATAGGTTTTTAGTGGAATTTCTCTCCTCAATGCTAGCAGGGGTGGGGAGAGATATTCACATGATGATTATTCTTGAGTTGTTTCTTCTCTTTTCCCCTCCGCTATCAAATTTTCCATGAACTCTCTCTGAAATATCATATGTTCCTCAAGGATAACTATTCTTTCTATCATCATTTTTATGTCCTAACTTTGATCATATTCTTGTTTTGATATCAAAAAAAAATTCGGGGTTTGACCCCATAACCTACACCTCTGACATGACCATACTTTTTTGGCTGCTTCAAGGCCACAAAAAGTATTTCTGCATCCAATTTGGGTGCTATTGATTCCTATGACTATTTCAGATAGAAAATATAGGAAAATAAGTAATCATTATTATTTAATATTTATTTAAATAAAAACAAATATTTATTTTGGAATACTTACACATGTTTCCCACATTTTTTGTGTGTTTTCATCTATTAGTATAGCATCTTTATTTACACACACCTCCTTCTGTAGCACATGTCATGGGATGGAATTGAATTTGGAATTTGATTCATCAATCTACATATAAATAGAGGATCATAGTTAAGGTGTTTTTTTATATCACATAAAAGTGTTAAGGTAGATTTAAAATGCGTACCGCCTTTTTTCAAGTGATGTGTACCCCATTCATTCTTTATGACAGGGGTACACTGGTTTTACTTCTCCTTCTTTATTTTCGCCACTTATTATCTATTTCATAAATAAAAAACTATCAATCAAAGTGATGAATGCATGTATCTTCAAACAATGTATTACCAAACACAATGTACCTAAAAATACTGCTACACATGATGGCTATTAAACACATCCCTCACACCATGGGTTATCAGGTGTGCATAAATATAAGGTAGGTACGGGTTTATTTTCCCTTCATCATTTTTAAGATAACATCTCGTTAAAATTGTGAGAAAGCATCTGTAAATCCTTCCAGTAAACCTTAATACATATTCCTTTTGAGATTCATCCACTGTAAATGCACTCTAAAAGTGTTGATGAAGAGTAATTCATGGATACATTATTTTATTTTTTATTAAATTAAATAAATTATATAATAATGTTACCATAATATCTTCCTACATCATTGTATTAAGATCGATGACAACATGGGACTACGAGGGTAAATTAATTTGCATGATTTTCCAAGTGATGATTCTAATGTAACTACTGAACATTTCCTTGTTAGGGTTAACATACTTGACCTACTTATTCCATCCAGCCTCGTATTTTATGCATTTCTCTCATACCTTAATAATTTTTTCTAACGACATTAAAATATGACACTCCTCTTTTTTTGTGCCACAAGTATTTTGTTTCCTACCATTTACTTGGTTTAAATATCAACAATATGTCCATTTGGAGCACCAGCATCATCATGTGAAGATGGTGGTTGTACCTCTCCACTAGGAGAATTGGAAGGTTAAGAGACTTGTTGGTCCTATGAACTGAGAGTAGCATTAGGTTGAGATACTTGTTGTGCATGGGGATTGAGAGCATCATCGCGTGCATAATTCATTATCTACAATGGTGTCTTAACATTTAATTTAGATTATATAATAGTATCATTGAATATATAATAACATAAGGTAACACAATGTATATTACAAAAAATATATATTACCTAATTATTGAACTCTCTTTTCTAAAGGTTGAATAGATTTGACCGCTCTATTGACTATCCAAATCCATTTATTGTGGTCTCTTATGACCTCAAAACTCAATATGCATTGGTAATTCTATTAAATGATTACGACATCCCAATGAAAGGGTCATCCTCTTTTAAATTTTCATCTTACCCTTTAGTGGTTTTGGTCGATAACAGAACAATTTACCACATTCGGTTTGTGGGATCTGTAACTTAAATTTCTTTTACTGCCTATGATGCCATTATGAACAGTTTTTCTTTGTACCCTTCCTTATTGAAGTCAAATTTCACGAATCCCAACTCATCTATTTTAACAAAACTTCTATTATCAACCCACTTTCATTGAAAAATTAGCACTTGGGAGTTCGTATAATCCAACTCCCATATTTTTTTGATGATTCCAAAATATGACATATTCGCATAAATTGGATTTCTTTCCTTAGCACCAAAAACATGCATTTCTTCATCCACAAGTGTAACTCCACTTTTCTTCATCGAACTTTTATCATCATGTTCATTAGTATATAATGTATAACCATTAATTACATATGCATTATAATATAATACATACAAACTTGGTCATTTGGATAGCCATTGAATTCATTCTGAAATTGAGTTTGGATTTTCATTTGACTCCTAAAATACATGGTCCTGAAACCAGCCCATAAACTGTCGATTATGTGTATTTGTTATCCATTTTTTATCCCTTGATGGATTCAAATGCCTAATAATTTCTTTGTGGGTTTTGACAAATTTACCAACCTTCAATATGTTATAGAAAACATAATGTTGGGCATACTCTTGATTTGTAATATTGATTATGACAACCTCTCTTCCAAAAATTCCTTCACCTACAAGCCGCCCAGTGTGATGAGATTTCGGTAGACTAAATCTTTCCACACTTGACAGGTATTCGGTATAGAATTCAGTGGATTCCTCAAAAATATATTTCTCTACAATACAACCCTCTATCCAACATTGATTTTTGACAAACCCTTTCAAAATATTCATATATCGTTCAACGGGGTACGTCCATCTATAGTGTACAAGACCACATAGTCGAAACTCTATCATCAATTGAACCATCAAATGAACCATCATATCAAATAATATCAGTGGGAAGAACATTTAAAATTCACATAATATAGCAGAAATTTCTCTTTCTATACTCGGAAATTTTGTTGGGTCTATAACTTTGCTACATATAGATTTGAAGAAGAAACGGATATTTTTAATGTATAATAGATATTCATGGTAGAAATTCAATGTAATGATATATGAATTAAATCATTCATCAAAATTGAACAATCATGTGACTTCAGACCCTTTAACTTTATATCAGTCATTGACATGAAGTTCTTGATATTCAATGAATACCCTTCTAGAAACTTTAAGTCATTCAAGAAGTTGAAAAGCAGATATCTCTCCTACCTGGAAAGAGTGTATGCAGCTGGAGGAAAAAAAGTTCATTTTTCACCCTTCATTGGAACTAACTCTTCTCGTATTCCAATGTCAATCATGTCCAACCTATCCTTAATTTAATCCTTTATTTTTCTGAGTGCATTTAGCAATGTGTCTATGACATTGTGACATACATTTTTTTCAACATTCATAACATCAAGAAAGTGTCTAACATACAAAAAATTCCACTATGGTAATTCAAAAAACCCGATCTCTTCTTCCAACTAGTTTTCATAAGGTTTTTTAAATTGTTTACCAAAATCAATGTTCATATATTTTAATTTCTCAAAAATTTGATCACCTATTAGTGGAGATATTGTTGTATGTTCTTCTAAACATTCATTGAATGTTGTCATCCAAGATCTATACTTATGTCATCGGGGTAGAAATATGTGATTTCCAAGAAACACAGTTATTGATGAATGTTTCAACCTAATTGACAGCATACCTTGTTTGCAGATAGAACACACATGACTTCCTTTAATTCTATATCCTAAAAAATTTCTATAAGAAGGAAAGTCATTTATCATCTCATACAACATGGTTCTTAACCCAAAATCTTCATTACTATAATAATAATACAATGTAAAACCTTAATCCCACAATAATTTCAAATCCTCGGTCAATGGATCCAAATTAAAATAAATATCATTACCTGGTTTTTCTGTGACACCTCAAGCTTCCATGGTACGCTTCTCTATGAATAATACAGTAGCGTGTGTTGTACGCAACTTCATGATTCTAACACACACCACAACCAATCGAACTAGCCTTTATGAATAGTAATACCTAATTTTTGAAATTTTATAAATTTTATCTCTCAAAATGGACTTCATTTTTGGATTTGGAATATCTAATTTATCCTAGGATGAAATTTTGGTACTTTTCGGATAACATTTATATTTTGATGAATAGTGAAAATTACTAAATTTTTCTTAAAAACAACTTTCTTAATCGAAATAATTAATAGTGATAAATTATGAATTTGACTGGTTTTAAAGTATATTTAGAATATATTTTTTCCATTTAATACTATGTTGGTCATTGGACATAATTTCCCAATTAAACCAGACATAAACAAGTGTCAATCTTTTGATAGTTATTATCTCTTAAAAACACGCTTTTTGTATTAACAACGGGAGTTAATTTTAAATTAAATTATTCCACTTATGTGCTTTGAATTTGGAAAAATGGATTCCATATTTTGAATCAGGATGTCCAAATTGTGTAAATAGGTAACTTTAATTTTTAGACATTTTGAATAATTACTTTGGTAAATATTTTATTTACCATGGTTAAAGGGTAAATCTGGTAAATAAGGGTAAACAAATAATATTATAATAATGATAAATTACCCTAAAACATGTCTTAACCCTATTTGCTGATACATATCCGACCATGGGAATCATTGGGTAGATTTTGGGACCCCATGGATCCACTTGTAAGTGATAATGACACTTTATATTAATTAAGTTAAAGTAAATACAAAAATGACATAAGTCTATATCTTTTAGAAAAACAATTTTTAAATAGGGGTATATATGTTATATTTTCACTTATAAATATTAATTATAAAGATAAAAAGATTTCCTACATAATTTTATTTTATTTATAATTTTTAGACATTAAATAATTTAATTTATTTATGACACAATGGTGATGAAATAATTACCTAATTAATGAAATATTAAAATAATTTATATTATAAATACCCAAATAAATATAATTTAAAACATTTAATGAATTAAAATAATTTTATAGGTTAATATTATATGTTATAATTTATTTAATTAACTTTTTTTTAAGTAATAATGCTGTTATGAGTTTCACAAAAATCAAATACCAAATAGTGTCAAAATTGGCATAAAAGAGTTTTTAAAAGAAATATTACATTATTAATTGATATTAAATTCCTAAAAATCTATGGTTCGTCCAAAGGACTTGTATCATGATAGGTGTATCATTAATGGACCACTTGGGGGTCTCTTGGATATATATACTATTTTTATTAACTATATAATATAAAAATACAAAGTGACATAGTAAGTGTCAAACTAATTAACCAAGAGATAAAACTAAAAGATAAGGTTAATATAGTGACCCAAACCTGTCTGAAACCTATTGGTTGAGTGGTTTTCGACCTATCCCCACATTAAACTTTAAATAATCCACTTTTGAGCAATTATAAAGCGAATATGAATTTATTATAAAATAATATTTATAGCTTTTCCAAAGGTGCCCCTCACCCCTCTTATAAAAGGGCACTCCCCCATCTCACTAATCCACACATTAAAAGCCTTTTGTTTCAGCCAAACCCTGCACAAATACTCTCTCAACTTACCTCACTTAAACCTAGAGGCCTTAGTTTGATCATAAATCCAACCTAAGGAGCCCTTTTAATCAAATCAAAAGGAAGAACCCGAAGAAGAGGTAATGTTTTCACCACCCTCTTTCAAGTTCCTTTATTCTTCCACTTCTTCTTTATTTTTTATTCCCATTCTAAAATAATAACTCCAGTATATTATATGTACTGTGATGTTATTATAAATATGTTACAACTATATTAAGTATTATATCCATCCTTTGAATGACATGTCACCATACGTGCGTACGTACGGCTTACCGTCTCCACGTCGTGGTGTAATTGTTATTCAATAAATTATTATTTTGATGGATATAATAATGATGTTTAATTCATTTAAATAATAAATATAACATGATAATTATTCTTTATATATGATATACCATCCAATTATATATTATTTTAATATCAAAAGAATGATATTGTCGTTCGTGCGTACGTACGGACTACCGTCTCCATGAACGCGATGAGATTCATTCTCCATCGTATCCATTAAAGTATAATTATCATTTGATGATTTAAAAATAAAGTTTAAGGACTTGATATCATTCTGGATATGAATAAGATATAACTTATCCATGAAAAACATGGCTTATGTAACAAAATATATAAAATAAAACGAGTAAGTTAACACCTGAAACGCCGATAATACTAAGATATTATTAACAAAGCAATGTTAAAAGACCATATATGATATCATATTAATGTATATGATTCTTGTATAATTTAATAACAATTATTTCACCATTATACATGATGATAACCTACCCAAACCAATAAAAATTACAAGGTAAGGCTTTATTTCACAATCTCATCATTATCTGAGGTTGTTCATACGTAATTATCTACTGGGACCTCTTTACCATCCACATCCATGTTTCTTAAAAATGTGTTTCAAAACATTCTTACTATTTTACAGAATATGGGTTAAAGTCATTTATACCCTTGTTTGACTTTTTTATAAGAAGTTTATAAAGGAATATTTCCGTCATTTTCCAAACAAGGTCCTTTTTAACCTTTTCGACAGAATTAAGGTAAGAATGTCTTTTTTAACTTATACGGCGGGTGAAGCTATTTTCCATCATTATAAAATCTTTGAAGATTCCATTACAAGCTTCTACGAATATTTTCAAAGTAAAAGTTTTATTTTATAATAATGTGACTTTTAAATGATTTTAAAAAAAGAGACATTCCTCTCAAATAGTTTTGGTTTCATCTATGTCAACATCCTTTGATGGATTTTAAGCTTATATGAAGTTTATTTATTATGATACAAATCTTCCATATTGTATTGCAGGTTTTGTGATATGTTTGACTGTGGATGTGTTATTTTTATACCATTCATGATTTTTGGAGAAAGTATTGACATTTCGTATGCTAGTTTTAATACGAATGTTTATGTTATGTTTGAACTTGTTCATATGAGGAATGTATTGGACTTAATAAGTGACGGGTGGAGCCCGCTATAGCTCCTAGATGCACCGGTAGGTCTAATGAGACAAACTAGTGTCTTGTCCCATGGCCTTGACAAAATCTTATTTATATTCTTGGCACGAGGCCTTGGATATGTGGTTATGATAGTCTGTCATTATGCATTTCGTCCTTATGAAAGTGGTTATTGATATTTCATGTGATTATTCGACTAGTAGAATATCCATGTGAATAAGTAAATGGCATTATTTCATTTTATTTTTTCCATATTATGTTGAAGTTCAAGTTTAAAAGGCTTTTGTTTTAGTTATAAATTGCCTTAAATGTTTATGCTTATTTATAAAAGTTTCTGCTATATTGTTATCCATACTGGGCATTTGAGCTCACCCCTTTCTATGTTTTATTTTTCCCAGGATGTGAAGAAGTATTTTATGAATGACCTGCAGGGATAGTATAAGGGGATATGAGTGTGGAGACAAGATGTTGTTGTAGTTTTCAATTAATGATGTATTGTAAACTTTATGATTGTATCTAGTTATTCCAAGGCTACTAAACTAATCGGTGTTTCGAGACTTGATCTTTCTTATGATCATGCCAATGTGTTGTAATAACACACCGACTCTGGGTAACTAGGGTCGGGGCATTACAGTTGGTATCATAGGAATTTTATTACAAACCTTGGAAGCTAGATTTAGATAAACTCTGATTAGAGCACATAGACCTAAGATGGACCTTGAGGATTAGTATAGAAGAACTTCCTAGAATTTTGGTATTGTAGAGATTTCTTGAGTTTTCCTAGCAATACATCCCTGTATGGATACGATCTGGTAGAGGTGGCTCTGGCACAGATGTACCTATGGGTAAAACCCAAAAACACCGCTTTGATCTAGACTCGAACGGGAACTGGTGCACGACAACGGGCCTTGCGGCACTCTTGGTTACAACACTCCTGGGGGATATGCTTAGGATAAATATCATTTTCATTACAAACCATTATAAAGGGTTTATGAGTATATACTTCCTCAAAGAAAACTTTTTTATTATTATGGATTATATCCATAAATAGTTCAATTTATGTTAAGTGTTTTATAACTATGGAATTATGTATTTTGATTCATAAACTGATCTAGTTTATGACATTGTTTAGAAATGGCACTTAGTGGAAGAAATATAAACCGTATAAATGCATGCACTCCATGTAGGGATTTCCCTCCTACTCAAGATAATTATAGTGGAGCTGGTGATGCAACTGATGCTGATCAACTAATCACCATACTGGGACAACTCACCCAGGTAATGAATAATAACCTTACCTGTATGGAGCACCCTGATCCATAGCGTGGAGGATCAATGTTAGATCCCTTCATGAGGCAGTAACCACCAACATTCAATGGGATTACATATCCATTAGTAGCTGAGAAATGGATAAGTTCCCTATAGAAAATATTTCAGGCTTTGGGGAGTAGTAAAAGGGAAAAAGTTGTAATGGCAGTTTATCACCTCACTGGAGATGCTCATCAGTGGTGGTCATTGATTCAAAACATGATGGAAGATGATGAAGTATAAAATATGGAATTGAGGGAGTTCAAAGATCTTTTCTTAGAAAAATACATTTCTCATGACCATCGAGCAGATATGGAAAGTCAATTTCTGAGTCTGAGACAAAAGGAGGATGAGAATGTCACAAAGTATAAGTCTATCTTTACAAGGATAGAAAGGTATGCTGGAGATTATAAATGTTACCCAAGAAGTAAGATTGATCATTTATTTTATGGTTTCAAACCGTTTCTCCATCGAGCATTAGTCTCACAATTCTTCTCATCGTACGAAGACATTATCTCATGTTCTATCAAGACAAAAATGGAATTCTCTAAGTCTTATGACTTTAAAGAAAAGAAAGAGAGGAATAGATCTGCTGATCAATCTAGGAATGGAAATAAGGGGAATAAGGGAAAGTTTGAATATCCATCCTGTGGTAAATGTGGGAAGAAACACCCAAGTACTTGCTTAAAAGGAATGGGAGTCTGTTACAAGTGTGGTGAAAAAGGTCACCAAGCTCGTGATTGCAAGGGGAAGAAGGAAGCCACCGATGTCCAATGCTACAATTGTAAGGAGATGGGACATTATGAAAATTAAAGTCCTAAGCATCAGGGGAACTTACCACAGAAAAGGCCAAGGGATGAAGGCCAAGCTTATTCTATCACTACTACTGAGGTAGAAGCTCTGAAAGACATGGTGGCAGGTAATTTAATGGCTTCCTCATGTTTAGAAAATGCATTATTTGATTTGGGGTCATTGTATTGTTTCATATCTTCCTAGTTTTTTAGGAAAATTAGATATTTCCAATTTGATTTAACAAAGGAGTTATCTGTTAAAACTCCTAAGGGAAGTATCATTGTAAAAACATTTTGTGAATGAGCCTCCATTAGAGCACATAAATGTTCTTTATCTGATGATCTCATCGTCATACCTATTATTGAGTTTGATATAATCATCAGTATGGATTGGCTTTCAGACCGTGATGTGAAGATTTATTGTAAGAAGAAGGAGGTTACGATTTTTGATGATGATGATAAGGAACACCTTATCTTTAGAGCAGAATCGTCACCACCTAATTCTTATCTAGATCCACCCCCAGTAGCTCAACTAAATTCTATTATTGGGGAGGAAGAGAATGAAATGACTGTGGGTGAGGAAATGAATGTTCAAATAGAGGATGTACCTGTTGTGAATGAATATGTAGATGTGTTTCTGGAAGATTTACCTGGACATCCTCCAGAACGAGAAGTTAAGTTTTCCGTTGATTTAATTCCTGGATCAAGGCCTATATCAAAGACTCCTTATATAATGGCCACTGTGGAATTAGTTGAACTAAAGAAAAAATTAGAGGAATTGAGTAATAAGGGATTTATTCTCCCTAGTGTTTCTCCATGGGCAGCCCCTGTTCTTTTTGTTAAAAAGAAAGATGGATCTATGAGGTTATGTATCGACTACAGGGAGATCAATGCTATAACAATAAAGAACAAGTATCCCCTACCTCTCATTGATGATTTATTTGACCAACTGCATGGAGCTCAATACTTTTCAAAGATTGACCTTCGATCTGGATACCATAAGATGTGTGTGAATAAGGAAGACATTCCGAAGACAACATTTCGAACAAGGTACGGGCATTACGAGTTTACGGTAATTCCTTTTGGGCTGACTAATGCACCCTCTGTATTCATGGATCTAATGAATAGAGTTTTCAAGGAATATATCGATGATTTTGTGGTGATATTTATTGATGATATCTTGGTATACTCTAAAATCTACGAAGATCATTAAAATCACTTGCCCATTATCCTGAAGACTCTGAGAAGTCATGAATTATATGGGAAGTATAGCAAGTGTGAATTCTGGCTTTAGGAGATTTCTTTTCTTGGCCATATTGTCTCTAAAGATAGAATCTCTATTGATCCTTCTAAGACCAAGGCAATCCAAGAATGGCCTGCACTGATGAGTATAACTGAGGTACGCAGTTTTATTGGTTTAGCAGGTTATTATCGACGTTTTGTCCAGAATTTTGCTCGGATGTCTAACCCATTAACAAAGATCACACGTAAAGGGGTTAAATTTGTTTGGACAAAAGTGTATGAAGAATTTTTCGAAGATCTGAAGAGAATATTATTCAATGATCCTATATTGACTCTACCATCGGGGAATGATGGGTTCGTTATTTATAGTGATGCATCGAAGAAAGGACTTGGTTGTGACCTTATGCAGAATGATAGGGTTATTGCCTATGCATCATGACAGTTGAAAATTCTTGAGTAAAACTATCCTACTCATGATCTCAAGTTAGCAGTTGTGATCTTTTCTTTGAAGATATGGAGGCACTACCTATATGGTGAAAAATGCGAGATTTATACTGATCACAAGAGTTTGAAGTATATTTTCTCACAAAAAGAACTCAACATGAGGCAAAAGAGATGTCTTGAATTACTCAAGGATTATGATTGTACGATACACTACCACCTGGGGAAGGAAAATAAGGTGGAAAATTCTTTGAGTAGAAAAGATCATGGAGTTTTGAACATGATGAGAATTGAAAGGGATCCTATTTTCATGTATCTATTGAAGATGTATATGGGAATTACCATGGAAGGTAAGACATCGATACTTTTTCAAATGGTTTCCAAACCATCTTTACAAGAAAGGATAAAGTGTTCTCAGATCGGTGATGAAGAATTTCAAAATAAGATTAAAGCTGTGAATGATGGGAGATTGAATGACTTTGTGTATGAAGATGGAATTTTGAAATTTGGGAAGAGACTTTGTGTTCCCAATATACCTGATCTAAAAAGGGAATTGTTGGACGATGCTCATAGTTCCAATTTCTCTATATACACTGGGAGAACCAAAATATATAGAGACTTGAAGGAACATTTTTGGTGGGACAACATGAAGAGGGAGATTGTTGATTTTGTATCAAGATGTATGGTTTGTCAATAAGTGAATGCTGGAAGGCAACAGCCTGGAGGAGTCATGCTACCTCTTCCCATACTGGAGTGGAAATGGGACAATATTACAATGGACTTTGTTATGGGGCTACCAAAGACTCCTAGAAGGAATGATGCAATATGGGTTATTGTTGATCGTCTTACCAAGTCAGCACATTTTCTTGCAATAAGAGAAGATCTACCACTGGAACATCTAGCAAGACTATATATTAATGAAGTTGTGAGACTTCATGGAGTACCTCTGTTGATTTTTTCTGATCGTGATCCCCATTTTACTTCAAGATTCTGGAAGAGTCTTCAGAAGGCCTTGGATACTGAACTTCATTTGAGCACTGCCTACCACCCTCAAACAGATGGACAATCAGAACAAACTATTCAAACCTTAGAAGACATGTTGAGATCCTTCTCGCTTGAATTTCAGGGTATGTGAGATCAATATTTACCTCTGGTAGAATTTTCCTATAACAATAGCTTCCATTCGAGTATTCAGATGGAACCATATGAAGCATTATATGGAAAGAGATGTCGCACACCAACCTGTTGGGATGACGTTGGTGAACGAAAACTTGTAGGACCAGAACTGGTGGAGTAAACAATGGAAAAGGTAAAGGTAATCCAAAACCACATCAAAGCAGCCCAAAGTAGGCAGAAGAGCTATGCTGACAACCGAAGAAAGGATTTGGAATTTCAGGTGGGAGATCATGTTTTTTTTGAAGTTATCTCCATGGAAGGGAGTGATACATTTTGGAAAGAAAGGTAAATTGAGTCCCAGGTACATCGGACCTTTTGAAATTATAGAACGAATTGGGCTTGTAGCTTACCGTTTGGCAATGCCGCCAAATCTCTCCAAAGTTCACGATGTGTTCCACATATCACTGTTGAGGAAATACATGCCTGACCCAATGCATGTACTCACCTATGATGAATTAGAACTAGAACCTGATCTGTCTTATTTCAAAGAGCCCGTCAGGATTTTTGATACAAGAGAACAAGTGATGAGAAACCAGATGACTCGTCTGGTAAAAGTTATATGGAGAAACCATAAGATGGAAGAGGCAATGTGGGAACCCGAGGAACTTATGATGAAGAATCACCCGAGTATTTGTATTCATTAATATTATAAGAAATTTCAAGGAAGAAATTATTTAAAGGAGGGGAGAATTTAACACCCCAAGCTTCTATGGTAGTCTTCTCTTTGAATAATATAGTAGCATGTGTTGTACGCAACTTCAAGATTCTAACACACACCACAACCAATCGAACTAGCTGTTATGAATAGTAATACCTAATTTTTGAAATTTCATAAATTTTATATCTCAAAATGGTCTTCATTTTAGGATTCAAAATATAAAATTTATCCTAGGATGAAATTTTGGTACTTTTCAGATAACTTTTATATTTTGATGAATAGTGAAAATTGCTAAATTTTTATTAAAAACAACTTTTTTAATCGAAATTATTAATAGTAATAAATTATAAATTTGAGTGGTTTTAAATTATATTTAGAATATATTTTTACCATTTAATAATATTTTGGTCATTGGACAAAATTTCACAATTAAACCAAACATAAACAAGCGTCAATCTTTTGATAGTTATTATCTCTTAAAAACATGCTTTTTGTTTTAACAACAAGAATTAATTTTAAATTAATTTCTGCCACTTCTGTGTTTTGAATTTTGAAAAATGAATTCCATCTTTGGAATCAGGATTTTCAAATTGTGTAAATATGTAACTTTCATTTTTATACATTTTGAATAATTACTTCGGTAAATTTTTTATTTACCATGGTTAAAGGGTAAATCCGGTAAATAAGGGTAAACAAATAATATTATAATAATAATAAATTACTCTAAAATGTGTTTTAAAACTATTTGTTGATACATGTCCGACCATGGGCATCTTTGGGTTGATTTTGGGACCCCATGGATCCACTTGTAAGTGATAATGACACTTTATATTAATTAAGTTAAAGTAAATACAAAAATGACATAAGCTTATTTCTTTTAGAAAAACAATTTTTAAATAAGTATATATAAGTTATATTTTCTAGTATAAATATTAATTAGAAATATAAAAATATTTCCTACATAATGGAATTTTATTTATAATTTTTTGACATTAAATAATTTAATTTGTTTATGACACAATGGTGATGCAGTAATTACCTAATTAATAAAATATTAAAATAATTGATATTATAAATACACAAATAAATATAATTTGAGACATTTAATGAATTACACTAATTTTATAGGTTAATATGATATGTTGGAATTGATTTAATTAAATATTTTTGAAGTAATCATGCTGTTATAATTTTCACAAAAATCAAATACCAAATAGTGTCAAAATTGACATAAAACAGTTTTTAAAAAAAATATTATATTATTAATTGATATTAAATTCATAAAAATATAAGGATTGGCCAAAGTACTTGTATCATGATAGGTGTATATTTAATGGACGACTTGGGGGTCTCTTGGATATATATATTATGTTTATTAACTATATAATATAAAAATACAAAGTGACATGGTAAGTGTCAAACAAATTAACCAAGAGTTAAAACTAAATGATAAGGTTAATATAGTAACCCAAACCTGTCTAAAACCTATTGGTTGAGTGTTTTTCGACCTATCCTCACCTTAAACTATAAATAATCCACTTTGGGGCCATTAGAAACCGAATATGAATTTATTATAAAATAATATTTCTAGCTTTTCCAAAGGTTCCCCTCACCCCTCTTATAAAAGGGCACTCCCCCTTATCACTAATTCACACATTCAAATACTTTTTTATTGGACAACCCCTGCCCAAATACTCTCTCAACTTCATTACCTTCAACCTATAGGCCTTAGTTTTATCATAAATCCAACCTATGGAGCCCTTATGATCAAATCAAAATGAAGAACCCGAAGAAGAGGTAATGTTTTCACCACCCTCTTTCAAGTTCCTTTCTTCTTCCACTTATTATTTCTTTGTTATTACCATTCTAAAATAATAAATCTAGTATCTTATATATACTGTGATATTATTATAAATATGTTACAAGCATATTCAGTATTATATCCATCCTTTGAATGACATTTCACCATACGTGCGTACATACGGCTTACCATCTCCACGTTGTGGTGTAATTGTTATTCAATAAATTATTATTTGGATGGGTATAATAATGATGTGTAATTATTGTAAATAATAAATATAACATGATAATGATTATGTATATATGATATACCATCCAATTATATATTATTTTAATATCAAAAGAATGATATTGTCGCTCGTGCGTACGTACGAACTACCGTCTCCACGAACGTGATGAGATTCATTCTCCATCGTATCCATTCAAGTATAATTATAATTTGATGATTTAAAAATAATGTTATGTACTTGATATCATTCTGTATATGAATAATATACAACCTATCTATGACAAACACGGCTTACGTAACAAAACATATAAAAGAAAACGAGTAAGTTAACACCTGAAACGACGATAATACTAAGATATTATTAACAAAGCAATGTCAAAATATCATATATGATATCATATTAATGTATATTATTATTGTATAATTTAATATAAATTATTTCACCATTATACAGGAGGATAACCTACCCCCAACCAAGGAAAAGTACAAGGTAATGGTTTATTTCACAATCTCTTCATTATCCGAGGTTGTTTATACGTAATTATCTACTGGGACCTCTATATCATCCACATCCATGTTTCTTAAAAATGTGTTTCAAAACATTATTACTATTTTACAGAATATGGGTTAAAGTCATTTATACCCTTTTTTGACTTTTTATATGAAGTTTATAAAGGAATCTTACCGTCGTTTCCCAAACAAGGTCCTTTTTATCCTTTTCGACAGAATTAAGGTAAGAATTTCTTTTTTAACTTATACAGTGGGTGAGGCTATTTTCTTCCATTATAAAATCTTAGAAGCTTACCTTACAATCTTCTAAGAATATTTTCAAAGTAAAAGTTTTATTTTATAATTATGTGGCTTTTAAATGATTTCAAAAAGAGAGATATTCCTCTCAAATAGTTTTGATTTCATCTATGTCAACATCCTTTGATGGATTTTAAGCTTATTTGAAGTTTATTTATTATGATACAAATATTCCATATTGTATTGAAGGTTTTGTGATATGTTTGACTATGGATGTGTTATTTTTATACCATTCATGGTTTATGGAGAAAGTATTGACATTTCGTATGCTAGTTTTAATATGAATTTTTATGTTATGTTTAAACTTGTTCATATGAGGAATGCATTGGACTTAATAAGTGATGGGTGGAGCCCGCTATAGCTCTTCGATGCATCGGTAGGCCTCATGAGACAAACTAGTTTCTTGTCACATGGCATTGACAAAATCTTATTTATAGTCTTGGAATGAGGCCTTGGCTATGTAGTTATGATAGTCTGGCATTTTGAATTCCATCATTATGAAAGTAGTTATTGATATTGCATGTGATTATTCAACTAGTAGAATATCCATGTGAATAATTAAATGGAATTATTTCATTTTATTTTTTCCATTTTATGTTGAAGTTCAAGTTTAAAAGGCTTTTGTTTTAGTTATACATTGCCTTAACTGCTTATGATTATTTATAAAAGTTTCTACTATATTGTTATCCTTACTGGGAATTTGAGCTCACCCCTTTCTATGTTTTATTTTTCCCAGGATGTGAAAAAGTATTTTATGAATGACCTAGAGGGATAGTAGAAGGGGATATGAGTGTGGAGACAAGATGTTGTTGTAGTTTTCAATTAATGATGTAATTTAAACTTTATGAACGTATCTAGTTATTCCAAAGATACTAAACTAATCGGTCTTTCGAGACTTGATCTTTCTTGTGATCATGCCAATGTTATGTAATAACGCACCGACTCTGGGTAACTGGGGTCGGGGCGTTACATTTTCGGTCCTGATATATTCATAGATAACATGATGTGTTTTCGTTTCATGCATAACCATGGTGAAAAGTTATAATTTACCCACACAACTGGTCATGTAATCTGAGTGATACTTTGAAAACCAAAAGGATTCACTCTATCTGTAGATATTGAAAGTCTAAGGTTTCTTAACTCGTTTCCAAAATCAGGATACTCATGATTGATTCTCTTCCACTAAGGAGAGTATGTCGGGTGATTTAGTTTCCCATCTTTATTTCTTATTTCTATGGGCCACACAAATTTCTATGTGGTCTCCTCACTTACATATGGGCACCTAATCCTTGGAATTATTAGAATATACCATACAACATTCATAGGACCAGATTCATTTTTCTTGTATCGATAATCACTACACATTGGGAATTATCTAAGTTATTTTTGGTCCTTGATAAATAGTATAAAGTCATTCAGTTAGTTGTGTATTCATTCAGATATCATACCCATTGAACGAATAGTTCGGTTGAAGTCGTATGTTTGGATTGATAGCTCATTATTTTTGGGAGAATGTCATTCAAGATAGAAATTAATTCTGTAAAACTTACATCACTCCATCTATTTCCTTCTTTAAAATTATAGAGCTTTAGTACGGTTGACAATGATGTATCATTAGTGAAACTACCATACAAAGGCATCTTTTTACACCTCTTAAACTGATCAAACAATTCTGGGCAATCCCGAAGTTCATCTTCACTTGTTCTTTTCATTTCCTCAATACAATTTTCATCATAATTAACATTTGTAATCACGTCCTCGATACATTCTTCTTCATTATACACACATGTAATCATATCAAATGATCCATAAAATTCATTTTTATCCCAGCCACTAGATACATTTTCTGTTTCCCCAAGTTTATTCCAACATTTATAACTTTGATCTATTCTGTGATAGATCAAGTGTTCTTACAACTCCTCTGGACTAACTTGTCTTGAATAACAACAGTGTATACACGGAAAAAGTATTTGAGAAGGGTTATATTCATGATCTTTTGAAAACATGATTAACTCTTTCACTCCATTTTCATTCTCTCTTTTCAAATGATTCGCATCCATCCATTCTTTATTTATATCCATTCTATTTTATTCAGTGATATTAGTATTTAAAAAAAATACACAAAATATTTATATAATTTAATGGTTTTCCTAATTATATAAAAATATAAACTTAAAATATTATGAAAAATATATATTTCAAATGTCCCGTGAAAACTATTCAAAAATAAAACTTGAAATCCCATTAAAAAACCAACCAATTATACAAATTCCTCTTTAAAATAATACACCCTTTTTAAAAAAATCAATCAGTTCCAAATATTCTTTCACAAAACCACAATTACTTTTTCTAAATATTCAAGGCAGCATCATGAAAAAAACTCTTAATCATTTAAAATGAGTGAAAAAACTCTAAGAAACATTTCAATGCACTATAATCATTTTAAAAGAGTCACTTAGGAATTTTCACAAAGATGTAGATCCTATGAGAGACACATTATAAAAGATACATAGAAAACACCTCGATTAATTGCAAATCAACTAGTGTTTTATGATTCCATCACATTATTCGAAAGGTTTGTGTAATAATAATAATTTACATAATCATTTGATATTGTTCTCACTTCCATTGGATAAACCTTATCCATTCATCCAATGTCCAATTATACAAATTATCCTTCACCACAACACCATAGTCCCAATAGATATGTTCTATAATTAGTGACCACACTCGCACCCATGAGACACTCATGTTATAGTTTACTACAAACAGTGCATTATCCCAATGATAATTTCCTCACACCAATGCAATTAGTTGTTCACACCAAGAAAAATGTATATATATCTCACATGAATTATGTATTGTTGTTCCTTTATAAATACACCTCAGAAAATTTATAAGCATGAACCCATTACATAATCCAAAATTTCTAAAGTGTCATTCCTTTCAGACAAATAATTTCCTAATGTCACTCATCACTAGATGAAGCGACTTTTTTTATTTCGCAATCGAAGATTTCTATTACAGATCGTTCAATGTGCCCTTCCCAGTTGTACAATTAATACACCATATGGGTTTTAATTTTATGTTTTTTTCACCTCTTACACCTAAATCTGACCCCCATGTGCCAATTTCAAATTATATATCACACTTCTAGTCTCTAAATCTCTCCCATCCACCTCACCTTGATCTATTAACCTTTGACCAATCTAGTGGCGTTTGAGCGATAAGTTATTCTTATATCCATTACATTTCCCTATTCTTCTTTGTTAAATTAGTATAGATATATACTTGATCTATGTTTTCCTTGATGATCTGAGGATTTATTCCACATTTCATTATATATTGGTGTAGAATATAGCATGTTGTCATAATTTCTTAATCAAATAGGGATCTATCATTAACAACAATTATTCAATGAGTAAGTGTTATTGAATCATCTTAATAGACCTTTTAACATTGGATGATTGATGATATAACATTAATCCATTGATTAAATAACCTTAATCCATTGATGGGGAGGTGCACATGAGGTCCTATGGCTCTTCAGATCAAACCCGATGGTTTTAGTTTAGGCATTATGGGTAACATAATACTTAATATCCAACCAAATTGAGAAAAAACATGCAACTTCCACAATTTACATAAAATAAATAAAATTTTCTAAACCCCAAACTCAATAGAATATTTTATCAACCATTGTGAAAGTATAATGAAATATATAGTCACAAATCCAAGATCATGTAAGAGAATCCTCAACAACCTAGAACCCAAAAATGTCTATCAACCACTCATCCCAATATTCCTTGAACCAACCAATGCCATTGTATCTATCTTCTCCATATAATGAACATAGAGGAAACCAAGGAGAAAAGAAGAGATACTAATCATGGATCACCATCAATTGATCTCTTGATGCCAATAGATAAATCGAACAAATAGGGGATAAAGGGTCTCCAAAAATGAAACACATATCACAAAAGGACTAGGATAAATAAAGGAATAATGAAGGATTCATATTGGATTTTGAGTTAATACATGAAATGGAATTTAAAGGTGTCATAGTGTTGTAATTCAAGGTCATGTCATGAGGAAGCTATCTCTAGCAGATTTATGATAACCAAATCCTAATCTAATATATCTCTCCCCATTTAAATCTCATTCAATATTATTATCTAAAATGACCTAAGATGGGTTATATATAAATAGGTTTCTCTCACTTGGAACATCTAATGTGGCACGGTAGATAGGAATATCATTCCATAATAAAATAGGATTACAGCTAGAATGGTTTCTTATTTCCTGGCCTCTAATAACTTTTAATTCATTGTTCATGGTAGGAAAAGAATCATCAATGGTTTCAATATGATTATGGAATAAAAAAAATAACTAGAGAAGAAAACAAATAAATCAAGGTAAAAGAATTGTTTAATTGTAAAAACATTTACCATGCAAGAATTCTATAACCATACGAGATATGCTCGGAAGTCAATGGGGAACCCTTCCAATAGAGTATATCGTAAATCCCATTTCAAATGGAAAATTAAGGATGGTTTTATTTGAATGAGTTATTATTCATATCAATTGGAACATTTCCAACTAGAATATCTACTTTCTATCACTCGGGGGAAGGATAAAATAGTTGAATATTTTATTTACATCAATTCTAATGAAAATAATCATAGTAATCTAGGATCCTAAGGGAACCATGAATGGTATTGATATAAATCATAAAGGAATTCATCTAGGATGCTTACTAGGGGGTATTCCACTACGATTCTTCGAAGAGAATGATGAATGTGATCAATGAAGGGGTATTAATTTGAGGAGTGTTTTTTAAGACATGAATAGAATGCATGTGAGGATATAAGGGGACATTATAAAAGTTAACTCTTTATATGTGATATTTATAAAGAATATATATTGAGATCAATGGTGTGACTAGGTAGGTCGAACCAAGATAATGTCTAGCCTTTCACGTACCATGATCAAGAAGATGAAATTTTTATAAGTGAAGATGTGTTGTGTGCTAGGTCAAGATGCTATCATTTACTGTAATCATAAATAGGATGTGTCATGAACCAGGTCGGGTCGCCATCCGACCAGGAGCCCGACCTAGTCCGCGGCAAAGCTCGAAGGGCGTTCTTGATCTCCACGGGATGGCACAAGTGCCCGGGTATTAAGAGTAAACTGTGGGAATGGTTTACCCGAAATGGTATACACAAACACTAACATGATAATAAAAATGACACTAGGAAATGACAACCAAACAGACCATTAAACTGAAATCAAAATTTAAAGGTTTAACACTAGAACCAACGTCCAAAAAAACGACAACAAAAGAGACTAAAACTATAACTCAAACCTCCAAGCGACAAGAGTGGTGTAGCATCCGCATGCCACAACACCAACCTGCATGAGAAGACCACTAAAAAATCGAACCACCATCACTGAGAACGATGTCACAACCTAGAATACACAAGAAACAAAGTCTACATACACCTGAAGGTGTATGCAGGGTGTGAGCGAAAGGCCCAGTAGGACGTCACCCAATAAAAAGGTTCCAGGCCACAACATCAAAAGGAAAATTTAATGTGCTTATTCAAGTTATACTTTTGAAATGATTTTAAACAAAACATTTACAATCCAAATGATAAAGGAAAACACTAAAAAAAAGGAACTCATTTCACAAACACGATTTTAAAGAGGAAGAGAAAAGTTCATTTATGGGCACACACACACACACACTCACACACACACACACATACTCACACACACACACACACACACACACACACACACACCCAAGTGGTCCTCCATATGCTGACGGAAGGCACCACGCCCTGGTAGAGCACTATGGGTAAATCCACTAAGGTTCATCCAGCTCTAGTGGGACCCTAGAACCTCGTGTCTTGGTGAAACATGGCTTATAAGGCCAGGGCCCTCAGAAAATATAGATTAGAAGGCCACGAACCTCAGAACACGTGGCTTATATGGCCACGACCCTCAGATATCATATGATTAGTTAGTGTTGCAATCGTCAATCCAGCTATGTGAAACAGGGATGATACCCATCCTGTTCACTAGCGCACTAGTTCTAGTCCACCCACCTAGATACCCAGGGTTTTCCCATGTGCTCAATCAAGTTTCACATTCACATAGTATATTTCTTTCTCATATTGCATACCAAACAATATATTGCACAAAAAAGTCACCATTTTCATACCAAAGCACTATTTCAAAGACACACACACACGATATGGCTCATTTTATAAAAATACATCGCTTTAAAAATGAACGCGTATTCAACTCCTACAAAGCACCATTTTATCATCATATAAATGTACCAAAAAATCATTTCAGTTATTATTGAAATCATTTCAAGAAAAACCAAGAAGACTTTACACCAAAAACAGCTTGATTTTATATAGAGGAGTCACTTTAAAACTTGATACACGAGGTAACCATGTCAAAACTTGTTTTCCATTATTCAAACAATTTCGCATTTCCAACTTCAAAAGTACACAAAAAGGAAAACACACCAAAAGTGATTCATATACTTTGAAAATGTCTATTTAAAAACACAAACACCTAAAGTGACTTGAAAACACCTTTCACACCTGCCAAACAACACTCAAAAACCTTTCAACCATGTTTCGTACTCAAAACACCACTTAAATAAAAAATTCCTCAATTTATAAAACATATCGCATGAAAAAGAAACCATTACAAAATCAATTTCACAAATTGACCCATCTAAAACCTCATTGGCACTCTATAAACAATTATTAAACACTTCTAAAATTTTCCACAACATCATCGAAATGGAAAATAGCATAACCATTTCTAAAGAGAGTTCAATTTTTATCGCACACACATGTCAAACAATTTTTAAAACGCCTTTCGCACAACCTATTAAACACAACCAACCATTTATACAAAAACACGCATATAGGCAACAAAAGCATACTATTTAAGAAACCCAATTTTTATCAAACGAACCCGCCAAAACATTATAAAAAAAGACCGCACCATGCAACTCATTCATAGAACATATTAAATTAAACTAAACAAACAAATTAAATTATCTAAATGATGCAATGGCATGGAACCACCTACCTCAATGCAGGAACGAAAGAAAAATGATACGGCACAATACTCCCGCTGCGCAAAGGTCGCACTGCCCGGAACCGTCAAAAAGGTCCTAAAACAGAAGACCAAAAATTCTCATCGCCAACCCATCACAACATCATCGATTTAATAATTTAACTAACAATAAAACAAATGCAATAATAATTAATTATGTTGAATAATGAATAATAAAATTTAATAGTAGTTAAACAAATATATTAACAATTAAAAAAATTCAATTAACTAAATTGATAAACAATTAAACAGATTAAATATAATGATTAACCAATTCAATAATAATCAAATAATTTGATTAAAAACTTTAAACACATGAGATAATAACTGAATATATTAATTAACAACTAAACAAATCAATAATAATTAAATAAAATAAAACCAAACCCTTATCAAGGAATTGTCGGGATCCAACCGAGGGGCGCGCAGTGGCTGTCCGGTGAGCGCGAGCCGGGTTGCGGGGGATGTCCGGTAGCCGAGCGAGGGTGTCGGAAGGGTGGCTAACTAGCTCTTGGGAGGAGGTAAGGTGAAGAGGGAAGGAGAGAAGGATATGAGGAAAGAAGGAGAGAATAGAAGAGATAATAAATAAATAAATAAAATAAATGAGAATGAGAGGAGGGAGATGGGGGTGAGGCGTGCCGCTGGAGAAATGGAGGAATAGGGGGAGTGCGCTGGAAAAGGGAGAGGGGAGAGAGCTGCGTGAGGGAGAGGGAGGAGAGGGTTCGGCCTGGGCAGTAGGCGGGAAGGGAGGGGGAATGAATCCACCGAAGGGGGAAGGGGGAGGCCAGTCCGGCGAGGTGAGGCCTGGGCAGTAGGTGGGAAGGGAGGGGGCACGGCGCCACCGAAGGGGGAAAGGGGAGGCCAGTCTGGCGAGGTGCGGCCTGGGAAGAAGGTGGGAAGGGAGGGGGCATGGCTCCACCGAAGGGGGAAATGGGAGGCCAGTCCGGCGAGAGGAGAAGGAGGGGAACAGGGGAGGCGGCGCGACTAGATGGAGCGGCGATCTGCAGGAGAGAAAAAAACAATGGACCAAGGTAAAAAGGGGGGGGGGGGGGCGCAACCCTACAGAAAAAAATCAAAACAAACAAGATAAAAAAAATAAAAAAAATAATAATCATGATAAGATACTACAGATAATAATAATATAAAAAATAAATTAAAACAAAAGTATTAATACTGAATAAAATTACTTAATTAAAAATTTAATAAAAAGAGTAATAATAATAATAATAAATATTTATTATTATTATTAATATTATTAGAACTTGTAATTCATTTTATTCTTCCCATTATATTTTGCGCTAACTAACTTATTCATATAATTAAATTTATTTCTTTATCAGTAATTTTTTTATAAAAAAAATTGCACGCCAAACAGGCGTGCGGAGAACCGAGCGAGGCCGCGTGGTGACCCAAGAAAGGTTGTGTGGTTTCGACAGTGGCGCACTGAATGCCGTAAAGGCCAAAAAGTGTGTTTCTAAAAATAACACATAAATTTTTAAGTCGGTCCTCGACCCAAACTATCCAATACCCAATAAAGATTATAAAATAAATAATATAAAAAGGATGGGTGTGACAATTCTCCCCACCATAAAGCTTTCTGTCCCCAGAAAGCCACAACTAGGGCTGAGACCCAAAGTAGGGAACGACACCCCCTTAAGGTTCAAAGAGGATCCCTACAAACAACATGTGAGAAGAGGAAAACACATCATGCTCAGAGAAGGTAACTTAGATAACAACTCAAGAAACCCGTAAAAATAGTTTTCCTCTAAGTTTCACCCGCCCCAAAGAGTTAGAACACCTCTAGTTGATTGATCAAGGATAGGAACTCTCGCACTCGCGAAAACCCTCTTCACAAACCGAAAAACCCCAAGAACCATAGAATGAAAACCACATTGTTTGACTGGAACAGGAAAACAAGATCAACCACGTCCAAGGAACACCTTTATTACCTACCGCCAAGCCAACTCTAGAAACAGAACCAAAAGGTCAACATGAAAATAAAAGAAAAAGACCGAAGGGGCTCCGCACCATTAGAAATTTACCAATATCTGCGACAAGACTGAAAATCCTTCACGAGGAGGCTCGGACGGTCTCCCCATCATTATGAAGAAGGGCCAACCCAATTCACTCCAAAGACTTTTGAGCGAGACACGACATGGTTCTCCCCACCATTAAAACTAATAGGAGATACATAACGTTAAAAACTTCACGATGGTGACCAAACACCCCACCATAAGGGGCGGGGAGGGAGGGGCACAACTACCAGGGAGTTAAAACCACAACCCGAAACAGACTAGCATCTCCACATTCTTGGATGACAATTATTCATATTTGAGACAGATTTACTCAAAAAAAACCCCATAAGGCCACTAAAGAAATTACATCTAGTGGAACGCGACCCCAAGACTTTAACACATGAGACGAACACTCCTCCACATGGTCACGAACACCTTATGAAACTAGACGGCTCATTCGAACAGAAAAACCATAGAAAACAATTTAAGATGTTTTGACTTTCAACACCGATGACAGAAATGAAATCGGGGTTTCATACAATCCTGGGGTTCCTGACCACGCGCCAGCTTCACTCTGAGGCCTATGGCTGGAGCCCTGATGTTTGAAGCATCTTCTGCCTCGCAGTCAGGCATTGAAGACTCCCGAGCAGAGCTTCTCATTTTGGTGCCACACGCATTCATATAGCACCCAAGGCAACACCATCAAACACAACACATTACTACATCTGATTGATTATACGCGGAACATTCACCAACACCAGAGTTGAAATGGTGTATGCGCATCACCCTTTATCACGCTGAATGAGAACACGACAGCACCAATTATCACCTGAACGTGACCGTTGTTGTTGAGAGGAACTTTACACTGAGAAAGACTTTAAACCGCGTCTTGAACAACACGTGATCCCTGCAAACGACCATAGCAGCCTCATACGACTGGGTCTTCCAAACTAGTAGCCTAACATGACCCTTTTCTTAAATGAAACCGTTGAAGGACCAAAGGTCATTTAAAACAACAGCCTGCACTGACAACCCCAGGTTGCTCCCACCTTTGCACTTCTAAAAGAACTCACACTGCAAGTGGTCACCAAACATGACCCTTGCAGCCGATGAAAACATTACAACCCATTCAAGACATCAGTAAGCACTGATAACTCTGAATCGCCTTCACCATTCCCCACTAGAATTTCTTTCACCGTTTCCAGGGGAACCTTTAGACACAACAATGTTAAACTTCATACCCTACGGCTCAGACAACTCAAAGAGACTGAAACTCCCTTCAACTCTCCTCTCATCTGTCATTCCGCTGCGAGAGGATCCGTTTAGTTGTAAAAAGGAGAGGTGGGTTCAATTCTAGAATTCAAGAAGAGATTCCTCTGATCAACTGGAGGGTCGGCCAATGGCTTATTGCCTGTGGCCATACTTCAATCACATGCCAACGCTTTATGGGGGGCATACACTAGCCAAGAAAGAAAACCATGGACCAAACCAACATGGTCCAACGGTCAAGACATACCATAAGCGAACACCAAACGTGCAGGGGAAACAACTGCAAGGGCTCCCCGGTGTACTTTTCCAAATAATTAACTAGCTACATGCTTGCATACCGACTTACAAATAAGAATTAAAACTCAAAACACAAACCATCCAGAAGGGATCCTCGGCTCAAAACACCTCACATCCAACCTTTCAAAAATACAAGGACACACCACACAATCACCGCTTATTTAAAACACCAAATTTTTCATTTAACAAAACTTCTTGAAAATAAGCAAAACTTGTGGGTTGCACAAACACCAATGGTGTCCCATGGGCCTCACACATGCATGTTCTCGTGCCACACCGGCACCCACCTCATATCCATCCAAGCACTCATCCTCTCGTGCCATTAAACATTCCCCTTTTTCGTATACACTAATGCATTTGGTTTCCCATGAGAGTGACAAGGATCAAAACCAAACCTTTCCATTTTTTTCAAATCCAAAACATCCAAGCCACAATTTTCAAACCTCACACACCATTTCATTTTCAAAGCGCTTCATTTGAAAACATTTTCCAAGAAAAAAACATGTTTACTTAAAAACCAAATTTCCAAGAATCCAAAACAAAGAGACGAGAAAAAATACAGGAGGAAACTAGTGTCAGCGGGTGATTGGAGCATATGGTTGGCAGTCATATGCCAGTCACACCGTTGGCCACAGAATGTATTTTAGGACAGTGTCCCCGGCTCCAAAAGGCTTGCCAGACCCTGCGAGCTCACTAAGACCACCGACCTTACTCCCTTTTCATTTCCCTTAGACACGATCATCTGCAAGGACCAAAAACTCAGACAAACCTCAACATACTTTGGTAACATGAGTCCCGCCACGAGGTGTGCTGGCCAGACACCTCACTCGGAGCCAGAACACCAAGTCCCGACAACCTTAACTCGAGTCCAGCATGACTCTATCCCAAAATATCATGACTCAAGAGAGAAAACCTCCTCTGATACCATTTTTTCACGAACCAGGCCGGGTCGCCATCCGACCCGGCGCCCGACCCGGTCCGCGGCAAGGCCCGAAGGGCGTTCCCGATCCCCACGGGCTGGCACAAGTGCCCAGGTATTAAGAGTAAACTATGGGAACAGTTTACCCGAAATGGTATACACAAACACTAACATGATAATAAAAATGAGACTAGGAAACGACAACAAAAGAGACCATTAAACTGAAATCAAAATTTAAAGGTTTACCACTAGAACCAACGCCCAAAAAAACGACAAAAAAGAGACTAAAACTATAACTCAAAACTCCAAGTGACAAGAGTGGTGTAGCATCCACAGGCCACAACACCAACCTGCATGAGAAGACCACAAACAACTCGAACCACCATCGCTGAGCACGATGTCACAACCTGGAATACACAAGAAACAAAGTCTAAATACACCCGAAGGTGTATGCAGGGTGTGAGCGAAATGCCCAGTAGGACGTCACCCAATAAAAAGGTTCCATGACACAACATCAAAAGGACAATTTAATGTGCTTATTCAAGTTATACTTTCGAAATGATTTTAAATAAAAAATTTACAAACCAAAATCTAAAGGGAAACACTAAAAAAAGGAACTCATTTCACAAACACGATTTTAAAGAGGAAGAGAAAAGTTCATTTATGGGCACACACACACACACACTCACACACACAGACACATACTCACACACACACACACATACACACACACACACACTCACACCCAAGTGGTCCTCCCTATGCCGACGGAAGGCACCACGCCAAAGATGGTAGAGCACTATGGGTAAATCCCCTAAGGTTCATCTAGCTCGAGTGGGACCCTAGAACCTCGTGTCTCGGTGAAATGTGGCTTAAAAGGCCACGACCCTCAGAAAATGTGGCTTAGAAGGCCAAGACCCTCAGAAAACGTGGCTTAGAAGGCCACGACCCTCAGAAATCATATGTTTAGTTAGTGTTGAAATCGTCAATCCAGATAAGTGAAATAGGGACGATACCCATCCGGTTCACTAGTGCACTAGTTCTAGTCCGCCCACCTAGATACCCATGGTTTTCCCATGTGCTCAATCAAGTTTCACATTCACATAGTATATTTATTTCTCGTATCGCAGACCAAACAAGATATTTCACACAAAAGTCACCATTTTCATACCAAAGCACTATTTCAAAGACACACGCACAGGACATGTCTCATTTTATAAAAATACATCGCTTTAAAAATTAACGCATATTCAACTCCTACAAAGCACCATTTTAGCGTCATATAAATGTACCAATAAATCATTTGAGTTATTATTGAAATAATTTCAAGAAAAACAAAGAATCCTTTACACCAAAAACAACTTGATTTTATATAGAGGCGTCACTTTAAAACTTGATACACGAGGTAACCATGTCAAAACTTGTTTTCCATTATTCAAACAATTTTGCATTTCCAACTTCAAAAGTACACAAAAAGGAAAACACACCAAAAGTGATTCATATACTTTTAAAATGTCTATTTAAAAACACAAACACCTAAAGTGACTTGAAAACACCTTTCGCACCTGCCAAACAACCCTCCAAAACCATTCAACCTTATTTCGTACTCAAAACACCACTTAAATAAACAATTCCTCAATTTATAAAACATATCGCATGAAAAATAAACCATTACAAAATCAATTTCACAAATTGACCCTTCTAAAACCTCATTGGAACTCTATAAACAATTATTAAACACTTCTAAAATTTTCCACAACATGATCGAAATGGAAAATAACATAACCATTTCTAAAGAGAGTACAATTTTCATCACGCACACATGTCAAAAAAATTTTAAAACGCCTTTCGCACAACCTATTAAACACAACCAATCATTTATACAATAACATGCGTATAGACAACAAAAGCATACTATTTCGAAAACCCAATTTTCATCAAACGAACACGCCAAAACATTATAAACATAGATCGCACCATGAAACTCATTCATAGAACACATTAAATTAAACAAAACAAACAAATTAAATTATCTAAATGATGCAAAGGCATGGAACCACCTACCTCAATGCAGGAACAAAAGAAAAATGATACGGCACAATACTCCCGCTGCGCAAAGGTCGCACTACTCGGAACCGTCAAAAAGGTCCTAAAACAGTAGACCAAAAATTCTCATCGCCAACCCATCACAACATCACCAATTTAATAATTTAACTAACAATAAAACAAACGCAATAATAATTAATTAAATTGAATAATGAATAAGAAAATTTAATAGTAATTAAACAAATAGATTAACAATTAAACAAATTCAATTAACTAAATTGATAAACAATTAAATAGATTAAATAAAATGATTAACCAATTTAATAATAATCAAATAATTTGATTAACAATTATAAACACATGAGATAATAACTGAATATTTTAATTAACAACTAAACAAATCAATAATAATTAAATAAAATAAAACCAAACCCTTATCACGGAATTGTCGGGATCCAACCGAGGGGCGCGCAGCGGCTGTCTGGTGAGCGCGAGCCGGGTTGCGGGGGATGTCCGGCAGCCGAGCGGGGGTGCCGGAAGGGCAGCTAACCAACTATTGGGAGGAGGTAAGGTGAAGAGGGAAGGAGAGAAGGAGAGGAGTAAAGAAGGAGAGAATAGAAGAGATAATAAATAAATAAATAAAATAAATGAGAATGAGAGGAGGAAGATGGGGGTGAGGCGTGCCGCTGGAGAAATGGAGGAATAGGGGGAGCGCGCTGGACAAGGGAGAGGGGAGAGAGTTGCGTGAGGGAGAGGGATGGGAGGGTGCGGCCTGGGTAGCAGGCGTGTAGGGAGGGGGCACAGCGCCACCGAAGGGGGAAAGGGGAGGCCAGTCCGGCGAGGTGCGGCCTGGGCAGCAGGCGGGAAGGGAGGGGGCACGGCGCCACCGAAGGGGGAAAGGGGAGGCCAGTCCGGCGAGGTGTGTCCTGGGCAGCAGGTGGGAAGGGAGGGGTCATGTCACCACCGAAGGGGGAAAGGGGAGGCCAGTCCGGCGAGAGGAGAAGGAGGGGAATAGGGGAGGCGGCGCGACGGGATGGAGCGGCGATCTGCAGGAGAGAAAAAAAAACAACGGACCAAGGTAAAAGGGGGGGGGGCGCAACCCTACAGAAAAAAAAATCAAAACAAACAAGATAGAAAAAATAAAAATAAAAATAAAAATGATAAGATACTAAAGATAATAATAATATAAAAAATAAATTAAAACAAAAGTATTAATACTGAATAAAATTACTTAATAAAAACATTAATAAAAAGAGTAATAATAATAATAATAAATATATATTATTATTATTATTATTATTATTAGAACTTGTAATTCATTTTATTCTTCCCATTATATTTTGCGCTAACTACCTTATTCATATAATTAAATTTATTTCTTTATCAGTAATTTTTTTTTAAAATAAAATTGCACGCCAAACAGGTGTGCGGAGAACCGAGCGAGGTCGCGCGGTGACCCAAGCAAGGTCGCGTGGTTTCGACAACGGCACACTAAACGCCGTAAAGGCCAAAAAGTGTGTTTCTAAAAAGAACACATAAATTTTTAAGTTGGTCCTCGACCCAAACTATCTGATGCCCAATAAAGATAATAAAATAAATAATATAAAAAGGATGGGTGTGACAGGATGGTTATGACCACTCGTTTGTATGGTTCCAAGTTAATAATATCTCCTTCATAAAATCCATCATACATCCCAGATTCATAAATGCAACACGTAGGTAATACGATAAGATCATCCACTGGAACATTAACAATGTAAATGCGCATGACACCTATTTTTTGGGTCATTACCCAAACGCTTCAGTGGGAAGGATTACTAGTTGACGATTCATTATAACCATGAACCTGAAAAATATATACATAAGAAGAATAACTTCTTGGATTGGCGGTTGAGGAACATGGTGATACCAAATAGATGATAATGTTTAGAAGAAGGGTGTTTTTCGGGAATTACATTGTGTGTTTTCTTACTTCCCTTTATATCAATCATTTTGGAATCTCTACATTAAAGGATAATGGGAGAGTAGAATTCTAGGAAGTTTCGAGAAGAGCATATAGAATATATTGAATGGGGACCCAACTTAAGATCTTATTACGACCTTGTTTTGGGGGGCTAGGCAGCATGGTAGTAAGATAAAAATATGCTACAAGGTTTATGCTGTGGTGTGTTGGGTTTTTTATAGGAGGACAAGAACAATGTGAGAGAATGAAGGCCTAGATCTCATACACATATTTAGGTTTTCCTGAAATCAATTATGGTGAACAATGGTGTTGTTACCCAAGGAAGGGTGTCATCAGCCTCATTTAAGAGGATGATTTTGAGGTTTGAACATGACCCTTAGGGAGGAGATAAGCCTAACCAAGGGTGATGGGTTAGATATATGACACCTACTATAGGTCTGAAACTGATTGTGGAAGGATCTTTTATGCTTTGAAAGATGGTGGTATTTGTATTGGATGGAATGGGATAGGTGATGTTTGGATTCCAATCTTACACAGGACAAGGAATATCTATTAGTCCATAGAAAAAAGTCATGTTAAGTTCTATCATGTTTTTTAGAATTTACAATATCGTGAATTCTATAGTGGAGTCTGAAACCACTGTTTCTGTTGGATTCCATTGAGGGAATTCTAACACCCTATGGGATCTTCCATGATACATAAAGGGTGTAGGATAATCATTCATTAGTGCATCATGGTTTGTCATGCTTGGAGAGAGTGGAATTTCATGATATATATATTAACAAGAAAAGGGAGGTTGAGTGAAATTATCTTTCTTTACCAAGGAACTAGTTCATTTCCATATGATCGTTACCTCATCAATAGTGGTGATTCCCTTGGCCTCCACCGCATCCACCCATTAGCGTCTAAGGTTTTTGAATAAAAATATAATATGGAATGAGTGAATTAATATATGTAACTAGAAATTATGATTAGTTCCACCATTTTCCTAATGGGAAATGTTAAATATTTGATGAATTTAGTTTCATTGAAAATAGAGGGTTTAAAGAGAAATATTTTATATGATATAAGAAAATTTATTCTCTCACTGATAATTATTTCATATTATTTACAATATAATTTTAATAATTGTATTACGGTTGTTCCTTTTTTAATGAGTTTAGATTTTGCGCTTCGGGATAAGCAATGTTCTAAGATTGGGGGGATTTAATAACTATTATTAGTGCATTAATTTCTTTATTTTTCATTCATTGATCATATTATTCACCTCTATCGTAGCACACTTGACTACCCCAAAGACTTCCATGGAAATTTTTGTATCTTGAGCTAACTCATCAACACGAAAAAGCCAACTTCACTATAAATTAAAATATTTTTACTTAATACCTACATCATATCCCAACAAGTGGAATCTGGTAACCAATTCAGAATTGATACCATTTGTTCATGAACCAGAATTTGTTTACCTGACCTATCACCCGATCTATCATGAGACAAGACATCTATATATAAGGAAACCAACATTCAATTCATTTAGTGCGCAAACAAGAACCACCAATGACTACAAATTTCAGTAGGGTGTTTTCCCCGTACAATTCACAACATCACCATCCATATCAAACTGTAATAACATGCGAAATGGATGTGAAAGAGGATAAAACTCACTGTGGAGGTGTGGTTTAGCGCACGGTGGAGGGTCATTCGCAGCGGAGGAGAGGCGTGCAGCGGAGGATTCCTCTTATAGGGGAGTAGAGTGCAACAGAGGAGTCGGCAGAAGAGGAGAGTCGTGTGACGAAGGAGAGGCGCGTGACCGAGGGAATCACCATGGCGGAGGAGAGGCGCGTGGTGGAGGGAATCGCGACAGAGGAGAAGAGGCACACAATGGAGGAGAGGGGCGCAGGGAAGGTGGGTTTGCGGTTGAGGAGTCAGCGGGAGAGGACTAGGAGGAGGAGGAGGAGGCAGCGACGACGACGATCGGCTTCCGCGAGAGCTTGAAGGGTGCGAGGTATGAGGAGAAGGTTAGTTATTCTTTATAAAACCTAGTGAAACATTTATCAATGCTAGCTAAAAAGCACTGATAAGGGTGTGTTCTATCACTACTAAAATAAAAAATGCTCATATAACATGCCTTTATCAGCGCTTTTTGGCATTGAGAAAGATATAATGTTAATAATTTATTTATATTATTATATATATTTATCAAATTATATACATGGTAAATATATATTTATATTTATAATATAACAATTTAAATAATTATAAAATTATATGAAAAAAACTAATTGTATTCATAATATTATAAATATATATAATAAATATATTAATTATACATATTTATAAGATTACAGATATATATAACTATATTTCTTCTAATTTTATAATTATTTATATGAATATATATTTATTTATAATTATAATAATAAATGAATATATAATTATTTATTTAAGTAATTATAAAATTATAATAAGTTAATATTTCTAATTGTTATAATTTTAATAATATTTATATTTAATATATTTATTATAATTTTATAATTATTTATATTATTTCTTAATATTTCTATATATTTATTTAATTATATATAACATTATATATATATATAAAATAAATATATTTTTAATTAATTATTAATTATTTATATAAATATATATTTATTTATATTTATACCTAATAAATAAATATTTATTTATTTGCAATTAAAAATTATAATAAATAAATTATTTATATTTCTAATTATAAATATATATACATATATAAATAATAAAAAAATTATAAAAAATATATTTATAATTTAATATAAATATATATAATTAATATATTTACTATAATTTTTTATACATTTAAATATATCTATATTTAATTAGAATTATATTTATAACTATTTGTATTTATTTATAGATATTTGTATACAAATATATATAATTAATATATATTTGTATACAAATATATATAATTAATATATATTTGTATACAAATATATATATTACTATTTTTATACAAATATCTATAAATAAGTACAAATAGTTATAAATATAATTCTAAGTAAATGTAGATATATTTAAATAAAAAAATTATAATAATTTCAATAATTATATATATTGATATAAAATTATAAATATATCTGATATAATTTTATAATTATATATATATTTATATATTTTTATATATTTTTATAATTAATATTATAAATAATTTATTTATTTTAATTTTTAATTAGAAATAAATATATATTTATTTATTAGTTATAAATGTAAATAAAAATTTATTTATTTAAGTTATTATTAATTAAAAAATATATATTTATTATTTTCATATATAATGTCATATATAATTAAATAAATATATAGAAATATTGAGAAATAAATACATATATTTATAGTTATAGTTATAAATAAATACATATATTTTTTCTACCCCCAAATTGTTATTAAATTACTAATACATAATACTACTTTACAAATTAACAATTAATATAAGTTTTTAATTAGTTTTTAAACCATTTTCACAAAATATATTATATATTAAGTGTAAATTCATGTTTAGTATTATGTACATAATACTTAGAGAAATTAAATTTATATATATCAATAAAAATATATTTATATATTCAAAAATATTTTTTTAATAATTTATATTTTTTTATGGACACCTTTTAATTATCAAAATATAAAAAAAACACTGATAAATGGTTCCTTTATCAATTCAAGGAAAAAGCGCTGATAAAGGCTAAGAGTAAAACTTAAAAAGAAGACCTTTATCAACACTAATAAAAGCATGGATAAAATCAAACATTTATCAATGTTTTTCTAGTGCTCATAAAGAACCCATTTATCAGTATTTTCATATATTAAAAGTACCCTCTTTATCTGTTATTTTCTTTTAGCACTGATAACAGGTAGCGCTTAATGTGTAGGAAACACAAGTTATATGTGTTTGGAGTTTTTGTTCGGGAAAAAATTGCAGTGGTGAGTGAAACAAAATATAATGTTACGTGTCTCATATCAGAAATAGCAGTAAGTACACTGGAAGGACACTGTAAAAAACATGATGCAGACCTGGCCTGAAGACCCAGGGAGTTTTTGATGCAAGCAAGGCCTTTATGGCATAAAAAATGAAGGGGCCTTCGAGCCATCCAATGTTAGACCAACGAGCCTTTAATATATGAATAAATAGGGACAAATGTCTGTTTTATACCTTGGGATGCAATGACCTGTCTTTCCGTCCTGTGTGTGCGGTGTGTGTATGTGTTGGAATTGTACCCTCGAACACCTTATATGTGTGTGTGTGTGTGTTTATATATATGTATATGGTTTTATATGTGTGTGTGTTTATATAATTTTATAATTACTTATTTATAATTATATATATATATATTTATATATTGATATTCATTACATTTATATACAGTTATTTATATTTATATGTATACATATAAATATATTGATATATATATATATATAATATTTTTGAAAATTTATTTATGTCATCATATATTTATAGATATTTATATCTATTTATGATTATTTTTATACATTGATATATATTATGTTGATATATATATAGACATATATTTATTTGTAAATACATAACAAATACTAAACATAGAAAATAAAAAAAAACTATCACTAAATATTTAGTTGTAGTTTAACCCACCAATAAATAAAAAACCATTGCCAAAAAATCACTATGAAATGATTCTCAACACACAAATACTTGACGGTATTAGAAAACATCAAACATCATTTATGGTTGGATTAAATCGCCAGTAAATGCTAAAAAACACTTTAAATTTGTAGATATTTCTTGTAATGGGTATTTCGAGTACTACTGTAGACACATAGGACCACCATTGGAAAAAAATTGTTTGTGAAATGTATGACATGGTTAAAAGGATGAATTGAATGTTGATGGAATGAACACGGATTACGCAACGACATTAACTATATGTAACGTTTTGTTATTATTTCTCATAAATTCAAATTTTTTATAATTTTAATTATCCTAAAATCTTAACATATTTATTTTTCTGTTTATCCCATATATATATTTTTACAAATGAATACTATATATTCTTTTAAAACGTTTTTCTTTCATTATATTCTTTACCTGTTCTCATCAATGTTTTTTCACCAATTTTTTTTCGTACAAACGTTATTCTTTTTTTCTTTACTTCTTTTGGATTCATTGGGATCAAATTTTTTTGCATTGTTTTATGGCATTTTAATGTGTATATTAAATATACTGAAAGGCCATTAAGAGGCCATTAATATTTTAGGGTTTTAGGTTATTATAACATGATTGTAACAGCCACAACCCCCCTCTATAAATTGCACCGCCAACACTCCTTCTCAAATCATCTTTAAGGGTCGGTTTGGAAGGAAGCGGATAAACTGCGAACGCTGAGGAAGAAGGTTTATAGCAGTGGGGTGGGAGACTAAAGGGGAAATAGAATGGCATTGGTGCGTTAGTGAGCCTTGATAGCAGTGTTCTTAAGACCAGGGCTCCGGGGGGGCGTCAGTGGGCTTTCTAATCCTCCTGCACCCATCCACGGTATTCCGCCCACCGTTGAGTAATGGCTTCCGCATCACCTCATCTCCTGTACAAACCCCTTTCTTCCACCCTCCTCCCGACACCCTCCATACACAACCTTCCCCCTTCTTCGTTGCCTCCCTCCCCAATTGAGTGTGGTTGTGCAGACATCGCCTCAACAGGCCTACTTGCAGCGCCCTCCTTCATTTCTTTTTTAATAATACTACATTTCATTTGGTTTATAAAAACACTTATTGTTTTAAATTTTTTAAATTTTATTATAAAATCAATAAGATTCTATGCATTTTACAATGTTTTTTTCGAAAATATTTTCTTCATTCATTTTCTAAAACACATGTTTCGAATTATTTTAAAATTATGAAAAAATAACGACTTATTAATCTAAAAAATGAAAAAAGGATGTGTTTTTCAATACTAAACCCGGCTTTATAATTTATTATTTTATTGCCAAATTTTCTTCTCCATAATTGTGTTTTGAATTTTGGATTTAGTTGATGAACATTTAGTTTTATTTTTCTAATTTTATGTATTAAATTTTTTTTATTTGTATTTATTGTTTTATTTTCCTAGATAATGATGCACAACATTGAATTGAATATTAAATTCAGTAAAAACAATTAGTTGGAATACATGTTTTTTTTATTCCAGAATATGAATATTTTATCATATTGATTTAGGATAATAGGATATCATTCAAGTTGTTTAGGCACCTTCATAATTTTCTTTACAAATCATCAATATATGCTCGATACAATGCAATTGGGACAACATTTCATCAATAGTGAACTGCTTATACATAAAAAACTATTCATGGGAAACTTTTTTTGTGGTTTTTCTAGAGCAACTACATCTTCAGGGCCGACCATGAAAAAATTTATAGAGAAAATAATTACAGTGGTGGTTGTTATAGTAACAACAACAACAAGCATACTTGTAAGAAATTCTTGACATTATATATTATATATATAATTATAGATTTTGGTCATGTTTGATAAATTACGTGTGCAATAATTTTTTTAAAAGTTGTGACCTCGTCGAGACCCATAGGGCGAAATTATGAGGGAAGTAGTTCATTAAATAAATAAATAAATAAATATATAAATAAATATATATATATATTGTTAATATCACTACTACAAAAACTGGCAAGGGAAGCATGCCCATTTATAAGCGCTGAAAAAAGCGCTGATAAAGGCCCCATTTATCAGCGCTTTTTTTAGTAGCGCTGATAAAGAGGGGATTTATCGGCGCTTTTTCTAACCGGTGATAAATTTTATGTTTCAAAAAAAATCATGAAAAATAAATTATTTTTATATAAGTATATTTATATTGATATAAATTATATATATATATATTTTAAATATGTTTTAGATACGTATAAATAGACTATTAAATTTAATATATAAGAAATTTAGCGAAAATGGCTTTTAAATATTTGAAAAAATATTATTAATTAATAATTTTCTAATTATTATCGATTAAAAATCATTTAATAACAATTTGAAGACACAAAAAATCAAAACAATTAATAAAAGATCTAAAATAAGTTGAAAATGTAACTCAAACATCAAACGACCATAACTTCTGATTCGGGTGTCCGTTTGAGCTCTACAACATATCAAATTGATGCCTGCGACGAGCTCTACACGCTAGTGGCCCAAGCAATGCTTCCGTCACATTGTTTGAGGCCAAAAGGCCCAGAATTCCTCCAAAACTGAGTTTTTAGTAGGGATACACCGATTTTTTAACATTCAAATAAGTATAACTTCTGATTCGGATGTCCGTTAGCCCTGTACAACTTCTCATATCGAAGATTATTTTATTTTCATCGATTTGACTGGTTTTGGAGTTGAAACGGGTTTCTGGATTATATGTTATGATCGTTTTAACATTCTATGGCTTTTCAAATACACATATATATGTATTTATTCATAAATATATATGTGTCTGTGTGTGTGTGTGTCTCTCTCTGTGTGTTGTATATATGTATGTATGTATGTATTTATTTATTTATAAACACACATAAAAAATATATTTCATTAATGTATTTAAAACTAATCTTATAAGTATATATTAATATACAAATAAATATACAAAAAAAAATTATAACTAAAAATATATATATAAATAAATAAATAAAAATATATATTAATATAGGAATGAATATATATATACTAATATATGAATAAATATATTTATATTAATATGAATCTATATCAATATACGAATAAATATAACTATATATATATAAATAAATAGATATATCATTAAATAGAGAAAAATATGAAATAGATTTGTGGTAAAGGTGCCTTCACGAAAGGAAGAGGTTGCGGGTTCGAGTTCGGGTGGAAGCAATGGGTTGCGCGCATGTGGGGATGGGCGGGAAGGGCAGCGCGTGGGAGACCTCCTAGCCCTGATAAAGGGGGTGGGTCAAGTGTTGTTAAAGCTCTCCCCACATTATTTAATTTTCTTAATTTTTTTTTAATTTTTTTGACTTTTATCAGCACTTTTTTTAAAAGCGCTGATAACGGCTACTTTTATCAGTGCTAAAAAAGCGCTGATAAATGGGTCTTTTATCAGCGCTTTTTTTAGCATTGATAAAAGTGGCCTTTATCAGCCCTTTTCGGAGCGCTGATAAAAGGGACCCCCTATATTAGCGTTGAGCTTTACATCGCTTTTTTAGCGCTATTAAAGCCCTTTTTGATCATTGATATAGGCCGTTTTTTGTAGCAGTGATCAAACATATATATTTTATATCATCAAATGTTATTTATTAAACATAAACAAACTTATAAATTAAATACTCATCATCATTTTGAGGGAAAGATCATGGTTTCCTTTATTTTGTTGCATGTTGATTTTTTAATCTATTTGACTTGGAGTTTTTGTAATAAGTGAGGGCTTTATGTTTTTCACATTTGCACTAAAAAACTAAATGGTTTAACATTATATATATATATATGAAAATAATGAATTTCAAAATCCAACTGATTATGGATGTTCATAACATTATTGAAGAAAGTGGTTAAGTGTGTCCATAAAATAAATGATTAAAAAAGAAATCATCAGGAGAGAGATTTTTATTAAAAATAAACTGTGCTTGCATCGGAAGACACACACATTAAAAAAACAAAGAAATAAGGAAAGGAGAGAGTGTCAATGATCACTTGGGTGGTCGACGTCTCCGTTCACATTTTGGAAACACAGGGTTGATGTGGAACATTGATACAACTTGTTCCGATGTGGCCATTAGTCGACTCTTGATATTGTGTAAGATTATTTTTAGGGACAGGAGGGTGGGGAGAATAGAGGGGAAGATTAGAAATCCGAGAGGCGCCACCAAGAACCCCGCTATGAAGAACACTGTTAGGACTCGAATTTAATCCACCTTAATAGTTACGTTGTAGAGTTTTGAGCGTTGGAAACATCAAATTATGTGGAATAAGAGATTTTTGATTAGGAGGCTTCGGTTTGTTATGAAAGGGGAATCGTATCCTTGGTACATGAGCCGCATAACCATAATGTTAACATGGAGAATGAGGCTCTGCAGATCCATCTTCCACTGGGGAATAGTGATTATGGGGGAACATATAATCTGTTATGGTGTTGTGGGACATATGACACCACAACTAACACCAAAATGGATTATATGTTCTCCAAACTTCATTGTTCCCTAGAAAAATATGGATATGTTGAGCCTACTTCAGGTTATCATCAGGGTTCTGCACCTCATGTACCAAGGACATGTTTCCCCTTTCATCACCCATCGGAACCTCCTCATCCTAACTATCTTATTCCACTTCATTTGAATTTTCCCATGCACACTCTAAAACAGATCCATTAAGGTGGTTTATATCAGAGTTATGACATTTTTCTTCACAATAGGGCTCCTGGTGGTGCCTCCCAACTTTCTGATATTCCCTTCCAGTATCCTGACCATCCAGCCTATGAAAATCATCTTCTAGAAGATCAATCATTTACTGATGGCCTCTGTGGGAAAGGATTTATCAGTGTTCCACCTCAACCCAGTGTTTTCAGGATGTGTATGGAGACATTGACTTCCAATGTGATCACTGACACACTCTCTCTTCTTTGTTTCATTGTTTTGTATTGTGTGTGTCGATAGATAAAAGCATAGTTTATTTTTAATAAAAATCATTCTCTTGGTGGTGTTCTATTTTAATCATTATTTTTCTAGGAATTCCACATTCATCAATAATGTTATGAACATCAATAGTAGTATTTTTTAATTTAGTATTTTCATATATAAAAAATGTTAACCCAATTTGTTTTTTTAGTATGAAGGTGAATAACATAAATCCCTCACCTACCACTCCAATTCAAATAGAATAAAAAACCAAACTATAATAAAATAGGAACCCTTGAACTTCCCCTCAAAATGGTGATGATAATTTAATTTATTTGTTTATTTATGTTTTATAAATTATATAACAATAGGAACAATGATAATATTAATAATAAATCATGATCATTGTCATTGTTATTTTTGTTGTTGTTCGGTTGTTCTATTATGATGTAACATTTGATGATATAACATGTATATGGTTGATATTAAAATTATTATTATATATATATATATATGATTTCAATGATCAAATCCCTATGGAGGTGAATTTTTGAGTTATTGTAGTAGTTATTATAGAGGGCATTGTGTCAGTTACAGTAGATATTACACTATTCATTTGATTTTGTCCTACGTGCCATTGATTTGGGCCTTTAGACCTTTGGGTCATGTCTGGCCTTCAGGTCACTGGATTTCAGGGCATAGGGTCTTTAGGCCATGAAGCAATCAAGTCTGACCACTTGAGAGTAGACCTTATAAGAGGAACCAGGGTAAGTGGAATCCACTAGAGACGAGCTAACTAGATTGAAATAATGATAGGGTATGATAACCCCCATCAATACCAGGTAATGTGAGGTGGGGAACTAAGCGCCATCATTGAAGAAAATGTTGTGGAGGGGTGGTTTTAGTGTAGTCAGGTCTTTAGGCCTTTAGGTCATGTACTTGGCCCTTTGAATGAAATAAAATGGTCACATTAAATTCCATGGCTAAGGTGTAACAATGGGTTTATCTAAAAAAGTAAAAGTAATAGGATTCAAGATTATAGGATGATGAAATGGGTGTGAAACCATAATGATCAGATATTTTGATCAAGGGATTCTATTACAAAGTGAATTCTTATATGTGGAGGTCGATGTTTTGACATTAACTTCTTTCTCATGGGTGCCTTAACCTGGTATAGACAGTAATCATAGATTTTAGGAAAGATCATCTAATTCCAATAATAAATAATCATAGAGGATAACATAGTAAGTGTTTTTTTTGTTCTCAATTAAATTCCATTAGAAATTAATTATTTGAAGAAATATTATTCTCAAGATAGAGGAATAATTTTATTCGGGATTACTGATCACATAAATCAAACAAATATTTATTCACATGGTAATTGATAAATTACAAGGATATGTATTATTTATTTGGTTATTTATCAAATGAAGAAATATTTGATTTATTTGAGTATTCAATAAATGACGAGGAGGACGAGCAGACCAATATTTTTCCTGGTGATAAATATTAATTTACAATCTGGAAAAATAATATTTATTATTTTGAAACTTAACACCCAAAGTAGAATAATAAAATTATTATTATTTTAATAAATTTCATGTGGTTAGACATGGGTTCAAAATTTTATTAAGGTAACTTTTCCAATTAATTAAATTACTATCCCTAACAATAAGTCGATAAATATCCCCTTAATGCATTTTAGGAGAGGTCAAAATAAAAAATCATTATGAAAAATGAATTTATCTCTAGAATCCACCTATTCATTCTCACTTACTCTCAAGAATAATATGATCATGAGAATATATTCATGACCAAAGAAACCTGAAGTGAACAAGATGAATAATGCAAGATGATCAACTGACCATGTTGGCACCCATTGATTCATCAATGTTGTTTAAATATCATAGGAGCACATGTGGAACACCATTAGAAGGAATCTACACTTGGATCATACAAGTGAAATGACATATTATCAAATATGGTTTCAAATGATTAAGAACGATCTCTATAATGAGGTATTATTTCTACTAATTTAATTTAATTAGTAGTGAATCTAATGTGAAAAAGATATCTACTTGGTTCCCACATCCCTTCTTTTCAATATTTGATTGGAAAAAATTCACTGGTCATGATGTTTATGTTTTGTACAATATGAGATTAATCCATCAAATCCAACGTTTTTAGAGCCTGAATTAGCTAATATATCCCCTTACATTGCATCTAGAACCATGAAGTTATATCATAGGGGTCACATTTAAATTTTTTATTATTTATTTTATTATTGATCAATGCACTTTTTAATGATAAAATTCATTTCATGTTTTAATCATTTCTTGAACCTTCATTGAAATATACTCTTCTTTTTATTTATTTCTCACTCACATTGCCATGATCAATGAATAACCAATGAAGACCATATATGAAGAACTCAATCGTAGGTTCCATGAATTCTGGCTGGATTATACAACACTACATGTAGTTTACCCCTTTGTTACATGCAGTTTATCCGTGTTAATTTTAGAAGGATACCCACATGGATTCCAGATCGTCATTTAATTATTAAATATTTCATGAAATAAATGCACCATGTGTTGACAAAAAATGGTGGAACACATATTTAACAGAGTGCATGCATATTATATTGACTATACATCATGTACTCTGTGTTTTCAAGGTGGAAACCACAATGTTAAACAACACTGTGTAATTAATAAACCATGTGTATTTAATACACAACTTGTATAGAATGAAAACCATGTAACTAAAAGTGCACACTGTATACTTCATAAATGTCTTCAAGAACTTCATTTCAAGTCCCTAGGTGTGTATTTCAAATATTCGATGAAGATAAGTACAAGTGATGTGGTTGGATTGAACACATCGTGAACTTTACCTATTTTGTGGAAATATAAAATTTAATAAATTAATACATTAAACCTCATCATCCTTTGATCTATGTGGAATTAAATTAGTAATACATTCCATTCATTATGTTTTATATTATATTAAATTCTTAATTAATTCTACATAATATTCGAAACCATGAATCATGTATAGTTACTGTAAACTAAAGAATCAACACATTAAACTATACAGGCTATGTGATTTTCTTGTGTTTAATTTGGAATTAAATTATCAATACACACCTTGGAATTATAATACATTCCATGCACATAATATGTTATATGATTGAATTATTTATATTTAAAACCATACTAAATATTTTGGGCAAATACTCACCTAGTTGCCTCAAAGTACAAAATTCTGTACTATTTTATTGATTTTTAAATAAAATAAAGTAATTTATTTTATTTAAAATCATAGTGTATGATAATTTCAGGATTATAGGATGAAATAAGTTAAAATGAATTAATTTATTAATAAGGAAAATAATCAGATTAATTTGAAGGAATTTAATCTTATTAATGAATTAATTTAAATGAATGCTAGGTAGTTTTATTAAATACTTAATTGTTTCATATGTATGATTGATCATGAGAATGAGCATACCTATGTTTGTGTTGGCTTTATTTAATTTAATATTATTACCTAGTTTTGCAATTAATTCTTATTGAATTAAATATGATGGCCTACAAGTCATCCCCCCTCTTTTATTATGCAAGACTTTCATGTCCAAGGTTGTTTTATGTAATTACCCGTCACTAATACTTTGGTTCCCCTTATCAATGTGTGAGTTATAAAAAATATGTAATAAATGAAGTTTATGATGGCGCATGGTGTTTGTTCATGTTTGAGTTGAGGTGGAGGAGGTTCAAGATGGAATAAATATGAAGCCAATACAAGATATGTATAGGTGGACTAGTGGGATGTTGCAACTCTTTTCACGACGGGCATAAAGAGTTTATCACTAGGTTCGTAGATTGATTTATTTTATGCTCAATAAATCAATCATTAGATAAAGCTTATGATAATTTCATTTATTTATTTTGTTTTATTTCTGACCTATGCATAATTTATTTCATGGATGGAAGTCCATTATCACATAACTAAATAAACTGATATACAAAGATAGAATTAAAATAATTGGGTTATTCATATATGTTTTATCGAAACATGATTAATCCCTATAAAGAATCCACTTTATATTAATAAGTCATGTGAAGGATTAAAATAGAATATTTTACCCAAATTAAATAAAATCCTCCAACTTAATATTAAATCAGATGAAGGCTTCCATTGCATGAATATGAATAAAAGCCATAGAACTATGTGCTTGACTAAACATTTTTGGGACAATTACTTTTATATGGGAATTTTTATGAATGTTTTGAGTGGAAATAACTATTTTACATCCAGAGGATTAACACTTATATGAATTGAGGTTACTTGGAGGAACATGTTGAGGAAATCCCATTTATTATTTTGGGATTTGGGAATCCACTAAATAGATCAAGGAGTTGGAAGCCTGAATTTGGAAAAGAAAATACTACCTAAATATTGTCAAGTAATTGAATGATCCATTTCTTGGGTTATGAGAAGGGGCATTGTATCATTTCCAATCTAATGTATGAGAAAATATAGACTCTGAGTCCAATAGTGAGTTTTTTGGGAGTCGATAAAATAGTGAGAGGCTTAATAAAATTAAATTAATTATGTCTAATATAAATTTTAATCATGAAAAGTACTAAAAATATTTAATTTTAATATTTCAGAATAATGGATATTTCATCAACGACATTATCCCTATGACCAATTTTGGAGAAAGACCATATCCATAAGGGAATAAACATATAGGAATAATTAAGATGGCTTTAGGTACTGTTGCACCATGAATGGAAATATTATGTGATAGAATCCTTACTACCCGATATGCCTTCTAAGGAGGTGATTTGTGAGGAGTTTATTTTTCATGACCCATCCCCCAGGGCCCGTATCGTGACTACCCCAAGCCCTCCTTCTATAGGCCAGGTGCTGGAGACTAGCACCAAAGGCATAAATCACTAAAACTAGGAAGCCATTGCCTTTATAAATCGTAAACTCGCACAATAATAGTACAAGAGGAAGCAAACACTATGTAAAATCTGTATACAAAAAGTAGTGCTAAAAGTAAAGGGGGCAGAAATAAAATCCCAACAGTAAAGTATAGGTACAATAGAAAGCATGTACAACTGAAAAAGGGACAATATCTGAATGGTAAAGGGCAGCTCCGGGATCATCCACTGGGAAATCCTACCTGAAGGGTAGGTATAGATCTTGAACAAATTGTCCCTGAGGTACGTCCCGTCTAGTCCAGCTTTGAGCAGCCTCCCGTCTATCACCCTCAGCCTCGATCACTACTGACCATCGTCTGCACAGAACATAACAAGGTGTGGGCGAAGCCCGTGCATGGGTGAGTATAACAATACTCAGTAGGGGACCCTGAGACCCTCGAAGGTCTCCCAGAATCCACTAAGGATAAACCAATGAAGAAAGATACAATCACGAAGTATCAACCAACCCTACTTATGTATATTCCCATACATATACCTAAGTTACCAGTCACAGTATGACTCCAACTCTCGAGCCCAAGCAAAACCCAGTCCACAAAGGAAGTATAGTCAATCTTCTCGATGACATCAATTGAAAGACAAGACTCAGCTCACACAGGTATACAACACATGAAGAGGGGTAGAGATGAATATATGTAGCCTCTAAATCATCTCCTCGTTTGAACTCACATAGGATCTTGGAACATTATCAGCACTGTCGAACCCACATAGGATCTTGGTTTAGAAGTCGTCACTATCGAACCCATGGAGGATCCCGATACAGAAGTCACTGCTATCGAACCCATGGAGGATCCCGATATAGAAGTAGTCACTATCAAACCCATGAAGTATCCCAATACAGAAGTCACCATTGTCGAACCCATGGAAGATCCCAGTATAGAAGTCATCGCTGTCGAACCCACAGAAGATCCTGGCACAATATCGTCGCTGTCGAACCCATAGAGGATCATGTCATCTCTATCGCAGCTATCCACAGGGTTCCCAAACATAGCAAGATCGATTTCGGGAGGGTCCGCTCCTCGAGCAAAGTTTTGATACATCAACTACCACAAAGTCTTGAGTTGATGTATCCCATAGTTCTATCTTATAATATGGAGCCCAATGCGACAGACGGCGCGTCAATCGGACGCCCGGTCTGTGAGTTTTTGGCATTTTCTATTCTAGGGGCTCAGTTAGTTTTTAGGCTCAAACCAACCCGAACATACCCTAACTAAATCCGAACCTCAATTGGAGTATTTCAAAAGAATCATCTTGGTCCAAGAATTCAATCTCCACAGACGGTTCTTCATTCAGACACCCGTAGCCCAAGATGCGGGCTAAAAGGTGTAAATGGCCATAGTGGGTCCAGGTTCGGCCCGACCCAGTCAGATTGACCCGGTCCGAACGGGGGTCTGACCCGGTCTATGGGTGCTGCTCGACCCAAGTGGTCGGCGCGGCCCAAGTGGTTGGCCCGAACCAAAGGAGCGGCCCGACCCTAAGGGGCGACCTGACCTGAAGGCGCGACCTGACCCGAAGGCACGGACCGACCAGAAGGTGTGACCCGGCCTGTGGCGGCTCAGCCGAATGGCGGCCCGACCAAGGGGTGGCCCGACCGAGGGTGGCCCGGCCGAGGGGTAGCCCAGCTAGGGGCAGCCCAGCCGAGAGGCGGCTAGGCCGAGGGGGCCCGGCCGTGGAAGCCGGGCCGAGGGGCAGCCCGGCCGAGGGGCCTCTCTATCTAGGTGAGATGTACCATGCCGTCTTTGTCCACCGTGTCCCGCATGGCCGCGACCCCCTTCCTCCGGCGCGGTGCGACGACACCACACCTCTTCGGCGACCCGATGGTCCTTACGCTGCTGGATCCTTTTTGTGGTCCACCTCCATCGTCATCAAATGGAAAAAAACAATGGGGAGGGTTGGGCCGTGTTCGTGCGGTCCGAACCCTCCTCGACATATGATATCATTTGGATTTCCAAACTAGAAACTTGTACGATGAAGAACAAATGTTTAATCTCATATTTAAAAATAATTCAAATCCCCCTACCTCTTAATCAGTGTTCACTTGACAGAGTCACGTGAAGGTGACATCGTTCTGTTGACGTCGGGAGGAGATGACGTTGTCCTTGGCGACGTTCTTTGCGGACAACGTCTTCCCTTTCTTGCCCCGATGGGAAAGGGAGGAGATGACGACGTCGTTCCTCGGTGGGGACGGGCGTTCTTCGTTGAGAGAATATCATTCTTCATTGGAGAGGAAAAGCTCCGCCAAGTTGCCAACAAAAAATAATAGATGAGGAGTCTATTATTTGTTGGCACGACAACACACAAGAGTTGTGTTTAATTAAATTAAACAACTAATTAAATTAAATGGGGTGGAAAGGATTCAAAAGTTTTCAAAAGATAATTAATCGAGGCATTAATTATCATTTAGGTGTGTTGGCACCATTAAGGGGTAGTTCAAGAGGTTCCCCCATTAATGGGGAACTCAAGGACTTAAAGGGAGTTTAAGGGGGTTTGAGCTTTTGTGGGCCCCACCACATAATATCCTCCCGTGGGAGGTTATGTACAGGTGGGCCCCACCATGAACCACCACTTGGTGGTTTTAACCGCCACTAATAAATAAATGCAATACATATTTTTATTAAATTTTTATTTAGAAACCCCAAAAATTAACTTCCTTTCTCGATAAAACGCAACTGCGGTAAAGGTCTCCTTTACCGAATACCGGCTCTGTGAGTTCAACAGTGTCCTCAGATTTCAATTCCAAGCACCGGTTCAAAAGATATAAAATCTCACTCGTACGTTTACTAAACTTATCTGAACAAAACTTCAAAAATTGATTCCGGGCACATCAGGCCTCGAAATCAAATGCCGTCAGAAATTGAGGACTCCTAAAATTCCCATGTATTTAAAAAAAATTTCCACGGAAATTCCGGGTCTTTACATTCTCCCCACCTTAGGGATTTACGTCCACTTAAGCTACAACTCACACTAAGGAAACAAATGGGGGTACTTATCATGCATCTGAGCCTCCCACTCCCATGTGCTCTCCTGGAGGTTCCTGTGCTACCAACGAACACGCACTAGAGGTATCGACCATCCACACAGGACCCGCTCCTGTCGATCCTCAATATCTACTGGAACCTCCATGAATGTTTCCCCGTCATCTATGTACAGCTCCCCATGGTCGATTACGTGGGATGGGTCATGCACGTATCCACTCAGCTGAGATACGTGGAAGACGTCGTGCACCCAGTGCAACTGAGGTGAAAGATCCAAGCAGTAAGCGACCTCGCCTACCCTGCTGAGGACCTGGAAAGGTCCGATGAATCATGGAGATAACTTTCCGGCTCATCCAATTCTCTGTAGACCTCTTTGAGGTGCGACCCGTAGAAAGATGTGGTCGCCATCCTCGAACTAAAGTTGTCTCCGTCTCCAATCAACATAGGACTTTTGCCTGCTCTGTGTAGTCTTCATCCACTCCTGGAGGATCTGCACCTTCTCTGTCATAGCCTGCACCATCTATGGTGCTACATGTGTTGACTCACCTGGGTTAGTCCAGCACAGAGGCGATCTGCAAGGTCGGCCGTAAAGTGCCTGGTAAGGTTCCATCCCGATGGTGGAGTGGTAGCTGCTGTTATACACAAACTCTACCTAGGGTAAATGATCCCCCCCAACTATGACCAAAGTTGAGGACACATGCTCGAAGCATGTACTCGAGAGTCTGAATGGTCCTCTCAGTCTGACCATCCGTTTGAGGATTGAAGGCGGTGCTCAAGAAAAGCTGTGTCCTGAAAGCCTCCTGCAACCCCTTCCATAGCAGGGAAGTGAAACAAGCATCTAGATCGGAGACAATCGTCGATGGAAAACCATGAAACCGTACGATCTCTTATATATATAGGTGTCCCATGCTCTCTACTGAGCCCTTCTCTCTGATCGGTAGAAAGTGGGCCGACTTGGTGAGTCGGTCTACGATCACCCATATAGAGTTGTGTCCTCTGGATGTACATGGAAGTACCATCACAAAATACATGGATATCCTGTCCTACTTCCACTCTGGGACCTCTAAGGTCTGAACCAAGCCTGCTGGAACTTGGTGCTCCGCCTTCACATGCTGACAAGTGAGGCATCGTGAGACAAACTCTTCTACTTCCTTCTTCATACCTGGCCACCTGTGCTGTCGTTAGAGGTCCTGATACATCTTCTCCACTCTTAGATGTACCGCTAATGAATATGTGAGGAAATACATCAACACTTCCTCTTAAAGTGCAACTGGTACCATGGTACGTCCACTGGAGAGAATGACGTGCTCCCCACCTACATGAAATCCATCATGTGCCCGCCTTGTGGATATCTGAGTACGTCGCATCTCAAAGTCAACATACCCACGCTGTGCCTCCCAAACTCACTGAATAAGTGGAGGAGTGACTTTGAGAGACTATAGAAAGGCTGCTCCATCTCTATCCACAAAGGATATCTACAACGCGGACAGCTGCTATGTCACCTCTCCTAGCAGTTGAATGCCTGATCTCCTACTGAGAGCATCGGATACCATGTTTCCCTTCCCAGGAGTATAGACTATATCGAAGTAATAGTCCTGGAAGAACTCGAGCCATCATCACTGTCTCAGGTTCAGGTCCTTCTGAGAGAAGATATACCTGAGACTCTAGTGGTCAGAGTAGAATATAAAGTGTTCTCCCATTAGATAGTGCCGCCACATCTTCAAGGAGAAGACCACTACTGCTAACTCCAGGTCATGGGTAGCATAGTTCTGCTCGTGCTGTCTCAACTATCGAGAACCATACGCGATCACTGCTCACTCCTGCATCAGGACACACATGAGTCTGATCTTTGATGTGTCACAGTAAACTACGTACCCAACACCCTCCTCCAGTAGCCTCAAGATGGGCGCACTAGTAAACCTATGCCTCAGCTCTTGAAAGCTCTGATGGAATCTCTCTGACCACATTAAGGGTTTCCCCTTCTTCTTCAATGCTGAAAGCGGTGATGAAACTCTGGAGAAGTCCTGAACAAACCTCCTATAGTACCCAGCCAATCCCAGAAAACTCCATACCTCCGTCACACACCTGGGTGGCTCTCAAGCTAGCACTTCCTCAATAATTTCTAGATCCACTGCAACTCTAGCCTCCGAGATAACATGTCCCAAGATGTGAAACTCTCAAATCCAAAATTGGCACTTCGAGAGCTTACCATAAATCTGGTGCTCTTGGAGTGTGTCTAGTACTACCTGCAAATGGTATGCATGCTCCTCCTTAGTAGTCAAGTAGATCAGTATGTCTTCGATTAAGACTACGACAAAGAGATCGAGGTAAGGCTGGAAGATCCTATTCATGAGACTCATGAACACTGATGGAGTATTGGTTATGCGAAAGGGCATAACTAAGAACTCATTGTAGCCATACCGACACCAGAAGGCCATCATATGCACATCCTCGTCTCGAACTCTGAGCTGGTGATAGCCTGACCTAAGTTCTATCTTTGAGAACCATCGTGCTCCCTTGAGCTGATCAAAGAGGTCGTCAATCCTCAAAAGTGGGTACTTGTTCTTTACGGTCACTTGGTCCAGGAAATGATAGTCAACACTCAGTCTCACGCTCCCATCCGCCTTCTTGGAGAACAAAATCGAGGATTCCCAGGGTGAAACACTGGGTCGGATAATCCCCTTCCCCTACAAGTCCTCTAGCTATACCTGCAGCTCTCGAAGCTCAGCGAGAGCCATCCGATATGCTGGAGTAGATATCGGTGCCGTCCCAGGGTACAGGTAAATGTAGAAGTCCACCTCTCTACAAATAGGTAGTCCCGGAACATCGTCAGGGAAAAAATCCATGTACTAATCCACCACAATAGGAAAACTCGGACTCCGCACATCAACCGCTCTGAGAATGAGGCTATCCAACTGATGTGTGATCAGATTCCCCCTCTTCTGGGTAAGTCCATCCTGTGCTGCAAAGGCTCCCTTCTCTCTGGTGAAGGTAAACCTCATCCCATCCTCATAGACACACCACACTTTCCGCCTAATACAGTCAATATGAGCATGAACTGTGGATAACCAGTCCATACCCATGATGATGTTGTAAGGCCACGACGCTGCTATGAGGAGATCCGAGCCAAAGATTTCACCTCCAAGAGTAAGCTCACACTGCCGACACCAGTGCGAAATCGTCGAGTCTGCTCCCGTTGGAGTCTCTAGCCATAAGGATAGAGCCAATGGCTCCGTCAGAATCTCCGAGCTCCGAATAAGGGCAGAATCAATAAAAGAATGAATCACACATATGTCTATAAGTACTGCAACAAGGGTGGAGTAGACACAGATAGTACCTCAAATCATCTCAGGTGCGCTGTGGTTGTAGGCCTCAGCTGCCTGGATCTGAGCCCGCCTCTATCTGCCAGCTCCCTGTGGTCTGGGTGGACCTCCTAGTGGTGGTGGTGGTAGTGAATCGAAACGTCGTCCACCACCTACTACTCGGACAACTCCTCTGCCACTTATGCCTGCTCCCAGTGGACCACCACGGTCGAACCTATTCCTCTGCCTGGTAGGTCCCTCTACTGTCTGCTTCTCATCTGCATGGTGGGTTAGACAGTCATGAGCCATGTGACCCTACCCGCCACATGCATAGCACTACTTCTCCTCGTATGGATGGCTCTATCTCATGTGCACTGCACAACCAAACTTTTATCCTGGAGTCTCCCACCTGTTGGCATAGTCCGTATGGAACTATGCGACATCTGTCTACTAATACCTGCAGAAGACTACGCTACGTGTCACCCTGTGGTGGGTCTCACTGCCAGCGTTTTCTCAGCAAGAAAACTCTCCACAATAAGGGCTCACTCTAGCACCCCCACCTGCGTCGGGATGCTGAGGAAGATCATCGAAGCCCTGATCTCATGCCCGAGTCCCTGCCCAAAGGTCCGGGCCCTGAATAATGGGTCTCGTACTATATCCGTGGAGTAGCATGAGAGGACGGTGAACCTCGCTGAGTACTGAGAAACTATTATGCTACCCTTTTATAGATGAAGTAACATTTGAATCAGCACCGCACGAAGGGTGGCTAGAACAAACTCTGACCGGAAGAGACTCTTGAAGACTGCCCAGAGTAATTATTCCTCGTCGTGGACCTGAAGCATCAGGCTCCACCATCTGCCTGCTACTGCTTTAAGGAGACTCGCAGCAAGAATCACCATGAGGTCGGTTGGTGTCCCTACCAATCTGAAAACTCTCACAACAGCCTCCAGCCAATCCTAAGCTGCATGTGGGTCCATCTCTCCCCTGAACCTGGGCAGCCTCTGGCAGTGGAACTCATGAAACGCGCTCAAGCGGCGTGCATCGTCTACTGTTGGGGCTAGTGGCATCGGTGGCCCAAAGGGTAATGGTACCGCTAGTACCTCTACTGTGATGGGGACCTCCACCAAGGCCTCATCGCTTGGTGGGCTACCATCTCGTACGAAACTCATAACCCTAGCTGGCTACCTTCGTGGGGCCATCCTAAAAAGAAACAGGTGCGCCACGGTTAAAACAATATATATGGTGAGCTGACACAAAGTAATCACGAAGAAAACACACATTTAATCAGTGTTTTTATACACTGAGTTGGAGAAGAGAAATCAGAGTCCTAGTGTATGGATACATCGGCCGCCAGACCAACACCAGTTTCCCTAATATAATAACCACACCCAAAACACTTAACACTATTTCCATTAAATGAATCAGAGTCCAAGTTCTATGGTAGAACCGACTCCTCTGATACCAATTTTTCACGATCCATCCCCTGGGGCCCGTATTGTGACTACCCCAATTCCGTCTTCAATAGGCCAGAGGCAGACGACTAGCACCAAAGGTGTAAATCCCTAAAACTAGGAATGTATAGCCTTTTATAAATCGTAAACTCACACAAGAAGAGTACAGGTGGAAACAAACACTAAGTAAAAGCTGTATACAAAAAGTAGTGCTGAATGTAAAGGGGCCAGAAATACAAGCCCAATAGTAAAGTACAGGTAAAATGGAAAGCAAGTACAACTGGAAATGGGACAACAGATGAAAGGTAAAGGGAAGATCCTGGATCTTCCACCACTGAATCCTACCTAATGGGTAGGTACAGATCTCTAACAACTTGTACCTGAGGTATGCCCCGTCTACTCCAGCTCCGAGAAGCCTCCCATCTGTCACCCTCAGCCTCGATCACTGCTGACCGTCGTTTGCATAGAGCACAACAAGGTGCGGGCGAAGCTAGTTCAAGGGTGAGTATAACAACACTCAGTAGGGGACCCCGAGACCCCCGAAGGACTCCCAGAATCCACTAAGGATAAAACAAATAAGAAAGATACAATCACAAAGTATCAACCAACCCTACTTAGGTATATGACCATACATATACCTAAGTTACCAGTCACAGTCTGGCTCCAACTCTCAAGCCCAAGCACAACCCAGTCCACAAAGGAAGTATAGTCAATAATCTCGATGAAATCATCTGAAAGACAAGACTCAGATCACACATATATACATCACATGATTATAGGTAGAGATGATTAGATATATCCTCTGAATAATCTCCTCTGTCGAACCCACTTAGGATCCTGGAACATTATCAGCGTTCTCAAACCCATGTAGGATCCTGGAATAGAAGTCATCACTGTCGAATCCACAAAGGATACCGGTACATAATTCACTACTGTCAAACCCACGGAGGGTCCTGGTACAGAATTCATTGCTATCGTACCCATGGAGGATCCTGGTACAGTATCTTCGGTGTCGAACCCACGGAGGATACTGTCATCTCTATCGCAGCCAGCCATAGGGTTCCCGCACACAACACGCTCGATTCCGGGAGGGTCCTCTCCTCGAGAAAAGTGTTGATACATAAACTACCATGAAGTCTCGAGTTGATGTATCCTCTAGTTCCGTCTCATCATATGGAGCTCAATGTAACAGATGACGCGTCAATCAGATGCCTATTCTGTGAGTTATTGGCATTTTCGTTCTAAGGGATCGATTGGTTTTTAGGCTCAAACCAACCCGACCATACCCCAACTGCGTCCGAACCTCAAGTGGAGTATTCCAAAATAATCTTCTCGCTCCAAGAATGTCATTGTCACAGACGGTTCATCGTTCAGACACCCGTAGCCCAAGATGCGGGCTAAAAGGTGTAAATGACCATAGCGGATCCAGGTCCGGTTCGACCTAGTCAAACCGACCCGGTCCAAACCAGGGTTTGAACTAGTCCGCAGGTGCGGCCTGACCCGAGTGGTTGGCCTGGCCAAAGTGGTCGGCCCGAACCAAAGGAGCGTCCTGACCATAAGGGGCGGCCAAACCCAAAGGCGCTGCCAGTCTCGAAGGCGCGACCCATCCCGAATGCGCGGCCCGACACGAAGGCGTGGCCCCGCATGTGGCGTCCAGGCCTGAGGGGCGGCCCGGCCGTGGTGGCCTAGCCGATGGACGACCCGGCTGATGGGAATCCCGGCCGTGGGGAGGCCCGATCGTGGGCGGCCCTGCCGTGGGCGGCCCGGCTGTGGCGGCCCGGCTGTGGTGGCCCGGCCTTGGCGGCCCGGCCGAGGGGCGACCTGGACGAGGATGACCCGACTGTGGTGGCCTAGATGAGGGGCCTCTCTGGAATGGTGCGATGGCGTCGTATTGTCTTCATCCGCTGTAACACCCCGAGCTTCCATGATACGCTTCTCATTCAATAATGCAATAGCTTGCATTGTACGCAACTTCGAGTTCTAAAACACCGCGACTAATCAAAGTAGCCGTTATGAATAGTAATAACCACTTTTTAAAATTATAGAAATTTTATATTTCAAAATGGACTTCATTTTTGTATTTGTAATATCGAAATTAGCCTATGTTGAATTTTTGGTATTTTTCTGAGAACTTCTAATTTTTTATGAATAGTGAAAAATACTTAAAAACAACTTTTTTAATCAAAATAATTTATAGTGATAAATTATACTATTGAGTGGTTTTAAAGTATAACTAGAATATATTTTTACTATTTTATCCAATGGTGGTCATTATAATTAATTTAACATTGAAATTGGGCATGAACAATTGTCAATCTTTTGATATATATTGTTTCTTAAAAACACGCTATTTGTTGTGACAATGGGAATTAATTATGACATTAATTAATGAAACTTATATTTTTGGAATTTCATAAAATAGAAATCATTTTTGAATTCGGAATATCAATTATAGCTTAGGGTAAAATTTTGGCATTATTCTGAAAAACTTCAATTTTTGATGAATAGTGAAACCACTAAGTGGTAGTTAAAAAACTGATTTTTCGTTTAAATGAAATATTACCACTTCTGTGATTTGATTTTCAAAAATCCGACATACATGGTTGTCATTAAGAAGTAAAATGTGGTTCAATTAGATTAAAATAATTTTTGGTGAATAGTAACTTTTATGTTCTTAATCGCGATTAGAGGTAATTAGTGTAGTTTAAGGTAAAAATAATGTTTTAATAATATGAGATGAGCTTGAAACATGTACTAACATCATTGGACATGCCATGGCCGACCAAGAAAATCCATGGGTCAACTTGGGGACCCCATGGAGCCACTTTAGTTGGAAAATGACATAAATACCTTTTATTTAATGTTAAAGTAAAAAATGACACAAACATGAAATGTTTTACTTAAACAATTTTTACATGGGGTTATACAAGTCATATGTTTGACTATAAATAGTCATTAGAAAGCTAAAAAGATTTCCTACATCATAGTATTTTTTTTATAATTTTTAGACATTAAATAAATTAAATTATTTATGACATCATGATGATGCAGCGATGACCTCATTATTTAACGATTTAAATAAAATGGAAAGATAATGTAATATCTAAGACCTACACATTTCCAAAACCTATTGGATGAGTATATTTTCAACCCTTATCACCTTAGCCACGAATTATATAATTGTGGGACCTTTAGAATCCGAAAAGCATTGTATAATAATGTAAAATTTCCTTACATTCCAAAAGTGCCCCTCCTCTCCACTTATAAAAGGCCCCCACCACTCCCACCTTATTCACACCTTCAAGCCATTTGGCTCGGAAAACCTCTTCCCAAATACTCTCCCAACTTCCCCCCTTACTCCAAGAATCCTCAATTTGGGCATAAATCTTCCCAAGGAAGCCTTTGGCTCAAATCAGAAAGAGTTACCCGATTTTGAGGTAATGTCTTCTCTAACGTTGTTTTGTTTTATTTTTCTTCTCCAACCCCCTAAACAATTTTTATTCATTTATTTTGTAACAAAAACAGTATCCTAAATATACTAGGATGTTGTTATAAGAAGGATTCGAGCTACACTTACACACACCTACATCTAATGGTTAAAGAACATACGGTTTCTGTGGATGGCGAATTTCTGCCTCACGAAACGATGATTGTTTAACACTCATATAACACCTTCAAAGGTGGCCATTAAGATATAACTATATTTATATATAATATATAATATGTTTATGTTTTACTTATGCTTCTGTATTTCTCATTTATGGCATACTTTATGATTTCCATTATGGGTAAACGCGATAATTTCATTTTAGGAAGTGCGGACTACCGCCCCCTCAAAGTGATTTGAATCGTTAATGCCATATGTGGGATGTATAAAGGATGGAGTAAATGGTATTATAAAAAATATTATACTGGAATTATATTATACATTTATATCATTATGATTTCATTCCATTAAATACGAAATAGAAATGAAAGTAGCGTTCATGCGTACGTACGGCTTACCGTCTCCATGAATGGTGCATTTCATTTCTTACCTCTAAATGTTATGTAATATTATAAATGATTTTATATAATGGATATATATGATATATATTACATCTAAGTCATGAATATAATTCTTGATATAATGGATATTCTACCACATAAACAACTTGTAATTATAAGAAGTTTATTGTTGACTCAAGTACCAAAGATCGACAAAACGACCGTTATTAACTTAAATAATTACATAATGTTCATATCATTGTAATAAGTGATATAAAAAGGATATTGAAATTGAAAATCGTTCTTAATAAGGTATATATTAACTCTAGTTTATTATTCAGGAGGTTAAAGAACGGTTGAGTCAAGTCAGACACGAGGTAAGGGAATTTCTTAACCCAACTTCCATTCTTTGGGTTAATCTCCTACTTTCAAATTATGTCATGATATTATTATGTCCTATTTTGTATTTTTTACGTTCTTTATGTGTACCTATAGTGAATACACATAATAGATCTATTTTATTTTAAAAATGACCTTTTTAAGGACTTCGTCTCAATCTCCTTTCATTGAGGAATATTTGGTTTTATACACAATTTTCTTTTATACGGTGTATAAACCCCTTTAACTTTTACATTTATTCAAAAGGAATCTTTTTATACGAAGCATTTTACTAAACGACAAAAAGGTAATGTTTTTCTTTCCGTACATATGTGGCGACAATGACTTCTCCGCCGCCGTGACCATTATTTGAGTTTCGGCTTCCTTTACAAGCCATACCTTTTTTAAAAGAAAAAAATAAATACCATGTTTTACCTTCCTTTTATTTTGGTATTTGAAAATGGTTTTGAAAGTGTTTTTATTATATCAATGTGTTGTATTTAAATCTTGTGATTGAAATGTGGAAATGTTATGTTTCCTTTATGCATGTTTTATGTGATATGATTATGATATGGTTTATGATATGTTTAAACCCATTCATATGAGGAATACATTGGACTTAGTAAGTGACTGGTGGAGCCCGCTATAGCTCCTCGATGCATCGGCAGGTCTCATGAGACAAACTAGTGTCTTGGCACGAGGCCTTGACAAAATCTTATTTGTGGTCTTGGCACAATGCCTTGGCTACGTGGTTATGATAGTCTGGCATTATGCATTCCATCATTATGAAAGTGGTTATTGTTATTGCATGTGATTATTCGACCAGTAGAATATCCATGTGAAGAAGTGAATGGAATTATCTCATTTTACTTTTTCCATATTATTCTGAAGTTCATGTTTAAAAGGCTTTTGTTTTAGTTATACATTGCCTTAAATGTTTATGTTTATTTATGAAAGCTTCCACAATATTGTTATCCTTACTGAGCATCTGAGCTCACCCCTTTCAATGTTTTAATATTTTCTAGGATGTGAAGGAGTATTTGAGGAATGACCTGCAGGGATTGTCAGAAGAGGATATGAGTGTAGACTATGAAGACTTTGTTATTAGTTTTTCACTTTATGATGTAATGTAAGACTTATGATTGTATCTAGTGTTTCCAAGGCTGCTAAACTAATCGGTCTTTCGAGACTTGATCTTTTGTGATCATACCAATGTTACGAAGTAATGCACCGACTCTTGGTAGCAGGGGTCGGGGCGCTACAGTTGGTATCAGAGGCAGTTTAGTACTAACCTTGGAAGCTAGATTTAGATAAACTCTGATTAGAGCAGATATCCCAAAGATAGTCATTGAGGATTAGTATAGAAGAACTTCCTAGAATTTTTTTATTGTATAGATTTTGTGAGTTTTCTGAGCAATACATCCCTGTCTGGATACGAGCAGGTAGAGGCGGCTTTGGCACAGATGTACCTAGGGGTAAAACCTAAAAACACCGCTTTGAGCTAGACTCGAACGGGAACTGGTGCACGACAACGGGCCTTGCTGCACTCTTGGTTACGACACTCCCGGGGGATATGCTTATGATAATTCTCATTTTCTTTACAAACCACTATCAAGGGTTATGCGTATATACTTCCTCAAAAAAAAAAACATTTTTATAATTATGGATTATATCCATAAATATTTCAATTTATGTTAAGTATTTTATAAGTATTGAATTATGTATTTTGATTCATAAACTAATCTAGTTTATGCCATTGTTTAGAAATGGCTCCTAGTGGAAGGAATGGAAACCGTATCAATGCACGCACTCCGTGTAGGGATTTCCCTCCTGCTCAAGATAATTATTGTGGATATGGAGATACAACTGGTGCTGATCAACTTATTACCATACTGGGACAACTCACTCAGGTTATGAATAATAACCTTACTCATATGGAGCACCCTGATCCGCGACGTGGAGGATCAATGTTAGAACGCTTCATGAGGCAACAACCACCAACATTTAATGGGGGTACAAATACATTAGTAGCTGAGCAATGGATAAAATCCTTAGAGAAAATATTCCATGCCTTGGGGAGTAGTGAAAGGGAGAAGGTTGTCATGGCAGTCTACCGCCTCACTGGAGATGCCGATCAGTGGTGGTCGCTGATTCAAAACACAAAGGAAGATTATGACGTATCGAATATGGAATGGAGGGAGTTCAAAGAGCTTTTCCTAGAAAAATACTATCCTCGTTACCATTGAGCAGATATGGAAAGACAATTTTTGAGTCTGAGACAAAAGGAGGATGAGAATGTCGCAAAGTATGAGGCCAACTTTATAAGGTTAGCGAGGCATGCTAAAGATTATATAAGTAACCCAAGAAGTAAGATTGATCGTCTCTTTGATGGGTTAAAACCATTTCTCCGTCAAGCATTAGTCTCACAAACCTTCTCGTCATACGAAGATATTGTCTCGTGTTCTATCAAGACAGAAAAGGAATTCTCTAAGTCTTATGACAACAAAGTAAAGCAAGAGAAGAAGAGAACGGTGGAACAAGAGACAGATAAATAGAAAAAGGGAAAGAAGGATTTTCCATTATGTGATAATTGTGGGAAGAATCACCCTGGTACTTGCCTAAAAGGAATGGGAGTTTGTTATAAATGTGGGGAAAAAGGTCACCAGGCGCGTGATTGCAAGGGAAAGAAAGAGGCTATCAATGTTGAATGCTACAATTGTAGGGAAATGGGGCATTATGCGAATGAATGTCCTAAGTGTCAGGGAAACTTACATCAGAAAAGGCCAAGGGATCAAGGAAAATCTTATGTTGTTACTACAGTTGAAGCAGAATAACTAATGTATTGGTGCTTTTGGACTCATGTATTATATTCTGGTTATTAGAATAATGTGATATATATATAAGGATTGTACTGAAGTACTTGTTGTTTCAGTAAGGTTTTAATATGATGAAGGTAATCATATTTTTAGTATGTGACAATAATAGAAACTTTACTTTGTTTGGGGAATATGATAAATTGATTTTGGAATTAAGAGACCTTTTAGAGAAAGTCTGGACAGAGGTATTTTGGATAACTATAAAGGATGGATTGGATTAATTTGATCTTTGGATATTATTGTTTGAGGTTAAAAAATTTATGAAGATTATTTTTGGAATATTATAATACTATAGTTTTAGGAAAAGGACAACCTGCAGGGTGGGGCATAACCCGTCACGTCGGACAAAGCTACAGGAATCGAACCCACAACCATAGTGCGACATACCTTTATTTCCTACCACTAGCCTACAGGAAGTCCCTGGTTATTACAAAATAATTTTACTAATCTAAATGGTATGTGTTAACATTTGGAACCTTATACAATTAGGATAAGTATAATATTTTTGAGTTCTATTATCTTTTTGAGTGAAACATGAGTTGAAGGTTGCAACTCTAATTGTCAAGCATAAATATATATATACCTATCTCTTATTCAATGAATAAATTAATTCTCAAACTTTATTAAAGGGATATTAAAACAAAAAAATGTGTTATCCTAATACCTTATGTCTTGTTGAACTGATGATATTTTAAATCAACATATATTGAAGGCTTTGAGGCCCTCAATTTGACAGTTGATTGTGATTGATGACCACAATCACTCCCTACATATATTTACGTTTCCCCCCCAATTATACGTCTCTAATTGCCACCAATGTTCTCCTTATCGAGATCATAATTTGGTGGTGACTTTCTTATTTCCATTTCCCTCTTATTAAGGCTAAATTTTATTAACCTTATTTCCGATGTGGGTTTTCCACAAAGGTATTTTCTATTTTCAACCTTTTATTTTCAAAGAAAAATATCAAATTGCGAGGAAACAATTTATTGAAGGAGGGGAGAATGTAACACCCCGAGCTTCCATGATACACTTCTCATTCAATAATGCAATAGCTTGCATTGTACGCAACTTCGAGTTCTAAAAACCGCGACTAATCAATGTAGCCATTATGAATAGTAATAACCAATTTTTAAAATTATAGAAATTTTATATTTCAAAATGGACTTCATTTTTGTATTCGTAATATCGAAATTATCCTATGTTGAAATTTTGGTATTTTTCTGAGAACTTCTAATTTTTTATGAATAGTGAAAAATACTTAAAAACAAATTTTTTAATAAAAATAATTTATAGTAATAAATTATAATATTGTGTGGTTTTAAAGTATAATTAGAATATATTTTTACTATTTCATCCAATGGTGGTCATTAGAATTAATTTAACATTGAAATTGGGCATGAACAATTGTCAATCTTTTGATATATATTGTTTCTTAAAAACACGCTATTTGTTGTGACAATGAGAGTTAATTATGAAATTAATTAATGAAACTTATATGTTTGGAATTTCATAAAATAGACATCATTTTTGAATTCGGAATATCAATTATATCTTAGGGTGAAATTTTGGCATTGTTATGAAAAACTTCAATTTTTGATGAATAGTGAAACCACTAAGTGGTAGTTAAAAAACTGATTTTTCGTTTAAATGAAATATTACCACTTATGTGATTTGATTTTCAAAAATCCGACATACATGGTTGTCATTAAGAAGTAAAATCTGGTTCAATGAGATTAAAATAATTTTTGGTGAATAGTAACTTTTAAGTTCTTAATCGCGATTAGAGGTAATTAGTGTAGTTTAAGCTAAAAATAATGTTTTAATAATATGAGATGAGCTTGAAACATGTCCTAACCTCATTGGATGTGTCATGGACGACCAATAAAATCCATGGGTCAACTTGGGTACCCCATGGAGCCACTTTAGTTGGAAAATGACATAAATACCTTTTATTTAATGTTAAAGTAAAAAATGGCACAAACATGAAATTTTTTACTAAAACAATTTTTACATGGGGTTATACAAGTCATATTTTTGACTATAAATAGTAATTAGGAAGCTAAAAAGATTTCCTACATCATAGTAGTTTTTTTATAATTTTTAGACATTAAATAAATTACATTATTTATGACATCATGATGATGCAGCGATGACCACATTATTTAACGATTTAAATAAAATGGAAAGATAATGTAATATCTAAGACCTACACATGTCCAAAACCTATTGGATGAGTAGATTTTGAACCCTTATCACCTTATCCACGAATTATATAAGTGTTGGACCTTTAGAATCCGAAAATCATTTTATAATAATGTAAAATTTCGTTACTTTCCAAAAGTGCCCCTCCTCTCCACTTATAAAAGGCCCCCACCACTCCCACCTTATTCACACCTTCAAGCCATTTGGCTCAGCCAAACTCTGCCCAAATACTCTCCCAACTTCACCCCCCTTAATCCTAGAAGCCTCAATTTGGGCAGAACTCTTCCCAAGGAAGCCTTTGGCTCAAATCAAAAAGAGTTACCCGATTTTGAGGTAATGTCTTCTCTAATGTTGTTTTGTATTATTTTTCTTCTCCAACCCCCTAAACACTTTTTATTAATTTCTTTTGTAACAACAACAGTATCCTAAATATACTAGTATATTTTTATAAGAAGTATTCGAGCTACACTTACACACACCTACATCTAATGGTTAAAGAACATACGGTTTCTGTGGATGGCGAATTTCTGCCTCACAAAACGATGATTGTTCAACACTCATATAACACCTTAAAAGGTGGCCATTAAGATTTCACTATATTTATATATGATATATAATATGTTTATGTTTTACTTATGCTTATGTATTTCTCATTTATGGCATACTTTATGATTTCTATTATGGGTAAACGCGATAATTTCATTTTAGGAAGTGCGGACTACCGCCCCCTCAAAGTGATTTGAATCGTTAATGCCATATGTGAGATGTATAAAGGATGGAGTAAATGGTATTATACACTATATTATACTGGAATTTTATTATACATTTATATAATTATTATTTCATTCCATTAAATACGAAATAGAAATGAAAGTAGCGTTCATGCGTACGTACGGCTTACCGTCTCCATGAACGGTGCATTTCATTTCTTACCTCTAAATGTTACGTAATATTATAAATGATTGTATATACTGGATATATATGATATATATGAAATCTAAATCATGAATATAATTTTGTAGATAATGGATATTCTACCACATAAACAACTTGTAATTATAAGAAGTTTTTTGTTGACTCAAGTACCAAAGATCGACAAAACGACCGTTATTAACTTAAATAATTACATAATGTTCATATCATTGTAATAAGTGATATAAAAAGGATAATGAAATTGAAAATGGTTCTTAATAAGGTATATATTAACTCTAGTTTATTATTCAGGAGGTTAAAGAACGGTTGAGTCCAGTCAGACACGAGGTAAGGGAATTTCTTAACCCAACTTCCATTCTTTGGGTTAATCTCCTACTTTCAAATTATTTCATGATATTATTATGTCCTATTTTGTATTTTTTACGTTCTTTATGTGTACCTATAGTGAATACACATAATAGATATATTTTATTTAAAAAATGATCTTTTTAAGGACTTCGTCTCAATCTCCTTTCATTGAGGCATATTTGGTTTTATACACAATTTTATTTTATACGGTGTATAAACCCCTTTGACTTTTACGTTTATTCAAAAAGAATCTTTTTATACGAAGCGTTTTACTAAACGACAAAAAGGGAATGTTTTTCTTTCTGTACAAATGCTGCGACAATGACTTCTCCGCCGCCGTGACCATTATTTGAGTTTCGACTTCCTTTACAAGCCATACTTTTTTTTAAAAGAAAAAAATAAATACCATGTTTTACCTTTCTTTTATTTTGGTATTTGAAAATGGTTTTGAAAGTGTTTTTATTATATCAATGTGTTGTATTGAAATCTTGTGATTGAAATGTGGAAATGTTATGTTTCCTTTATGCATGTTTTATGTGATATGATTATGTTATGGTTTATGATATGTTTAAACCCATTCATATGAGGAATGCATTGGACTTAGTAAGTGACGGGTGGAGCCCGCTATAGCTCCTTGATGCATCGGCAGGTCTCATGAGACAAACTAGTGTCTTGGCACGAGGCCTTGACAAAATCTTATTTTTGGTCTTGGCACGAGGCCTTGGCTACGTTGTTATGATAGTCTGTCATTATGCATTCCATCATTATGAAAGTGGTTATTGTTATTGCATGTGCTTATTCGACCAGTAGAATATCCATGTGAAGAAGTGAATGGCATTATCTCATTTTACTTTTGCCATATTATTCTGAAGTTCAAGTTTAAAAGGATTTTGTTTTAGTTATACATTGCCTTAAATGTTTATGTTTTTTTATGAAAGCTTCCGCAATATTTTTATCCTTACTGAGCATCTGAGATCACCCCTTTCAATGTTTTAATATTTTCTAGGATGTGAAGGAGTATTTTAGGAATGACCTGCAGGGATAGTCAGAAGGTGATATGAGTGTGGACTATGAAGACTTTGTTATTAGTTTTTCACTTTATGATGTAATGTAAGACTTATGAATGTATCTAGTGTTTCCAAGGCTGCTAAACTAATCGGTATTTCGAGACTTGATCTTTTGTGATCATGCCAATGTTACGAAGTAATGCACCGACTCTGGGTAGCTGGGGTCGGGGTGCTACATCCGCTGTGACCCACATGGCCGCGGTCCCCTTCCTCAGGCGCGATGCGACGACACCGCGCCCCTTCGGTGAACTTAGTGGTCCTTGCGCCGCCGGCTCCTTTTTGTGGTCCACCTCCATCACCATAAAATGGAAAAAAACAAAGGGGAGGGTCAGGGAATTTTCATGCAGTCCGAACCCTCGTCATAATAAATCATTTGGCTTTCCAAATCAAAAACTTGTACGACGAAGAACAGAGGTTTAATCTCATAATAAAAAATAATTCAAATCCCCCTACCTCATAATAGGTGTTCTATTGATGAAGTCGCGGGAAGGTGGCGTCATTTTGTTGACGTCGGGAGGAGATTACGTCATCATTGGTGACATTATTTGCGGGCGACGTCTTCCCTTTCCTACCCCGATTGGAAAGGGAGGAGACATCATCGTCGTTCCTTGGTAGATATGGGCGTTCTTCATTGGGAAAATATCATTCTTAGTTGGAGAGGAAAAGCTCCACCAAGTCGCCAACCAAAAATAATAGAGAAGGAGTCTATTATTTGTTGGAACCACAACACACAAGAGTTGTGTTTAATTAAATTAAAAAACTCATTAAAATAAATGGGGTGGAAGGGATTCAAATGTTTTCAAAAGATAATTAATTGAGTCATTAATTATCTTTTAGGTGTGTTGGCACCATTATGGGGTAGTTCAAGAGTTTCCCCCATTAATGGGGAACTCAAGGTGTTAAAGGGGGTTCGAGATTGTGTGGGCCCCACCACATAATATCCTCCCATGGGAGGTTTTGCATGGGTGCGCCCCACCTCCAACCACCACTTGGTGGTTTTAACCACCACTTATAAAAATATGCTACACATATTTTTATTAAATTTTTATTTAGAAACCCCAAAAATTAACTTCCTTTCTCGATAAAACACAACTGCAGTAAAGGTTTACTTAAGAAAATACCGGTGCTGCAAGTTTAACGATGTCCTCATATTTCAATTCTGAGCACCGGTTCAAAATATATAAAATTCCACTCATACATTTACTGAACATACCCGAACAAAACTTCAGAAATTGATTCTGGGCACACCGGGCCTCGAAATCAGGTGCCGTCAGAAACTGCGGACTTGTAAAATTCCCATGTATTTAAAAAAAAATCCATGGAAATTACGGGTCTTTACTTTATTTTCTATGATAAAGACCTAAGAAATATTGTATATATTTAGTGTTTTTTGCTTTCATCCATGTCTAATGAACTCATTTATTCACATGATGACATGGATTTTAAGAGCATACTCCAAAATCTCAATATGATATATAAGGAGAAAGAAATACAAGAATGTTGTGGGATATCCAATGTTATTTTTCAGAGAAAACATGTGAAATGTGCACCAGTAGGGACTCACGTTGTAAACATTGTTGTATATTTTGAGCACCTAGAGGATATTGGGTTTAAACTACCTCATGAACTATTCACTAATTTCATTATTTCATCACAACCTCATAGATTTTACATATTTATTATTAATTTCAGTATGATAAACATTGAAATGTCTCCCATATATTTTTACACTACTTCACCATACTCACATTTACACGAAGCATGAAAATCCTCCCATCCCTACGGTGAATAAAAGGAAAATCCAAGAAAAGAGATATAATTCCAAATATTATTTATAAAACCGTTCCAAGAATATAAATATCAAAAGATAAACAAGTGTACATGATTTTATCTATTTCACATGTGAAAAGAAGGCCCACTATAAGAAAAATTGCTCAAAGGCCAAGAAGCATGTGGAAGCTTCTGGTACACTCATTATCATGTGAAATTTATCCTTTTATATTAATGTGGTATTAGATACAACTTTTGGTTCTCATATATGTATTTAAATATTGGAACCATCTAGATTTTGGAGTATTTTCCAAGGGGAGGTGGATCTATGAGTATAAAATGTTGTTATACATGCTATTGTGGATTTCGAAGACTACCACCTCACATTGTCAACGAGAGTGATCTATATTCTAAAAGGTTGTTATTATGTGTCTTATTTTCTAGAAACATTATTTATGTATCCAAACTTGATATAGATGGACTTATTTTCATGTTTTGATGTAAATGTTACTTCTCTTATAAATAAATCATGTTTTATAGTAATGAATATTTAAATAATGGTTTTTTGTGTTGGATTTTAAAAATCATATAATAAAAATCAATAATGATACTATTTCACATGAATCATACCACACCCAACTATAGAATTACCAACTAGGTCCTGTAAATTAAAATCCCATAATCAAATTACACCAAGATTAATAATTTTATTATATTGAACTAAAAAAAATGCTGTATTCCATGCATGTTTACAAGTAAAAGTAACTAAAACCCCATTTAGTTGAAAAGGTGAATGGGCCAAGGATATTCTTTAATAAGTTAATTCCTATGTGTGGGGATCATTTCCAGTTGAAGAAAAGGGTGGGTACTCATACTCAATAACTTTTACTAGTAATTTTAGTAGATATGGATATGCCCACTTATTGGGCTATAAGTTAGATTCTTTTGAAAGATTTAATTAATATGAGAGTGAGATTGAGAAACATCATGGTAATATGATTAAGAATGAATACTCAGACCATGCTAGAGGATATCATAATCATGTCTTCATTGATTATTTGTAGGAGTTTGGGATTTAATACCAACTCACTCATCCTTATACACCATAAATGAATAATGTAATACAATGGAGGAATAATTCCCTATTGGACATGATACGATCAAAGATGAGATATGTGAGTTTTCCATTATCCATTTATGGATACACATTATAGAATGAAAATATACTAAACCATGTACCATCTAATGTGAAAAAAGATATTACAAAGGAACATTTGTGTGGAATAAATTCCATGTTTTTTAATTTATATGTGTGTCATTGTAATGCATTTTAAGGCCTATTCAGGTAATAAACATTCACATTGAGAAATAAAGTGTATCTTTATATGATAGCTCATGAAAAATGGGGAATTACCTATATGATCCCTCAAAAATGATAATTATACAAAGACATAAAATATTTCTTAATAGGGAGAAAAACTCTAAAAGAGATAGTTAGAATGAGATATACATTGATGAAGTCCATGATAAAGGTAAAAAATAGTTTGAACAGAAATATATTCAATAAATCATCATGGATTAAGATTTTCTAGAGAAACTCATACTTCATAGGAGTAAGATAGAGGTTAGAGAACTAGAACTACATGTGTTTCTAGTCACTGATGATAATAACTCATTATTTGTTTACAATAATGAACATATAACCTACAAGGATGCAGTAAGTGGAATAAATATTTTTAATTGGAAAGAAGAGATAAATTTTGAAATGGATTCCATGTATGAAAACCAAGTATACATTTTTTCCAGATTCCCCCATGGATGAAAATCATGTTGGTTGTAAATGGGTATTCTACAATAAAATGGACATGGATGGACATTTTATTTTATATATGACACAACTAGTTTCATAATGGTTCATATAGAGTCATGGCATTGAATGTGATAAAACACTTTCTCCAGTTTCAATGATGAAATCTATTAGAGTTATACTTTACATTACATATTACCATGATTATGAGATTTGGAAAATGGATGTCAAAACATCATTCCCTAAAAGAACATTCGGGAAGATTCCTATATGACACAACACGAAGGGCTTGTGACCTTAAGGGATTATAACAAGGAATAAAATTTTAAAAGATACATTTATGGATTAAAGTAAGCATCCATGTCATGTAACATTCTATTTTATAAATATATAATGAAATTTGGTTTCATAAAGAATGAATGCGAGCCTTTTCATTATAGGTAGTTTAGTGGGAGTGGGTTTTTTTAGTAATATTTTATGTTGATGACAATCTACTTATTGGAAATGAAATACAAGTATTAAGGTCTTATAAATCATGGTTAAATACATGATTATTTATGAATGAATTAGGTGAAACAAAATATATTATTGGGATAAATATCCAAGATGTTGTATTATATAAGTCAAAGTAGATATAATGATAATATACTGAAGAGATTTATTATGGAACAATTCAAGAGGGTATTATTTCTAGTGTCACATGATATTCATCTTTCTAAGAAAATGTGTCCTCAAACATAATAGGAAAGAATAAGGATAAGAAGTATTCCATATGCATCAGTGATTGGGTCATTCATGTATATTATGTTATATACTTGGCTAGATATCACCTATAAGTTATGTGTGTTAGGAATATATCCATCCTAAATAGGTGAATACTATTGTTTTGAATCCAAGACTGTCCTTAAGGTATTTTATATGAACTATGGATTCATTCCTAATCCATGGAGTAGGTAAGGAATCAATGATCAGAGGATATGATGATGCTAGTTTCCAAAAAGTTCAAGATGGAATAAAATCACAATTGGGATATATCTTCACCCTCAAAGGAGGTTCTGTGATCTAGAAGATCTCAATGAAATGTTTTTTCACATATTCTATAACAGTGTATCAGTATATTGTAGGTTCTATGGAAGTTAATGAATTATCATTGATATGAAAAATTATCCATGATCTTGACATGGAACCAATAATTAAAGACCATATCACAATATATTGTGATAATTCTACAGTGGTAGATCTTAGAATGGAGGGTAGATCACATCAGTGGAAGGAGAAAATAATTTTGAAGTATCATATATTGAGGTTTTTTTATGAGACAACTGGTGTTTAATGATTAGAGTCCGCATGGATGAAAATATATAATCCCCCTTTACCATAGTCTATCTTACTATTAACATGATCTTCATGTGAGGCCCTAATGGATAAAAGTTCATTGGAAGTTGTCTCTAGTTTGAGCCAGTGTCTGTTGGTGTTGGTATTTTAGAACCAACTTTTTTTATATTCTATTACATTTATATTAAAATAATTGAATATTAATTAACTATATTATTATATATTGTTCATTTATTTTCATTACTTTGATGTAATAATGTCATATAGTATCTTTCACATTGAAAATGGAATAACAGTTACCCTCTATAATGTGAACCTTAAAATTTCATGATGATATTCTTAAAAGTAGTTCTACAGTTGGATAAAATCTATGATGGGGAATATAGTATGTTGATTTTCAGGTAAAATTATTCATAATTAAAAGATAATTCAACTCTTTATGTTTAGAATTTTTAATCTCCTTGATGAGAGATTTTGAAAATAGATCTGCCATTTGTAATTAAACACATATTATGTGTCATAAGATGTTCTTGTCTCTGAGTGTGTGTAATGGTTTTTAGACTTTATGATTATTTTTAATGAATGTCATGACTTGTGATATTTAATTCATTAAAAAAACTATGATAACATATGTTCATGTGAATTAGTGTACATTGGGAGCATCACAAATAAAATTTAATTAACGAAAAATACAAGGAAGTATATGTCCCATTCATATTAATGAAATTTTATCTCTCAACCCACTGATTGAAATAGAGGTTTCATATTAAATTTCATGGTTATGTAGTAATGATGGAATTACTTTAGATAGTCAAATAAATACATATCTAGAATATACGTTGATGACATGGGTGTGAAACCCACTTGATGATATATTGTGAAAAAGGAATTATATTACAGAGCAAGGGATTATATGTGATTATCATTTTTTAAGAATTAACTTTTTTCTATGGGGTTCCTTGACCTGTTTCTTGATAGTAATCATGGAATTTAGAAAATCCCACCTAATTTCAATGAGAAATAATCCAAAAGGGTTACTCACTATGTATTTCCATTGATCGTAATTGAAATATATTGAATTTAATTATTGGAAAAATATTTTTTTCATGAATTATGAATAATTTTATTTAGGATTAATGATATCATAAATTAAATAAATATTTATTCACAATTTAATTGTTAAATTCCACGTATATATAATATTTATTTATTAATTTATTGAATGAATAAATATTTAATTTATTTATGAATTCAAAAAATGCCGAGGACTAGCAGATGAAGATAATTTCCAAGGCTAATAATTAATTTGTATGTTGGTAATTTTTTTATCATTGTGCCAGTTAGAACATGTTGTGGAATAAATATGATTTTATCATTTTAATTAACGACATGGGTTTATAAATGTGATCAACATTTTATTATAGGAACTTATACAATTAATTAAATTAAAAACTGTAACCCTAGATCTATAAATAGACCACTAATGCATTCTTAGAGAGGTTAAAATTCAAAATAGCTGTTCATAATAAATTTCTATATAAAATCCCCCTATTTCTTCTAATATCCTCTCAGGAATGAAAATATCAAGATAATTTATTCAAGACCAAGGAAATGTGAGGTAATTAAGATAAACAATGATATATGATCAATTTACCATGGTATCACTAGATGATTTATTGATGTTTTTCAGAGATCATGGGAGTATGTGTGGATCACCAATAGAGGGATTCTACACTTGTATCCTACAAACACAATGAAAGATTGCTGAATGAGTGATCAACATCTATTGTGAAGAAATATCTCATGAATAAGGTATTATTTCTTTTGATTTAAGTAAATTAATTATAAATTTAATGTTAAAAGATACTCTCTTAGTTATGGAATACCTTATTTTCAATATCTTATTGTAAAATTTTTATTGGTAATGATGTTTACATAATGTTCTATATACGAATGATCCATCAAATATAACATTTTCTGAATTAGGACCAACATTATAAGAACTTATATTACTAGAAAAATGAAAATTCATAGGGTATGTGTTGTATGTGGTAGGTATATCCATGTATCTATATAAATATTATGTTTTGATGTCCTAGAAAAACCCCTATAACATGTTAATGATAAGGATATTTCTATGTTTAGACAGATCCTACCGTCATTTTATCGATGACTTTGATCCTCAATCAATAATTATAACTACACTAATGGAGAAGGGAGTGAACTTATAGTGGGAAGATTAGTTGTAAGAGGAATTTATTGAACCCAATAATAGGTTTACTGAAACTATAGTGTTGATACTTTCGGAGCTAGGGTTTGGTAAATTTTTATGCTATGATGCCTCAAACATCGGTCTAGAAGTGATGATAGTGTAGATGGAGAAAGTATTGGCTTATGGGTCATGATATTTGTGTCCCCAAGAGTATAACCACCATACTCATGACTTGAAGCATGTATCCATGGTCAATTCTATAAAGTGTTGGAGACAAATATCTTCAAAAAGATATTTTTAGTTTACACTAACCACAAGAGCCTCTGTTATAAGTTCACAATGCAGGTCCTAAATCTGAGGTGGATGTAATAGTATAGTTTCTTCAAATGTTTTACTTGAAGATGGATTATACACTAGGTAAAGGCTACTTCATTTCATAATATCTCAGACGTAATATGAAGGTACCTCAAGAACTCTAGGGGCATCCTTTAGAGGTGTAGTTACACTTGAGGAGCTTGTTGGATGACTAAAAGATGGATGATTTTAGGGATAATATATCATTTAATTGTTCTCCATTATTGTTCACATATTCCTCGGTATAAGAGTTAATTTTTTACAGGATACTGACCCTTAGTGTGCTATGATGTAGGAACAACTAGAATGTGGTGACTTGATACTCGTGTGGTCATTCGATGGAAAGAATGTGATATTTGTACATGGGAAAGTAGTAGACACTTCTTCAATTATAGGGGAGTTGATGATGGACTTTCATAACTCAATATGGATAATAAATACTGGTGTGAAAATGATTTACCATGACTTTAGAAGATATTTATGGTGGCTAGTGATGAAGAGGGACATTTATGGCTTGGTTTATCAATGCCATACCAACTGGAGGGTAAAGGCTAAAAACCAGTGTCCTAGTGGTTTTATCTAGCTACTTCCAATGACAATGTGGAAGTGTGAGGAAATCACAATGGACTTTGTGATGGTGTTACTATAGACCATGATGATTCTTGATTCTATCTGGGTGATTTTCAATCAAATGATGACGGCTAGACATTTTTATCAATATGAGAGACTCACTTAGTGGATGATCTGGGGACTATTTATTTCTATGAGATTATATGATTACATGGAGTTATATGAAAAAATCACATGTTTCCTATATCACATTTTGAAGGACATGAAAATGGCCCTAAAGACACATTTTATGATGAACACAAGATTCAAACCTAGATAGATGGAATGTTTGAGTGTTTTTTTCACACTATAGAGGATATGAATCATGATTGTATACCATATATTAGTGGAATGTGGGATGAGAATCTATCATGGTATATTTATATTATAATAATAGTTTCTAGGACTCAATATAGATAGATAATTTCGAAGCTATTTATGGGAGGCCATTTCATTCACCTATTTGTTTTGATGATGCTTGTGAGGAAGTTGTTGTGGGGACCATTTTGGTATAGAAGACCTTTGATAGTGTAAAACTAATTTAGAAGAGGTTGAGTAGATCAAAGAAGTTATAAATCATATACTGACCAAAATAGGATACCTTTGGAGTTTATTATGGGAGATCAGGTTTTCAGGAGAGTAACTACATGTTAGTCCATAAATATCTAGTTATCCCCATGTTATGTTGGACCTTTTGAGATTACAGAGCAGGTTTGGAAAGTGGCATACCATCTGGATATTCCTTTACAATCATAGGTATGGATGATATGTTTCAAAAAACTCAGTTCCATAGGCATGTCACCAATCCTATGCACATCATAGACTATGAGGAAGTTGAGTTTGTTCCAGTTGCATCTTATGAGGATCACCTGCTGTGGATTATAGAATAGTGTGAGAAGGTTTTTTTGGGGAAGAAGGGGACACTTTTCCAAATCCTACGACAGTATGGATAGATCCAAGAGGAGGTGTGGAAAAATGAGTCCTATTTTAGAGCTCAATTTACTAATATACTTGAGAAATACATTCAGAGTCTCTTCATGTGGATAATAAGTCATCATAGGGTGATAATTTTAATATCGTCAATTTTTAAATGTTCTAAAATCCCCCCTTTTATTTTATTTTATGAGTTATTTTTTTGGAGGAAAATTAATAATTTTAATCATTTTTACCCTTATGTATGGACTAGGGAATAGTAAAATATAAAAGGATTATACATATACACATGTTGTCTCTTGATTGTTATATAATGTTAAACCTTATTTTTCAAGTGTAATGTTTGGGTAAATTGCTGCTGCGTAGGGATATGGCGTTTCCTTCCGGAACTGCATAATGGTTTCTCTATGTTTCCAAAGGATACATACGGGTAACCTATTCACTTTGTAAGAGTATATATGAATTTATAAATGATTAATAAAGGTAACTACTTAGTTCTGTATGACGAGTAATGGTAAAATGAATTTTAATTTTGTTTCATAAGGTTAGTTGTGCTTGTGCGTAGGGGTAACTCCAATTTCAAAAGGTTCTATAAGGGTAAAGTGAAAGCTACATAAGGGTGGTATGAAATTACATCACCACGTAAGGGTAAACCTATTTCCCCATATGTTATTTCAGGGATCTTAGTAAGGGTAAAACCATATTAAACTTATACATTTCCCTTTTTAGGGAAAAATATTTTTTACCATATTTTCTCATTTCTTCTTCTCCAACACATTCCTGTAAACCCTTTTATCAAATCTAATAGCCTGGAATAATAGTTAATCTATTCCATTGACACATTTAGTATTAAAAAACAATTTTGTATGAAATTAAACACTCTTTATTCAAGATCCATTTTTAAGATAAATTACATGGCGAATTTAATTTGTATTTATTAATACTGGAAACCAATACACAGTTTTCCTTATATAGAATATTTGAACCCTTGATGCCATCCTATTTTGGAGAAACACTTGAGTTCGATTAGTACAAATTTTCCTTTTGAAATATCAATAAATTCCTCTTCATGTGATTCTAGACTTTCTTCTAGTTTTCTGGTGTACCAGATTTCTCTCTCCCTCTCCCACCGTTTTGTGCAATGTTTTGAGGATATAATTTATAGGTATCTTTTCATAATAAATTTATGAATTAAACCCAAAAAAACTTTCTGAAAAATGATAATGAACTATTGAAATGATAATAACCTATGTTTATAAAAATACAATTATAACAAAAAATACCACATTCTTATTCCTATTATTTAAGAGAGATAGTGTATTATCACATATGATTTTACAATTATTATTTAATAAAGAAACTTCTAACACATACATTAGCATAATTTGATTATTTTGGAAATTATATTGGAGATAGAAACTATTATTGAATTTGGTGATTTATTTCTTTTTTGAAATAATATATCTCGACACAGTCTTATGAATCCTAGGTTATTGGTTGGAACTGACTAATACACAGATGATTTTTGGGTGACAACCCTTGTTGAATGTTGAAGTTCTCTATGAATGAAATTTTTGTAGGAAGTTCCTTACCATTTTTGTCTATCATGTACACTTGTTTTAATGGTATGATTCCTTTTTTATAATGGGTTGTTATCTCAATTGATGATGATTTCTTGTTGGTGTGTGTGCTTCCCTATTACCCATATATGATCCTTGTTTCAAAAAACAATTTAGGGTAGTTTTTTTTCATGCTTGATGGGGATTAAAATTATTCTTTTGAAGACACTATAATTCTCATTATTCCATGCTATGTTTTTTATCATGATATACAATATTGTGTATTATTATGCCATGGATATTTGGTGCTTGGTACGCATGAATAATGATGATCATGTTATGATTAACCCCTTGAGGTGGAGTGTTCATGATGTGTGAAGATGAAGATGGTAGAGAATGATAGACTTATGGATTAGGAATAACTTTATGCCTTATGGATTATAAGTAACATGGATAAATTCAATGCCTTTTAGATTTTGAGTAGCATTTCAATTCGATGCCTTATGAATTATAAGTAGCATGCCCACTCAATTACTTGTGGATTATGAGTGTAATTATAATTACTTTATTGACATTTTGTATTGTATTCTATGACACTTGATAATTATTATTTTATGGAGTGAATGAAGGTTTGATGGGGGGGGGGGTTGGTGGAATTTTTTGAACACAAACACTCAATACATGATCGTTTGTTACGATTATTTACTTGACATTTTTATAATCATGGAATGTACCTAAAATACATGTGCACACTAGTTAAGGACATATTATTGGTGTCCTATTTGTTTTTTTCACACACTACAAGAGAATCTTGAGGCACATGAAAAATTTATATAATGTCACTCGAATAATGGAAAGGGGCCCATGGATGATAGATGAGAAGTGGAGCATGGAGTCAGTGAGAGAATAGGATGTAATATCAAGAGCTCTATAACTTTTCATTTATTTATTTACCTACATCACTTTTATACATTTATTTGGTTTTCCATTATAGGAGCCTATTTATTACCTACATGACATGTGTACCTTTTGATTATTTACTTTCTTCTTGTTACATTGATCATTATATTAATTATTAATATATTTTAATTATTATTTTTTCTATGACATGATACTATGGGTATTGTCTCCCCAGAGATGGGATTAAACCCTCACTTCTATTTAATAGCCTCTTTCATATGTGAAGATGTGCATGAGGTCATGTGTAACAATAATTCAGACTCGATGGTTCGGGAAAAGGAATTTCACTGTCTAAAGACACAACTATACTTCATTGAATAAGTGATTATTTCTATCTACAATTGTGAATTGAATCATTTATTCAATGAAGAATAGATTATAGATAGGAAAAATCATTTATTCAAAGAAGGCATGTCGCAATTCCCACCCCCCAAAGATATCCTTCATAGTACAGTAATGAGAGAAGATAGATAATGATGTATAAAACCTACCTCCAATAAGCCATAGGCTGGAAAATATCACCGAGGGTATATCATACACTAAAATAGGATGCATTACCCTCTATGAAGAATTAGGAATGAGATATAAGGTAGGAACACAGAACATAATCTTCTAATAAAATAAAAAACCCCATGACATGAATGCAAGTTCATACAAGATGAACAACTACAAGGAAACTACAAGTATAAAAATAAAAATCCATGGTAGTGGCCTTGAATCAAAAATAGATCCTAAAAAATGCATGAGTAAGTAATTTCCAGCTTGATCCATAACTAGATAAAGTGGACTTGAAAAATAGATTACTTATACATTGTGTGATCATAATAGCTATACACAGTAGGATCCTACTGAGATTATATCATAGAAAAGATAAAGATAGCATTTTATAGCCTAGTGAATAAGTATTGAAACAATCATGTCACCTAAATAGGTTTGATATGTTTTCAGTCTCACCCTGGATCTCTCACCAAGTATCACATACATGTAATAATATAATATCCAAAAGAATATTAAAGTGAATGTACACAACTACCACATCCCCATTGGTTTATTGATTTGTCGCAATGTCATCATCCTAATGCATCTTTCCACAAATAATCTGCATGCATCAAAGAAAACTATATATTGAACCTCACCTCATATATATGATAATGTCATAAACATCACCACCTATATATTAACCTAATAGTTTATTAGGATCCACTAAAAACTATACACCATTAACTATAAATCAATCCATTATAGCCCATACACAGTATACCTATAGTAATCCTTAGGATATTATATCTATAGATATATGTGTTTGAAAATAACCATAAGACATTACATACATCTATAAACATATATGGTAATGTAACCATTGTGCATAGACAAATATAACACTACTAGGTGAAGAGAGCATATAAATAGTGGTAGTCATCCATTTGTTACCCGCCAACTGGGATATTGGGGAAAACAACCTCTATAGTTCATAGGGTTACGGTCACTAAACCTACATGGGTGGGGTAGCATATGATATATATATATATATATATATCTTAAAAACCACACTCTAAAAAACTACTTATCCATAACCTTCATTGAAACTATCATCACATAGACACCTGATTGTCATCGCAAAGTACTAGATATCCTATAAGAACATAATTATTTCAAGAAAATCCAAATAAACAATTACTTTAAAAACCTATGAATTACATTAATTAATTCTTATTTATTCCGAGTCAACTATCAAACTAAAAAACTCACACATTAGCAATTTTTTTTCCATTCCATTATTCTTGGTACTTTGTGAATGTTTCTATGAAACCATAGTAGATGAATAAACCATGAACATCTAGTTTAATTAAGTAGTGGTTAAAGATGATGAAAAAATAATCTTTGGCATCCATACATTAAAAAAATTTATATTAAGAAAAAATCTCAACTTTGAACACAACAAACAATGGGAATGATTACTTTTAACTCACTCCATTAGTCTCAATTCCATCCCCAACACCACTATTCTTATCACCATCCTTCCCACCATTTTAGGTGCCAACTTCTTCAAAAATCTTGGGAACCCCTACACATTTATCGCCAATCCATAAGCCATATTTGTGACACATCATGTTACATAGAAAGTCTCACATATAGTTAAAACACACATGGAAGGAAGAAAACATCAAGAAGCTAACAAGGAATCAAGTCCCTAGAACCAAGGTTTCCATCCTTCGAAAGAAAACCAGGTCGCTCGACCCCAAAAAACTATCTTTATCAAATAAAATATTTTTTACCGTCTTTAATTACCTGATTAGTATATCACATGTTACAACCACAAGAAACTAAGTCATCAAATATCCATAGATAAAAATTATTTAATCATTTGTCAAGAATAAATTACATTTCCCTCATTTATAAGGAAGATAAATTTCAATTAAACATGATCATTTTATTATTCTAGTCATCAAAAAATTCCATATTCACATTCATTATCTAATTTCCAAACATAAATTTCAGGATTAAACATAGAAGAAAAAAAATATGGCACACCATGGGGTCTCTAGAACCCAAAACTAATTTTTTCTTTAATTCTGTTTAAATTTTCATTATGGTTAAATCCACAGTTGCGGAGTGAGATAAATCATGATAAATTTACAATTTCACTTAAACATGTAGAATCAATAGATCAAATACATTACGGAATTCAACATACATAAAATGAGAATTAAATAATATTAAATATCTATGATCACCTATCTCACATAGGGACCCAAATTCCCTATGGTATAATTACTACAAATGTGCCACTAAACATCAAAATAACTCTATATGTTCAATGGAGGCCAAAAATCATAGAATAGAAATGTAAAAAAGGTTAAAATGAAATAAAAAAATTAATGTTGGAATTAGTTCTCTTGAAAAAACATTTGTAAAACTTGTGGTTAACTATATTCATTTTTTGAATATTAATAAACTTTTTATCTCATCATAATTTTTCCTTTTCATGATATTTTTTTTGATAATATCCTAAGAGTAGTGAAAGGTGAGAGTAGTTCCATGATATGATGTGATCCCAGAAGTTCCACAATAAAATTCTTAAATATGTTTTCTATATCCAGTTGATATCATTTTATAGGAATTAAATGATATTGGCTATTATGGGTGGAGAATCATATGAATTAGATACACTTTCTCATGCTCTCTTCCCTTGCTAATTCCTATTATAGGAGATTATGAGAACCTGAACCACCATTAGAAAATCCAAATTTATATTTAATTATATGTTCCAATCCATGGATGTTTTTATTGATCCATTGACATTAAGATTATTATTAATGAATATTTTTACTCATTTACTTTTATTTATTAATAAAAACTGTGAAAAAATTTGTTCATGGTGATATAAAATGTGTTGGGTGCATAATGAATAATATTACAATAATGAATAATGTGAGAAATGATTTTACATTATGTTATTTAATGGAAGATGATATCTCATTCCTTTTGTGATGGAAATTACATAGTCCAAATAAATCCATGGCCTTTATGATCTACTAGTGGATTTATTTATATAATGTCAAAGAAAGAGTCATCGAGTACATAAGTTGATGACACCATCATGCAACATGTTTGATTAGAGATATCATGATAGAGGTATTATATTACATAGTAAGAGTTATAATTAGGTTTTATCTCATTGTGACATTCAATTATTTATATATGGGTTTCATGGCATGTTTCTTGATGCAAACAATGGAATTTGGGAGACCCCACCTAATGTTATTAAGAAAGAGGCATAGAGGGTCACACAATAAGTGTATCACAGTTAAATAATAATATTACTAATTATTTAACATATTTAATGAATATTATTCCGCTAAATGGTTTAATAATTAGTTATTTTTTTATTTATCACATATATTCCATCACTAGTTATTCAATAGAATATTCTCTCAGTAGAATATTTAATTATTAATTATTTGTTATTTAGTGAATATAGTATTTATTTATTTATTTAAAAATAATGGAGTGATATTTATTTATTAAATAAATTGTAATTGATGAAGGCGAGATAAATATTGTATAAGAATGGAGAACCAGGTTCAATTGTCTGGTGGAAAATAATATATATTAAATATTATTTGAATGAATTTTAAAAAAATTATTCAATAAATAGTATTTAATAAATTTTATGGTATTACACATATCTATAAATAATAATAATATTATTACTATAGATATGAGTTTCCGTGGTGATGAAGGAAATAATAAGGGTGAATATATGATTATTAATTTCTAAACCTAGCACTATTTAAATAGAATTTTAATATTTCTAACCTTATGGGTCGGTGTTTTCTTATTGTGTGAAAAAAATCAAGGATAATTTTCTCAATACCTATATATAAACTCTCCAAGAATGTTATCAAGAACTAAGATAGGTATCCCTCCCCAAAACACTTGATTCTAGTGATATCAAGAAGAATATTTCATGGAAAATATTCACATGAAGATCATGGATGAATAAAGCAAGCATTAGGATCTACCACAAGAGCACTCAAAAATTCTTGTGGTGAGGCTCGAAGGTTTATTATTCACATGTGGATCAAAGTTAGAGGAAATATATATATTATTATTCCATGAAACAAGGATACACCATATATACATTGTAATATTCATTAAAAAAGAAATAATTCATCGTAAGAAAATTCATAAACTGCTTAAATAAATTATAAATCATTATGTGATGATCCTGTGTTTGGTTCCAGCATTTTCATTTCAATTAATATTTTATGTAATTACATTGGTCACAAAATAATTCAACAATGTACATCTTTGATTAATCCTTCATTGTGACTAAAATCCATGTTGGGCATGCCCTCCCAACACATTTTCTATACTCGAAATCGTCAAGTGGTGTCAATGTGGTCAAATAATTATTTATAATTATTTAAAGATCATTGATTGATTTACAAATTTATTGTTTGTTTTAAATTATTGTTTAATTTTTCTTTAATCTAAATCATGAGATATCCTCTTGTTCCTATTCATTATCACTAATATAATAAATTAACAAAATAATTATGAATGGAAAATATTTTAGGAACTATTTTGAAGGTGACAAGGATACTATATAAATAAAACAAAATTACATGATACACATTCCATTGGTACACATCATGTACCCATGTTTAATAAACCATGACAACCCACACATTAAATTGGAATTAATTTAAAGAACGTGAATTTTTTAAACATCATGTGTATTTAATACTCCGTATGCTGAATGGTCCATCATGGAAAATGGATAAACAGAATACATGATGTGTAACTAGAGTACCTAAAGTGTAGTCCATTAGTCAAATATGGACCATGTATTTACATACATGACCTAAAGAATGTATAATACTCAGAGACCAAATGACATGTATCCCATGTATTTCTCATGAACTCCATTAATTTCCATGGAAAGACCACATGCCTAGACCCAAAACATGTGTTGTGGATAGACAACAAAGATCTATATATTTCAAGTAGTAGTCTAGTACACATCGTGTATATTTCCTACTTATGTTGAAATTAAAATTAATTTATTTTGAAATTTTTAACTTTTCAAAATGTGTTGCATGTGTCATCTAGTCAAATACTACATTCAATGTGATGTTTTTTACATATATCAAATGTCTTATTATATTCTGTATAATATTTGGAACAACATATCATATATAAGTCATAATAAAATTAGAGAAATTTGAACATTAAAATATAACAGACCATGTAAATAACATGTGTTTCATGTTTCATTCAATTTCTGCACACATTCCATTAAATAATGTGATATTTTTTTTGATTCATGCCACATGAGTAAACAGTATTAAAAAATAAAACATGTTGGGTAGTTCAGACAGATACTCGCTGTGTTTCATCCAAGGTACATGTTTTTTAGATAGTGAGTTTAAAATAAATAAATACATTTTTTTAAATTTATTGTGGATGAGTATCTGTATAATGTTTGGATGAGAATTAAGATAAAACAAGCTATTAATTAAAGAATATAATTAATTTATTTGACTGTGATTTATCTTAAATAACAATGATTGGGAATGAATTGATTTTATCAAATGTGTAATTAGTTGCATTTAGTGGATGATCACAAGTATATACATGACCTTTGTATGTGAATGGTTTCATGTAAATTTATTATTAAATTAAATTTATGTATACCACATCATCCATCCTTCCATTATATAAGTGCCTGCATGCCCATGGTTTCCTTTTATCCAAAACATATTAACAAATCCTTTGGTTCCCCTTACCTACGTGTGAGTACAAGAATATGTAAAGGATATAGATCCCTAGAGAGTTGAGGTGGCTCATGTTTGGAGTTGAGGAAAAATGAATACAAGAAATAAAAGGGTGGATAGGTGGGAAGCTGCAACAAGAACCAATACAAGGTTCAAGGTTTTTCCCTAGGTTGATGGTCAGTTTACCATTCCATAGATATACTAACCATTAGAAAAATATCATGCTTATAACTCTCTTATTATTTAAATTATGCCAATTTTCATGGTTATATTCATTATGGATGTTTTTTCATCATCATATGAATTAAAGATTTAAAAATTATTCAAGTTATTACTAAAATAAATGAGATTATTCATATACATTATCTAAGACATGGTTAATCACTTAAGTAAATACACTTATTATTAAAAATCATGTAATAATGATAATAATTGGGAAATATAATCATAAATATAACAAATCCCTCAATTATATATAGTAAGTCAGTGTAGCCTTCCACCACTTAAGTTAGAATCAAAACATAGTTTAAAGTGCTTAACCGAACAAACTCAGAGTGCTTTTAATTATCAAGGAACTCTAACGCCAGTTTTTCATTTACATAAATTATTTCTCACCAATATTTGATTAATCATGTAGTAATGAGTGGTATGGGGTGTTAAAATATAAATTTTTTTGTTTCATGATTGGGAAGTCTATTCAATAGATTATGGAATTACGAGTTAATGAACATGTAAATTGTATGCCTACTTAATACCATCCAATGAACTTTTCCAGACAATGTATGGGCTTTGGGAAGGGGAATATGGGTCCTTTCCACTATAATTTCCATGAAACGAGATTTTTCAAACTAGTGTTGAGAGATATTGGGTTTTAATATAAAAGTTGGAGATTAGTAAATTTAATATTTATTATCTGATTTTATCATATAATGTACTACAATTTTTCTCATCCTAATTAAATAATTTATAATTAACATGAACTCAAATATATTACAATGATCCATACTTTATAGGGATTTCATTCTCACTATAAATAATTTCTATGAATGTAAAAGGTTCTTATTTGTTACTCTATTCCATAAAAGGAAAGTATATGTTCTTGAAAACCCAATTCTTGAAGTGCGTAACCAAGAGGGTTGTAAGGAAGTGTTGTCTCTCTTCAAGAAAAATTTGAAAGATTCCACATACGACCAATATTTCATTCTTTCATACATTTCCAGTGATCTTATATATAAATATGAGGACATTGATGAGTATAACATGATATATCACCTTTGTGAACTATATCAAGAGAAGTTGAGACAAGAGAGATATGAGATCTCTAATGTATTGTTAATGTCAAATCTTGGAGAGTTATTACCAGTTGGGACTCATGTATTCATGATGATTGGATACATAGAGAACTTAGACATCTTGGGAATAAAATTCGATGATGATCTATTTAAAAATCTCATCCATTCACCACAACCAAAATCCTTCAACAGTTTTATTATAGATTACAATATGAGTAGTAATGATAATTCTCCTTCAAAACATCTTACTATCATTCTACAAGTTGACAAGTACATGGTTCATGAAGAGTTTTTAATCATTATAATGAAAAATAAAAATAAGAATAATAAAAATGCTATGAAAACCCACCCCAAGTCTAAACATCTGGAGAACATTCCATCTATGAAGAATATGATCAAAAGGATAGAGATGTAAAATGAAGAAATATGTTTTCATGTAGAAATCTAGGCCACTAGAAGAGGAAATATAACCATAAGAATGGATAATTTGAATGTCTATTTTTCATCAAGTATAATATTTCTACATCTACACACCGGGTATTAGATATAACATACAATGCTCACATCTGTATCTAAATGAATGAAACATATATATTCCAAAAATATTTCTAGAGGAGAGGTGGATCTTTGAGTATCCAATAGAGCACGAAATTCATCTTTGCCTATAAGAATGTACATCTTTCTATTTCATACCAATATAATTTTGGTTTTATAAATTTTATATTTTCCCCAATTTTTACTGAAAACCTCACCTATGTTTCATTCCTTGAAATGTATGGATTGAATTTAAAATTTGAAAATTAAGAAGGATTATTTTACAAAGATAAATTTGGTTATAGTACATCACAACTAAATAATTATATTTATAAACTAAATTATGAAAATCATGTATTATAAATTGATAATTAATCTTTTTCACATGAATCATATAAAACCAAGTTATGGAATCACCATCATGATGAAATAATAAAGAATCACATGAACAAGTTCTATAAAGAGATATATTTAGACTCTTTTGAGATAAAATCACTTAAAATATGACATGCTTGATTTCAAAGAGAAATGAACAAACCACCATTTGTAGGATATGGTGAAAGGGCCACCAAGATTCTAAGATTGTTACACATTGATGAGTGTGTAACTTTTATAGTAGAATCTAGAGGAAGATATTATTACTTCACAACTCTTACAAATGTCTTTAATATATATGTATTCGTCTACTTGACATGGTTTAAGTACGAGGCGTTTGATAAATTCAAAGAATTATAGAATGGTGTATAGAATCAAAGTATTAATAGTATAATAAATATTAGATCTAATCAAGGTGGTGAATAACATAACCAAGAGCTTTTCAACTTCCTATGGAAGTTTTAGATTATATCCAACTCACTCCACCATATAAACCTATGGGGAATGATGTTATTGAATTGAGAAAACATACCTTTCTAGACCTTGTAAGGTATATGATGATTCAGGAAGATATTACATTATCTTTTTTGGGTATATGTAATAAAAAGTACTACATAAACAAAAAATCGAGTACAAATAAAGTGGAAAATATAATCTCAATCATGTTATGGAGTGAAAAGAAAATTGTTCTATCACATACACATATATGGGGGTGTAATGAATTTTTAAGGACACATTTGGAAACAAACTAAAACCCCGAGGTATAAAATGTGTAATTATAAGACATACCGAGGAAACCACAAGATATTATATATATAAACCCTCAGTAAATAAAGGGATTGTCATGGGACAATCTATATTTCTTTAGAGGGATCCTATCTTAAAGAAGGATAATTGGAGCATGACTAAATTATATGAAGTTGATGTTTGAGATACACAGGTGTTGGTATTGTAGCTGCAACGTCTCAGATCCGGGTGCCACTCAACGGGTTCCCCAAACTCGGTTGGTCATATGACCTCAAGCACATTTCCCAAAATGCCAGAGGCTTCCGACTAGCATCGAGGGCCTAGGTCTGATAGTGGGGAAACTATGCCCTCATTTGTCAAATTATAGCACAACGGAATAAAATATATAATCATGCAATAGTGGAAGTAGTAAACAACATACAACTGAAATTGACAACTGATGTAAAGATAACCAATATTCATAGATATAATGATGCATCATGTCACTAATTCTATGAAAGAATCAATAACATGATACACTGTAATACAATACAATATAGCTCAATTACAAGGTAAAGAAAAAAAACAACACAGTGCAACAGGATCTCAGTAGCATCGTAATCCTAAGCTCGGTCTCATGCTCTCCTACTACTCTGCAACAATAATGTACTTATATAGGGACCCTTTCCCTTATCTACACCTGCATAATTATAATCTGTTTGGAATTTATACATGACCCAAACATGGTGTGAGAAATAAATCCTAGTAGGCAACCACAAAAGGCTCGTGCCCAACTGTCAGTGAAAATATGCAACAACTGTGTGAAAAAGTAAAATACAGTAAACCAGAAAGCTCTCAAAATTAGATATCACTACCTGTTTCATTTCCATTTTAATATTAATTTAACCATTATTAAGCCTGTGGTTTAACTTGGTAGGTATACCATACAAAAATCACCACAGTGAATATACAAAGTAAACGTTGCCTGCAGACATGCAAATCCTTAACCTCAGGTAATCATAATTGGAACCCGTAGGTGACTTCCCATAGGAATAACGAATATTTCCCACAGGCGTATGAGGTGTTGCCCACAGGAATGAGAAGAGTTTCCTGCAGGCTAAATAAACACTGCCCACAGGCTAAGCAAAACACTGCCCTCAGGCTAAACAAGTAATCGGGCAGAGCCCAACGCATAACAAGAAATTTATATAAAATTCCTCTCAAGGCAATTCAATTCATGCTAAAATTTATGGTATACCCTTGAGTAACCTGGACAAATGGATAAATAGAGGAACACACCCCCAGGGTGGTCTTGGATCCAAGGAGTGATTCCAAACAATAGTTTTAACTTATTATTAGATTATCTATGCAATTCCAGATATCTTTCAGCAAAATGCCTCAGCCATACGACACCCCAACCATGGGTTTGTAGCACAACAGTAAACAATTTCAACTCAATAGTTGGAAATAAACATTTGACCACATACCTCGATTGCCTCTGATCGATATACGTGAACGACGCCTCCTGAATTATCCAAAAACGATGTAGATCCGGGATAAATGTTTACTCATTCAAACTAAAATAACTTTTCCTTAGGAAATAATAGGTAAGAAACACACAAGGAGAGGGAATAAATCATCTGTGTGGTTCAATCGAGACTGTCAGAGAAGAATTCGGATTCTCGATGAGCGGTCGTGAGATCTCCGAAGCTTCGACCGCCTCTCCTATGTTATTTCGGCGTCGTAAGATTCATCTATCAATAGAGGAGGATACTCCATTTTAAGAAAAAACACAAACTACATGGCGTGTACTCTCAAGTACATGGAATTTACTTTTAATTTATTAACTGTTCCTCTGGCGGCTAATTTTCACCGCCACACTTTTCATCCATCGACATGAGTACACGACGTGTATTTCTGATTACACAGCATGTACTATCACTCTACAGGTAGCTACTTACACCACCTTACTATTCACCTGCTGACTGATTACACAGCATGTAAATACCATGTACACAGCGTGTAGTCAGTTTTTACACCCTTCATCACTGACATGCCTAAACGCCCTATGTACTCATCCCACACGGCCAAAGTACACAACGTGTGGAAAAGTACATGGCGTGTACCCATAAAATTTGGGATTTTCCCTATTTTCCTTATTTTCTCAAAAACACTTAAGGAAAAAGGAAAAGAAGAAACCCGAACCTGAAGAATAAGAACTGGGTTCTTACAAACTTTCCCCCTTAAACCAATTCTTCCCCTAATTACCCTTCCAAGGGTGGTGAAGATAAAGCTGAGAACAACTCTTGCCACTAAGAATGTACGTCGGTCTCCTGATCCTAGGTTTCGTCCTGCACTCGTCCATGCTACCATAACACCCATACGAGAGGAACAAACCAGCCTCATAGAACCTTTGTGTTCCTATGAATGATATGAATCATATTCTCCTCAAAGGATGCATCAAACTGAAGCACAAAATCCTTAGGCTGAAAGACGTGAGATGGGTGTGAGTGATAACAGCTTGGCTGAGATACAAAGATGACTTCGTGCATGCCCTGGTACCTCTGTGGTAACTGAAACCGATAGGATATCAGCCAGACTCTCTCCAGAATCTCAGACGTCCCCACATACGTTGGTGAAAGTTTACCCTGTATCCTGATCTTCCCATGTCCTAGCCTCAGTGAAACATGCAAAAAAACCTGATCCCCAAACACAAACTCAAAGGGTCATCTATGACGATCAATATAAGATTTCTGATGAGACTGTGTAGTAGACATCCACTTCTGAATCAACTGGACATGCTCTGAATTCTTCTATACTAGACATGGTCCCAGTAAAGCTGCCTCACCTACCTTCAACCAGCACAAGGGTGATCGACATGTCCTACCATATAAAGCCTCGTAAGGTTCTATCTCAATAGTTTCCTGAAAACTATTATTGTAGGAAAACTCGATCGGGGGTATGTGCTTCTCCCAAGAGCCCCCAAATTCTAGGAATCATGCAAGAAACATGTCCTCAAGAACCTATATTGTACGATCTGACTGGCCATCGGTCTGAGGGTGGTAAACTGTGCTCAGAAGCACCTGTATACCCAATGCCATATGAAAACTCTGACAGAAATGAGACGTAAAATGGGAATACCTATCTGAAACGATATAACGAGGTACCCCATGGATACATACTACTTCTCAGATATACAACTTTCTGATCTCGTTTACTTAAAAGGTATCCTTGATTGGAAAAAAGTGAGCTACTTTTGTGAGTCTGTCCACAACAACCCAGACGACATCATTACCTCAAGGTGACCTTGGAAATCCAGTCACAAAATCCATCATGAAATCATCCCATTTACTATCCAGAATGGGTAACTATTTTAATAGTCTGGATGGCCTCTGATGCTCCGCCTTCACCTGCTGACAGGTCACTTCTCATTTCATACCCAACCACCAAGACTGACGTCTCAAGCCACGGTACATTTTGGTAACTCCAGGATGTACAACCCAAGATAAAGCATGAAACTCCCACATCAGCTCCCTGCGTATATCCCCTGTAACCCACACTCGTACATGGAAACATAGTACCTCGTCATCGCCTATCATCCAACCGGGAGGAGGGTCCACACTTGTCACTGAATCCCATATAACTAGGCCTTCATGAATCTGATAGCTATCTCATCCTCACTCTATCAAGGAGGGTAGAATTCATAGCTAACGATGAAAGATAGGTTTTCTCCTGACTGTATTGCACCACCAAATGCATCTCAGAGAACAAACCCATGAGTTTCCACTCACCATTAGCCTCCTATACTGCTTGTATTTGAGTCCTCCTACTCAGTTCATCAACAACTATGTTACCCATACCAGGTGTATAAGCAAGCTCAAAGTCGAAGGACTGAAGGTATTCAACCCACCTTCACTGTCTCAAATTCAATTCATGCTGGGTAAAGATATATTTGAGAATTTTGTGGTCCGTGAACACCAAAAAATGATCTCCCAAGTGATAATTTCTCCAACAGCGTAACACACGAACAACTGAAGCCAACTCGAGATCATGCGTCGGGTAATTCCTCTCATGTGGCCTATACTGCTGAGACCCGTACACAACTAATCGACCACCTTGCATCAACACTTATCCCATCCCAATACTCGATGCATCACAGTAAATTGTATAGATCTTACCTTACTCTGGAAGTATCAGGACTAGTGCTGACGTCAACCTACCCTTCAACTCTTGAAAGGCTGTCTCGCAATATTCTGACCAAATGAACTTCACTCCCTTATACGTCAAACCCATCAACGATGCTGATAAGAGGGAGAAGTCATGTATAAAGCTACTTTAGTAACTAGACATCCCCAAGAAACTTCGTATCTAAAACACGTTCTCAGAATGCTGCTAGGAAACTACTGCTCTTACCTTCTCTGGGTCTACTGTAACTCCTGCCTCTGAGATAATATGACCCAGAAAGTGAATCCGGTCCATCCAAAAGTGGCACTTTGAGATCTTATCATATAACTGATGATCTTTCAGTGTACTCAGTATGATCTCAATATGGGTAGCATGGTCGTGTCGAGTGTGAGAGTACACCAAGATATCGTATATGAAGACTACCACAAAAGAATCCGGATAAGGGTGGAACACACGATTCATTAGAGCCATGAAAACTAATAGCGTGTTTGTGAGTACGAAAGACATGACCAAGTAATCGTATAGATCATACCGACTCTGAAAAGCTTTAAGTGGTATGTCCGATGGTCTAACGCTTAACTGATGATATCCAGATCTCAAGTCAATCTTCGAGAACACTCATGCTCCTCGAATTTGGTCAAAAAGATCATCAATCCTTGGAAAGGGATATCAGTTCTTAACCGTCAGCTGGTTCAGTTTCCAATAATCTACATAGAGTCTGAGGGCACCATCTGCCTTCTTAGAAAATAGGACAGGAGAACCCCAAGGATAAGTACTGGGTCTGATGAAACCCTTTGCCTGCAACTCCTCTAACTGTCTCTAGAGTTCCTGAAACTCCGGTGTGGCCATCCTATAAGAAGGAATGGACATAGGTGCTACTCCTGGAACAATCTCAAAAGAGAAATCCACCTATTGATTTGGAGGTAGACCTAAAAAGTCATCTGGGAAGACATCCCTGAAACGTTCAACTACTGGAGGGTAATCCTTCTGACAAGTTCCATTGTTATCTAGATATAAGATCACAATTTTGCCTATCACTTCACCATGCCCACGATGCTCGGGTCCAGCATGGCTCGCTTGGACATCCCACTCACCCTTGTATAGAAATTCCCTGCCCTTTGGTGACGTGAAACTCAATCTGTGATGATAGAAATCTACAAAGGATCAGAAGGGTACCAACCAGTCCATCCTGAGAATGACATCATAGCTCATCATATCCAAGACATAGAGGTACCATAAAAAGTGACACCCAACAACCTCTAGGTGGAACTCCCTGCACTGACGCACACCAGTTGTCCTAGCCCCCAATGGAGTGTCTAGCATCATGACATCAGAAGAAGAAGAAATGCAGAGCCCAAGGCTCTCCACAATGGGAACATATATAAAGCTATGTGTAGCCCCCATATCGAAAAGTACAGAAGATAAAACAGAAGAAACAAGAATAGTACCTATGATAGTGGAAGGTACAGGATCCTACTCATGTTGGGTCTATTGCACTGCATATGCCTACCCAGTGTCGCGACCCTGTGACATAGCCTGGCTAACCTGAGCTAACCCACCTTGTTGCCCCTGAGATCCTGGTGTCTGGCTACCACTGCCATGACCACCATTTCTACCTGTACACCCTGACATATTCCAATTTCATGACTGGTGAGAAGCTTCCAGTCCTGCTCCCACACGCGAAGTCTGCACAGAACCCCTCTCACTATCCACTGGTGGAAACGCCCTGAAAAAGCGTTGCAGATGACCCATCCTTCCGCAAGCTCTGCACTCCACTGGGTCACGTGGACACTGTGGTCTCTTGTTCCCCTCCTTACCACACTTATAGCACATGACCTAGACACCTGAAGAAATCATCTGGCTAGTACTTCCACCATGAGAGAAATTCATCTGCCTCTTCCTTTTACTGGTAGAAATAGTACCAGAAAATGGTGCTGAACTGCCCGGTCCAGCACCACTAGCTTCCCGCAGGTTCCTCTCAGTAATCAGTGCCAGGTTCACAATAACATGCACTATAGGCAACCTGAATACATTCAATAGCGCTCAGATGTCATACCGAAGACCATCCTAAAAGAGTCAAGATCTCAACGTCTCATTACCCACCAAAATAGGTGCAAAACGCTAAAGCTCGGTGAAGCAGGAATAATAGTCCATCACTGACATAATGCCCTACTGTAGATTCATTAACTCTTGAGATCAATCCACCCTCAACATCTCCGAAAATACGAAGTCATAGAAGACTTCTTGAAAATCATCCCATGCCATATCTCTGTAATGCTCAGACTGAGTGGTAACATCCCACCATCTTTTGGAAGAATCACGCAACATGTATGTAGCGAGCTTGACCCTCCACCCTAGAGGCATCTCCAGATGCTCGAAAATAGTCTCCATAGAACCAAGCCAAGAATCCACAGTCTGTGGTCCGCCATCCCCCAAAAACGTAGGTTGATGTTGCTACTGAAATATACATGTCAACTCTACCATAGATGTGGAAGCCGGCGATGCTCCCTAGAAGTTCTGAATAAACTACATAAAGCCTTCAGGGAACTGCGCATCAGTGCCTGCATCCGGTGTAATGGCTGGCGCTGCATCTGGATCTACTGGAGGATCCATCAGTATCCCATGGACTACCATCTCCGGAGTATACTCATTGCTGCTCTCTTGGAAAACAAATGGTGGTCATCTCGGCGACATGAATCTACAAGATAAAAAAACCTTAGATCAAGATCATCAATGACTGAAAAAAGGAGTGTAAGAAGCGAACAGGAGAAAGAAAACATTTATGTTTTACAACACAAGACTACACGGCGTTTATAATAACTACACAACGTGTTCTCTCAAGTCTTTTAAATGGGAGTGTACTTCTCCCAGAACTGGTCGTGTAACACCCCAAACACATGGCGGGTTTTCCACACGCACGGTGTGTACTTGAATTTTCTTCCCCTTCCTGAGTCCTCCTACACGACTTAGCCACACAAATCTCTTTTGAACAAGACTAATTGACGTGTATAATATCTACACGGCGTGTAATAGACGATCCTCAGTGACCCGTGTTGTTCGTGACACAGGCGGGTATATAGCTCACACTACACGGCGTGTTACACCCACACACGACGAGTACACCACCCCGTTTCCCCACCCACACGGCCAACTCCACACGGTTACTCACCAGTCAAGACTACACGGCGTGTCCCACAGGTACACGACGTATCCTAGAAAAGATAACACTAACCCGTGTTATCAGCAACACGACCAGATCCCTAGGTTCCACTACATGGAATGTACATCATTGACACGACATGCACAAACAAAGATTTCCTCCATCTGTGTTGTAAGTTACATGGGTGGACACAGGATCGACATGCACGACGTGTACAACCAGTACACCCCGTGTTCTCCCTTTGAACTTCCCCATCCCGCGACTCTTCCCACACAGCCTATGACATAGTTAGAGACTATACGGCGTGTAAATAAGGTACACGGCGTGTACTTAAAAATTTTCCTTTCCTTCCCAAACATAAGAACACATGGCGTGTGTTCATTGAACTACACGGCGTGTATCCTGGGTTTTCTGGACAGAAATCTTCCAAAACTACTCCGAAACCCATAAAAACACTAAAACAACGCCTATGTACCAAATTCTGATCCTTGAGGGCCCATACTCCCCGAAAATCAAATCTTGGCATCTTATACGTGTTATAAACAAGGTAACCAGTCCACAATCCACCAAATTCTAGTCAATGAGGGTCCATACTCCTCAAGAACCAAAGTTTGGAGTTCATTCTACAAAACCTTACAAAAAAATACCATATAAAATAGTAGGTATTTATCAAAATAGTTATCACAATAACTTGCTTTTCTAGCACCACATCTATTACAACAACATGCAATTTCTAATGCACCTACATGGAATGGAAACTATGCATGGATTGTGATTCTAACATGTGCGTAAATAATGCATGATATGGCATACCCTCATCTCATCAGGTTGCAAATAAATAGAACCCAGTATAGAAATATAAACAGCACACTATAAGTGCGTCACCCAATGGTGAAAATCAAATCAACCGTAAAATTGAAAAACCAGAAAAATTGCAATTACGAGGTAATTTGGGTTTTCCCTATACACAGGTTAGCTACTCCAGGGCAAAAATTATTACCAAATACCAATTTTGTCCTATCCCTGAATATAGGCTCCAAACAGCATGTCAAAGAAAGGAAACCCTCAGATACCACTTTGTAATGTCCCATATCCAGGTGCCACTCAATGGGTGCCCCGAACTCGGTTGGTAACATGACCTCAAGAGCATTTCCCCAAATTCCATAGGCTTCCGACTAGCAGTGATGGCCTAATATTGATAGTGGGGAAACTATGACCTCATTTTCCAATGTGCATCGCAGTAGAATAAAATACATAATCATGCAACAATGAAAGCATTAAACAATATACAACTGAAATGGACAACTGAAGTAAAGATAACCAATAGTCATAGATATAATGATGAAGCATGTCACCAATTCTATGAAAGAATCCAAAATTGGATACACTACAATACAATACAATACAGCTCAAGTACAAGGTACAACAAAACAAAACAACACAGTGAAACAAGATCTCAGTAGAATCACAAGCCTATGCTCGGTCTCATTCTCTCCTACTCCTCTGTAATAATCATGTACCTGTATAGGGACCCTTTAACTTATCTACACCTGCAGAAATATAAAATATTTGGGCCGAAGACATGACCCAAACAAGGTGTGAGAAATAAATCCCAGTAGGTAACCACCAAAGGGCCGTGCCCAACTTTCAGTGAAAATATGTAACAGCTGCGTGCTAAAGTAAAATGCAGTAAACCAGCAAGCACTCAAAAGTAACTATCACTACCATTTTCATTTCCATTTTAATATTCATTTAACCATGCCTAATCCTATGCTTTAACTTGGAAAGTATACCATACAAAAATCACCACAGTGAATATACAAAGTAAAGGTTGTCCGCAGACATTCAAATATTTACCCTCAGGTAATCAGAATCAAAACCCGCATGTGACTGCCCATAGGAATAATGAATATTGTCCATAGGCATATGATGTGTCAACCACATGCACAGAATCTACTACCCACAGGCATGAGAAGAGTTTCCCACATGCTAAATGAACACTGCCCACAGGCTATGAAAAACACTACCCTTAGGCTAAACAAGTAACCAGGCTGAGCCCAATGCATAGAATGAAATTTATATAAAATTCTTCTCAAGGAAATTCAAAGCATTCTAAAATTTACAGTATACCCTCAGGTAACTTGGCCAAATGGCTAAACAGAGGAAAACACACCCGGGGTTGTCCTGGATCCAAGAAGTGATCCCAAACATCAGTTTTAACTTATCATTAGATTATCTATGCAATTCTAGATATCTTTCAGAAAAAGGCCTCATCCATACGACACCCCAACCATGGGTTCGTAGGACAATGATACACAATTTCAACTCTACAGTTGGAAATAAACATCAGACCACCTACCTCGATCGCCTCTAATCAATATACGCGAACGACGTCTCCCAAATCATCCAAGAATGACATTGATTTGGGACAAAATTTCACTCATTCAAACTCAAATAACTTTCCCTCATAAAATAATTGGTAAGAAATACACAAGGAGAGAGAAGAAATCACCTTCACAATTCAATGGAGACCGTTAGAGAAGAATTTGGATTCCCAGTGTGTGGTCGGGGGATCTCTGAAGCTCTGGCTTCCTTTCCCATGTTCTTCCGGCGTCGTAAGCTTCCTCTGTCAATCGAAAAAGCTACTGTTTTTTATGAAAATAAAACAAACTACACGGCATGTAATCTCATGTACATGGCGTGTAATTTTCAATTTTTAACTGTTCCTATGGCAGATACTTTTCACCGCTGCACTATTCATCCGTCGACATGAGTACACGGCGTGTATTTTTGATTACACGACGTGTACTGTCGCTCCGCTGGCGACTAATTACACCACCTTACTGTTCACCTGCCGACTGATTACTCAACGTGTAAATACCAAGTACACGACATGTAGTCAGTTTTTACACCCTTCATCGCCGACAGGCCTACACGCCCTGCGTACTCATCCCACACGGCCAAAGTACACGGTGTGTGGAAAAGTACATGGCCTGTACCCACAAAATTTTGTATTTTTCCCCATTTTCCTTATTTTATCAAAAAAACTTAAGGAAAAATGAAAAGAAGAAAATTTTATCTCAAGAATAAGAACCGGGTTCTTACAGTAACAAATTTCATAGATCCCGATGGAAGAATTTTTCCATAAATGATATGGTTTACTAGTCACCAAAGATGTTCACTTGTTATTAGTTGAAAATAATGAACCTATGTCCTAAAATGAGATATTAGTGAGCTCATAAGCTACAAAATAGAATGAATCCTTAAATTCTAAGATGGATTCCTGGTATTAGAGCCATGTTTTTTTTCTAGTGAATCATCTAATTAATGAAAATTCTATTGGTTTAAAAGAGGTATTCAATTAAAAACTAGACATAGAAGGTAAAGTAAGTACCTATAAAGCAAGGCTAGTTTTTAAGGGTTTAAATAACATCAAGGAATTCACAACAATGAAACCTTTTCTAAGGTTTCCATGTTTAAATCCATTAGAATTCTACTTGCAATTTCATATTACCATGACTATGAAATTTGGAAGATGAATGTAAAAAAAAATTACTTAATGGGATCCTTCTAGAAGATGTCCATATGAAACAACTAGAAGGGTCTGTCAATCCAACTAATTCCAAAATTTTTTTTATGTTATAAAGACTAAATTATTGATTGAAGAATGAATCCAGGTTATTGTATATTAATTTCCATGAAGCTATAAAATAATTTAGTTTTGTTAAGAAAAAATGTTAGCCTTGTGTTTAAAGTAGGTTTAGTGGGAGTGTTTTCATTATCCCTTAATTATATATTGATGATATATTACTTATTAGAAATGACTTTTTAGTCCTACATTTAGTTAAGGAATAGTTAAATTTGTGCTTCTCCATGAATGACTTAGGTGAAGAATCAAGAATTATAGGGATCAAGATCATTTTTGATAGATCCAAGAGGATTTTGGGACAAATTCAATGTATATAAATTGACCAAATACTAAGGTGATTTAGAATATAAAAATGCATGAGAGGACTAGTTCATTTGCCACATGGTATACATCATTCCCATAAAATGTGTCCTTATACAAAAGAAAATAAATATATAATGGGAAGAATATAATATACATATATGATAGGGCTAATCATGTATTCCATGTAATGTAATAAGATTTATTTTTCCCACACCTTTAAAATTGTAGGCATATATCGAGCTGACCAAGGTGAATAACTATAATGTACTGTTATATCTCTCCATATGGGTTTGAAATGAACTATGTATATGTTCCACATATATTGAAAAGATGAGGAGATAGTCATCAGAGGTTATATTCATTATATATTTCAAATAGATTATAATGATTTGATGTTATAGGTAGGTCATGTATTCAGTCTTAATGAAGGATATGTGAGCTTGATATTTTCAAAATAGAATGTTTTCATTGATTCTACAATAGTGTATAAATATATAGAGGTTTATAATGCAGTAAAAAATTCCACTTGGATATGAAATTTTTTCTAAGAGATTGATGTGGTACCTAACAGTAAATACCTAAACACATTATATTGTGATAATACTCCAACTATGGATCTTCTAAAAGAGCTAAGGGAAAAACAATGAAAATATGCAAAAACTACAGATGTATCACCTTTTTAGAGAATTTTATTATAAGGGTTGATTTGTAGTAAGTATATTATCCATGAAATAAAACATTGTGGATCCCGTAACTAAAGCCTTATCTTTGCAGAATCATGTGGGTCATGTGATAGATATAAGATTGAAGGTTGTTATAGTTATATATAGAGTAAGTGGGAGTATGTTTAAGTTTGTTCCCCTAAAATTAATTCATTATAATTTATGAAAACCTTTTATCATTTTTTTGAATATTAAAAAACCTTTTATCACATCATGATTTTACTTCTTCTTGACATAGTATGTGATATTTTTTTAGAGTAACTATCACACTGAAAGGTTATAGTTTTCCCCTCTATGATGAGATCCCAGTAGTGAAATGTTAGTATTCCTAAATATATATTATATAGTTAGATGATATCATTTGACCAGACAAAAATGATATTTTCTATCATGTTTAGAGACTCATAAGACCCTAAATCACTTTATCATTATGTTATCTCATTGTAATTTTGAGGGTAGAAGATTATTAGAATGTGAACTGCCAATAATAAATCCCCATTTATATGTGTCATTAGATGTTACAATATGAGTATGTGTGTATTGATCCTTATAATGTAACATTATTATTATCAAATATCACTAGATGCATAATTTGATTTATTGAACAAGACTATGATGACATATGTTTGTGGCTAGGTAGGATACATTGGGTGAATCATGAGTAATATTAAATTAATAAATAGAATGAGAAATGATTTTACACTTATATTATTTAATAGAAGACTAAATCTTAGGTCCATTGATGGAAATTAAATAGTCGGAATAACTCCATGGTCATGTTTTAAGGGGAAGGTTCATTTATAGAATTTCTAAGAAAGTGACATCAAGTACATTGGTTGATGAATAAAAAATGAAATTTTATTTATTAGAGAGATCATACTAAGGGGATTATATAACGCATTAAGTTTATATATGAGGTTTTAACAGCCCAAGATTTCATAGTACAATATTTTTTCAAACTTATTCAATAATTTGCACTACACACAACACCGAGTTCAAGCACACCACGACTTACCAAACTAGCCATTCAAAAGTGGTTATGAATAGTATTAAATGATTTTTGAACTTTATATAATCCTTATAATTTTAGAATCCATATTATGAGTTTCTTAGACATAATGAAAGAACAAATTCATTTTATCAGATAAAAGAAGTATTTTTCCAAAAATGAAATTTTACAGCCTTTTAATGGAGAACCCTTTTTAAATCCAATATTTGAAACTTTTATATATTCAATTAGACAAAATAAAATTCTTCTTTAGAATAGGGACAAAATAATTTAGTTTCAATAAATTTTTGGTGTTTTTCTGATAACTTTCATATTTGGGTGAATAATGAAAAATACTGTATTTTAACTGAAAAACACTTTTTTAATTGAAATAATTTATATTGTAAAATTATAAATTTTAATGGTTTGGAAGTATAAATATATTATATTTTTACCATTTAATCCAATTCTGGTCATTTTAAGAAATTTCGCTTTGAAATTGGACATAAACAAGTGTCAATCTTTTGATAGTTATTATTTATTAATAATATGCTTTTTGGTATTGAAAACGTGAGACAATTTTAAATTAATTAATAAAACTTATATGTTTTAAAATTGGTAAAATTTAATTCATTTTTTAATTATGAATATCAAAATTAACTTAGGTTGAATTTTTGGTATTTTTCTGAAAACTTTCAATTTTTGATGAATAGTAAAAAACACTGCGTTACTGTTTTAAACCCACTTTTTATTTAAATAATTAATTATTTTATTTGAATTTATTTTAAGTCAAAATAGATACAAAAAAAATATTATTTCAATGTAATTCATTTAATCCTTTTATAATAAAATTAGATGTATAAAATTTTATTGAACTTTTACCGTCTTTTACCCACCTTCTAGGAGCATTTGAAAATTTGTATAAAAATTAATTTTACCGCTTCTATGAGTTGAATTTCCAAAATACGAGAGACACAGTTAACCTCAGTATGTAAAATGTGGTTCAATAAGATGAAAATAATTTTTGGTGAATAGTGACTGTTGACTTTTATTTACCAGAGTTAAAAGTAAATAGGGTAATTAAGGGTAAAAATGATATTATAATTACCTTAACACATGTAATAATTCTATTGGATAACTGTAATTCGACCAAAAACAACATTAGAAATTAAATATTACCATTTAGGTCTACTTTGATTATAGTTGGACATTTATTATTATTTAATTCAAAGAAGAGTTAAAAGTGTTAAATTCAAGTTTTTGTAATGAAAACATATTTAATATAGGGTTAGACACTATATAAATTCGACTATAAATATTAAATAGCAAGATAAAAAGAGTTTCTATATAATGGTATTTTATTTATAATTTTTAGACATTAAATAATTTAATTTATTTATGACACAATGATGATGGAGTAATTATCTTATTAATGAAATATTAAATTAATTAATATTATAAATACCCAAATAAATTTAATTTGAAACTTTTCATTAATTCCACCAATTTTATAGGTTAATATGAATTTTTTAGGGTTGATTAGATATTTTTTTTCGAAGTGATAAGGTTTTTATGACTTTCACAAAAACAAAATACCAAATAGTGTCAAAACTGATATAAATTAATTTCTAAAACAAATACTATAATATTGGTTGATATAATATTCATAAAAATATAAGGTTCGGAAAAAGGGATTAAATAATATTATATATGTCATTAATGAACAACTTTAGGTTCTATTGGATTTTTATTGTATGTTTATTAACCATATAGTGTAAGAATACAAGAAGACACGATAAAAGTTAAATTATTTAACTTAGAGTTAAATCTAAAAGATAAAGTTAAAATGGTAATCTAAACTTGTCTAAAACCTATTGGTTGAGATGATTTCTACCCATACCAAATTTATATTCTAAATAAATCAATTTTGAACCATTATAAACTGAATATGATTTTATTATAAAATAATATTTCAATATTTTCCTAAGGTTCCCCTCGGCCCTCTTATAAAATGGCACTCCCCCTTCTCTCAAATTAACACCTTCAAAGACATTTGGATTGGCCACCCCTAGCCAAATATCCTCTCAACTATCCTACCTTCATCCTATAGGCCTTAATGTAGTCAGAAATCCAACCTAAGGATCCGTTTTGATCAAATCAAAAGGAAGAACCCAAAGAAGAGGTAAATATTTCATCACATCTTTCAAGTTATTTTATTCTTCCACTTATTTTTTACTTGTAGTTTACATTATAAAATAATATCTCTATTATCTTCTATAAATTATTATGTTATTATAAATATGGTACAACCATATTCACTATTCTATCCATCATTTGAATGACATTCCAACATACATGCATATGTACGACTTACCCTCTCCACGTCGTGGTGTAGTTGTTATTTAATACATTATTATTTGGATGGGAATAATATTGATGTATAATTGATGTAAATAATAAATATAACATGATAATGATTATTTATTTATGATATAACATCCAATTATATATGATTTTAATATCAAAAGAATGATATTGTTGCTCGTGCGTACATACGGATTACTGTCTCCACGAACGCGATGATATTCATTCCCCATCGTAACCATTTAAGACTAATTTTCATTTGAAGATTAAAAATAATGTTTAATGTTTTGATATCATTTTGTATATGAATATTAAATATCCCATCCATAATTAACATGACTCAGGTAACAAATAATATAATAGAGAATGAATCAGTTAACACTCGAAACGACGATAATACTAAAATATAATTAACAAAGAACTATTAGAAGATCATATATGATATCATTATTATGTATATGGATATCGTATAATATAATAACAATGATTTAACTATTATACAGGAGGTTAACGTACCCTTGACCAAGGAAATGTACAAGGTAAGGGTTAATTCTACAATCTCTTCATTATCCGAGGTTGTTTATACGTAATTATCTACTAGGACCACTTTATCATCCACATCCATGTTTCTTAAAAATGTATTTCAATTTTTTTTTACTATGGGTTAAAGTCCTTTATACCCTTGTTTTAAATTTTATAAATTGTTTTGAAAATAATATTTCGGTCATTTTCCAAACAAGGTACTTTACGACCTTTTCAACAAAGTTAAGGAAAGAATGTTTTTTATACGGCGGGTGCGACTATTTTCGACCGTTATAACATCGTCGAAGCTTACCGTACAAGCATATAAGAATATTTTCAAATTAATTGTTTTATTTATAATTATGTGACTCTTAAATGATTTCAAAATATAAAGGGATATTTATCTCAGATAATTTTGATTTCATCTACGTCAACATCTTTTGATAAATCTTACACATGTTTGAAGTTGATTTATTATGATACGAATCTTCCATGTTGTATTTAAGGTTTTCTAATATGTTTTACTTTGGATGAGTTATTGTTATGCCATTCATGGTTTATGGTAAAAGTATTGACATTTCGTATGCTAGTTTTAATACGAATGTTTATGTTATATTTCAACATTTTCTTAAGATGAATGTATTGGACTAGTATGTTACGGGTTGGGGACCGGTAAAAGTAATCCCTCTGGGTTGGGGTCCGGTTATAGTAGACCCTAAAGGTTGGATTCCGGTTATAGAGGCTCTCCAGGTTTAAGTTCAGTTACAGAGGCTCTTCAGGTTGGAGTCTGATTACAGAGGCTCTCCGGGTTGGGGTCCGGTTATAGTTAGCCCCTAGGTACTGGCACGAGACCTTGTCACAGAAATTAATGTCCGGTATAATAAATTCCCTCATTATAAACTTAGCTATTACATGTGATTATTTGACTAGTATAATATCCATGTACATGTTTATATGGTAATATTTGATTTATTTTTTCCATATTATGTTCAAGTTTATGTTTAAAAGACTATTGTTTTTATTACACATCTTGCCTTATAAGTTTATAGCTTCTGATAAATTATTTACCCTTACTGAGCATCTGAGCTCACCCCTTTCTTATGTTTTATTTTTCAAGGATCCCAAGAAGTGTTTTATGTTTGAGATGCATGGTTAAGATAAAGGAACACTGGAATTCTCAAAGGATTATTTTTTTTTGTTGTATGTTAGAAAGTGTAATGTAACGTTCATGTATGTAATCTATTTTCCAATACTGCTAAACTAATCGGACTTTCAGGACTTGATTCCTTGTAATCAGTCCAAGGTATAAAAATAATGCACCGACTCTGGGAATCTAGGGTCGGGGTGTTACAGAGGTTGTATGTCATTGTGACATTATGGGTTCTATGGGGGTGTAACCAAATTCTTACCTTGGATTTTGGGTAGCCCTTCCAAATGCCATAGAGAAAGTGGACTCGTGGGTCACAAACTAAGTGTATCTAGAACCTCAGTTAAATAATAATATAATTTATTATTTAACATGTTGAATAAATATTATTCAAATATATGGTTTAATATTTTTTTATTGATCACATTTATTCTGTCACAAGTTATTCATGTGAATATTTTTTGAGAAGAATATTTAATAAATATTTATTTCCTATGTAGTGAAAATAGAATTTATTTATTTATTTTAAAACAAAGTATTTAAATTTATTTATTAAATAAAAATTCATTATTCAAGTCCTGATAAATATTAAGATGGAATGGCACACCAATTTTAATGATATAAGGATAGATAATATATATTAAATATTATTTCAATAAAATTTAAACAATTTAGTCAAGAAATAATATTAAGTTAATTTATTGGGTTTTCTCAAGATAAAAAATAATAATATTATAATTATTATAGATATGGGAATCCACATGGATTAAAGATATATTAAGGGCACAAGTGAAATTATTATTTTATAACCCCATCACTTTTTAAACTAAATTATATTATTCCTAACCCAAAGGGTTGCTATTTTTGGTTGTTGTGTGCAATGAATCAAGGATAATTATCTCATTCCCAAGAGATAATGTCTCCAAGAACACTCTATAATGGAGAGAGATCCTCCTCAACCGACCCTCTTGATTCTTCTGTGATCAAGAAGAATCCTTCTTGGAAGTGATTCTCATGGAGATTAAGGACAAAAATGCATTCCAATTCTAACACGCATGACATAACCATAACTAACCCTCACCCCTAATATACAACAATTAATATCACCATATAAAAAATTCACCCATGGAATAATCAAACATATTCCAACACAAGGGGAGAAACACAAATCTCATAGAGATTTATAACCCACATAAGAGAAATAAAAAGCATCACATAGTGATAAATAATGAAAAAAATGAGGTAATAAAATGAGGATAAATCAAGGCATATCTTTCACATTAACAATTTTATAACAAAATTTCCACGAAATCCATTAAAAAAAAAACATGGCTTGTGATTATAATCCATTTTACATTTCTTAAAATTAAATTCTAAAAACTCATTGGAAAATGATAGAAATCACACACCATTTAAAAAAATTAAAATAGACCCTCCCAAATAGGTCTTATTATTTGAAATAAAAAATAAGTCACATGACCTTTATTTCCATTAAATAAATTTCAATAGATCCATTATGTATTTTTTTATAATGGGTAAACCACACACACACACACACTTCAAAAAACCATTTAAAATAAATTAAAGAACACATTTTTAAATCGATTTGAGGTCAAAAACTCATTATAAGTCAAAAACCACATTAAAATATAGATTTAACTCATTAAAAACTAAAACTATATTAAAAACCAACACAAATCATGAAAGCCATTACAAAATTACCACCATTAATTTCAAAAAATCTTATCATATTTAAATAATCTATTTCAAACCTGAAGACATGGAATTTCACATAGAATCCATTTATGACATGCTCATAACACAATGGAATGGATTTTAAAAACTCAAAATGGTATCACATATAATCATAATTTCAATAAAACTACATTTATAAATAATAAGGACATATTGAATTCCAAAATGAAAAAATTTCATAGAAACACCTACTTGGAAGAATAAAAAACAAAGCCAAAAAATGCTTCCTTCTTCATGACCGCACCCATGGGGATATAAAAAACATCCACAAACCCTAAACACCAAAAAATTAAAACATTATGGAAACCTAAAAACCTGAAATCATATGAATCATGTCTCATGTTAATCATAGAAACCCAATACAAGAGAGGAGAGAGAGGTAAGGGAAGAAGAGGTAAATAGAAAAAAATAACTCAAGACCTCCTGGAAATCTCCAAAGAAAGGAAAGAATCAATGGTTTATGATTTTGAAGATCCTACAAGGGATCCCAATAGTTCTCTAACTTGAATAAGGGTGAAGTGGAATTAATATCCTCTTAGTTAAAAAAGGGAAAATAGGAAATTCCAAAAAATTAAATACATGGTAGTCGTCATGATTTGGTCACATGGTTTTCCAAACTGTGCACCAACCATAAATTGGCCACCACCTAGAAAGGAAAATCCTTTCATGGTTTAACATGGGAATGACATGGGATAAAAAACCATTATCCAACCATGAAATTAGGGAATATTAAATGAAAGAGACCTATAATGCATTATTGTTGTACAATTTACTAAATCATGCACAATTCATGTGACACACTTCAGAAACACCATAAAACCCACAAATATTACCCTTGGAGATCACATATTTTGATTATAACCTTGTATTGACCATGATTAAGAGTCATGAATAATTCAAAACGATCTAAGGAGGCTCCCCATGATGGGAGGTTGCATTATTTCCCTCTAACTGTTCTCCTTAACCATGAACATAAGAAAACTACTAAGAATTTCTATGTTCCAAGAAATAACCCCATGAAAACTAAAAAATACCTAAAAAACATAAAATAATGAAAAAAAACATAGTGGCTTAGGGGGTGTAAAATTCTCTCCACCATTCTACTTTCTTCCCCAAAAAAGTCCACATTCAAAAATAATGGAAAGAGAAAATGGAAGATCCCAATAGGACCTTACCAAAATGAAAAATAAAAATTGTTTATACTAAAAACCAAAAAACCAAGATCATGAAAAACCATGAAACAAATCAACCACAATATTACCCAACATATCAAAGAAAAACCAGAACACAAAAATTAAACAAGAATTCCTACAAATCATGAGATACCTAACAACATATCCTCATAATTTATAATTCCTCTAACATAGTGAAACATATAAATAACTACCATGAAATAAATCCTCATACAACCAAGAAAGAATTGGATAAACACACTCTTAATCTAAAAGAACATCCAATAAAAAAGGAAGTAAAAAAACCATAAATAGCCTCAAAATAATGACATATGATATCATATCAAATCATGATACACACATACAACTAATGGTGAATAATTTGATCACCCTAACACAGTGCATAGAAAAATGGAAAAATACAAACAATAATTATTATACTAACTCAAATGGTAGAATATAAACCCTAGTTAACCAATCATGAACTCAAGATGAATTTCATGTACAAAATGATGATCACATCAAAGAATCAACACATAAATAGTTTAAACTCACTACTCTCAAGAATGGCTCACCAAAATAAAGAGTATCAATGAAAAAAACCCACAAACAATAACAAAACAAGAGGCATTATATAAAAAATAACTCCAAATACACCCAAAAGGGAGGGGGGAGAATTCAACAAACATATCAAATCATTAAATAAAATGACATTAAAAAGTATCCATTAGAAATATCTATAAAGAGGAACCATTAAAAATATTCTAACAACAATAATAAAATCTCTAAATCCAAGATCACAAACATAAATAAAAATGTACCGAAAACAATACCATCTTCAAAGTATTGAAACCAAGACCAATTTTGATAACCCATCTTATAAAATATCTAATAATGAATCCAACAGCCAAACTAGAGGAAAATACTAGGAGACATAATATAGGAGAGATTATCAGACCCTTTAGATCCATATAGGAAAAACATGAGAGATATAATCTACCAATAAGAAGGAACCTTTTCTTCAAACTCTATATCAACCTACTTATACTCTATAAATTTTTGGTTTATAGATATGTATTTTTGATGGAACTAAGGAATCACCCACCACTGGATAGCATGATTGGTCCGTTCTTATTCGAATGGCCTCATTGAAAACCTCCTAAAAAGATGTCAGACCCAATGAAATTATATCTAAACCATGATATGGGGGAAGACCACCGCTAATGAAATGAACATTATCAGAATTGAAGAAAACCATATTTAGAGAGAAGACTAAATTTTTTAAAAAGTGATTGTTGTACTCCCTCATCGGTCGACCACCCTAATGAAAAACTATTAGATTAAGTGATTTATACCCTTTCACAACCCCAAGAAATAACCACTGGACAAATTACATATTGAAAAGATCCCAAGACAGACCTTTAAATTGTTGGGGAGGTACCATTAACTCCCACCATACTCGATTAAAACTAAAAAAGAAGCTCCCAATGGATTTAACCTATGAATATCCAGAAGTTACAAGAGAATTGAGGAACACCAAAAACTATTCCAACAAGCTTTCCACTTCCATTGACCACTAATCAACACTAAAATAAATAATATTCTGATTTAGGATTTCCACGAGGGAGTCTAATCTCAAGGAAGTTTCCACGTCCATGAATCCACTAGAAGTATGGGTACACACCTAAAATAAGGAAACCTTTTCAACAATTATAGGATAAAATAATAAAAAATACATCAAAAACATCAATTCATTATTTAAACAGAAACCAAACACTTCCAACATAATTTTGGAATGAATTAAAAATTATCAAACTAACAAACGATGTACAATAATTTAAACCAAAATAAATTTTCTTTTGAAACCACCATTTTCACCCAGGAATTGTGAAATCTTCTTCCGCCAATGTATCATTAAAATATAAATCGAGAAAAAATTTTAAAATAGAAAACCCTCATTTCAAAAAACACATTTCCCCAATAAGGTTAGTTTCAAAAAATTATTTTCAAAATACAACTTAATTTAGAGAAAATTAAACTTAATAATTCCCATTAAAATTAATTTCAATTTTTCAAAAAACATTCCAGTTTTTCCCCAATGAATTACCCCCTTTTGACATAAAATTTATTTTAACCCCCCATTTTGATATAAATTACTTTTGATAATACCCATGGAATCAAGTTGGAAACATCCCATTTTCTACGTACCATAAAAAACAAGAACATTATAAAAAATTTCGTAAAACAATGGGAATTCGATCCTCCCATTTATTTACAAAACCATGTTGTTATAATATATTTTTTAAAAAACCATCATTTTACAAAACCTGGTTTTAAAACCAAGTTCACTCAAAGAGCCACACAACCCTTTAAACATGGTTAAAAGAAATCAAATCCAATAATGTCAAAAAAACACTCATAAATCCACCTTCTATAAGTGAAATTCAATTTTGGAGAAGTCAAGAATAATGAGGGTTGCAAAAAAATAAACCGGGGAAGAAAAAATCATTTTAATATTTTTTCCACACAAATTGGGAAACCATGGTCCAACCATGAAACACAGTCTATAAAATATTTAAACACAACCGCATGGGAACTATATGGTTTCCCAAGCCATGAAAGCTAACATTGTAGATCTAGTGCTCCATAATTTACATCCCAAAACCAAGGAACAACCCCCAAAATCACATAAAAACTCAAATAGTATAAAAAATCAATTCAGATCAAAATCCATCACAATAATGAAAAAAACTCAAATTATTAATTTAAAACCTAAACTTCCCATAGAAACTTGAGGATAGAGATGAAAAAGAGCTATCTAGACTCTCCCCGCCATTACCTGACATGATCCAACAACATTAGTCACATATATATTAGGAAATCACAAAATAACAGGGGAAACTAATGAAACATAGGATCCTACTAATGTAAATCCAAAACCTACTCTGATACCATTTTTGTATGAACTAAACCAGGATTCCATCTCACGAAGAACCCAAACTAACCTTCTAAAAGACCCAAATGGTATTCATTATCCCCATGGGCTTGAAATTGGTGAATTTGAATAACAGGAATACCATTGGGAATTATTATTCCCAAACTAGATATATAAGTAAGTGGAATAAATAAAGAGAATAAATAAATAAGCATTCCAAACAGGTCAAAACAAATTAAACTGATCCAAAAAAAGTGCAGAAATATTAACACAAGCACTATCCATAAATTTTAGGATACGAAAAATTATAGTATATAAAAAAACAAAAAATAAGAAAAATACAAACAAACTCAACAAAAGTTTGATTGTATATCTATGTAACTACCAATTTCTCACCACCACCTAACTCACCCCATGTAAGCTAATAATAATGGAGAACAAACCAAATTGGGAACATAAAAACTAAAATAAATATGCATGATCTAAATATCCCAGTAAGTCACCACAACTAACAAAATCTATAAAATTTATTTCATAATGAAATTCAAAAAGTCTAGATTGAAAATAAACTAGAATTTAAGCATTTTTATATATTAATTTTATGGAGACCAAAACAATTTCATAATTATATTTAAAAAAATTTATTCTTGTTTTCAAAAAGAAATACAATTCTTTGAAAACCTTCCCAATATCATATTCTATGTCAAGTGCACACACCACTGCACATTTCTAATTTTTTTAATTTTTTTAAAAATAGAAACTTTAAAACATTTAACTAGATTATTCCATATCAAAACCCCAAAAAACATTTTTAAATAATATTTAAGAACTAAAAAATAGTATTTAATTTTAAAATAGGTTTTCCAAACGTCTTTAAAAACTCATTTTTCCAAAGGAAATTACCCAACACACACTTAGGTCAACGTAAAAAAAAGAACCATCCCAAACATAAGGCATATATAAAATATAAACAATAATAATTTTTATATCAATTAATGTAGGGGAAATTATAAAAATTATCATTAGATTAAAATCCTCAAAATTCATAACCAAAAAAAAAATTGAATGTGTTATGGGTTCTACCCAAGGGTATCCTAACATGAAAGCTAGCTAGCCATATAACAGTATACAAACCTTCAAACTCACTACCGGAATGATCTAAGGATTAAAACATAAGTCATACAACGAGCCCAAAAAATCATCATTATAATGATAAAAACCTCCCAACCATTATTCATAGCATGAATAGAGGGATAATAACATCATATGAACCAACTAACGTAATAGATTAGATCACCACTTAGTACATGGGTTACCATGACCAAAATACAATGAGGAATAAGAAAATTCAATCCAAGATTAACACACAAGGAATAACCATTGACAACCCTCACCCCTAACACCCAAAAAATGAATATACCCATATAAAAATGTATCCAAAATATAATAAATAAAATTCTAATACATGGAGGGAAAATGATCTCAATGAATTTGATAACCCACACAATGGACATGACATGAATTATATGATGATAATGAACTAAAACAAGGGGTAGAAAAATCGAGGGGAAATCACTGGGTGCCTTTCACAATACCCATTTTAAAACTAAAGTGACGTCAAGAAAATTAACATTGAAACATGGATTGGGATTCCAAGACCTTTAATATTTAATAAAATACAATTCCAAACACTCATTGTAATATGATGGAAATCACAAAAAAATTAAAAACATTTCAAAAACACCCCCACATGGGTCTTCTACATTAAAATACAAAAAAAACCTAGAACATCATTTCCATCAAACACATTTCAAAAGATCCATTAACAAATTTTTCACAAGCGGTAAACCACACACACATTTCAAATCACCAGTTAAAATATATTAAAGGACCCATTTATAAATCACCTTGATGTTAACACCATAATTTAAGTCAAACTCCTCTTTAAAATATAATTTTCACTCATTTAAAACAAAAACTAGATCAATTTCTAATTCATATCATGAAAACCATTTCAAAAAGACACTCAGGAAATTCTCAAAAGCTTAACACATCTAAATATTACATTTCAAACATGAAACTGAGTAATTTCAAAGGTAACCCGTTTATAGAAAGCTCAAAACACACTAAAATGGTTTTCAAAACATCATAATGGTAGCACATATAATTTCACATTCAATAAAAAGTCATTTAAGAAGATTAAGAAAAAATTTTATTCCAAAATGATATAATTTTATAGGAACATATACATGGATGAAGCAAAAATCATTCTGAAACATGTATCCTTGAACATAGAGAACACCCACGGAAATAAAAAATGTGTATGAAAAATAAAGACAACAAAATAAACAACATTAGATCCACCCAAAACACTAAAATTGGCCACAATATGTATAGGGTGCATGGGGGGAAACCAAAGTCCAGAGATAAGAGATATGGAATGGAATATGTGAGAAAGAGAGGATAAACATACAAAAATCCAATTAGAAATTACCAAACAAATGGTAAGGATTATAGGTGTAAGAAGTTAGGGTTTATCTAAGGGATCTCAATAGTCAGCCGATGTGAATGGGGGAAAATAAGGAGAATTGGTAAATTCCGAAAAATTAAACACTTGTGTAGGCCAAACATTTTTCCAAATTGTGAATCAACCATGCACTGGAAACTTACTAGGCCATATTCCCCACACATAGTTCACTCTATACACTGAATGATTTAAAAAAATGTTTTATAATAGTTCCATATATTACTATAAAAAACAATATCCACACTGCATTCTTGTCACAAAATTTTCCAAACCATAGACAAGTCATGCGCCACACACAAGATACACTAGGGAACCTGCATGGTATCTCCTTTGGGATCACATGATTTGGAAATAACCATGTGCATCCCTTCCTATAACTCCATGCCCAATAAAAAATAAAATGAGGAGGATCCTCAAAAATGGAGTCCTTATGGTTTCCCTCTAACCATCCACCATAACCATGAATAGAAGCAAAACTTTGAGAATACCCAAGTTCCAATAAAAAATCCCATAGAAACAAAATGAACCTCAAAATAAAAAAATATGTAAAATAAATAACATAGTGATATTTACAGGGTAAAAAAATCCCCACCATGTCACTTTCTACCCCAAAAAATCCCACATTTAAGAAGAAGGTAAAGATAAAATTTAATATAACAAGAGGAATTGACCAAAAGAAACACTCAACACATTTTAAACTCGTATTAAAAAAACTAAGATCCTAAAAATGATCAAACTAATAAACCAAAATGTAACCCATCATCCCCAAGAATAACTGAATAAATGACATGTTAATTCAAAAGTTCTAATTATAACACTTTTAAATCTTCATTTGGAAAATGATATCACACTTTCTTAAATACTATGCTTTTATAAATTTATACTTTCCCATGTTTTTTAGAATGTTCTTATTTAAATAATATTATTTCTAGACATAGAGATGTATTTTTATTTGGATGAATATTTTGTATCTTATGAAAACAAAATTCTAATATGATGATAAAAACGTTCTAATACAATAAGTACAAAATTTTAATATGACGATAGAAAATTTCTAATAAGATGATTACAATTATTTATAAATTGAAGAACCATGTTTACTCTAGTATACTGATAAATTAATAAAATTGTGATGATGATATCAAAAAACCATTAAATAAAATCTGTAATGAAAATCTAAGTGAATAATGAGTATTGTTGAAGATGTTTCAACTAATAAAAATAATAAAAAAACATGACTATTTGAGCTTTGCCTATAAAAATAGGTGCATTCAATGATAAAGGATGTATATACTTTTCCAAATAGACCTGTTTAATTTTTACTGAGTTGTAACATCTTATTAAATTATTTTTTTAGATATTTAGATATTTTTCATTCTAAGGAATTTTATTGAGGATCTTAAATTCTTAGAAAAATTTTATTTTGTAATAGTTGTTTATAATCGGGTTCAATTGAGGGCTTCTAGTGATATTAAGTTGGAGATTAATCTGATAATCTGATCGAGGATTGTCATGGGTAGGGAAACATAGTTCATTCAATGTTAATACACATGGATTCATTTCTTAAGTAAGATAAACCTTACAGTTTGGTTAAAACTATTGATACTTGAAGATTAGGTTATAGACTAACTTAATTATAAAGGTTAAATCATAAATCATTATTTTATAATGTTATGTTAGTATTTCATTAATGATTTATAATATTTTACTTTTATTGGTTTTACAAATTTTATTTTCACTGATCTATTATAAATAGAAGTTTTAAATTAGTAATAAACTTTCATTATAACTCTAATTTTATTAAAAATAGTGGAATTAGTTTTATTTTATTACATATTTGAGACTATTTAACACATTTATAATCTAATAAATTGAAGATATGTAAAAGGTAATTTTTATTTTTTAGGAACTAAAATTCACTACACATCTTATAGCCATTTCATTACTCTTATGATCCTACAAAACATCAAACAGGAATTTTGAAGAAGCACAGGAGAACTAACATTATTTCCCCACCATTTAAAATTCCTCTAACATGGTTCAACCAACTAATAACTAACATGAAATTCATCCCCAATCAACCTAGATACCACGAGGGAAGATCAAAATCAATACAAAAACACTTTTAAACGCAAGGAGGGAAAAGAAACCACAAAAAACCTCAAAATAGTGACATGATATATAATCTATCGCATGGATACACATGTATAACCTAGGATAAAGAACTTGATAAAAATCAGAAGGTGTATCTTAAAATGGAATAATTCTAACACCACTTTGTATATTGAATCAACTGGTAGAACGAACACCCTATTTACCCAATCAGGAACTCAATACATTTAACATGTCCAATAAATGAGTTCCTTAAAGGATAAATAGAATAATTAAAACAACCCACTACTCTCAAAAAATGGTTCTCCCAAACAACAAGGAGAAATGAAGGAAAATCCACAACCATCTACAAATAACGAGGAAACCTAGAGAACAACCTCAAAATCCATACACTTGGTATGGAGGGGGTATAATTTCATAAATTAAACAAATAATTCCATAAAACAGCATTCAAAACCATCCATTATAAACATATTTAAAGGGTAACCATCCACAAGATTCCAAAAACAATATCAAAAGCGCTAAATCCATGATCAAAACCATTAAAGGAAACACCCTAAAAGAAATAACCCATCCACACAGTATTAAACATAAGACCAATTCAAAAAAACCATATAACAAAACTTCTAAAGATTACCCAAATGACCACAATAATTTCCAACCTTAGGAGACTTAAGACAAGAGGGCTTAGCATGAATTGGATAACCACACTAGAATAACATAATAAATCTACTCCTCCCATGAGAAGGACCTTTTTCTTCTAAATTTGTATCATCCAAACTTTTCTCCTTAAATTATAGGTTACCTTTTTCCCATTGGCTGAATCTAAGTCATTATACTCCACTGGCTACCTAGACTAGTCTCATTCAATTTAATTTTACTCATTTAAAACATCTTGAAATGATTTTAGACCCGATTAAAGTATAGTTGCACCAATATTTAGGAGAAGGCCACATCCAATGAAATGATCTTTATCAAAATCACTAATGACTATATTTGGAGAAAATATGACCAAATTCAAAAAGTGATATATTTACTCCCTCACTAATCAATCACCCTACTTAAGTCCCAATATATAAAACACATTATCTCCTTTCACAACCTTTTTAAAGAACTACTAGACACATTACATCCTAAACATCACCCAACACAAAACATCAAGTAGATGGGGAGGTACCAACAACTCTAACTAAACTTGAAGGAAACCAAAAATCAAGCTCTCGATGGCTGTCACCGTTGAAGATTCAGGCATTAAAAGAATATTGAGGATCACCTCAATATCTTCCAATAACCTTAAAACTTAAACTAACACCATATCACCACATAAAATGGTGTGAGCTCATGGAAGGATCCATATCCACCATGCCACTTGGATTTTTGGTAGGAAAATGAACTAGAGAAACCTTTTTGGCTATTCTAGAGGACAAAAAGTAATACATTAACAACATCAATTAATGACCCAATCAAAAACCAAAAAAATTACACACTAAGGTAGTAATCAAGACCAAAATAAAAAACCCACAAATGAGGCATAATTATTCACACAAAAATAAATTTTCATTTTAAATGACTATTTTCACCAAAAAATTTTGAAATATATTTCCACCATGGTTTCTATCAAAAACCAAGATAAAAAAATAAAAAGGAAAAAAAGCTCAGTTGGATACAAACTCACATTACTCTAATAAGGATAATTAAAGGAAATTACTTTCAAAATACAACTTTTTTTTTGAAAATAATGCATCAAAATAATGATTATTAAAATTAATTTCAATTTTTTAAACTAATTCCGAATTTGTTAGTAAAAAAATCCACTTTTGATTATGAATTGCTTTCAAAACATCCTTTTGAGTGAATTTATTTTAGTAATACCATATGAAGAATGTTTGAAACATCCCATCATCTAAATACCATATAAAAATAAACATATCATGAAAATTTTTAAAACTAATGGGATTCACTCATCACAAATTTTTTATGAATCCAGGTTTTGATAATAAATATTTCAAAAAAAATCTTCATTTTAAAAAATATGGTCTTAAAACCAAGATAACTCAAGGAACCACACAACCCTTCAAAAAAGGGTCAAAAAATTCACATACAAATGGGAATCAAAAAAATCATTAATCCACTAACTACATGTTAAAATTACTTTAAGATAAGTCAAGAATTGTGAGGAGTCTGAAAAAATAAACAAGAGATAAAAAATAAATGTTCATGATTTGGATTCATGGATTGGGAAACCATGAAAAATAAATACATCACACTATTTAAAAGAGGTATACCAAAAAACATATGCAACCCACTATTTTCCAATATTTTTTCATGCTAACTATAAAACTAAGGTGTTCTTCCATTTCCATACCAAAACCAAAGAAAAGACCCCCAATATAAATTATATAGTCCAAGGTGAAAAAAAATCAATTCAGATTAATATCTATTCCAATAACAAAATAAACTCAAATTATCAATTAAAAATCCAAATTTCCCACAGAATATTTAGGATATGGATGAGAAATACCTAGATAGACTCTCACCACCCTTATCTATCATGATCCTACAATCGTAGTATTCTCTCTACTAGGATATCCCAAAAAAAGGGAAATCAAAGAATATTAGGCTCTTAATAAAATAATTTCAAAACTATCTCTGATAACATTTTCTAACAATATGAACTAGGATGACATATGACATGGAAACCAACCGGGCCTATACTAAGGAAAAAATGGAATTTCTAAACCAAATGAGACGGAAACTAGTTCCTAGGAATCACAAGAATCTATTTGGTAATGATTTCTCACAAACCAAAGATAAATGGTAGAGGAATAAATAAAGATCCAAAATATAGAATCATGCAAAACATGTCATAACCAACTAAAAAAATCCAACCCATTTCTTTAAAAATAAACACAAAAACTATCTATAAATAAATGGATAAAATAAATCATAACAGATACACAATAATCCAAAATTTGAAAAAAATTATATACAAACTCAAGTCAAGCTCGAGATCATGTCCATGCAACCAAAAATTTCTCAACACCACCCAAATCACCCCAAGAATGCCTCAAACAAGGAATAATGGATCAAACTAGGAACCTATAACAATATATATATATATATATACACACACACACACACATTATCTAACAATATCAATATTCTACAAAAAACTTCTGAATTTATGGAATATGTTTCATAAATAAATTTATACATTCTAGTTTTAAATTAAACTATAAAGCTTACTTTTTAACATATAATTTTTATAAGAACCAAATAAAATCATTACATATCTTTAAAAAAATTTCTATATATTTTCTAAAACTATAAAATGCCTTGAAAACATTTTGATAAGGCCAAGATATTTCTAATCCACACACACATTCAAATTTCTAAAAAAAAAACTCATTAAATTTTATTCAAAAAATGAATACTTTAAAATATTTAATTGGTTGATGCCATATTAAAACAAAGACACCAATTGTTAAATCCACATTAAAAACCACACAATAAAATTTAATTTTAAAACTTGTTTTCTGAACTAATTTGAATAATCATTTATCCAATATAAATGACCCAACACCAACACGGGTAAAGCACAAAAAAACGATACCATCCACGACATAAGACATATATAAAATATAAATAAGTCTATGTTCTATATCAATGAATATAGGGGAAATGATAGAAATGAGAACTATATTAAACCCCCCTTAACTAAATAAAAATCATGAAATTGAATTTCTCATGGGATATATTCTATGGATACCTAACATGTGAATCACCTAGCCACATAAGAGTATACCAACTCAAGAACCACCTACCAACATATTATAAATATAAACCCACAAGTCATCCAACAGGCCTACACTAGACTCATTGTTATGTATAACCCCTCTTAGACCTTGTTCTTTGTATGTATTGAAGGCCACTAGTGGCTTGTTAACCGACTGACATAATATAAAACATCTCCCACTTGGTACAATAGATCCCATGAACAAAAAGGATACAAGGCATAATAATATTGAATTCATTTCTAACACATAAGGCATAACTAGAGCCAACCCTTACATATAAAACACAAAAATGAATATCCCCATATAATAAATTCCCCCATGTCATAATAAAACACATTGCCACAAAATGGAGAAATAAGAATATCATAAAGATCAATAACCAACATAAGGGAAATGATAATAATCATAGAGTGATAAAGAACCCACACAAGTGGTAGTAAAATTAATGGGAATTAAAAGGGTTCCTTTCCCAATAACCATTTTAAAACTAATTTTTAAAATGTTCCTTTAACACCACAAATTGATTTGGAGGTTAATAAATTTAAAATTTCATTAAATGGAATTCCAAACACTATTTGGAAGATGATGGAAATAATACACCAGTTAAAAACAATTAAAGTCACCTTCCCACATGGGTCTTCTTAATTGAAATACAAATTAAGGAATAATAACTTCATTCTCATCAAAAACATTACCAAAGATCCATTAATGATTTTTTCAAGAGGTAAACCACACAAAAATTTCAATTATCCATTTTAAATTCATTAATGATCCCTTTTGAAAATATCATTGAGGTAAAAACCTCCCATTATGTCAAAAAACAATTTAAAAAATAGTTTTCAATCATTTAAAACCAAAAATAGATCAACATCCAACACACATCTAGAAAACCATTTCAAAAATCCCCTTGTGAATTTCAAAAAATCATAGCACATCTGAATTTTCCATTTCAAACATGAAAACATGTAATTTCAACGTGAAACCATTTATAGCTAGATAAAAAAATTAATGGATTTAAAACATCATAAGGGTATCACATATAATAATCCATTCAATGAAAAGTCATCTACAATGATAAAGAACACTTTGAATCCAAAAATGAAAAAATTTCATAAAAATTCATACTTGGAACAAAATAAAACCATGTGAAAACATGTCACCTTGAATGACGAGAACACCCATGGGTATAGAAATGTAATCTACAAAACTTTTCATCAAAAACACCAACATTAGATCCACTCGAAACTCTAAAATCATTCTAAAGAGGTATAGGGTTCATGGTGGAACCAAATAAAATAGAGTAAATAGAGGGAATGGAAGAATATGTAATATAAGGAATAAATACATCCAAACCACTGAATATTTTCCAAATAGAAAGGAAAGATCAATGGTGGAGGAGGAATTAAATCCTCTAATTAACCCTAAGAGTTTTATGATATGAATGGAGGGGAATAAGAGTGAAACCCCTTTTATTTAAATAGGGATAAATGGTAAATTCCCAAAAACTATACACCTATATAGGCCACATAGTTTGGCCACATGGTTTTCTAAACAATGTTCCAACCATGTGTTGGCCACTACCTAGGCCAAAAACCCCTCACACAGTTCACCATGGGCACCACATAGTTATAAAAATAGTGCTCCAACCATTTTGATCAATAATATAAAAAATATCCATAATGTATGATTCCCTCATCATTTTTCAAACCATGCGCAAGTTGTGTGCCACACCCCAGACACACCAAGGATCTTGTAAAATTTCTTTTGGGGGATTACACAGTATGGAATAAACTATTCACAACCCATGATAACAATCCATGAACAATTCAAAATGATATTGTGAGGCTCATCAGGAAGGGAGTTTTCAAGGTTATTGTCTAACCATGTATCTTAACACTAAATAGAAGGATACCACTAAAAATTTCAAAGTTACGAGGAGAAACCCCATTGAAATTCAAACCAAACCATAACATTATAAAATATTACAAAAAAACTAAACAGTGACATTAGGGTGTCACAAACTCCTGACCATGACACATTCTGCACCCAAAATTCCATAGTTGAAAAGAAGGGAAAGAGAAAAGAGATGATCCTAAGAAGACCTAACCAAATGAACTAATCAACATGGTCTTCCATCGAAACCACCAACCAAGATCCAACAACTGATCAAACTGACCAAACAAAATCTTACCCAACATATCTATGTAAAAATGAAACAAGAACACTAAGAAATAACTCATAAGAAGCATGGGACACCTAACAAAATATCCCTAGCATTTATAATTCCTTTAACATGGTGAAACCAATGAATAACTACCATGAAATGAATCCTCAAAAAAATAAGCAACCATGGGAGAAACTCACTCTCAAACCAAAAGTACATCCAACCCCATGGAAAGAAAAACAAACAAAAATATCCTTAAAATAAGCAAATAATCTCTCATTTTTGGTAATGATACACATGGTTAACCTAGGTTTAGGAACTGTATCACCCTCACAAGGTTCATCCCAAAACATCCTAGGCTAAACATGAATTAGTATACCAAATCAACTAGTAAAACAAACATGTGATGTACCAAATTTTTCACTCAAAACCTCTCTCATATCCAAACAATGAGAAATATAATGTATTTAAAAAAGAATAGAAAAACCCACAAATATCAAGAATGGTTCACCTAAATAACGTGTCCAAATGAAATGACACACACAACCGACAAAAAAAAGTGAGTCAACCTAGAGGAAAAACTCAAAATAAATCCACAACTGAGAGAGAGAGAGCATTCCAAAAAAAGAAACAATGCATTCCATAATAAAATTCAATACCATCCATACAAAATATCTCTAAAGAGGAAACATCCACAATATTCTATGAACAATATCCAAAGATCCAAAACCAATATCGACACCATCAATAGAAAGGTCCCAAAAAAAACCATCCTCAAAGGATTGAACCAAAGACCTTTTCCAAAAATCCACCATAAAAAACTTATGAAGATGAGAGAAATGAATAAAATAAAGGAAAACCTTAAGAGAAGTAATACATGGGGATTACTATTCCTTGGATTCCCAAAATAGAAGCACATGAGAGATCACATCTTCCCATGATAAGGAAGCTTTACATTTGGCTTTAGATAACCTGGCATCTTCTTCTTACTTTATGGGTCATACTTACACACATTGGATGGAGCTATGGAATCACCCATCATCAGATTCTTATATTAGTCAGATTATATTAAAATGGAATCAATGAAAACCTCCTAAAAATATGTTATAACTGATGCAATTATAGCTGAACCATGATCTCAATGAAGGAAATTTTTGAGGAAATGATATTTATAAAACTATTTATGGCCATATTTAGAGAAAATATGATGAACATCAAAATGAGATTGACATACTCCCCCACCAAATTTTCACCCTGATAAAGAACAATGAGTTGATGAAATATATCCTCCTTCTCAAAGTTTTAAAAGAACCACTTGACAAATGGTATCCTGAAAATTTCCCAATAGATACCTTAACATAGCTGGGGAGGTACTATCAAATCCCGCCAAACTTGATTGAAATAAAAAATAGTGATCATGACGATTCTCACCCATGAAGAATAGACATTCTAATTAATTTAGGACCACCTCAATCTCTTTAAACCACATCATAACATCCACTAACCCATGATTACCAATGAAATAATGTGTATTCTTACTCAAGAATACCACTACAGGGTCGAAGATTAAGGTTGTTTCCATATCCACCACTCCACTTGGAATCTTGAAAGGCCCCCAAAATAGATATTTTTTTTAACATTATAGCATACAATAATAATAATTACATGAAAAACATCAAATAATTACTCAAATAAAAACAAAATGAGTCTACCGTAAGGTAGAAATCAAATCCAAAATGAAAAACCTTCATAGAAGGCACAAAAATTAACAAAAAAGAACCTTTCATTCCAAAACAACATTTTTTAAGATTTTTTTTTTGAAATTTACTTCCAAAAAATTATAACTAAAAAACCAATACCATGAAATTTTTAAACAAAAAAACCTCAGTGAAAAAAACACTCATTATCCAAATGAGGAAAATTACACAAAATATATTTCAAAATCCCACTTAGTTTAAAAAACTATGCATCAAAAGAATGATAAATAAAATTAGTTTACATTTTTTAATAAACAATCCAAAATTTTATGAAAAAAATCCATATTTGATTTGAAAATGCTTTCAATTACACCTTTTTAAGTCAATTGATTTTGAGAATAATCATGGAATCATGTTTGAAACATTCCATTTTCCAAATACATGAGGAACTAAAAGTGATTTACAAATGTTTTCATAGAACTAATGGAATTACCTCTTCAAATTTATTAATAAAACCATATTTTTTAAAATAAATGATTTTTTTAAAATTCATTTTCTAAAAAAGGTTTTAAAACCATGTGTAGTCAATATACCACACAACCCTTTGAATAGGGTTCAAAAAAATCACATCTAAAAAGAAAATCAAAGCAATCATCTGTTATCCTCATTCAAGTGAAAAATAACAATAGTAGAATTACATAATAGTGAGTACTCCAAAAAAAATCAACCAAGGAAGAAAAATTAATGTGAAAACTTTAGTCGCATCGATTGGGAAACTATGATCCACCCATAAGACACACTCTGTAAAAGTGAAATACCCAACCACATAGTCATCACATAGTTTCCCATTTGTGCATGCCAACCGTGTATCACAACTACACCTACAATTCCATAAAACAACCAATTAAGGACCCCCAATAACACTTACTTACTAAATAGGGATAAAAAGTTAATTCCAATCAAAATCCATATGGAATCTTGAGGCTTAGGATGAGAAAAAGAATGAAAGACTCTCCCTACCCTTACCTATCATGATATGAAAACCCTAGTCTATTGTATACTTGTACATCCCCAAATAATAAGAGAAACTCAAGATTCATAGGTTCCTAAAAAAGGAAACCCAAAACCTAATTTGATATAATTTTATAACAAACCAAACTGGGCTTCCATCCAACCCAATAATTGACTCACCTGACCATAAGTCCCAAATGGAATTCCTAATTCCCACGGGCTAAAACCAGTTCCTAGAAATCCATGTAGTCCCTTTTGAAACTATTTTTCCCAAAAAATATAAAATAGATCAGAATAAATAAATATCCAAAATAATGAAGCATGACAAATAGGACACAATTATCTACACTTATCCAACCCCATTGTTTAAAACTATATATAAAATAGTTCCATAAAGAGAAGGATATAAAAACTCATAATAGATATAACTTGATCCAAAAATTATAAAAACTAAAACCCAACTCAATATAAACTAGAGGCTATCTCCACAGAGAAAAAAGATACTCACCACTACAAATCTCACCCCATAGCAGCCTCGATGAATGAATAAAGGTTCCAATGAGGAACCTAGAACTCGAAGCATATAGGAATAAGCTAAAATTATAAATAGGTCACCAAAACCCACCGAATCTATTAAATATGTTTTATAAGTAAATTCAAAGAGTCAATTTTGAAAATAAACCAGAAGGTAATTTTTTTTTCACAATTACCTTTTATAGAAACAAAAAAAAAATACATATTTATATTTCAAAACATTTATTATGGGTGTCAAAAAATGAATAAAATCCTGTGAAAACACCCCTAACTAATTAATTTCAAATACACACACCTATTCACATTGCTAAAAAATATTTTTTTTAAATGAAAAAAATCATTTTAAAACATCAAACTGATCAATTCCATCTAAAAAAACACCCATTTTTAAATCCGATTCATGAACAAAAAAAGAGTTTTTAATTTCAAAAAACGTTTTTCAAGCATCTTTGAAAACTCATTTTTTTCAAAACAGATGACTCAACAAACAAACATGCTATGAAAAAAAAAACAAGAACCATCCATTGAACAATGAATATATCAATTATAAATAATAATATGTACTATATTAATGCATGTAGAGAAAATAATAAAAAATTATCACTAGATCAAAATCACTTAAATCAATAACCGACTAATTAATTGAGAATGTAATGGGATCTGAAATATGGATTCTTAACATGTGATGCACCAATCCATATAAGAATATACAAACTCATGAACTAGAAATCATCATAAACAAAATTTCAAACCACAAGTCATCTAACTAATCCACACAAGCCTCATTAAAAGTAAAATCCCCTCCCAGACCTTTTATATAGCATGAATAGAGGGCCACTAGCAGTGTATGAACAAAATATCATAATAGGATAGTTCAACCACATAGTACCTAAGTTTCCAAGACCAGATAAGAAGTTAGGTAGAAGAATATTCAAGCCAAATCTAGAACACAAGGAACAACCACAATTAACCCTCACCCCTAACAACAAAACATTAATAACCCAATAGAAAAAATTGACTCATGGAATAATTAAGCACATTCCCAAACAGGGGGAGAAAAAAGTGTCTCATAAATATCAATATCCCAGAAAGGTAAATCAAAACCATCATACTGTGAAAAATCACCCACACAAGGGGTAATAAAATCAAGGTAAAGTCCATGGTTTTTTTCTTCACATTATCCATTTTAAAACCAAAGTGACAACTAGTCCGTTAACCTCAAAGCATGTATTTGGATTCTAAGCCTTTTAAATTTCATAAAATGACATTCCAAACACTCTTTATAAAATATTGGAAATCACACCCCACATAAAAAAATCAAATCCAACCTCTAACTTGGGTCTTCTTATTTGAAATACAAAACTTGCTCTAACACCTTTATTTATATCATACTCATTTCAAAAGAGCTATTAAGACATTCTTTCATAGTGGTAGGTCACAAAAATATTTCATATGACAATTTTAGATCCATTAAAGAACCCGTTTATAAATCAATTTTAGGTACATCAATACCACATTAAAATATATTTCTCACTAATTAAAAACCAAAATTAGATAAAAATATAACTTGAACCATGATAACCATTTCAAAACTATCCTTGGGGATTTCACAAATCCCATCATATATTTCTAAAAATCATTTCATATCTAAATATTCTATTTCAAACATGAAAAAATGTAATTTTAAATAGAAACCATTTATACCAAAATAAAAACACAATAAAATTGTTTTTAAAACAAAACAAGTGTAAAAATGTAATAATAATTTTAATTAAAATGAATTTAGAAATAAAATTAACACATTTAATTCCAAAATTAAACAATTTCATCGAAATTCCTACCTAGAAGAAGTGAAAACCATTAAAAACAATTTCACCTTGAACAAAGAGTATACTCATGGGGATATAAAGAGAATATTCAAACAATTGACACTAATACAACCAAGATTAGATCCACCCAATTCAATAAAATAAGAAAAAATATGTTTCGAATTCATGGGGGTAGCAAAATCCAAGAGATGAGGGAATTGGTAGGGAAATAGGTAATGATAGTAAGAAATAACTCCAAATAAATTGTAAATCGACCAAGATAAAAAAAGTATCAAAGATGGAGGAGGTTGGAGAAATTCCAAGGTATCCCAGTAGTTGGATGACATGAATGGGGGATAATATGGGTGAAACCACTCTTAATTAGAAGAGGGGAAAATGTGAAATCCCCTAAAATTAAATACCTTGGAAATTCACAAGATTTATTTTCATTGTTTTCCAAAGCATGAACCAACTATGCATCAAAAAATACCTATGTCAGACACCCCTATCATGGTCCACATTGGGTATCACACAATTTAAAAAACCAAGCTCCAACCATACCATTCAGAACTATCAAAGACAAGATCCACATTTCACTATTTCCAAATAATTTACCAAATCGTGATAAATTCATGCACCACACCTCAGACACACAAGGGAAACTTTATGATTTCTCTTAGGGGATCACATTTTTTGGACTTAACAATGCTCACCCCCTAATGAAGAGATGTAAATTTTTCAAAATTAATTAGTTGGGCTATTCATGAAGAGAAAAATCACATTTTCCCTTAAACTATTCACCTTAACCTTTCATTAAACGAATCCTATGAGAATTTCCATGTTTCCAGCCAAACCCCCAAGAAATCTAGTAAAACCTAAACGTTAAAAAAAACAAAAAAAAAACAATACAATGACATAGGTTATATAAAGAAAATTAACTAACATCCTAGATATGGTAATTTAATGAGAACTATAATCTCATTCAAGCTAGTTGTATTCATATCTACAAATAGAAAGTACTTCTCGGCTTTTAATGAATCTAAAGAAGCAGAAAATATTCAACAATTTGTTCCAGTTCTTAAAAGTGTAATTCTGGTACTAATAAATAATTAAATATTATAATATATGAAAAAACGTTAATACTTAGTGATATATTCTCATGGGATGATTCACTCAAGGATGTGAAGTCATAGATAATAGATTAACCATGTAGAAAAACATGATGGTCCCAATGGAAAAATCCATAACTCAGCAGAAACATGATCTTATCATATGGGCAAAGAAAAGTTGAGCATTAGCATGTTACCTCTTGTGCATGTGGGAGTGTTATAAGACTCGTTTCCATAGACCAAAGATGAAATTTCATTTTAAATTATAAAATAATCATTATATAGATTTCTTCATGATGAATAATTTCTATAATAGTGTTAATAATTTCATGTTAGAAATTTATATGGTAATGTTCTTAAGTTATTTTTCTTAAGTTATTCTTCATGATGATTTTTTACTATTAGCTTATTGGGTATCATAATAATTAGTACATATTCTTATGATGTTCATACTAAGTGATCTCAATTAGTGGAGATCTTTAGGACTATCACATAAATAGGAACACCATATGTTTTGGGATTCATTAATTGTTCCTACCTGCAAACATGTGTAGTAGTATCTCAACCTTAGATTATTTCCAGTGTTTATTATTAGATTACACACATTAATTCAAGATAAAAACCATAAAATTTTTGATATGGCGAGGTCGCATCCATTGGGTGTGTCATTGGTGTTATTACACTGATTTAATAATAAAGATAATTTTTTAGCTTCTAAAGGGTTGAGATTACTGAGGCCTAGTTGAACAAGATGATAGTACCATTATTTAATCCATGTCTACATAGATTAAAATGATGTTATTCTAGTAAGGATAGGGAACAATAAATAAATAAAGGATGCTAAAATGAATTTTCTATTCTACTTTATGAGATATCTTGAGACAAAGTGATTATATTATACAATGCCTTTTTATAGGAGGATATCTTTGATCTAACTAAATAATATCTTCTTGGGGACCTTGATGTGTTTCTAGACTCTACTCATGGTCTGTGAATAGTACTCACTACTATATTGATAAGGAGTTGAAGGGTCACATACTAAGATTATTCAAGATTCTGGCCTATTCATTATGAATAGATGTTTAGGACATGGTGGGACCCATAAAGGGTTCATGTTATATTTGAGTTTTATCGATCATCAAGAAATCAATAAATTCAATATTATTGGAGTTTTAAAAAATGTTTTTTTGAATTTATTTACTCACTGTATTCACAAGTAATTAAGTCAATAATTTCTTTTTTGAACTCATATTATTATTCAAGGTTCAGTAATTAATTTATGGGAGAATCAAGTAGATTTAATGACTCTAGTTTTATCACATAATATATATTTGGTGTTATAAGCATGTGATAAAATTAAAATGAAATATACCCATAGTTACTCATCCATTTAGTGTTATTTTGTAATTAATTTGATGGTTTATGTTACCCTTGGTCCTATGTGAAACTTTTGGTTCTTTAATCCTTTATATATAAGTATTGTGATGCCTAAAATCAATGAAATAATCATACCAAATAATTTGAGAGAAAATACCTCTCATTTCCAATAGAGTCAAAAAGAAGACATCTATGCACCTAGATCCATGTTCTTCATGCTGGGTCAAAGGAATGGTGTTTAGTGGATCACAAATATGTTGAAAGTGTATTTTATTTTCTATTCATGAACATGGAAACATAATATAGATGTACCTAAAAGATCTTGAAAGTTGTATGTATGATCTATAGGGATTTGACATTGTTTACGTTGAGAAATGATCTCTTTCATCGATTGAAATGAGATTCTAATTGAAATATGAGGTGGTATGATTTATATTTAAATTTTGATTTTTGATTATTTGTGATTAATAAAATTTCACAAGATCTATAGACAAATCTATGATGGGGTAAACTAGAATTTATGTTTTTTGATAATTTAATTCCCAAAAATGTTAAAATACCATTTTCATGATTCTATAAATCACAGGTATCCTTCACATATAAGAACTTCTAGGGTTCCATCATAAAACCCTTTGGGTGGTAAAAGGAGAAGCCCATCCAAACTAATATGTAATCTACCATCCTTTGTTGAATTTTATATTGGACTTGGGTTGGCAGTAAAAAATATCCCTTAAACTAAGGACTATAGACTTGGGGTTCATCTTCAATTATAATCTACTAGATCCAAACATCTTGCACTGCCATTTTATCATGTCATTGGGAGTGGCCACCTGACTACAATTATCTAGAAGAATTTTGACATAAGGAACCATGGATAAACTTGATTTCATGAATCCACCATTGTAATTGTTAAACCAGTTTGGGTTATACTGCTTCCTACATCACACCTAGGTTACACCAATGATATAATACACTTATTAGGATCTAATTCCTCCATCCCTAGGTCTTCTATCCCAACACATTTTCCCTTGTGTTGTTATATACCAAAACACATCAGGTGATAAAGAGAGTAGCACATCCATGATTATATGTTATCCACAATCCTTTGTAGAATCTGATGTTGGAATTGGGTTTTCACCAAGGAGAAATTTGTTTTTTTTAATTTATGGACATTAGTGACTCTTTAAAGCGGTTATTATACTCGTCTTTATCATGGATTCACATTACATCATGTTTTTTCCACCTTCAATCACCTCTATGGTCTCCTTTTTCACCCCAAAAAAACCCTACCCACTCCGACCACCCTAACCTCCCATAAAACTCTCTAGGTAGACCTCTAGTCGCACCTTGACAACAACCCACCACACCTCAAGCACCACTGACATGGTTTTTCACCCTCCATCTTCCAAAATTTGTCATGTCTGGTGAATGAATATGAAAATATCTATCTACCTAATCCCTAAGTATTTTATTTTCATCGACCACATACCGTAATCAAAATTTCACATTTTATAGTGTACAATTAGAGGCTACCAAAAGCGGTCTCTTAGCAGTCACTAATGGCATTTTCTAGTAGTTTATATTATCAAATGTTATGATAAAATTATTCTAAAATGGCCTCAAAAACCTATTAGCTGTTGTTTTATAGAATCACTGATATTGAAAAATATTATAGTGGTTTTAAACTCTTCAAATTGTTTCTATAAAAAAATATTTGAAATTTATTAAAAAAAATATTATATAAAAAATTAAAAAATTACTGATTTTAGAGAAAACCATTTATATTTAATAAAAACTAAATATCCAGGTGTAGTCTAAATCATTTAGATTTTATTTTAAAATTTTTAATGAAAATTGTAAGGAAATGACACCATCCGCATTGGTGAAATGTGTGACTAATCTTGTATTATTTTAATAAACGATCTTATTCAAAATTAAGGAAATAGAAAATCATTTATTCAATGAATGAAATATTGGTCTTGAATTTGTCCACTCCAAATGTTGTTGACTCCTTGTCATTTGATCCAAGCCTCCATGACGTGCATGGCCCATAACATCTTTACCTTTAGCATGAATGTATTCCTCATGCATGCAAAGACCTGATGGAACGATGTTATTAATATTAATGTCACCACCTCAATTTTTAAATACATCTCTTGAGATTTTGATTCCTCCAAGATGAACCATAATTATTAATAACACATATCAGAAAAAGGAGTATCGTACACTAATTCAACATTGTGAATGGGAATCCCACACTATTATAAAATCAAGAATATTGAGTGGTTCCCTTTATCAGTGATAAAAAAATCACTAATAAATGAGTTGTTTTATTAGTGATAGTTAAAAGTGATAATAAAGGGTAGTTTTTCAATGAAAAAAGAGATAATAAAACTACCACCTTGAGTAGCACTTTTTTAGCACTTATAAAGGATATTTTTATTAGTGCTTCTATTGTGTGCTAACAATGATTACATTTATATGTGTGTAATATAGTGCTGATAATAAGGGAACCTCTTAAAAAAATTATATATTATTAAAAATCATATTTAATTTATAAATATATTTATATTAATATATATATATATATATATATTCCCTAAATATTATTTTTAAAATAATTAATATGTATTTAAACTTAATATTTCATATAATTTATGAAACTGGTTTACAATTTATTAAAATATTGTGTTAATTAAAAATATTGACTAATTACTATTAATAACCATTTAATAACATTTTGTTATATTAATGTCATCTGTTTCTCAAATTTGAAATATATATCAATTAATAAATATTTAATTATTAATAAAAAATATTGACTATATAAGTATTTACAGTTAATATTCCATAGATTAATTTAACACACACACACACAAACACACACACACAGATATATATATATATGAAATTAATTCAATTTTATTGAAAAAAGCATACACAAATAAAAAAGTGTTAATATTATTTTTTTAGAGTTTTATTTATTAATATTTAATATTTAATTTATTATGTTTTTAATTATTACATTTGATTTATTTTTTATGCTTTTATATAATATATACAATTTTTTAATATCTATATCTTTTAATTTATTGATTTTTATTATAAATTTCAATAGTAATTACTTATTTTTTTAATTTATTCAATTTTATTTTTTGTTTTTTCTATATATTTTTTTTAATTTTCTTCATTTTTTATATTTGTTTATACATATTTATTCATTAAAAGTTAATTTTTTTAGAAAAAATGTAATTTTCAGAATGAATATTTATATTCAGTGTTCATTTTAATATATTCTATTTTTCAATTTGTTAAAATATATAAATTTTATAACACTTATTAGTTTTTAATGATTTTCAATCTATTAACTTTTTTACTAAATTTCACTCGATTTTATAATTATATTTCATTAATATATATAATTTTTTATTAAATACATATATTTATATATATATATATATATTAATATAAATAATATTTTTTAGATACGATTTATATAATAATAAAATGTATTTACAATTAAAAAGTAAAATATTTAGTGAAAAAGATTTAAAAATAATTAAAAATTAACATCAATTTAATATATTAACTAATTAGTATCCATAGATATTTAATAATGTAATATGTTAACATCATTTGTTTTTTGAATGTGAAATATATTAAACTTGTGCTAAATATATAAATTAAGTTCACACACACAAATACATAATTAAAGCAATTTTATACAGAAACACACACACACACATAATATTTATATAATTTATTCAATTTTTAATATTAATTTTATATTTTTATTATTAACATAATATATTTAATATATTATGTTTTTAATTGGTAAATTTAATTCATTTTTTTTATTTTTGTTTAATATATACTATTTATTGCTTTTTAATATTTCTTATAATATATTCATTTTTAATAATATTCATTTTTTAATCAAATGAGATAGGGCTAGTTCCCATTTATTTAAATCCCTAATAGATAACTGAAAATGGATGGTGTCAAACAAATCATGGTTTTCGTAATAAAAAAGACATGAACCAAAAAGTCACAATCCATGATTTTTCATATCCTCACCCTGATAGTGAAGGCTTTCATTCTACTATGCCCCCCAATTAATCCAACAACATCCATAGTCTCATTCCATATGATGCCTACCTTTTCTCAATGTATTCGAATGTGTCCAAGAACCATTAGATCGAAATGAATCATCAAAATCATCCTATCCTTCATCAGTAACTTTTTCCATTGTCCATGTAGTTCTCTTCTGGGGTGGATTTTGAAGGACCCTCCTTTGAGGAATTATGAGACAACATGATGTGGTCAACATTTCCCCCAAGGGATAAACTTTTATCAGTGAATAAAGCTCATTTTTGGAATTATGAGTACATAATTCCAATTCCAAAGCATCGTGGTCATCCTTATCACTTTCCTAATGAAATTCATCATCATCCCAATGTCCATACATCTTTTCAAAATTTAGTCTTGTCTCAGATAACCCTTTGTATTTTTGAAAAGCATTACTATTTTTTAAGCTTATAGATCCACATTCCAAGCTATCAGTCCACTTTTACCAGTTTTCCATTGGATGTGATTGATATCCAACACCTATCTCATAGAACACCTATGTCTGGTTTGCAGAGAGGGGTCCAGAATGCTTGGATCAAGCATCAGATTTCATTGGACACATTCCATCCAACACATCAAGCTTAGCATTTTCTGAAAGATTTTTCTCCAGAGAACTTTACTTCCCACACATGCACTTCCCATGTGTGCACTCATACTCTTACTGATAATGTCTCCAACTAGTAAAACACATATTGTCTTATGCCCCTACCAAAGCATCAACTTGAGTAATTCCTTGAACTACATCCACAAAATAATTTTTTTTTGATTTACTCCCTACTATTAATCCCACATATTATCCCATATATATTTATTTTCATCATTCCCCTTCAATTAACCTAAATAGAAAACTACATCTACAGTGTAGTTATCTTGATTATGTACAATGCACTAGAATCTCACCAAAAGATGATGGTTTTATTTTATATTCATTATGAAAAGTTAAATCAACATCTAAATTGAAGAGTACCACCTTATTAGCCAAAGTGGAGGAAGGATCATCTTCAACAAGGTTACACGAATATTACCCTAAATGAGACAATTATGTAGTTGTACCATTTTAAAGGGAATCCCAACCACAAAAGAAATTTCAATCATAATTTATCGGTGCCAAAAAATAAAATTTAAACTAATGATTTTAATCCATATTAGAGCTCTCATGTTTCTGTGCTTAAATGGATTGAATTGGTAGTCCCATTATGAAATACTATGTGTAACTGGGTTCAAGGCTATGAAACCATTTCCCCATGAACATTTCATCAATTATTAATAGGTAATGAAAATATGGAAGCAGCCCCTATGAATTAGTATGAAAGAATAATTTGAAAAATCCCATGTAGCTGAGAGACATCGAGTAAGATCATTCATCCTCTCCAACTTACTACCAATAATAAAAATTATCTGAACAATGATAGAAAACTTACCAAGATAAAAGCATTCCAAAATAGGATCTTGATTTATCATTACCCACTCCCCCAATGTGTACCCAACCTAAGTTTGATATGAGAGATGGGATATGGTGACCGCCCGAGTCCCACCACAAGTTGGCCTCAGGTAGGCAACGAGCACCAAGGGAATAATAAACATATATATGAGAGACATTACCCTGTAAGAGAACATAAAAAAGAGAGGGATAATTCAAATACACCAATCAAAACCGGCTCAAAAAAATATCTATAAAAAAACCCAAAGTATATACATGAAATTAAATAAAAGAAAATAATATCTACAAGGAAAACTACAATAACAAAAAATGTAAAGATGAAAGAGACCACAAATCCCAAATAACTCCTTCCAAACCACATGGTTGTAATACCTAACACAATCTCAAACCTACTTCAATTGACCTAAAAAACAGTTAGTATATACATAGGGTTAGCATACCAATATACTCGATTAGATCCTTTCTGAATCCTATCATAAAAAATATAAATAATTCATGCTAAACCGTAATAAAAAATAATCAAACTAACTTATCACATAAAAATTTATACTATTTACCAACATCACCATGTAAAACTCTAACCATGTATCACATAAAAGAGTGTATTTAATATAATAATTAAACCTAAAGTGTCACCTACTACTGTTTAACCACTTGTTAGATAATCTTCCCCATTGTCATATATCCTGAGCCATATCTATCCAAAATAATCCTAAATGAAGATATCTGGGCAAGGCATCATAACATGCACAACTTGCATCATATAATCACATCATTATATATCAAATTAGTATATATAGAAACCATGTATTTTCCATGATCCACCATATTCAATATGACAGGTATCACACATCCCATATTATACCTTAAGCCATTATAACACATACACTGATTAAGTTACCACGAGCCATCGCGACCTATACATGTCATACCTATAACGAGAATGTTGATAATATATCTAGTAATACATACATGTGAAACCACCAAAATCCATCACATCCATATACACACATATATGGGGAATCTAACAGATGTGCATACTATCACATGTATTTACAAAGAGAAGAGTGTGATGCCATATGGGGTTGTCATCCATACATCCTCCCACTGGGATGTTTGGGAAAACACCCTCCTAGAGTCTATTGGGTGTCAGTCACCCTGACCAAAAAGGGTGGGGTGGAGTGTGAAATCATAAAATATACATGATATAATATATATCATAAAAACTCTTTTGTAATAATCTTATTTTAGACTCAATTGAAGATAACTCCATACAGACTCTTGGTCTTCTCTACTAAGACCAGACATCCTATAACCACAAAATCATTTTAAGGAGCTATAATAATTAATTTTTAATTTTTATCATTTACTTAAATTAATTAATTTAATATCCACTAAATTAAAAATTATCATGATTCCACATTACATTACATTAATCATCAGATTGAAGTCCATTCCCCTCAGGCATAATCCAAACTAAGTCCACAATTTCTTAAGATTATCATCTTTTTAGAACTTTCATTACAATAACACCAACATTGTGGGTTATGAATTATTTATTATTTATTAAAACTATTTTATAAACCATGTTCTCAATGGAAAAAAATCCTAAGCTACCACAAAGAGGAAAAATACGACTAAGCATATCCAGTTTCTCAATTATTGGGGAAAATAATGGAGATAAAATAATCAACCAAACCACCGACCATTACTCTAATTAATAAGAAAGCATCCTAGTTCTTAGTATAACATAAATGGGTAAGCCCAAATTTAACCCATTCCATAATCATAAATTAGATTTCTCACACCCACATGAATATCCCGATGTATCTCTCTATCACAGTAATAAACTACTATAACATCATTTTGGTCTCCCCACCCAATATCACACTAGTAATCCACAGATTACATCACATCCAAGACTCCATTACCCATATAACATTCTAAAGTTATGCTAACATCTGGAGCACATCACAAAAGAAGTAATAAATAAACAAGCACAACCAAAAAAGAAATATGGACCCTAAAACAAGCATTCAACCTTTACACATAAATGAGTTCTCACGACTCCATACTCAAGGAACACATCCTTATCATGTAGATTAGAAAATCAATCCATATAAATTAAGTATACGAAACAAATTATTTCTATCAATTATTTAATTAACTGAATCATTATTTAAAGTTTACAACTATGGGAATCATAATACATGAATCTACAATAAGAAACTAAATTAATTAAACAATTAATTTAAAGATGTTTCCCAGTACACATTTTAGTTTAAAAAAAATTATGAAATTACAACTAATTAACATGAAAATAATTCTTTTCATCAGTAATAATTAATTTTATTAATATTAATTATCAAATTACATAACACATGGTATTAAATTTTCAATTAAAAATGCATAATCCGATCAATTTGATCATCATCAAATTAAAAAATCATAGGATTCATTAATCATGCATTTTTATTCTATAGAAAATTAATTATCAAATAATTATGGATTTATGATCATTTCAATTTTCTAAAAAGAACTTCATGCTAAGGAATAGACTAAATAAACATGATAATAAGAATAATATATATATAAAACTATACATGAAGTCAAGAGGAAAACTGTTATCACGGTACAAAGAAAAAAAATGATTATAATATTATTGATTATTAATCCGGTTCAATGTTTTTTAGTTAATTTCATTTCCAAGAAAGGGGATAAACCATGATAAATTTATTATTGCAAAAAAATAAATATTAGAAGAAAAAATAACCTAACATAATGGAATTAATGTTCTACACCTGAGAACATACCAATGTCATTGATCCCAATCACTTCTCCAGCAAGAAGATGCATCCCTCCAAGGATTCTATGCCACAACCACAATAAGAAATAACCAAAAAAATTTCATTAGTATGAAAGAGGGAGACCTCCATCACATGGTTAGGTGAAGTAGGATAAATTAGATTTAAGAACTATGATAGAAGAGGTAGAATATACCTCAGATCAGCATAGATCAAAGATGGAAGGACAAGAATAAATCCCCATTGATGGAATTACAAAATACCTAGAGGGAGTTCCACTAGCCTATTGGAAGAAAAGTGTCAGGATTTAGGAAAAATTGAGGTTATACAACTATTAATGGTTCACTGCACAACACATTTTCACAATATGAAACCCTTACATGTCATGTAAATGTATGGATTGAAGTTTCACCAAAAAATGGACCACCTTAAACAATTTAACCCTAAAATAATTCACATTTTGTGTCACCCAAACAACCAGAGTAACAAAATTCATGAATCACACATTCACAGAGTGAAACAATTACACATCATGAATTGTACATGCTCCTAGATTTTTGTAGCTGGACACCTCCAGACCTAATATAGGCCTCCCAGAATCACCATAGACTTCATAAACACATAAAGGGTTTGACTAGTTGGATTTGGACACTTAAATTAGATACCCTCAAAAAATTCTCACCCTCAATAATAAAAACCAAAACTAGAGATAAAATTAAAAGGGGTTTGTCTGAATATACTCCCTACGACATACCTCTCAAGGATCTAATCATAAGGGGATCTCAAACACCTCACTGGGAGAAAACAAGTGAAAAACTGCACAACAACAATAACCAACTCCTAAAAAATCTCCCAAGGAATATAACATTAAAAAAAGAGTATGGGTTGGAAAAAGAAACAAGAGGGGAAACATATCTAAACAAAAATGGTCAAGATCTATAATTTGTTCAATGTTTTAAGAGAATAGATAAATTTCAAACAGATCAGGGAACTAAGTTCACATCTATGACTCATTATCCCTGATACTCTTCTCCACACCAATGTGACACCACCATACACGAACTAAGAGATTATTAATCCCAAAAAAACCTTTCTTGGTGGTCTTGTATCTCCATATAAATCTTCTTGAAAGTCACTTCATTTCAATCTTTGATACCTCCCTATATCATGACATGATAGTTTCTATACGTATAATTACATATTTAATTCTTATGAAAACCAAATTTTATTCTTCTCATCATTAGGGGAAGTGCTATCTGGTACGCCATGACTCCAACATGAAAGAAAACCACAAAAGTCCCAACAAAATTGGGATAAATATTACTTGCATGACCAAAACATCACTACCCATGATAAGGAGTCACCTTTAGGAACATGTGATCTCTAACATCGAACTTCGTAGCCCTCCTGCTATGATTAGAATATCATTTATGATGATTCTATTCTGCCTTCATCCTATACTAAATTACTTATACCATATCTATCATATTATATACCTGTTCTGGCCTGAGAATTACTGTATCTTAGACCCTAGTCCATCATAATGGAGAATGACAGGCTTCACATAAAATGTCTCAAATAAAAATTACCAATGGTGTATTGGAAACTATTTTTATAATAAAAATTTACCAACGGTAAGTTCCTCATCCAAAAAACTCCATATTATTTTATAAAAGATTATAACATGTCTTCAAGAGTTTGAATGGTCCACTATGTTTGACTATCCATTTGTAGATGAAAAGTAGTGATAAGGAATATCTCAGATCTAAAATAATTATGGAGACCTCTCTTCACCCTTTTGGTATAATAAAGACCCCAATTAGAGATGACATTAAATGGGAATCCATGGAGTTACTCTGTATCCTCTAGATATTTCCTTGATAAAACCTATACTGATCTTGAATCCCTAATACTATGATGTGGGATGATTTATTAAAATGATCCAAAATCAACCTTATAGGATCATATAATCCCTAATATCAAGTTAAAAAAATAACTTTGTCCATCTATATTTCCTACCACTTCCACTGTGGAATATTCAAATGATAGATAAAACCACTAGGAACATAGTGTTCGACCATCACCTCCAGCAAAACAAGAATAGAGAAACAAACTTTGCAACCACATGCTTCAATCCAGGTCACCAAAAAAGACATCTCAAGGCATGGTACATATCTTTCACACTAGTATATAACACCAAATGTGATCTTTTGAACTCAGAGATAACCCTATCATGAATCACATAAGGAATGGAAACCCTTCCATAGAAAAATAATTGATGTTGTCCATTATCAGACAAATGATAAGAAAAATCCCTAAAAAACATTGTACCTCCATACATCCTCCTCAGAATCCCTTAGTTAAAACTCTTCAACCTACTTCACCATAGATGAATTCACCTTCATTTGTAAAAGACAAAATTCTCCTACAACCTCTCCCATGTCTAGATGCATCACTGATAGTTCTTCTAACACTCTCTAGAAATCTCTAGATTCATGTACAATATCATCACTTGACTTCTTGATTGGCACATATTCTACAACATTTCCCTCTAGTGGTGTATATTAAATATTAAAGTCATTATCGTAAAATAAGTCTATCCACTAACACTGATTCAAATTCAAGTCACTCTGGTATAAGTCATACCTCAGGATCTAAAGGTCAGTAAAAACGAAAAAAATTCTCATTATTGAGGTAATGTTACAACAAATTTAAAGAAAACATATATTCCTCCAACTCAATAAAATTGGTTTCATAATTACATTTATAGGGATGTAACTACATAAACTATTATGAAAAAATTGATATATGCTGCATTAGAACACATCCCAACTGAATATGTGAATAATCATAGAAAACATCAAACTGAACTCCTTCTGTAGGAGAATAAAGGACTGGAGCACTATCCAACTTCTCTTTTAAGTACTCATAAGTAGACTAACACGAGTTGATCCATAAGAATTTTGAATTCTTCATTTTAAAGGAAACCATAGGAGTCAAAACATAATATAAATCAGGTAAAAACATTTTATAATATATTATAAGACCAATGAAACGCCACACCTATGCCACTATCTTAGTGGATGTATAATAAAAAACCACCCCTAACATTGAATGACCCATAGATACTTCATTTTAGGAAGCAACATGACCCATGAAATATAATTCATGATCTCAGAACTCACACTGTAAAAAATTCCTCATCATATTCTCATGATGAATAACTCCAAACAATAGAATGCATATTCTCGTTTATCAACCCCATGAACATGGAAAGTGAATTTATCACACCGAATGACATAAAAAAACTCATAATTCCCATGAAATGAATATAAATTAGACTTCGAAATATCCTCACTTTTCACCTATGTATGATGATATTGTATCCAAAAATAAATTTTTAAGAACCAACATGCTCCCTTTATCTGATTGAATAAATAATCTATCAGTGGAAGAGGATAATGGTTATTCTCTTCTAATTGGTTCAAGTGACGATAATCGATACAAATACACAAAGTAACAACAACCATATTCATGAATAAAATTGGTGCACTCTACGGTGTAACACTTGACCAAATAAAACCTCACTACAATATACCATAAAGATATAATCTAATCTCTCACAGCTCATAAGGCACAATCCTAAATGAAGACATCAAGATATTATACACGACTCGATGTAGTTTGATCCCTTAATTGATCTCAAATTGCACGGCTATCACTACAAAATCCTCTAGAAATACATTATGGTACTCTTATACAACCCTAAAAAGAGAAACTTTTGAGCCTACAACAAACTCATCCTCAGCTTGACCATCAAGTAAGATAAGGATAAAACATGCCTCTAACCCATCTAAGGGACTATACTACCAAGAAACATTTCTGGCTCTCTATCAGCATCGTAGAACACAAGTTGTACTCTAAATAAATCCATGATAGCTTAAACTAAATATATCCAATCATTGATGAGGATGATGTCATGTGGATCTATTTGTAAATATAGGAAGGATCCCCAGAAGCAGGTATTCCCTAACACCAGATCACAATATGTACATACTTCATACAAGTCATCTCAACCAATAACAAGCATAGTCAACTCCAAGGCAACTAGAATTATCTCTACCTTATGTCTTAAAGTATGGATGAGGGTAGGTGATATGAAGGAGTGATTCACTCCTAAATCTAAAAAATAATTCCCACATGTAGAAAATAAATAAAGAGTACTATGAATGATGTATGGATTTCTTGGTGCTGGGAACGCTAAAGCTTGATGATGACTATGACATGCTTCATTGCCTCTCTTACCCTTCATATGAACACATCCATGAGAGAACTATGATATATACGGAAGAGTATAATCTCGGTGATGTAATCTACCTACCCCATATCCTCTTTGTTGATCAGAAACTTGAACACCATGCTACTAATGTATCGGCTAAAACTTACTTAACGGTGGAACCTAAAGTGAAACAATTAACACACACTAATTGGTCAGAAATTAGGGAACTCTCTCCACTGATGACCTCAACCTCTATAAGAAAAAAAATGTATGATACATTGGAATAGGTCTGAGACTCGGTGCACTAATATAAATGAGATGATGATGGATGGGAACTACCCTTAAATGACTGAAAACTCTTCTATAGAGATAACTGGGAACCATGGACCCCAAATCTACTATATGAGAAATCTTTCCAACTCCCCCATTTTGATGACCTGGTTCAAGAAAGTGACCTCTCAGTAAACTATACTATCAACATCACCTCAATATATTTCTTCATCATAACTGAGGTGACATGCCGCTGGATCTATAAATAAAAACCCCCCTCGAAATGATTCTTCCTAGACTACTTATATTGAAACAGGTCTGAAGCATATAGTAGAAAGGTCTTGAAATGGATCCAAATATCTCACTTGCTGGAATTTCGATGTTGATGGGTAAGTAGCTATTCGTAACTGGCCTCCCTTATGGTCAAAGAATGGAACTCTTCTTGGAACTGGTCTTGAATCTTCTGGAATGAGATAGCCGAGTCCTCATGATCCCTAGGGAACATGAACCACCACTTCCTCACTTCTCCATGCAACTTCGACACTGCCAATGAAACCAAGTAATTCTTTTGAGCATAGATCTCAATGAAATATATCTCAAACACCTTCAACTATTATTTCATGGTTGAATCTAAAATATATCCCTCATTCAACCACATACTATGGTACTAAAACTCTCATATTATCCTCCTCCAAGTATCATCATTATCAACATCTACAATGTCGCGAAATTTGAAAATATCCTACTGAATATCATTGAAGTGAACTAGACAATGATGTTGACTTGTATCCATTCCTAAAAAAATATAAAACTATTAGAGATCCTAAACATGGAATATGGAATTATTTACATTAATTTATTCATAATTTTAGTATATGTTTAAGGATGAAACCTATCCCAAGGTCTAACCATTTAAAATATAGGTTCAAAGAAGAATGATTCATGATCCTTTCATAAGACTATAACCTAAAACCTATATCAAATAGATTAGTAGGATTAGAAAACTAAAAGGTATGTTAATCATATCATAGGGTGCCCAAAATACCCATGTTTTATCAGGACTCTCGCATTTACATTTCTTACTAAACTTAGCTTAAATTATTTCCCTACTAACCCATAAAACCTCACATATTCATAACAATAACAACTTTCTTATCCCTCAACCTAAACCTCTAATACCAATTTTTCATGACCCATATCTCATATATATACCCACCAAGAATGAAAATAAGAGATGTTAGAAGGTGAATACCTGACTCCCACCACTAGTAGGATCCAGGTCAGTTAGCAATGTGGGAATAATAAACATAAATATGGGAGACATTACCATCCAAGAGAACATGAAAAAGATTAAGATAAGATAGATACACTAATGAAAACCTTCCTAGACAAACACATATAAACACACCCATATATATATAAATAAATTCTTAGTGCAAACATGAATTTCCATATAGGACTATTATAAAAGAAAGAAAAACTACAAGTACCAAAAATGTAAATATATAAGTAATCACGAATCCGGAATAGCTCCTGCCAAACCAAGATATAGTAATATCCATCCCAATATCAAACCATCTTAGGTTTAACAAAAAAAATTGTATATACACATAGGTTTATACTAATAGTATACTCTGTATGATCCTTCATAGGATATCTTATGAAAAAGATAAAGAAAGCATGATAAAGCCCACTGAACAACAGTGGAGATAAATCATCACCTAAATAGATATACTAAGTTCTCCACCTCACTATGGATAACTATCACTGTATATAACATACAATAGTTCATATAATATAATAAATAAAAATCAAGGGTACATCCCCACCGCTTCCCCACTTGTTTGCTGCTATGCCCCAATGTCACATGTCCTGAAAGATCTATCTCCAAAACAAGATAGCTTGAAGACACCTAGTAAAGGAATCATAACATGTACCTCATGTATCACATCACCACATAATTCCTTTTCACATCAATATATACAGTAGCTATGTAATTTCTGAGATCCACCGTAGCCCATAGGGCATGTATCATACATCAGGTATTATTCCTTAAGACATTATAACCTATACACTGAGTAAAGTACCACAAGCCATCACTGACTATACATGTCATACCTATAATAATAATTTGGATACTATATATGGTAATACATGTGTGTGAAATAATCACAATACATTATATCAATTGACACACATATATGGGGAAACTAACTGTCATGCATAAAAACACAAGTAAATAACAAGAGAAGAGAGTGGGACTAGAGGGGATAGTCATCCATTCATCCTCCCACTAGGATGTTGGGTAAGAAACTCTCCCAGATTCCACTGGGTGTCTATCTCCATTACCAACATGTATTGGGTAGAATATGAAACCACAGAACATACATGACATAATATAGCTCACAACCACAGTATGGGTATAACAATGCTTTAGACTCCACTACAGCTAACGCTGCTCAAATTCATTACTGCCACTACTAATAATAGATATACTATAAGAACACAAGCATTTTAAAGATCTATAATAATTAATTATTTCCTTTTTATCATTTACATAAATTAGTTAATTTATTATCCATTAAATTAACCATTAACATTATTCAACATTGCATTACATTAATCATTAGAGCAAAGTCTATACCCTCTAGGAATAACCCGAACCATGTCCATGGTTTCTCATGATTAATATTTTTTAAACATTTCATTCTATCAAATCCAACCTCATGGGTTAATAAATATTTATTCATTATTATAAGCATTCCATAAAATATGTACTCTAGGAAATACATCCTAAACTACCAACTAGTGGAATCATGCAACTGATCACATTGAGCTACCTCACAAATTGGGGAATGGAATGACGATAAAATAAGAAACCCATACATAGACCATTAAATAAATTCATTAGTGATCATTTGAGCCCTCAACATTATATACATAAGTAAGATCGCCTTTTACACATTATAATATCTCCAGTTCCAACCCCAACACCCACATACATACACTGATTCATATTGCTATCACAAGTATCAACTGTTTCCATAGTATCTAGGCTTCCACACCCCATATCACATTAGCCATATCAGGATCTTCTATCCTTGACTCATATCACATATGGGACACCTCGCCCCATATCACTTCACATAGTGAATCTCACATCTAGGGAACATTACAAAATTATAAGAAAAAAACAATCACAACCAACAAGGATATCTTGTCCACAAAAAAAAGTTATCCATCATTTACATATAAATGAGCTATCACAGCTCTACACTCAATGGAATCATCCTATTGTCATAGACTAGAAACTCAGGCCCTAACAACCAAATTTATCAAAAAACTGTTTTTCCATCTTATATTAACCAATTCATCAATTCCAGGTTTCACCTATGAAAAACCTATGGCATGAATCTATAACATGCTACTGAATTAATTAAATTATTAATTTAAAAAGGATTCCTATCATGAATTTTGGTTTCAAAAAACCAATGGAATTAGAATTCTTGAACATGAATTTAACTCTTTTCATCAATAAGAATTAATATGCTTCACAATATTTATAAAACTCCATCCATACATGGAATTACATATATGATTAAACATTAAAACTAGCTTTAATTTGATCACCAACAAATTGAAATAAACACCAGAGTCTTTAAACTTACTATTTATTCTCTAGATAATTAATTATCAATTAATTTTGAATTTATGTTATTTACCATTATCCATCAAGAAAAACATGTTTATCCTTAGTATAACCAAACATGACAACACACATATCATAGATAGCACACTGACTAGATAAACAAGAGACAAACCATTATCACAGTATAATGGAATGATAAAAAAACGAAATACAATTCTTTATTAATCAAGTTCAATAATTATTATGATTATTCCATTGCAACCAATGAGGATAAACCCTTATTTATTTACAATTGTGTGTAAATAAGTACGAGAAGAAATGAATCCCCTACTTCAAAGGTTTCAAAATTCTTCACATTAGAATGGACCAACTTTGTAGATCCAGATCACCTCTCCCACAAGAAGCTACATCAATCCACGAATGACACACCACAACCAGACAAAAATATAATGAAATACTATATTAGAATCATGGATAGATACCACCATTACATTGAAAGAAGAAAAATGAGATACCAGATCAAATAAATTTAAGAGAATAGGTAGAACGAATCTCATATCACCACTGATTGAAGATGGAAGTACAATAATTGAGCCCTGTTGAAGGTATTCCAAATTCTAAAAGGGAGAGAGAGAGAGTTGCTGGCCACCTGGTGTGTGGAAGAATACTATAGGGTTTGAGAAAAACCCGATGTATTGATGATATTAATGGTTCACTTAATAGTAAATTTTCATATTGTAAAACCATTTAATGTCATATAAATGTCAGGATTGATGTTTTTTCAGAAAATATGTTATATTAAACCACTAAACACTGAAATAATTCTTATCATGAGGGTCCTTGTTATCTAGCCACACAAAAGTCGTGAGTCACACATTCATTATGTGAAACACATATAGAGCATGAATTATCTTTTCTTATATCTTAGAGTATTTGAAAACCACTAGACCAACTATAAGACTCCTCTAAGAAACATAGGCTTTGGAAACATGAAATAGTCAGGCTAGACAGATCCAAGCCCTTCCATGAATCATGACTAAGTGGGTCATATACCCCTTTCTAACAATATGAGTAGGACCATCCTCCTTGATGAAGAAAATTTTGATTGATTAATATCTTTCTTAACCAAGATTCCTCCACACGAAACTAAATAATCATTCACATCCACTTTTAAGGGCACTTGCGAAGCTGAATCACCCCTATCAAAACATCAAGACTCTTTTTATGAGGAGAAGGCATTCCCAAAGAAAATAAATTTTTGTCACTTCCATGATTGTCTAAAGTGGAATTCCTCAACCCCATCATCCATTCCCATATTAAATATTAAATATTTTTTATTATTAATTTATTAATTTATAAATTTTTAATCATTTAATATTTTTGTTATTTTGTCCATTTGTAATATTTATTTGTACATATTTATTCTATAATTTTTAATATTTTTAATATGGTTATAATTTTTATAATTAATATTAATTCATTTTCATTTTAACAAATATTCATTTTTAATATGTTTAATAATCTATGTAATTAATAAAACTTATTAATTTTTTTTATATTTTCTCTATATTCTAATTTTTTAATAAAAAAATTCAATCTTTTTTAATATTGATTCATTTAATATTATTTAATATTATCCATTCACTAAAAAGGTTAATTTTTTTTTACTTTTTTATAATTTATTCATTTTTACTATTTATCTATTTAATAATTTTTAATTTATTCATATATAACATTTATTTATATATATTAATTTACTAAAATTTAAGGTTTTTCATATTGTTGTAAATTACCAAATTAATATCTATTTATATTTATTTTAATATATATTCATTGATATTTTTAATACATTATTTAATGAATAGAAGTTATTCATTTTATTAATATTTTTGAAGACTATTTATTTTTAAATATTAAATTTCAGCCATATTAATATTCATGAATTTAGGATTATTTATTCAATAATATTTATAATTATTTTCTATCTTTTTTTTAATTTATTCATTTTTAATATATACTTGTTTAATAATTGTGTAATTTCTTTTACAAATTTATATCAATGCTTAAAAAAAGTGCATATAAAATATGGGTTTTCAGAGATAAAATGAAAACCACCGATAAAAACCATATTTATCAGCCCTAAATTTTTTGTATTGTTAAAGATATTTTTTATCAACAATTTTTTATTTTAGTCTTTATTAAACCTAAATTTATCAGATCTTGTTGGAAAACACTGTTAAAACCCTCTCCATTCTTTCAAAATGAAACCTAATAGAACCTCACTCAATCAGGTCATTAAAGCTCTCATGGAACCTAAACTATGCTGCTACTCCCCTAGAACTTCCCTTAAAAAATTGAAGCTATGTGATTATTTGTATTAAATTTTAGTCAATATTTATGTATTTAATTTTCTATGTTATTCCTTCTCAGGTAATTGATTTCAAAAACCCTCTTAAAATCCACATATTCTATAATATATTTCAATGTGTGTTGATAATTATTTTTACAAGATCCATGGTATTTCCACTTTATATATCTATGGTATCATATAAAAATTTGGTGTTTAACCATGTTTGATTCAACTAATTCCTTCATGGTTCCTTGTTTGGCCAGGATATTCAAGGGGTTTGGATACTCATGTTTGGGTGTTTTTAAATTTTGATGTCTAGTATTGGATGTTTTTGTTTTTTCATTAAAAATTTCAGCCTCCAAATACTCTTCCCAAATCAAATAATCTCACCAACCCATATTTTTTACACAATTAAAAAAATTCATATTAATTTTAGGGTCAAAAGAAATTAAATCCATGTGTGGGTTTTGGAATGTTATTTTAGATATAAAACCAAATAGTTTTCAATCATAAATTGAAACTAATAAGATGGATTTTTAAAAATATTTGAATTAAAATTTTAAATGTAGGGAACTTCATGGTAACTTCCCAACATTGATGCTAATTTGATAGTAGAAATTTTATCAACAAGTCCCAGTAAAATATTTTTTTTAATAATTTAATATATCTATATATGTTATCTCTCAAGGAGGTATCTATTTGAGTTATTTAACATGTAAAATATTAATAAATTCAAAATGGATATAATTGGATTCATTGAAGGAATATTTATAATGTAATTTAAAAATGTGTTTTTTTGGAAAATGAGTGAAAAAATAGTGGAAAGCAAGAACATGATTTAGAGTATTGACCTTAAAACTTTTCAAACTCAGAGGCTACTCTTTTCAATGGTTGAAAATATTTCTTCCAATATTTTATTTTCATTACTTAAACCATAATTACAATTAATGCAATTATATGGTTAAATCAAAGAGATTATTTACCGTAATCACCCTGATAATTGTCTTCATTTTATAAATATTTATGACGCTATATTTAAATACCAGTTTAAATACACATTATATGGATACCTTATGTGTATTTATTTCATTTTTTTGGAAATTGAATGTTTTTGAACCTAGTAGTATGGATATGAATTAAACATGGTTGGATTCTAATTGTAGGATAAATGAGTAAAAACATGTAGTTAAATAGTTCATGAAGTTTTCAATTGAGAATGCATATGACCCTTATAAAATCTTTTTTTTCATGTTTACATTTTTGTTATTCTAAAATAATTCATCCTTAAGTGTTGGAAGAATAGTTTAATTGTCATTTAATTGATAAAAAATATAAATTTTAGTCCAAACATAGGGAAAAATAATTTTTCATAATAACTTGGATGATTCTATGACTTATGTATCATTTGATATAGATACTAATTTTAATGATGAATGAGTTTGTATGGAAAAAATGGCATTTGAAGAAAGGGATTCATGATTTATAAAACATGTTTGAGAATTAAAATAGATTTGAAATGTGACCATTATATAAAGGATGCATGATATATACAACATGTTCAGTTTTATTGAAGTTTTATAATTTTAAATCTAGAAGTGGATGCATAGAAACCATCATTAAAGAACAAATTGGTATCCTGAATGATATGCTACCAAAATAAAATGAGCTATCTCATCGAAAATATAATTCTAAAATAATTAAATGTTTTATGTGTATGATATCTAAAAAATATATGTTTTTGGAATGATTTTATATTATTTCTTAGGGACAATGACTCACTCAAAAAATTCCTCAACTGTGGTGCTTCTTGATACAAGAAAGTGGAATCATGTCCTTTGAAATTTATATTTTACATTCCTGTCAATATATGGTTTAGATGAATATATAGATGTTAGGAAACTAAGAGAAAATTCACATAGGATAGTGATACAAAAATTGAATATGGTAAACTATGTTACATAGAAGACTCTCCTCAATGGATGATAATTAAATATTAGTGTCCTGAATTTTAAAATGGGAAAAGAAACCACTATCTTGCATTATCTACAGATGTAATAAAACCTTTTTAAGTAGAAAGTAGTACTTATAGTACATGGCTAATTATGTTGGTAAATTATAACCTTTTACTATAGTTAAACATAAAGTGGAAATAATTTTTGTTGTATTTTCTTATATACATACCAAAAGAACGCGATAATAATATCGATGTCTATTTGGATACATTTATCAATGATCTAAATGATATGTGAGATATACATGTTAAATTATATGGTGCTCATAGAAGTGAAGCGTTATCATTGAGATAAATATTCTCTAGAATTATATACAAATTTTATTCTTATGTAAATTTGATAGGCTATAGTATTAAAGGAATGTTTGGATATCCCATTATTGAAGATGGTATACACTTGGTTAAGATGAACCATTCCTCAAGGTCTGTGATTTTAGGAAATATTTTTTTATACTAACTAAATAAATACCAATCTTGGATGATATCATTTAGTGGAAATACAAAAAAAACTATAACACGGTCCCCACTAATGGGTTATCAATAGTTTGGGAAAGTAAAATATATTAACCCTGTTTTAGTAAAAATTCTATGATAAACCCTATGAAATATGGTTGGAAAAATTTATCTGTTTTGTTGGAATTATTGTTTTATAGTTATATATACGTAAACATTTTTATTAATTTCTTGCATATAGAAAAAAAATTCTTGTGATAGTGTTATTGGAATGCTTCTAAACATAGAATACAAACAAATAGGGAATTATGGCTAGGTTGGATAGGATTAACATGGGTATAATGGAAGATTCGGTAATGATGAAGGGTGAAAGATGAAATTTTCTTACTCCAATTACTTACACTCTATCCATGTAAGATAGATATCATTTTTGTAGCTATCTGAATGATATAAATTCACTAGAGAGATATTAATAAAATATCAATAATATCAAGTCAATATATAATTTGAAGGTAAATGTTAAAAAATTACTCGATTATCATATTTTGATTCTAGAGATATGGCCTATAAGATTCTGTTTTCTTATGCCTAAAATTTTATGACAAGAATTTACCAGAATTTTCTTCCTTTTCAAATCATTATATAGTAAATTTATAGACCCTATGAAGTTTCTAATCATGAATAATGAAATTTTATTCATGTTATGTGAATTCGAGATGTTCTTACAACCTTTGGTATTTTATATAATGTTCCACATGACTGTTCACATTGTTATAGAGATTCAACTATGTGTTCATATAAATTATAGATAGATGTACCCCATTTCAAGGTATATATAAATTTTGAAAGGGTATGTTAATAATTAATGCTATCTAGAAGGTTATATTGTGGAACATTATATTTTTAAATAAGTTTTTGAAGTATTTACTAATTACCTATCAAATGTTGATAGCATTGGTCTCTTAAAATATCATTATAGAGGAAACGTTGTTAGAGTAGGGATTTCTGGATATCATTTTGTTACAATTACTATTATAGAGAAGGAACAAGATAACCTTTACATTTTACATAATAATACAGTGGTTTGGGAAATAAATTAAAGCTCACAATAAAAATCTTAAACATCTAAATCATTTTATGGATGAAATATGGATATCAAATAAAAAAAATCAATAGCATATAATTTTTTTGAGATTATATTTATTATGAGTTATCTACAAATCCAAATTCAATTATGGAAAAAACTTCATGGATAACAAGAGGTCCAAGTGTAAATGTATTATCTAACAATAGTTGTGTTATTAGTGGTTATATGTTTTATAAAAAGGAATAATATGAAAATATTACGTTGTAAAAGAGTAGAGTTACACTTGTGGTAGAAGTAATGCACATATCTGGATCCAAGGATAGATTTTCAATTTATGTGAATATGTTATACTATTTCATCATCAAAACAATATACTATTTGGATTATAAAAAAGTTTGTGCGAATATTTACATTGAAAATAGTTTTAAATGAGGAGGGTATTTAAACATATGCACACACCACATACATGTACACACATATGTACACATATATAAATACATACATGTATATAATATACATATTCAAAAACACAAAACACAAACACAAAACATAATAAAAACACATATATGCACACAAAAATTTACTAATATAAATATAAAATCAAATATCACATATTGAAAATACATCTATAACAACCTTGAAAATTGAAACATAAAAGGATAAATGTTACTACTCATGTCATCAAGTTGAATATTTCTTTTTAGGTGTCTAACTGATTATAATTCCATAGTTAATCATCCTTTTCTTGGAGTAGAGAATTTTATGGGTGACCTTCTAAGATGTATTTTTGGTGCATGTTTGGTTGAGGATAGTAAACATTACAAGAACATGTGTGGTCTTGTGGGGATAATTATTAGTATGATAAGCGATTCAGGTGAGTAATAGACTATGGTGTGATCAGAAGGAAACCAAGTTATTATAGGGGACCCATGAGGTGAAATGACTAGAATAATATCCCCCAGATGGCCATGTCTTGAAAAAATAATTTATATTTATATAATTATTTAAATTGTTAAAAAATATATATTAAAATATCATATTGCTATTAATTATATAAAATCATTATGTAACCAATTTATATAATTAAAAACTAATTTTTAATATGAATATGATAATTATATATATAATAATATTTTTTTCTAAAGGTTTTTATCAATTCTAAGAAGGTTATTGTTAAATATGCACCGTTAGTAGTGTTAAAAACTAGGCTAATAAAGGATACACCTTTATGAGTGCTAATACAAGTAACCTTTATCAACACTTTTATCGATCACTAATAACGGTTTCATTTTTATTAGTGTTTTACTTATAGCACTAATAAAATATTTTTGAATATTTCTTTTGAGATCTCCCATTTTTATCCCACTAGGATTTTAGCCAGACATTGAAACACAACAACTTCTATCAATTTTTTCATTAATTTTTTTGATTGATTCCTTGTGTGTCCAATGTGAGTATTTCTTTTTTATTATGAAGATAATCAAATTACAATGAATTTTCAATAAAATTTTCCTTTTATTTTAAATATTATATTATTGTTTATAACACAATATTTATACATTTATAAGAAAATAATTTTAGACACACACACATATATAATTTTACATTTACACTCAAATTCTGATGCTTTTTTGCATATGAATATATATATACATTATATGGACACATTATGTTTATTTATTTATTTTTTATAAAAAATGATTTTTTTAAACATATTAGGATGGATAAGAATTGAAAATAGATGGATTATAATTGTATGATAAAGGAGTATGAGGTTGTATTTAATGATTTCATCATGTTTGAAATAGAGAATGCATATGACATGTATTAGATCCATTATTCATGTTTACTATGTTGTTATTCAATAAGAATACATCTATAATTTCTAAAAGAACATTTAATTTATCATGGAATAGATTGAAGCTATAAATGTTAGACTAAAAATGGGAAAAAACTAAATGTACATACTAATTGGGATGATACTGTAATTGATGGATCATTTGATATGGATACTCATGTTAGTTTTTAATGAGTTATTATGGATGAAATAAAAAAGAAAATCGATGATGGAATTTATTATTTGAAAACTTTTTCGAGAAGTTAAATAAATATTCAAAGTGAGCATTGATTACTATTTTTATGAAATATAAAACATTATCATTTGTTTCAAAGCTATATAATTTGAATGATTTTAGTGGATGGTGAAACACCATAATTAAAAAAACATTTGGTATCCGTAATGTCATGATACTATAATAAAATGAGCTTCCTTGTAAAAAAATATAACTCTAAAATAATTCAATATTTAATGGGTTTGATCTCTAAAAAAAATAAATGTTTTTCCTTGTGATTAAATATTGTTTCACAAGGATAATGAATCACTCTAAAAATGCCTTTAATATGGTGTGTATTAATATAATAATTATTAATCAAGTACTTTTAAATTTGAAGGGTACTTTTATATCATTTTATGGTTTATACGACTATGGGGATGCCACGAAACCACTAAGAAAATGAAATGGTATACAGATACAAGAATTGAATATGGAAAACTATGTTACCTAGAATACTCTCCTCAGAGGAAAAAAATTCACTATATGTAATCAAGATTTGGAAAAGATATAAGAATACTCTATCTAGTATTATCTGTAGATGGAATGAATACTATTGGTGTAAAAAGTAATACTCATAGTATATTGATATTATGTTGGTAAATTATTATTTTTCATAGTGGTTATACAAGAAGTGAAATTAAATTATTTTTATATTATTATATATAAGCCAAAACAAACTAGTAGTGTCATTTCTGTATATTTAGATCCATTGATTGAATATTTGAAATTGACATGGGATATATGTGTTACATTGTATGATTCCCATTGAATATAAGAGTTTACATTGAGATCCATTATATATGGGATGATAAATAAATTTCCTTCTTATAGAAAAATTTCATTATATAGCATTAAAATAATGTTTGGATGATCAAGTGTGTTAATAATGTATCCAATCGGTTAGTAAATATCATTCTTTGGGGACAATTTTTTTATAAAATCATGAAAATTTACCCTGATGACATTAATACCAATCTTGGAAGACATCATTTGATGGAAATACAGTACACTTTACAATAGTATCTACACTAAGAGGCGATCAAAAATTCAAGAAAGAAAATGATATTGACTCTATTTTTCGTAAAAACATTCCAAAATACATTAAAAATTTTTGATGAAAAAATTGATTAGGTTTCATTGAATTACTGTATTGAAATTATTTTTACGTCTGAAATTTGTTTGATTTAATTCACATTGAAAAAAAATTCATGTGATGGTGTTATTGGCATATTACAATATGTATATGACAAAAAATATTTAATTAAGTGTCAGTTGGATATGATTGTCATGGGGATAAAGTAATATTTGGAACTAGTAAAAGTGAATGTTGAAATTTTCATTATCCAACATCTAATACTTTATCCAAGAAAGCAGGATATTCATTTTGTAACATTCTAAATTATGCAATGGTTCTAGAGGGGTATTAATAAAATATCAATAATTTCATATTAATGACTAATTTGAAGCTAAATGGTGTCTAACCACATGACTATCATGTTTTTATGCAAGATCTAATTTTTATAGATTTATGTTTCATTCTTACATAAAATGAATGACATAAATTAAATATAATTTTCTTATTTTTTAATTCCATATGCTGTAATGTTATAAACTCAGTGAAGTTTCCAATCATGAATATGAAAATTGTTGTCATATTATACAAATTAATGATATTATTCCCACATTAATTTTTTGATATAATATTCCACATGATGTTTCACTTGGTTAGATAGATTCATATATGTGTTCATGTGCATTTCAGATGGATGTACCCCATTGAATGGTATATAGAGATTTTGAAATGGTACATTAACAGTCAAAGTCATCCAAATGGTTATATTTAAGAGATATATATTATTGATGAAGCTATTGAACTCTATACCAATTACCAATTATATTTTGATAGAATTGGTCTCTCAAAATCACATCATATTGGATGCCTTCTGGGAGAATGGATTTTTTGTCAGCGATGTTATTATAATAACCATTATAGAGCAGGAGAAATCTCATATTTACATTTTACATAACAGTGAAGATATTTTACCCTACATTAAATCCCACAATTTAATTATTACACATTTGAATCCATTAAGGTATGAACGATAAATATAAAATAAAAATAATTAATAGTTTATAGGACAATTTTGAGATTATATTTATAATTAGTAATCTACAAAACTGGATTCAACTACTAAATGAATTTAATGGATACCTATATGACCAAGTGTAAATGTATTATCTTATAATAGTTATGCAATTAATGGTTATAAATTTTATACAAAATAATAAGATGTACATAGTATAATGAAAAATAGTAGATTTACACTTGTAGTGGAAGTTATGCACATATATAGTTCCAAGGATAGATATCCAATTTATGTGAATATTTCATTCTTTATCATTATCAAAAAAATATAAAAGTTGGATTATAAAAAATTTCAAGTGATGATTTTCCATTGCAAATGGGTTTAAAATATGTGTGTATTTTAAGTAGGTGAATTGAGTTTTATTGAGGTGATTTTTTGTGTGGAAGGGAATAAGGAAGAACTATTCATAATGGAATCATTGGTAGTGCAAAAATTTTATGTACCATATACTATAAATATAAATTGTTCAATTTTTATATTGGTTAATAATACAACATCAGTTTTAGAAAAAAAAATCCTCTTGGGGATGATACTTTCATTGGGTAATCACATAACTTTAATGGAGGACCCAATATAGAAAATTTATTTTTTTAGGGGGAAAAAAGAGGTGATTTGGATACTAAATAGGGGAGTTAAATACCTTCAATAATTAACAACATTAAGTGATTTCAATAAATAGGTTTCAATTTTTTTAATATATTATTTTAAACATAATATTATGTGTTATCTATTAATATTATGTAATCTAAATTAGATTCTTAACTACTCATATAGATAACGATGTATTCGCACTCTAATGTTACCAATCCATAGGAAAAACACACTATCATTTCTTAAACTGAGAAATTTATAGGGGTTAAAATCAACTGGATAAAAAAAATAATAGTGTAGCATCACATTGTTAGTAAAGGTAAATATGGTAATAAAAAATAGCATAAAACTCAAGGTTTTATTGAATCAATGTGGTCAACCAGTTGACCCCAACAAGTCAATTCCTATTAGTAACATTGGAGTCACAAATCGAATGGATGTTCTGATTAATGTAAATATGTGGAACAATGTTATGCCTATATTAAGGAAAATTATTTATGGATAAATAAGGGTAATTGTTCAATACACTTTCTCAATTATATTGAAAAAATTATCAAATGAAACTTTTATATACTTTTAATTATTCCATAAAATTTTCATTCAATTTATATGATTTCCAATAAAAATTTGTATTAATTATTACTAGAAATGCTAATAGAGCCTTTTAGTCACTTTTGATAAAGCAGCATCTTAGCGATACTGATGGAAAAGTAAACCCCTACCCACAAACTATTCATTAAAACATTACAAACCAATAAACATGGAAATATTTAATAATTCACCATGACAAGGAAACATTTTGATTGTAATTTAATTTATTATATTACATTTTACATTATTTATTTTATCCACTTCATCTAAAAAATTTTAATTTATGAAAAAAAACCAGTGCTAAAAATAATTAGTGTGAATAAAAACCAATGTACCCCTACTATAATGCAGGATGGGGTATGTTTCAATTTTAAAATAAAGGTATGTTTTTTAAATCTACATTAAACTATTGGGATATATGAAACAACATTTGATCCTTTGTTTACATGTAGATTTATGAATGAGTATATAAAGCGGTTTTCATCCCACATCAAGTTTTATGGATTTAGGCTCCTGTAAATAAAGATGGAAACAAGTAGATGAAAAAACATAAGTAGTATGGGAATCATGTATAAATATGAAATAATTGTAATTTTTTTCTTTATAATAGTATTATATAAATATATATTTCTATTCATATATTTTTACATGGTTTAGACCCAAGAATCATCACCAACTATAGTTGAATAAAAAATAATTTTAATTGCTTTGAAGTAACCATGATAATATTTCATGTTAAAGGTGCAAGTTTTGAGGTGTCACCTCGAGCATATTTTGAGAATACAAAGAAAAAAGGATATACGTATGAAATAATGAAAGGAATCTTGGAATAAATAAATGACTTAAAATGTTATATTTTTTGGTATGGTTTAGTACACAAGTATATAGGAATGTATCAAAGAGAACCAATAGGTAAACAACAATTAGTACATAAAGAGCCATAAGACCCCACTATCATTGAGGTTAGCCATTCACCTCAACCACGTACCTTACCTGAGATAATCAATTCATTTCATAACACATTCTTCTATCTGTGAATCAATAAACTAAAAATTACATTCTATTACAATAATTATATAGGGTTAAATTTTGTGCGATTTATATATATCATCACTCACCGATTATCTTGGTGTGAAGGGTAATGTGTACAATATTCAAGGAGACATTACACAAAAAAAACACCCAAATGTTCACATAGGATTAGAGATTGAATAACTCATGATTCTAGGGTTGGATTGTCTATTTGTCACGGTGATATAAATTTTAACGTAGTCTATGGTGATCATGAAACAGTCATATAATTTTTCTATAATTTTATAATGATACTTGGAGATAATGATGCATGTCAGTTTTGATTTTTTTTCTTAAAAAACATTTAATATTTGATGAAAATGATCTAAAATGAGGTGTGGTATTAAATATGGGGAAAAATATGGTGAAACAGAAGGTTGAATCAAGAAAATCCAGTGGATTAACCAAGAAATAAAAAAAGAACCTTTCTAGATCACCATCAACCCATAACACCCACTTCCAAATTTATTAACATTGCATGTTCATGTTAATACAACATTCAAATATGGAAACATGTCCTTTATTGAATATGAAGTACAAATATTTGTTGATTCCATTAATAATGAAATTGGTCTTGAGAGTTTAAATGAGATTCTAAAATTTGAATTGTTGGGTGTATCAGTTTTGAATTCATACATGAGGGACATTTTCATAATTTTTATTTTCAATAAATTATGTACCATGTTCATTATAGTCAATAAATATTTATATTTTATATGGAATTATGTATTATTCCATTATCATGGTAAAACCCAATGAATAAAAATTTGGAATCACTAATTCTATGATAATTTCTATGCTATATGTTCATTTGGAAATGGATGCAATTTAAAGAAAAAAATAAACTATGAATAACATTTGAAAAAAAAAAATAAATGGAAGACTTCTCATGATTTCTTACAATGCTGGGGTAAAACTATACAATTTAATCATATGAAAGATATTAATTTTTTCATTACTTGTTTTTTTTATTTAGGAATAATTGGATTATCATCACATTAAATTTAGAGACCTCTATTTTTTTGATCCAAATAATAGATTTCCAAAATATCGACCACACATGATGCCTGTTGTGATTTTTAATACATTACAATCACCATTTTTTAGATGAACATCAAATTATACAATTTATTTGTGTTTAAATGAGATTTTTGTACGATAGGGTGATCTATAAATATAATCTAAATCATGGTTTGAGTTCGGTGACTGAATGTAATAATCCTATGTATTTGTTCAAATGGAGACTTATTAAGGTATATATAGTATTATTTATAACTATGAAAACATATTTTAAAATGATTTATTTTTTTTCAATGTTTCTGTAGTGTCTGAAACAAAATAACAGTAATGATTGATAATATATTGTTTTTGAATTTATGAAAGATGTTGTATAACATCAAAAATCTAGCACCACTGAACAAATATTTACTATGGAAATTAAAATTTCATGTATACTATTTATTAATAATATTTTTTCCTATATTTTATCAGTACTACTAGGACTTCTGACGACCTACATAGTAAAAAGAAGAAATATATTTGTCTATATATGAGTGGGAAGAGTACATGGTGTTAGAATTTTTCCTAACATCAAATTATGGTTATTAACAATTATGTTTATATTTTTTTTCATAGATCATTATAAGTTTCTTATACATAAATATGACACACGATGCAATTGGTATGAATCAATGTGTGTATTTTAAATATAAAATAGTCATTTTAGTTGAAAACATACATCACATTATAAAATTCAATAAAATGAGGTCATATTATTTTAAAAAATTATGAAAATGATTGTAAAGACCCGGATTTTTTCTTGTATTTTTTTTATTATATAGAAATATTACGAGTCTGCGAAAATTTACGACGGGTGATTCCGAGGCCCAATGTTCCTGGAATGAATTTCTAAATTTTTTTATGTACGTTCAGTAAATGTGCATGCGTCGTTTTGTAACTTGTGAATGGGTCCACAGAATTGAAATCCGAGGACACTGTTGAACTCATAACGCTGATTTTCGCTTAAGGAGACCTTCACATCAACCGTAGTTGGTCAAGGGTGGAAGTTGGTTTTTCTGTTTTTCGTAGAGGATTAAATAAAATAAATACAATTTATTTGAAACACATATCCTCTAACCTATCATTTGAATCTTGGTGGTGGAGACCACCCGGACTCCTCTTTTAATGTGAGTTAACCCTAATAATTCCCCTAATTAATGTGCCAACATTAATTGAATTAATAAACATAACTCAATTAAATTTCTCTTCTCACCTCTAGTGGGGGATATCTTTGAAAAAATATTTTACAGGAGAACTCTCGGTGGAGGAAACATGGAAGCTCCAACAAAGATAGAATAACTCTGGATCAAGAACGTTGAACCGACATTGGAGCGTGGTTCGAAAGCGTGTTGCGGGAGCGACGAATGTCAGCGTCTTCATCATCTTCATCTTCTTCCTCGCACCATCTCCAACAAATGAGGTAGGGAATTATTCATTTCATTCTTTGTGGTTTTACATTGTTTTCAAATATATTAACCGCCCGCTATTGATTTAACATGGATGGTGCTAGCAAAACGAACATGGACTGATCCATCAGTAACTTCGTTTTTGAGGTTTTCTTCGTGGGTGGATCGACGAGTTGAGAGGAACTAGACCACGTCGCCAGCGACCAATGCCAGTGGGGTAAAAGGCAGCAACCAACACTCTGACCTGCCGTGTTGGTGGTGGCGGCCCAAAGACCCCGCTGGAGTAGGTCGTGGCTCATCGGCCACAGTGGTGTAAAGTGTCGACCAACACACCGACCGGCTGCATGGTGGTAGGGTTGCGCGCATCCACGCCGTCGGTAGAGGAGGAGGCCACGACTATCGAGCTGCCACGGCGCACCAGGGTGGACGACAACCGTCCAGTTACGTGTTGTAAGAGGCATAGTCACACCACTGAGAGGGGAACCAGTCGGATCCCTGGCCGGCCGCGTCACCCCAAGCAGGACCTGCTCCAGTGGGTTCAACGAGCCAGCAGGCGGAGCCACATGGCACTACCGGGTTGTCCAAGACGAATGGTCCGTTAGACCGTTCAGAATATCGGGGGGTGCCTCGCCCCAGGGTAGCGGCTAGGGGGGCCTCACCACAGAGGACTGCACCCAGCCGAGCACTTCGAGCTCCACGGGCCACACCTAGCGGCCTGTGCCGAGTGGTACACTCCCAAAGCAGGCCAGGCCCGCCGCGACCTAGCCCATCTAGGACGAACCAGGACCCTTCTAGACCCAATTACACCTTTTTGATCATAACATGATATCCAGGCATCCGATTGACAAACCATTTCTGGCATCGGAATCCTTGGATCATGACGATCCTTTTGGTATAATCCAATTGAGTTTTGGATAAATTTGGGCTATGGCCAGTTTGGATCGAACCTGAATCCAACCGGGCCCTCAGAATGGAAATACTAATAACTTACAGACTAGTTGTCCGATTGATGCGTTGTCTGTCACGTTGCGTCCCATATGACATGAAGTACCATTGTGATATTTCTTAATGGGAATTCATGACATTTGAAGTATCGAACAGTTTTTTGAGGAGAAGAACCTCCCAGAATCAAGCACGCTTAGTTCGAGAACCCTGTGGCTGGATGTACTAGAGAATCTTCATATCATGTGTGGGACATCTTTGGATACTATGTTGGTCAGCATCTTCAGATACTGTGGGTCATCTCCAGATCCTGTGTGGGTCATCTCCAGATCAGGTGTGGGCCATCTTTAGATCCCGTGTGGGTCATCTTCGATCCTGTGTGGGTCAACAGTAGAGCTTGTAGATGAAGTAAGATTATCTAGAAATATAACTAATCATATATACATTTTTACTTATGTTATACCTGGTGTGAGATGAGTCTTTACCTTTTTGGTACACTTTTGAGTGGTGATACCTTTTTGGTATACTTCTTCATGGCGTTACCATTGTGGTACTTACCTTCATGGTGTTACCTTTGTGGTATTATTTTCTATGGAGTTACCTTTGTGGTACTTACCTTTGTGGTTTTACCTTCATGGTATTATTTCCTTCATGGAACATTTGGGCTTTTGGCTAAAGATTTGGCCCTTGTGTTTCCTCACGAATGATATGGGTTTAATTGATAACTTAGGTATATGTATGGGAATATACTTAAGTAGGGTTGACTATTTCCACATGCATTGTAATTGTGGTCTTGCATTGTGGTTTATCCTTTGTGGATTCTGAGAGACCTTAGAGGGTCTCAGGATCCCTAATGAGTATTGTTATACTCACCCTTGCACGGGCTATGCCCGCACCTTATTGTGTCTTCTGCAGATGATGGACAACGCTGATCGAGGTTGAGGGTACCAGGGCTTGAGGCTTGTCAGAGGTAAACCTTAGACTAGGCGTACCACGGGGGAAACCATTCGAGATCTGTACCTACCCTTCAGGAAGGGTCCATGGTGGGTTTTCACATGAGCTATTTTCAGTTTTACTTGTGCTTTCCAGTTGGGCTTGTATTCCGGCCCCTTTACTTACTATACTCACTCTATTTACTATATAGTTTACCTTGTTCTTGTATATTTTTGTGTTCTTCGATTGTGTGAGTTTTCAGGTTAAAAAGGTAATGTCTTCTCGGTTTTAGGGATATTTCTTTTTGGTGCTAGTCACCATCCCCTAGGCTATGGAAGGCGGGCTTGGGGTAGTCATGGCATGGGCCCTAGGGGACTGGTCGTGACAATGATCCATCATTCATTTGAGATGTGCAGTAATCGATCACATGTCAATCTAATACATGATGTGTGCATTATGACTCAAATTGTTTGATTTAACATTTAAAAGGTGTAATTGTACTCTAAAACAAGCGTCAGAAAGCCAAAAATATGATTTTTTTCATATTCTCTTGATACTTTAGGAAAATTATCCATAGTTCATTTGTGATATTGAAATTTACCAGATGGAAATCTGATACATGATGTAATTTGTAGGATTACAAGTGAATGATTTCACATTTAAAATGTTTCATTTTACTCGAAAAAAGAATCACATATCTAAAATTGTGAAAAAAGATAAAATTATCTCAATACATAAGAAAAAAATCCACAATTCATATTTTATTTGATGGAATCGAATGCATTTCAATATGAAACATGATGAGGATAATTGAATTCAATGTTCTTATTTTCAATATAAAAGTTTCAATTTATTCTAAAATTTAATTCACTTAAGGAAAATCGAGAAAAGGTTCATGTATTTCCCTAATAATCTAGCATAACTATCCATAATTCATTTGTAACATGTAGAAATTTACCTCACATCATTCTGACACATGATATCTTCGGTATGACTCAAAGTGTCTATTTTTTATATATAAAGTGTCCATTTACTCTAAAAAACAGATCACATAGACAATACCGATTAAAAAAACATGGATTATATTGATACTTTATGATAACAATCCATAATTCCTTTATAATGATTAGGAATTAACCAAACTTCAAAATGACGCATGATATGTCTTGTATTACCTAAAGTATATGTTTTCAATGTTATTGTGTCATTTTAGTCGAAAACATGAGATAAATAGAAAAAATAGGCTACAATTGTTCTGAACCATTATTGAAAAGACATGTAATTCAATTTTTGTGTGTAGGTATAGATCACATGTCAATATAACACACAGTGTGGCTAGTATGACTCAAAGTGCGTGTTTTCATTATATAACTATCATTTAAGTTTAAAATATTCATCACATTTCAGAACCAATAAAATGAGCATGGATTATTCTTAGTCTTTAAGAAAATGATCCATAATTTATTTTTGATGTATATTAATTGACCAGATTTCATTCTAACACACAATGTTTCCAATATGACTACATGTTAACATTTTCACATTAAAAAGTGTCATTTTACTCTAAAACATGATTCAAAAATACAAAAAATGAGAAAATGTGATCATATTATCTTAACACATTAGGAAAATAATATAAAATTAATTTTTTGATTTTAATTAATCTACCTCACATTAATTCGACCCATAATGTTCTCATTAGGACTCTAAGTGCATGTTCAAAATAAAATGTCAATTTAGTCTAAAACGCGATTAAAATAGTCAAAACCAATAAAATGATCTCGTATTATCTCGATAAATTATTAAAATGGTCCATAATAAATTTTTTATTTATAGAAATTGATTTCACAACAATTTGACACATGATGTGGCTGATATGATTCAAAGTGCGTGTTTTCAGATTATAAAAGTGCTATTATCCACTAAAATGCATGTCACATAGCCATAACTATGAACATGGGCATGGATTGTCTTGATTCTTTTGGAAAATGATCCATAATTAATTTTTTATACATAGCAATTAGTTATATTTCAATCCAACACATGACGTGTCTAGTTTTACTTCAAGTTTCTATTCATAAAAAAATTCATTTTAGTTTCAAACCCAATTTTGATAGCCAAATCTGAGAAACAAATATCAGAATTTCTTAATAATTTAGTAAAAAATTACACCATTCATTTATAATGTGTAGTAATATACCACAAATTATTTCAACACCATTTGTGGTAGGCATGACTCAAAGTTCATGTTTCACCTTAAAAAGTTTCATTTTCCTCTAAAACATGTTTCACATAGCCAAAAAATGAGCAGATGAGATCGAATTATCTTGATAATTTTAGAAAATTATCCATAATTAATTTTTGATTTATGGGAATGTACTACATATCAATATGACACATGATGCGACCATTATGACTCTAAATGTTTGTTCAGAAGAAAAAAAATATCATTTTAGACTAAAATGATATTCAAATAGATAAAACCAATAAAATGAGATTTTATTTTCATGATACATTTAGATAATGATTCATTATTCATTTATAACATATTGTAATTAACCTCAAAGTAATCTGAAACATGATGTAGCTAGTATGGATACATTAAAAATGTGTCATTCTACTCTAAAACACCCATCATGTTTCCAAAAATCTATAAAATGAACTAAATATGTCATGATAATTTCGGAAAACAATCCATAATTCATTTTAATGTGTACGAATATACATCATGTGATGTTGATAGATGACATTACTAGTATAACAAAAAGTTCATGTTCACATTATAAATTTTCATTTTACTCTAAATCATGACCCACAAATCCAAAACAATTAAAATGATATCTTACTGTCATGATACTTTATGAGAAAGAATCATAATTCAGTTATGATGTGTTGAAAAAGACCACATGTAAATCCAATAAATGATGTGGATGGTATGACTCAAAGTGTTCATTTTCACATTAAATATGTCATTTTACTCCAAAACACTCTTCACGTAGAAAAAACTATTCAAACAAGATCAAATTGTCTTGATACAATAGGGAAACAATCAATAATTCAAATTTGATTGTAGGATTCGGCTTCACATCAATTCGACACATGATTTTTCCATAAGAACTCTATGTGTATGTTTATAATAAAAAAAATATAATTTTAGACTAAAATGTTATTCCCATATCTATAACGAAGAAAAATACCTCATATTTTCTTGATACATTCGGAAAACAATCGATAATTCATTTTTGAAATGTAGAAATTGACCATACATCAACCCAACAAATGATGTGGTTGGAATTATCCAAAGTGAATGTTTTCTCATTAAAAGTTTCATTCTAATATAAAAAACATGTGAAATAGAAAATACCAATATAATAGGCTTAGATTATCCAGATATATTTTTATCAAAAATATATAATTCATTTGTGGTGTATAAGAATCAACAACATATTTATTTGTCACATGATGTAACTGCAAGGACTCCAAGTGAAAGTTTATAATAAAAAATGCCATTTTTTTCTAAAAAGAGATTCAGATATCCAAAAACGAGGATAAAATCTCAAATTTTTTGTATATAAGATCAATTAAATCTACCACCATGGAAGAAAACATAAAGAAAAAATTTAAATAAACTTTAATATCTGGGGACTTGACCCCATGACTTTCTCCTGACACCCAAACCCTTTCCACCCCACAACTAATGGTGGGGTATGAATTGCCTTTATAATTTTGAAAAAAACTAATAATTATTATTTTTACATAGGAATAGAACACACATCAATTTGTTAAAAGATATGGCCAATATTACTCAATGTGAAATTTTTCACATTAAAAAGGATTCATTTTATAAAAAAAATGTATCATAGAAAAAAATGACCAAAAAAAATTTAATTGTGTTGATACATTATCAAAACGATTCATATTTCATTTTTTATGTGTATAAATCAATCAAATGACAATCCAACATACGATGTGGATAGTAAGACTCATACTGATTGTTTTTAATATACAAGTTTCATTTTTGTATAAAACATGATTCACATAGCCAAAACCAAGAAAATGAGATTATATTATTTGATAATTTAGGAATGAAATCCATAATTCACTTGTGATGTGTGGGAATTAACTACATGTCAATCTGACACATGATCTGACTTCTAGGACTCAATGTGATTGTTTTTACATTTAAAAAGTGTCATTTTAGTCTAAAATATGTTTCACCTATTCAAAAATGGGAAAAAGAGATTAAATTGTATTGATACCTTAGTAAAATAACAAATAATTTATTTTTGACATGGAGGAATCAACTGCACATAAATCTGACACACAATATGGAAGGTATGACTCAAAGTGTGTGTTTTAACATTAAATGTGTCATTTTACACTACAGAACATATCAAATACCCAAAATTGACTAAATTCCCTCATATTGGCTTAATAAATTAAGTAAATTATTCATAATTATTTTTTGAAATCTAGGAATTTATTGAACAGAAATCTGAGACATGATGTGCCTGATATGAATCAAAGTGCATGCTTTTAATATAGAAGTGTAAATTTAGTCAAAAACACATGTCAAATATCTAAATCTAAAAAAATGAGATCGTATTGTCTTGAATCTTTAAGAAAATGGTAAAAAATTCTTTTTTCACTTTTAGGAATCGACCACACATGGATTCAGCAAAGGATATTTTATTTATGACTCAAAGTGCATGTGTTCAATATAAATGTGTGATTTTAGTTTAAAACATAAAACACATTCCCATAACCAAGAAAAAAAACCTGGATTTTTTTTTCAAAGATTTGAACAACAATCCATATTTTAAAAAAGGATTCTTATGAAGGATGAATGAAGACCCCCATCAGAATATGTGAAAAAAGTTCATATTTGGTGTGAAAGTTGTAATAACTAGTAACATAATTAATGTAATTAATTATATCAATAAAAAACTAAATTATATAATAAAGAAATAATTATAAAATTAATAATATAATTTTTAATTAATAATATAATTCAAATATTAGTAATTAATGATATAATTATTAACAACAATTTAAGAAAATAAGATAATTAATAACTGAAAATATCATTAATATATCTAGTAATTAAAATTATAATTTATATAGATTATTAAATAATAATGTAATTAATAATTAAAAATATAATTATTAATTATTAGTATAACTAATCATTAATAATATAATTAAAAATATAATAATTAATAAAATAATTAAAAGTATAAATGATAATATCAATAATATATTCTATAATTAACAATATAATTTGTCATATGTGGATTATATAACATTAAAATTAATTTTTTATGTATTGTTACTTAATAAACATTGGTTTTATCGAAGGACCATTATTTTTGATAGAAGATAATCATTAGAAAAAACTTGTAACAAGATATTTTTTTTGTATTTATGGGTTGTATTTTTTTAAATCATTGTAAATATCAACTCAATGTACAAATTTTGTATGAAAACCTTTCAGTGTAAATTATGAATTAAAATGAAGGCACATTAGGATATTTATATTCCAATTTTTCTTTATTGTAATATTTATATTGTTTTTATATGATTAATTTTCTCTTCTTTTATGTTAGGGTTGTTGTAGAACTTAATCCATTAAAATGAATGTATGGAATTTATCAGCATTGAAAAAATAATTGATAAATAACCTTTATCATTGATAAATAAAGTGATGAAAAAATCCTCCTTTATGAGTTCTAAAATAATGAGATGATAAAGGTAACATGTTTTTTTCATGATTAGATTGTAAACATTTTTATCACTAACAATATATATTTATAGAACGTGATATGACCATACTGTAGTACTGTAATGAGAATGGTGAGGAGTATAATGGGGAGTGCCATTGTTATCATTTCTACATAAATATCTATAATCATTATATTTATATATGTAATATGTTTCACATTTCATTAAATCTCACCCTCTCTAATATTTTACTTCACCCAGTTTTTATCATTCATTATTTTTCCTCATCTCTAACATGGATTATTCTTCCAAAGATTATGCCCACCACCCAATAAATTCCTCATATAATGTGATTAACAACACAAATTATTTTCATTTTCTCATTAGTTATCCTTTTTAAAATAAATTATAATTTGTTTACAAATATTATATATTGGTATCAATTTAAAAAAAATATTTTCAGAAAAATGAAATTTATTAACATTTATATTTGAAATGGTAAATCCATGGGAGTTCTTTCTCTTCCATATAAATCCTCTTTCAGTAGTTTTTCTGGTTTCATCCACCTCTTGGTGATCCGTTCCTCTATTTTTTAGTTTTTATTCCATCTCTTTAGCTTTTAGTTTTTCTACACTTTCTACACCTTCATCTTATGGAAGACAATAGTAGTTATTTTCGGTTATCATTGTCTTTAATCAACCATAAATATATTTCTTCAGGTTTATCAGATATTTTAGGTTCAGATCTGCTTCAACAGACTAGTTGCTTCATTGACTTCATCGGGTTGGTGGCTTCATCCAATTTCGATTTGTTTTGTATGATCAATGATGTACTGGGATCTTTGTCTTGTTTCATTCATATTTTTTTCTTACACATATTTTGATTCCATCACCATGGGATTTGGATCTTTTTATAATTGCAGTAGGATTGGGAACTTTATCAGATTGGGATCTTCATCTGATAGCTTTATCTATTTTGACAAACATGTTTCATCAGATCATAGTAGGATTGGGATCTACACTAGGTTCAGTTCAACATCATCATATTGGGATCTTTATTATCTCAATGGTTTCATCCATATTCATTGATTTTAGATATTATTTATCATATCATTGGCTTCATTTGATAAGTGGTTATTGATTTATTAGGGTCGCGAATCATGATATTCATCTACTATGTTGGCTCCATCTCTTCTGGTTTATCAAAAAGTGACAACCTGTATGAAACATTGAATCTCTTGTGTTGAACTATCATGTTATCTCAAATCCATGCACAATAAGTTCACTCCTTTTTTTCTTCTCAAAATACTTCTTGGATGTGGTTTTCTTGAATGAAGAAATGTTTTAATAAAGGGACTTGGTTGGTGTGATATCTTAGCTGGGTCTAAAATGTAGTTTTGAAATTTATAAACAAGGTCTTATATGTTATAAATTCATTAATTGGAAAGATTATTTGGTTGTTAAAATTAAAAATTACTCCCAAAATCATATTTCCACTTACATTCATTAGGATGGAATTTCATAATGGTTCTTCACATTATTCTATTGAAAGAATAATCATACTAATAAATGAATATTTTGGGAGATATTGTGGTTTGTGAGAAATTAAATCTATGGAAATTTATCAGTTAGGGGGACATAAATTAAATCCTTTTCTAGAGAGAAAAGGAATGGGGATATTTTTCCCCTATATCTATTATGATAGGGTTTGAGGATTTTTTGAGGCCTATGGGGATTTTTAATTTGGGTTGAAAATAATATATATTCCCTTTGTATTAGTGTAATTCAAAGAGATCTAGGATACATTAATGACTTGATATAATTATGGGGTCTTATCCCTGGAAACATCGTTTTTCCTTTGTTTTAAGTCTCCCATCATTACCCTTTTTCTTTTTTAAATATTCCTATTGTTCTCACTGGGACCTGAGTTGTGACTGATTTCAGAAATAGAAGGCTGTTCATGTTTTAAAGCATGCAGATGATGGTGGAAGATTGTGAAGGTATTATCAGGCAATCATAGAATTCCTATAATTCATATTACTATTCTAAAATTGTAATTAGGGATGATGGTCTTAAGTTATGAAGTAGATCAAGATTATATAATTTTTATTTTGAGATTTAATGTATTGAGAAGACTCTAATGGTGTGTTATTCACTACATAATTTGACTATTATGATCTCATGGATATCCCCCATGAAAAATAATTAGAAACAAATCAAATAAATAAAGTGAATTTCTGGTTTATGCAGGCGAGGGAATAACATAATTATTATGTAGACCATAATAATTTTTTATTTCTATCAGAAGGATTTATCAAGAATAAGGATTAAAATAATTTTGAAATTAGAGAGGCATGAATAAGGAATCCCAATCTGGGAGAGTGAAATCCTGGATATTATTTTGAGATTCTCACATGATCAGCAGTCTTCTTGGAATCTTTTATTTCTACTGAGGATTCCTCCTCTATTATCCAAGTTATAAAATATTCTATGAATACTGATATTAAAAATGGAATCACTAATGAGTATTTTATCTTGTCTCTTTTTAAAATACATTCCATTAATGCTCTTATAATTTTTGGATATCATTCCATTTTCTTCAAGATATTTTGTATATTGAGGGGCCTGATATCACACAACTCATGAAAGAAATATGGAAAGGTACAACATACATCAATTCAATTAAAGAAACCATGATTTACCTAATTCCTAAATTAATAAATCCTTCCATAGTTTAATAATTTAGAATTATGTGTCTTTTCAATGGGACTTATAATATAGAATCAAAAATTATTTTCAATCAGTTTAGTTGTTTTTTCCATTCATTATTTCTAAAAATCAATGTTTATTTTTTACCAAATAGCTCATATTAGATAACATCATAGTTTCCCATGAGATTTTAAATGTAATAAAGACCCTCATTCATTCAATGTTGTGTGATGTCTTGAAAATTGGACATGAATAAAGAATATTATAGAGTCAAACTGACCTTTTTAGAATTTTTCTTATTAGAATTGGATTTTATAGCCAATGGGTGGATTTAATTATGCATTATGTTTTCGTGGATTCTTTCAAGATCAAGGTTAATGGAAATCTTACCTGAAGCACTATTCCTTCTAACAGGCTTTGTTCCGAAGACCCTCTTTCATTGAACATGCTTATCCTTGTGGATGAAGTTTGCTATAATATTATCATAGGTATGTAAAATAATAATAAAAATCATGGTTTAGAAAAATGTAGACACATCCCCCTATATTCCATTTACTATTTAAAGATGTCAACCTATTATTTTATCAACCAATTTTTGAGGAACATCATTCAATCAAGAATATTTTGTCCATATATGAAATATATTTGGTCCATTCAGTTAAGGTATCTAAATATGAGATATTCTTTAGCTAAGGTGTAATTATTTTAAAGAAAAAAAATCATTTACATGGTGCTTATGTCATCCAAGTGGTGGATATAGACCAAAAATATCTTTTACTTTATATGATTTTTGGAAGATCAAAGAAATATTTATTCTCATTTATTTTTGGTAAAATTTATATAAAAATTCAAATATGGTATGTCGTAGGAGTTTCTAAATAAGTGAAATTGATTCTTATCTTGGAAGTTTCCTAATAAACCCTATTTATGTCAAGTATGTTTTCAAATCCTATATAGTCTTATTTATTAGTTACACATTCGATTGGCAGCATTTCAGTGTGGATATAATAATGGAAAAATGAAATGCCACTGGGTGGCATGGGATATGTTATATGTACCAAAGGCTTTTAGGTGTTCTGGATTCATGAAATTGAGCTCCATTATTGATTCACTGCTTCTTAGGAAGGGTTAGAACCTTTTAGAAAACCTAAATTCCATGAGTACCAAAATTATTTATTCTATGTCTTATCCATATTCATATTTTTTGAAAGCATTCTTAATTCCAAGCCCTAATTTTTTTATATGAGTTTATGAGACTCACATTGGATTCTTAATAAGGGTATCAATTAGGGAATTGGTGATGATGAGAGGGTTAATATTTAAATTGACTATTGGATTTATTGATCACTTTATCTGAATGGTGACATCATAATATGTTCTAGGATTGGACACTACTAATGTTTAATTTTTTTTAATCATAATTGGGTTGGATGGTGTTTGGATAAGGTTGTTTACCAGTATAATGATGGGGACCAGGATATTGTTCTCAGTATACGTATTATGGTTGGAATGGGATTAATTAATTTGTTCTAGAGTAAGGAGATATTTGGATATTATTCAATTAAAACAAGCTATATGGTATCTTTTGATATGCCTCCCTCTTTAGTGTCTCAACCTTGGAAGTTCCTTTGATAGTTTTGAGTCCTGCCTAAAATCTGGTATTTTTTGTGGTAAATTTCTTTTGGGATCCTACATATAAGGGAATTCCTATTTAATTGAATTTCTACGAGTGACCCTTTGTTCTCTCTTTGCTTATATGAAATCGAATCCTATAACCATGCAACTATGAATTGTCCTAGAGCCTAGGGCGTTTAATTGGAATGTTATATAGGGGAAGTCCCATGTGGTAATTGATTCTTCTTTTTATTTGCCATCTAATCTATTCCAGTGGGTCTCCTCAATCCCTATTGAAATAATTTTTGATCTATGGTCAATTTATTGGATTATTAGGGTTTTTAGAAATGAGCACATTTTCGAATAGGCTGATTGGCCAATCCATTTTTGGGAAGCTCAAGGAGGTGGATTTCAAATTTTTGATGTGGTCCATGGTTTTTGTTTGAACTCTCACTACATAATTGTTCTTGTTCATTCATTTCTTCAAATAGTAACTCATTCATATATGTTTATTTTTTGTATTTGTGTCATTTTATTTCATAATTATAGAATCATAGGTTCTAGTTTCATTGATGTTTTATGGGGAAATATTTTATCTTTATACATGATTCATTTATATATATTTTTTTTATGTGTTAAAGACCTTAATAAATAATGATTTATCTATACAATGTCATAAAAAATGGAAATAAATCAATTAATTCGACCGAGTACCTAGAATCATGTTCCAACAATGAATTTATTTTTGATAAACATGTTATCCAATTTTATCTTTCTATATAAAAAATTGCACACTTAAATTTTTCCTTGTGCATCTCAGAAAAAATTTCATTTTATTGTGCATGTATTTTTTGTTTCATACGATTTTCCCCCAAAATTATAATGTAAATACATAGGCTAGAAGTGCTAATACTACAAAATGTTAGGAGGAATTGAGGGAGGCAGTCAAATATACATTGCACACCATACACTTTGGAATAACACATAGATTCATTTAATACAAGCCTTTAAGAATCCAAAAGGTACGTGCCTACTAAAGTGTCAAATAATTAGGGGAGGGTGAATTTTTCAATTAGTAATAGAGAAACAAAAAATCAATAACCATTTTGTTTTTTAATTACCATTTTAATAACTGAGTTGAATAAGCGTATTTGTTATTTTTTCAATTTTCGTTATAAATTTTCCTTAATCATTCATTTTTCTGTTTTTTCAGTTAAAAGATATATATATATAATTCATATGATTTCCAAATTGGCTGAAAACCTAAAATAATAAATAAATCATTAATGTTTATAAAAAAACAATTTATTGTTAAACAAAAATATTTTTATAAAAAAATATTTTTGTTTTTTAGATGGTTATTATAAAATTAACATGTCATTTTTAAAATTAAATTTAAAAAAATATATAAAATATATGAATATGGTTATTTTTTTAGTTTTAGGTTAATAAAATTAATATAAATAACCATTCAAATATTCTGGGTAGTTAACCAAATAAAAGTTTTACCAACCAAAAAAAATTCAGTATAACCATTCAATAATATTATTTTAGGTTTTTGGTTAACCAATTTGTTAACAACATATTTTCCCACCCCAAAAAATAACTATAAATCAATTCTAATGGATTATAATTTTAACACATATAATTGTTATTATATCATTAAAAGGAGGCCTGAAGTGAAGAAAAGTTTAAATTTTCCTTTAGAAGATCATTTATTAAAATATTCAAAGAATAGTTTTTTTTAATGTTCTTAACATATCATACAAAAATTTAATGTTATCAATATCTTTAAGTTCATATATAGTTTAGACCATGTTGTTTGCATTCCCAGACCTCCTTAATTTACCTACTATATTCTTACATTCATTTGATAACTCATTATCCCCAAATTTGTAGGTATCAATATCATCTTGTTCATTTCTAGTTTGGACCTATTCAGTTCCATTCCTAGGAATTTAATTTACCTACTATATTATTATATTAATCTGATAAATCATTATCCAAAAATTCACAGGTATCAATCCCATCAAGTTAATTTCTAGTTTGGACCATGTTGCTTACATTCCCAGGCCTCCTTAATTTACCTGCTTAATTATTACATTCATTTGATAGTTTATTCTAGATAATGGGTTTGATAAAACTCATGATCATAAAATCCTATTACAACACTCTCCTATGACATTTCACGTGAGTAGTATCATTTTTTAGTAGGATCTCTGATTTAGTCATGCTGATTTAGTGGGGATGTGTTGTTGTTGCATCCTCCCAAGTGAACAACTAGTAGCGAGGAAAATCACTCTTTCATAGTGATGAAAAACTCCCCCAGTGAAAACATAATATCCACAATGATTGGAATTACTACACCATTATAAAACATTCTTTAATGACAAACTCTTGAGGATGTAATGGATGACTAATCATGACACCGAACTCCCCTGCATGTGATGGAGAATCTTGCATCCAATCTATTTAGGCTATGGATCTCCCCATGAAGCTTCCTTAGTGGGCACACTTTAGGCTATGTCTTCTCTAGTGTAATGAGCATGAGGCTTTGTCCATCATTTTAATAGATATATATATATATTTGTATATTTTTTATAATATATATATGTTTAGAACATACATAGTGAATTAAGTAAACTCTTATGATGTCAATCTGATCCTAAATGTTATGATCCCACCCTCATGTTATAATCCTAGCATTGAAAAAATATATATTTATTGGTAGTTTTTTTACTATTCATGGTAGTTAAAACTACTAATACATTGTTTAGATACCATTTATTTCAAATTCATCAATAATTTACAAGAAATTTTTATAGTTTAGCATTCATTTTGATTTATATAATTTTTTTGGTAAATATCATCATTTTTTTATAACTGGACCTAATAATTCATAATTATAGTATAATCATTGATAATATTTAACCATACAATAGAAACTAAGAACCATCATATATTCCTTATGAATAATATCATAGATTTATATGGTATACTTATTTTCTACTACTAGAATCTATCACCTATTATACAAACCAAATATTTAATAAAATACATATGAAAGAGAGCATACGAGGAATATATTTAGAATATTTCACATAATAATGGATTTTTTCAATAAAAATATCAATATAAACATAAATTAAATAACATATAATGAATAACACATTAAAACCCTTAATATTCCTATTTAAGTTATGATTCAACATTTGTAACTGAAAAAAATAAGTATATAACAATCAAATCCTTTTTTAAACTGACTTGCGATGTTCTTGAAATTACTCAATATTAAAATTTTAAAGAAAATGATATGAAAAAAGTTATTATATATAATAATTAATTGAACAGTTCAAGTCTCAAGATTTAACATCAATCCAAAGTTACTCTCTATGGTTTTGACCACTAAACAAACGTTTTAGTGTTTCAAAACACTACATATGAATTTACTGGTATACCAGAAAACTATAACACAAATCAACATTGCTTCAGTTCCTAAATTTAAAAAATCTATCTAAGGTAATTGTATTATGATTTCACGGCCATCTAATGTCATTTCCTTGTTTTTTGATCCCTTAACATATGTCTTCCAAAGCATTGGTATCTTTTAAAACAACTTATAGAGCCATTTCAAGCACACCAAATGTCAGATGGATGTGTTGTCTACTAGTACACACCACAAATACTTTAGTGGTGGTAATTACCATGATTTCACATCATTCTGAGCTTGGTTTATATGGTATTTACCAATACACACATTTTTTAGTGTTTTAAAACACTAATAACCCGTTTATAGGAATCTCAGAATAACCATAACTCAGATTGAAGTGGATTCAATTCCTATATTTTAAAAATCAATCTAAAATAATATCACTATGGTTTCACAACTATTTAATGTCATTACCTTTGTTTAGACCACCTAACACATGTTTTTAAATGCTTTGGTGTCTTAAAAATACATATTGAGTAATTCAAGGCACACCACATGTCAAATGTATGTTTTTTTCTCATACACATCAAATATAATTCAATAGTGGGTTTTTAAGGATTCATCATTAATATGAGATCAATTTATATGTTTTTTTACTATTACACCATTGTTTTAGTATTTTAAAAAACGATATTCATCTTTATGAATATCTCAGACAAACTATAACTCATATTAACTTGTTGTTAGTTCATAAATTTCAAAATTAAATATATGGTCAATTTCATATGATTTAATGGCTATATTATATTGTTTTCTTGGTTTAGCACCTCTAGAACCTATTTTTAATGTCTTTGGTACCAATTAAAACTATTAATAGGGTCATTTTAAGCACACCGCACATAAGATGGATGTATTTTCTGGTCCTACACATAAAAAATAGTTCAATGGTGGTTATATTATGATTTTATGTTTATATGAGATCATTTGACAAGGTTTTTACTATTACACCCATGTTTTAGTGTTTTAAAACACTAAAAATGGGTTTATGGGCATTCCGAAAAACCCATAACTCAGAAAAATACGACATCAGATCCTTCACTTTAAAAATTAATCTATGGTTATTTTTATATTATTTCATAAACTTCTATCACTTTTTGATGGTTTTTACCCCCTAGAAACATGTTTTTAGAGGATTTAGTTTCTTTTAAAACTACTTATTGAGTCATTTAGAGAAAAAAACATATTGGGTAGACTTGTCCTCTACATTTACAAGACAATAATTAAATAAATTTTTGTTTTTCCATGACTCTATTCCCATATGAGGTTTTTTTCTATGGTTTTATCCATAACAGACTCATTTTAGTGTTTTAAATAGAAAAAATGCATTTATGAGCATTATGGGAGGACAATACCTCGAATCGACATGGTGCCCATTCCAATTTTTCATAAATAAATCCACGGACATTGTCTTATGATTTCACAAACCATCTGACATAGCTTCCTTGGTTTCATCCCTCTAACACATGTTTTTAAGTATTATATATGTAGAGACCCATACATGACGTTCATGGAAATTACAATACTTTTTCATAATACTTAATACATAACAAAAACAAACACCCAAGGACCATAATAGTTTAGTGTCTTTGGAAACTCTAAATATAATCCTCTATTCATGGTGAAAGATCTTCAACATCTCCCATAAAATTCTTCCACTTTTTTTTCTTACCTAAAACCTTTCTTTATATCTTGGGGAAAAGAAAACATAAAAAGGGAGAGCTCAAATTCTCAGTAAGGGTAAACATAGATAACATAAAACAATCCATAATTACTTGAATTCAAAAACATGAACATAAAAACCTAAACATCAAAATCATGAGCAATGAAATAAATATTGGAAGTACATAAGGCATATATCATAAAGGAACATTAGTCATGGTAAAATAGCATGGGAATAAGACATTTAATTGTGGAAAACCATTAAGCACATGATATTATTTCCATAGTATCCAAGGCATTGCTGCCAAGACCATTATAGTGGACAAAGTCCATTACTGAACTGGGTTTACTTGCCGTTCCAGCCCTGTATTACTGAACCACATTCACTCGCTTATCCATAAATGTATATCTCATGAGAAATATGTTTTTACCCAATTAATTTAAGGTATATATAGCTCCCACCCATCTAATAATGAAATCATTCTTAAATGTGCCACATTATAAACATAAATCATTCATCATAACCAAAAGAATAAAATGTGTTTCATAAACATCATCCCATCATAACATAATCCATATAAAGGAAATGGATATCATTTCATCATAATAAAAATACAACCATGTAAATAATAGAGACATTATACTTGAAAAATAAACATATTAAATAATGTCATTTTAGATGGAATATAGTTTTGACAAAACACTTGAAATGAATTCTTGAGGAAAATATCCTGTCTTCTTCAAAATCATTTTCTTTTCTCAAAATGCCATGAAATTTTCAAAGAAAAATATTTTGTTGAAAATAATCATGAAATCTTGTAGATTAATCTTCATGAAAATAAGGCCTTATGAAACCATAAAAATTCGTTAATGCTGTATAAGTTAAAAAAACGTTCTTTTTGTATTTTTCCAGAAAAGTCAAAAAGTACCTTATATGGTAAAAAAATAAAGATTCCTTACATACCATGAAGTAAAAGTAAAAAATGAGTAAAAATGAATTTAAACATACATGAAACCATTTTTATAAAACATGTACATGGATGATAAATATAACCCCAGTAAATACTTAGGAATAAACAATCTCGGATAAAAACGAGATTGGAAAAGTAATCCTTTACCTTAGGTTCAATGTCTTCCATTCGTGTCCGAAACTCATTTATAGTGGGTTTAAACATATTATTAACTTGTAACAGAACCATAATAATATTTATGATATAATATATGATTCACTTATGACTTTATATTACCCATTATTTTGTAAATTCCATGTTAAAGCAGTTTTGGGTAAAATCGTTTCATTTACCATATGTGTTTGGACTTGTTGTTCTTGATATTATTACTTATATCCCGATTTAATTAATTACAGAATATAAAACATGATTTATATATAATATATATTAATCATATAAATATATATTATAGATTGATAAATGGAATGAAATACACCATTCATGGAGACGGTAGGCCATACGTACACATGGACAATGTTTTCATTTCCCTATTGAATTGAATGAAATTAAGTAAATGAAACATATATGTACATAAATATAGTATCATTATTATGTCATATCTTTCATGATTATTTATTATATATAATTTATAATCACTCTTAAATGGTTAACATGGAGAATGAATCTCATAGCGTTCATGGAGAAGGTAGTCCGTACATACGCACGGGCAACAATATCACTCTCTTGATATTAAAATCGTATATAATTGGATGGTATATCATATATAAAGAATAATAATAATGTTATATTTATTATTTATATCATTTATACTCATTATTATACCCATCCAAATGATGAAATGTTTGAATAACATATTACACCACGACGTGGAGACGGTAAGCCGTACGTACGCACGTGTGGTGAATTTTTCATTCATAGGATGGATAAAATAAATAATACGGGTTTACCATTTTTATAATAACATAAAATTATATAGAATATATTGGATTTATTATTTTATAATGGAAACAACAAAGAAGGAGGAAGTGGAAGAAGAAAGGAACTTGAAATTGGTGGTGAGATATTTACCTCTTCTTCAGGTTCTTCCTTTTGGTTTGATCAAAAGGGCTTCATAGGTTGGATTTATGACTAAAGGAATGACTCTAGGATGAATTTATGACATTTTATAGGGTATTTTGTCAGGGGTTGGCTGGTCCAAATGGCTTTGGAGGTGTGAATTAGAGAGAAGGGGGAGTTCCCTTTTATAAGAGAGGTGAGGGGAATCTTAGGAAAAACATAAAATATTATTTTATAATAAAGTCATATTCGGTTTATAATGGCTCCAAATTTATATATTAATAAGCTAAAGTGGGTATTGGTCGAAATCATCTCAAAAAATAGGTTTTAGACAAGTTTAGGTTACAATTTTAACCTTATCATTTAGATTTAACTCTAAGTTAAAAAATTTAACTTTTACCGTGTCTTCTTGTATTCTTACACTATATGGTTAATAAACTTACTATAAACTTCCAATAAAAACAAAATTGGTTCATTAATGTCATATATATTATTTTATAAGTCTTTTGGAAGAACCTTATATTTTTAGGACCATTATATCAATTAATAATATAATATTTGTTTTCAAAACTATTTTATGTCAAATTTGAAACTATTTAGTATTTTGTTTTTTCTAAATTTATAACAGCATTATTACTTCGAAGAAAATACATATAATCAACACTAATATGTCATAGTAACCTATAAAATTAGTGTAATTCATAAAAAGTCTCAAATTACATTTATTTGGGTATTTATAATATCAATTATGTTAATATTTCATTAATAAGGTAATTACTACATCATCATTGTGTCATAAATAAATTTAATTATTTAATGTCTAAAAATTATAAATAAAGTACTATTATGTTTGAAATATTTTTATATTTCTAATGAATATTTATAGTGAAATTTATATTGTGTTTAACCCTATATTAAAAGTGTTTTACTTATTAAACGTTGATTTTAACTCTTTTAACAATTCTTTGAATTAAATAATAATAAATGTCGTAATCTAATCCATGTGAACCTAAAGGGTCATATTTTATTTATAAGGTTGTTTTTGGTCGAATTATTCTTATACAATAGAATTAGGACATGTGTTAGGGTAATAATAATATCATTTTTACCGTTAATTACCCTATTTACTTTAAACCCTGGTAAATAAAAGTTAAAAGTTACTATTCACCAAAAATTATTTTCATCTCATTGAACCACATTTTACTTAATTATATCAACAATGTCTCTCAGATTTTTGAAATTAAACTCACAGAATCAGTAAAATTATGTTTTACGTAAATTTGCAAATGCTCCTAGGAGGTTGGTAAAAGATGGTAAAAAGTTCAATAAATTTTTTATATATCTAAAATTATTATAAAATGACTCCAATGAATTACATTGAACTTATATACATATTATGTATCTATTTGGACCTAGAATAAATTTAAATACAATAAATAATTATTTATATAAATATTCAGTTTTAAACTATAACTCAGTGTTTTTCACTATTAATCAAAAATTGAAAGTTTTCAGAAAAATACCAAAAATTCACCCTAATCTAATTTCGATATTCTGAATACAAAAATGAAGTCCATTTTTAATGATAAAATTTATAAAATTTTAAAAAGTGGGTATTACTATTCACAACGGTTAGTTCATAATAATATTATAATAATATCACGTTTAGTGAAACTCAGTATTGCATACAACACATGCTATCGAGGAAGGTTTCTCTGGCGTGCGACACAAGCCTAGACTAGTGTTTGCATATACTGCAATATAATACGGTGTTGCATATAGAACATGCTAATCTTGGTGTAGCGTACAACACAATACATCAATGAAATTAAAAAAAATATTTCTCATAAAATCTCGAGGTGTTAAATTCTATGCCCCTTAAAATGAATTTCTCCCTTGAGATTTGTCGGGGTTATAAATCATTTAATACTTGTAAGTTTCTTTCATAGAATCCCACATCTTAAAAAGGAATACTAAAACTAAATTTTATAAAGTAAAATATAAAACGCTACGGTTACCAAAATTAACTCATCACTAGGTTTCCACGGAGGATAACATAGGTGAAAACATGGATATAGAAGGGAAATATAACCATCAAGTTCTGATGGAGAGTTGTAGAGAACATGTCTATGAAAAATCCAATAATCACAAAGCCATAAATTTGTGATGATCTATGGTACCATATAATTCATCAGATATGAGGGTACCAGGACAACATTTTTTTGTTTTCAAGATCATTTCCCTAATGATGAATAATTTTTTTGTTGAATTAATAGAAATACTTAGTAGATTTTGGTACAATTTCATAGTTGATCATGCATTGAACAATTTACACTTCATCTCTTCAAGAAATAAAGTTTAATTTTTCATTCTTGAAGTGTTAGTAGATCATACGATAGAATGATTGGTCATTCCATTTGTCTCAAAAAAAATGTTAGAAAAAGTTATCCAATATACATAAGTTCATCTATGGTGAGATTAACCATATATGATTCCAAAAATGGACTTATACATCATTTATCATAACTATTAATAAAATAAAACTAATTTCTACTAACCATGGAATTTCTATAGGTTAGTGGTAGGCGATAAAAGCCTTTTGGACTTCAGTTATGGGTTCGATTCTCACATCCTTGTCTGACATGACAGGTTGTCGCCCATCCTACGAGTTTTCCTTTTTCTAAAACTATACTATTATAACATTCCAGAAATAATATCGAAAAATGTTGTATCCTTAAACAATACTATCTAATGTCCAAATTAATCCATTTCAATATTTAGTCTTATCTAAAATACTTATGTCCAATCGCATAGTATAAATAAAACAATTTCTAGACAGTTCAAATAACAAGCATGTCAATACCGTCATTTATCCCCCATATATCATAAGTTATATTTTGTTGGTCACATTCCAAAAATTTTAAGGACTTCACCATGCATCCTCTTGAAATATGATAATAACATAAATTACTATAGAACCTTAGTGACAACATGAATTCCATCAAAATTAACCCTTTCCATTCACCAAATATACTACTCAATCCATGATATCACATTGTCCTTTTATCAGTCATGAGATCATTAATACTATGAAACAACTCATTATCCTTTTATCCCTTCATTATGTGAAAATCATATGACTTCCAAAAATACTTCAATCACTTTTCATGGTTACCTATACCATTCAACATATACATTCAAATACTCAAGGAAAAACAATTGTGTAACAATCTTTATATTTTTCTTTTTTTCATAGTACCATACAATATTCTTGATAAACATGAAATCATTCCACTACCTTCTTAAACCACTGACTGAGCTTCATCATTTTATTCCTTAACAATTCTTTCATCTCATATATCATTTAAAGTCTCTTCATCATCATCCACATAAATACTACCCATATGACTATGCTGATTCACCTCATGAGATTTTCCCTTAGGGAATTGGTTTTCATAATTCCCTTACATTACACATTTAAAACATTTAACCATTGTTGATGTCTTAGCAATACCATTATCCTTGTCCATTGTGTTAACTAAACCTTTTCCTTTGCAATTACTAGCTTTGTGTCCTTATTTTCCGCACCCAAAGCATCTTCCTGTTCCTTTGAAACATTCTTCTTGATGCCTCTTCCCATATGATTTACCTGAGGGAAATTGAACTTTCTTTCCTCTATGATCATCATGAAACTCCATCTTTCTCTTATTAGATGATTTAGAAAACTTACCAAAGTTGATATTGTTGATCATATTATGAGATTTATGATTAAGAATAATAATGAGGATTTTCCTTCCAATTCCCGTTTCATTTGGTTTCTCAGGAAGAATATCATTCCATTGTCCATCATATTCTTCAATAACACGAATCTTCTTGTTTCCAACCATTTTCTAAAACCCAAAAAGAATAGCGTGAGAGGAAAAACTAATTCTAGGAAAACAACATAATAAAGTGGGCGTATCATCAATATCTAAAATACTAGGTTTAATTCTATGTTCATTATCGTAATTTTAGGACTATAACCTATACTTATACTTAACCTTAGGGACATCCCAAGGAATACGTTAGAAATATATCTAGAGTGTTAAGTCAAAAGTCTTCTTTTGACTTCTATATCATGTTTTGGAAATCACAAATGCATTCTATCATATTTTGGAAATTACATTTGTCTTCTATCATGTTTATCGTATCGTACAATACTGATCGTACTGACTCTGTCAATCGTATCATACTGACTCTGTCAATCGTATCGTACTGACTCTGTCAATCGTACCATACTGACTCTGTCAATCGTATCGTACTGACTCTGTCAATCGTATTGTACTGACTCTGCTATTCATATGTTCATTATTTGTTTTGGTACTTAATCAAAAATACTCATTGCATATGAATCGTACACATGTTTTTCATTTCTATATATCTCTTCTCCTAACAAAACGATTTCTCTGAGTTAGATACAAACTAATCAAAACGATGTCGTGCTTTCCGTTTCAATATGACCGTTGGAGGCAATATGACTGTTGGAACCCGAGGCCTATAAATAGGAGGTCATTTGAAGCTGAGAGAACAACGATGAACGAAGAGAACGAATGAAGAGACTCTGTGAACTACCAAGATTCTAGAGAGAGACACTGTGACTTCTATCATATGCCTTGTGCGTCCGATCATAGTATCGAGGGATTTCAAGTAATTGAAAGACAGAGGTTCCGATTACCTACAATATCGAGGGCTGCCGGGGATAGGCAGACAGGCGTACCGATCATCGTATCGAGGGCTACCGGGGATAGGAAGACAGACGTGCCGATCATCGTATCGAGGGCTTCCAGGGATAGGCAGATAGATGTTCCGATCATCGTATCGAGGGCTGCCAGGGATAGGCAGACAGACGTGCCGATCATCGTATCGAGGGCTTACCAAGGTGTTTGTGAGACAGACCTTTTATCATAGGTGAAAGGATAACCCTTCTCTTTGGGTTAAAAGAATTGTAATACTTTTACATTTCCGCTGTTACTTGTATTAGAAAGGGATTTGTATTGTTTCCTTTCTTCTTTACATATTAAATTGTAATTGTTTCAATTACAATCATTCTATTACATTTTGTATTGATTGATTCTATACGCTTTAAGGTAGAATCATTCATCTTTGTATTACTCTGATTATTGTGTTCACCTTGAATACAATTGTTTTACATTACATTAGTATTACAATACATCATACCTTTTATATTCAATACAATTGTGGGTGTTTGTATTTATATTAGTTTAAGATCATTTAAACTAATCTCTTTGTTTCTAAAACTCAAAGGTTTATAAACCTACAATTCACCCCCCTCTTGTATTGATCCATCTAATAGACATATATATCGACATATTCGATCCAACATAGAGATCTCGCTAAAGTTTTCGGATCCTAGTTTCCAAAGGTTAACTAAACCTTTCCTCTGATACCAACTTTAGATACGCATACTTGATGTACATGGACATTACATTACTTTTTCTGAATACTTAATACATAACAAAATCAAACACCCAAGGACTGTAATAGTTTTGTGTCTTTGGAAACTCGGAATATAATATTCTAATCATGGTGAATGATCTTAAACATCTCCCATAAAGATCTTCCCCTTTTGTTTTCTTAACTAAAACCTTTATTTATATCCTGGGGAAAAGAAAACATAAAAAGGGTGAGATCAAATACTCAGTAAGGGTAAAAATAGAGAACATAAAACAATCCATAAACATTTGAATTCAAAAACTTGAACATAAAAACCTTAATATAAAAATCTTGAGTAATGACATAAATCATGGAAGTACATAAGTAATATATCATAAAGGAACATTATTCATGGTAAAATAACATGGGAATAAAACATTTCATTGTGGAAAACCATTAATCGCATGATATGATTTTCATAGTATCCAAGGTATTGCTGCCAAGACCATCATAGTGGACAAATTCAATTACTGAACTGGGTTTACTTGCCGTTCCAGCCCTGTATTACTGAACCAGATTCACTTTCCATTCCAGCCATGTCTATCTCATGAGATAAAAGAATTTACCCAATGCATTAGAGGGAGATATATGTCCCACCCATCTCATAATGAAATCATTCTTATGTGTTCCAAAAAATAAACATAAACCATTCATCATTACCCAAAGAATAAAATGGGTTTCATAAACATCATTCCATCATAAGAAAATCTATATCAAATAAATGGATATCATTTCATCATAAGAAAAATACAAACATGTAAATAATAGATACATTATACTTGAAACATAAACATATTAAATAATGTTATCTTTTATGGAAAATAATTTTGAAAAAACACTTGAAATGAATTCTTGAGGAAAATATCCTTTCTTCTTCAAAATCATTTTATTTTCTCTAAATGCCATGAAAGTTTCATAGTAATGTATTTTTTTTTGAAAATAATCATGAAATCTTTTATAGTAAGCTTCATGAAAATAAGGCGTTATGAAATCATAAAAATCCGTTCATGCCGTATAAGTTAAAAAAACATTCTTATGGTATTTTGCCGGAAAAGTCAAAAAGTACCTTTTATGGTAAAAAAGAAAGAAATATTCCTTACATACCATGTAGTAAAAGTAAAAAAGGGTAAAAGTTACTTTAATCATAGATGAAACCATTTTTATAAAACATGGGCATGGATGGTAAATATAACCCTAGTAAATAATTACGAATAAACAATCTCGGGTAAAAACGTGATTGGAAAAGTTATCCCTTACCTTAGGTCCAATTTCTTCCATATGTGTCTCAAAATCCTGTATAGTGGGTTTAAACATATTATTAAATTGTAACAGAACTATAATACTATTTATGATAACATATATGATTCACTTATGACTTTATATTACCTGTTCTTTTGTAAATTCCATGTTAAAGCAACATTTTTAGTAAAATCGTTTCATTTATCATACGTGTTTGGAATTGTTGTTATTTATATTATTACTTATATCCAGATTTAATTAATTATATAATATAAAGCATATTTTATATAAAATATATATTCAGCATATAAATATATATGATAAATTGATAAATGGAATGAAATACACCGTTCATGGAGACGGTAAGCCGTACATACGCATGAACGCTGTTTTCGTTTCCCTATTGAATTGAATGGAATTAAGTAAATGAAAAGTATATGTAAATAGATATAGTTTCATTATTATGTCATATATTTCATGATTATTTATTATATATACTTTATAATCACTCTTAATTGGTTAACATGGAGATGAATCTCATCACGTTCGTGGAGACGGTAGTCCGTACGTACGCACGAGCGATAATATCATTATTTTGATATTAAAATGGTATATAATTGGATGGTATATCATATATAAAGAATCATAATAATGTTATATTTATTATTTATATCATTTATACTCATTATTATACCCATCCAAATGATGAAATGTTTGAATAACATACTACACCACGACTTAAAGACGGTAAGCCGTACGTACACACGTGTGGTGACTTTTTCATTCATAAGAAGGATAAAATAACTAATATGGTTGTACCATTTTTATAATAAAATCACAGTATATAGAATATATTGGAGTTATTATTTTATAATGGAAACAATAAAGAAGGAGGAAGTTGAAGAAGAAAGGGACTTGAAATAGGTGGTGAGATATTTACCTCTTCTTTGGGTTCTTCTTATTGATTTGATCCAAAGGGATGCTTAAGATGGATTTATGACTAAAGGAAGGAATATAGGATGAATGGAGGTCAGTTTAGAGGGTATAATTTTAGGGGTTGTCCAAGCCAAATGGCTTGGGAGGTGTGAATTAGAGAGAAGGTGGAGTGCCCTTTTATAAGAGAGGTGAGGGGCACCTTAGAAAAAACATAAACTATTATTTTATAATAAAGTCATAATCGGTTTATAATAACTCCAAATTGATTTATTTAGAATCTGAAGTTGGTTTGGGTCTAAATCCTCTCATCCAATAGGTTTTAGACAATTATAGGTTACCATTTTAACCTTATCATTTATATTTAACTCTATGTTAAATAATTTAACTTTTAGTGTGTCTTCTTGTATTCTTACAATATATGGTTAATAAACATACTATAAACTTTTAATAGAACCCCAATTGGTTACTTAATATCATATATATCATTATATAAGTCTTTTGGATGAACCTTATATTTTTAGGACCATTATATCAATTAATAATATAATATTTGTTTTAAAAACTATTTTATGTCAAATTTGACACTATTTGGTATTTTGTTTTTTCTAAATTTATAACAGAATTATTACTTTGAAAATAATTTATCTAAACAACCCTAATATGTCATATTAACCTATAAAATTAGAGGAATTCATAAAAAGTCTCAAATTACATTTATTTGGGTATTTATAATATCAATTATGTTTATATTTCATTAATAAAGTAATTACTGCATCATCATTGTGTCATAAATAAATTAAATTATTTAATGTCTAAAAATTATAAATAAAATAATATTATATAGTAAATAGTTTTATCTTTCTAATTAATATTTATAGTCGAGTTTTTATTGTGTTCAACCCTATATTAAAAGTTTTTTAGTTATTAAACATTGATTTTAAATCTTTTAACTCTTCTTTGAATTAAATAATAATAAATGTCCTAATCTAATAAAAGTGGACCTAAAGGGTCATATATTATTTATAAGGTTTTTTTTGGTCTAATTACTGTTATCCAATATAATTAGGACATGTGTTAGGGTAAAAATAATATAATTTTTACCCTTAATTACCATATTTAATTTTAGCCGTGGTAAATAAAAGATAAAAGTTACTATTTAGAAAAAAATATTTTGGTCTAATTGAACCAAATTTTACTTTCTGATATCAACCATGTCTCTCAGAATTTTAAAATTCAACTCACAGAAGAGGTAAAACTATGTTTTATGTAAATTTGAAAATGCTCCTAGGAGGTGGGTAAAAGGCAGTAAAAAGTTCAATAAAATTTATATATATATATATATATATATAATTATTATAAAATGACTAAAATGAATTACACTTAACTTATATAGGTATTATGTATATATTTTGACCTAAAATAAATTTAAATAAATAAGTAATTATTTAAATAAAAATTCGGTTTTAAACTATAACTCAGTGTTTTTCACTATTCATAAAAAATTGAACGCTTTCAGAAAAATACCAAAACCTCACCCTAAGCTAATTTCGATATTCCGAATCCAAAAATGAAGTCCATTTTGAAAGATAAAATTTATAAAATTTCAAAAAGTGGGTATTTCTATTCGTAATGACTAGTTCATAATAATATTATAATAATATCTCATTTAGTGAAACTCGGTATTGCGTACAACACACGCTGTCGAGGAAGGTTGCTATGGCGTGAAACACAAGCGTAGAATAGTGTTTTAATATACTACAAGATAATACGGTGTTGTGTATAGCTCAAACTAATATTGATGTAGCTTACAACACAATACATCAATGAAATTAAAAAAAAAATTTCTCATAAAATCCCGGGGTGTTACAATTATCTTTTAATACTACTTACTGAGTTATTCTGAGCATACCACATATCAGATGGATGTGTTGTCTTCTCTTACATATCAAAAATAATTTAATGGTAGTTTTCCCATGATTTAACTTTAATTTGAGAATTTTTTCTATAGTTTTATTGTTACATTCATGTTTTAGTGTTTTAATACACTAAAAATGTGTTTAATGGAATCATAGAAAAATAGTAACTCATATTGATGTGGAATAAATTCCTTAATTTCAAAAATTAATCCATGATATGTTTCCTAATTCTTTATGTCCGTCCAACATTGTTTCCATGGTTTTAAACCCGTTAAAACATTATTCAAAGGCTTTTGTATCTTTTATAACTTCTTATTGAGTCATTCAAAGAACACCACAAATCAAATGGATGTGTGTTCTACTCATACACATCACATAAGATTAAATGGTGGTTTTCCAATTCTATTATGTTAATTTTCTCTCATTTTATAGGGTTTTGAACATTACACCCATGTTTAAGTGTTTTAAATCACTAAAAAAGTGTTCATTGATATCCTGACCAAACCATAACTCAAATTTACATGGAGTCATTACCTATATTTTATAAATCAATATACAATAATTGAATCATGATTTCAAATCCATCCAATACTGAAAAATGACCCTATACCCATGGTTTTCCAAAAACCGTGGGTATAGGGATTGAATGGAATCCTATACCCACAATTTTGGAAAACCATGGGTAGAGGTTAGAAATTTTATCTTATACACATGGGTTTTGATAAACCATGGGTATATGTTTTTTTTCAAGACCTATACCCACATTTGTTTTCAAAAACTGTGAGTTAGGACAAATATATACCCACGGTTTTGAAAACCCATGTGAATATGTGTTTTCAAGAACTATACCCACATTCAGTCAAAAACCATGGGTATAGGTCATGTTTATACCCACAGTTTTCTAAAACCATGCATATAGATTTACTATATTATGGATGTGAAAACAAATATCTACGGGACAAAAAAATTCACCGAAACACCAATTTCATTGGTTTTCCCTTATACGCATGGTTTAGATAAATATAGATAAGTTAATATTTATTTACATACCTATAAGAAAATTTTGTGTAGTGATTAGGTGCCTAAATTGTATACAGGATGTCCATGGATTGAAACTCACATCCAACAAATTTATAAAACATGTACTCATGGTTTCAAAACTATGGGTATATGGTGAATGACATAGTTTTATATAGATATTCCTATGGTTTTTAAATGGAGGGTGTATAATTTTTAATTTGTGAGTATATGATAGTGCTATACTAATGCCATAATTGGCCATTATTCTCAAAAATGTGGGTATATCCTATACCCAAGGTTTTGGTGGCTATTCTAACAGGTCAAAACCATGGGTATAAGTGCCTTTTCTATTAGTGTTCTGACACCATTTTAATGATTTTCACCCCATGAAACATGTTTTGTAAAGGCTTTGGTATCTTTTAAAACTACTTATTGAGTTATTCTGAGCACACCACATGTTAGACAGACATATTGTTAGCTCATATGTGGAAAAAATAATTCAATGGTATCTTTACCATGATTTCAAACCAATAAGAGGTTCTTTTCTCAGGGATTTATCATTACATGCATGTTTTAGTGTTTTAAAACACTAAAAATTCCTTTACGTGCATACCAGCCAAACCGTAACTCAGATTAACGTGGTGTTAATTACCACATTTCAAAAATAAATCAATGGTGAATTTCCAATGATTTCACAGTCATTTGAAACCATTATCTTGGTTTTTTAACTATGAAACATGTTTTAAAAGCTTCAGTATCTTTCAAAATTGATTATTTTGTCATTTTGAGAAAACCATATGTCAGATGGACATGTTATCAGCTCGTAGAAGTCAAAAAACATTCAATGGTTGTTTTCAAATAATTTTAACCTAATATGATATCTTTTTTATAATTTTTATAGTTACACACACATTTTAGTGTTTTTAAATATTAAAAACACATTTACAAGCATCAATGGTATACCGTAACTCATATTGATTAGGTGTTTGTTCTTATATTTCAAAAATAAATCTATATTGTTTTTCCTATGATTTTATAGAAATATTACTTATTTTCCTTTAATTTTACCCCCTAACACATGTTTTAAAGGATTTATTATCTTTTATAACTATTTAGTATTTCATTTCAATATCACCACATGTAGGATGGAAACCTAATAAGATTTTTATCAATGATTATTATAAATATTAAATTTTATTCAAGGAAACTATAAATTTATAAATATTATTTAATTTAGTTCCCCGACAATATTATTTATAGTGGATGATATGTGAGATGAAATATGTAATAAATAAGGTTTGAGTATTGTGGGATACTATATGTATTCCTTTCAAATATGTTAATGATATATGGAGTTTAGAATTTACCTCAATAGGATGAGCAATAAGACTGGAAACATACCTGTGGGTCATGTCTATCATCCTCTAAAATATAGAAAATAAATAATTTTCCATTTCCACCCCCACTAATAATGTGTTTTCTTATAAGAGTAAGTCTCTTTCACTGTTTCTTTTAACCTTGAAATTTATCTATGTTCTTCCTCAGTAGTGACATTGCACAAACAACTAATGGGGGTAGTAAAAAATAATTATTCTACCCTACCAACTATATCTAATGGAGTAGGCCAAGAATCCATTACCCATACACACTAAGGATTCTCCTTCCCTAAATTTTTTTTAACTACATCATTATGTGAAACTGATGATGATTGTGAAGGGTTCACACACCAAGCTTCTTGAATTTTAACCAATTAATACAATAATATTAACTATGAATCTTTTATAACCTATGTTACTAATACTAGAAAATAAAAAATTCAGTACTAGTTAATGGTATTCTATTACTATAAGAACATGAAAATGAAAAATAAATTATAACTTCAAATAATCCTTAAACCTAATTAATTAGGACCGACTATATGGATCAAACAATGCTAATAGTGGTAATTGGAACTATTTTATCCATGATGTTTAACAAATTTAACTAATTTTATGTCTTTTATTTTGTTATATTTTTTGGTCATTATTTTAATACATTAATGAAAATGTGTTAAATAATAATGAAAATTACTTACTTCAATGTCTCAGGTAGGATCATTAAAAAAACTATCATCAAGTTTTCTATTAACATTAAACCACATCTCTCTCAGAAAAATAGAGTTGCCTAATTCATTATCCTTTATAAAAAAATATAGAAGTTAGAAAAAAATATTAACATATAAAAAAATAATATAAATAATAATAGATAAAATACAAACAATATTGAATTTTTCTCTAAAAACTCTGGGATCCAACAATATTAGGAATAAAATATTTCTAAAGATTCATAATATGTTTTAGACAATTCCTAAACAATTATAAAAAAACTAGTAAAACATATAATGTTATTGTGTTTATGTTATTAAGGTACTAAAAACATGAAATTAACTCATGAGATGCATCTCTATTAATATCAAAGAACATATTCCTCTATTCTAGAGAAACATATTCATGAACTTTCTGGTATATTTTTCATGATCTTGGAGATGTGTCATTAAAATAATTTCATATATTACATTTTAAATATATCCATTCATTTCATGAAGGATTTATAATAACATATGTTATGTGAATAAATGACTTGTTTCATTCTCACCATGGTATTTTAGTAATGCTTAGAATGCTTCGTGAAAGGTTTTGAATTTCATGAAGAATCTGAGTTTCACTAAAGTGGGATGTTTCATGAATTTTTTTTTTGAAATTGGGGTACTAATTTTCTGAAAGAATTAACATTTATGATATATAATGTGAATTGAACGAATTCTAGACCATACCAAAGGTTATATTCCATGAAGACTATCTCAACAAGGAGAAAAAAGCTACTATAGTTGTGATGTTCACAACTAGTTTGTGAAAGAGCTGGGTGATGATCATTGGGAAAAAATCATTGAATCAACAATCTGACAATGAAGTTATGTATATGAGACAAAATTCATTCCCAACGGAATTAGTGAAAAATGGGAGTGGGAAAAGGGAGAGACCCTTGGGTGTAATTGAGGAAAATCCTAAATCTTTTAGAGGATGTTATCCTAGTGTAGGGTTACCACAACTGAAACATCATATCCAAAATACTAAAAATGATTAGAGGATTTTGGAACAATGACACAAAATCAGTGTGTTCTCCGTGGATGTAGACCTATGTGGGTAAACTAAGTAAAATTCTTCTGTCTACTGTGATTTTTTGTCTTATATTCTATATGATTACAATAAATGCATGAATATTGAGTGATCATCAATCTTATCTATATAAGGATTTGATAAGCCCTCAATTTAATTAGATCATCACATAATAAGTCAACAAAAAAGTGAACCAACTAATATATGATGTCAATATTGGTTACGACAGTGATTATTTCATGGGGACAGGAAGAAATGGGAATGAGTTTCATACCCTAATTCACCCCACCACAAGGAATCTCTCATTGAAATACCTTATGGGTCCAACACATGAATTAATAATAATATTAATGTGTAAGGAATATTACACATGCTTTCAAATAGGAATATCCAATTGCACAGAAACATGTGGAGTTCAAATGTTAAAATCTATTGTCATAATCCAATATATTGTAAAATACTACATTCAAACTTCATGAGATAAATCCCATATGATAATGAGTAATAAGACTTTATTTTCAATATTATATGTTCCCCATAATTGAATTTTATCTATGTATATACCAAGGTTCAAAGAATATCTTTATGACATTTCAATGTTCTAATAATAATAAGTAGCTACTATTCCATTTTAATGCGATGGATCCCTAGAACATTATTACATCTATGTCATTAAGAAATATTAATGATATGTAATAATATATTTAAATATATTTTACCTTATGTGATTATAATGTAATATAATGAAAAAATAATATGTTATATAACACCAAATCAAAATGAAATTTCTTCTCTGTCCCAATTCATTTCATTCAAAACACCAAATAAGAAATTTTTTACTGAACATATTTGTATAAACCTATCAGTATGATAGAATATCTATCTTGTAACTTTAATTTTGTACCCTATGTCTGATACACTATTCATATGATAGCTTCTTCATCTGGTAGCCAAAAACCGGTATCGGTTCATCTGGTATCCTTTTTTTGATAGCACATCATCTGATAAATTCTTTATCAAGTAACCTATGTCCATTAACATGTTGTATGACATCTTCTTTCTGATACCACTTCATCCATTTCTAATATTTTCAAATAATTAATAAAATATCACTATCATGGTCTTATTTTGACACCTCACATCTTCCATAATTTACATTGAAGAAACAACTTTAGAAAATTCTGTATAGTGGACATTCTCCCCTTTATATAGTTTGCGTATGTCTAAAATAAAGGGGGGCTATGAAAGTCAAACTCAAAATCCTTACTCAAACATTGAACATGACTTTGAAAACATTATTTGTTTGACTACCTTAAAACATCCAAAAATAATGGGGTCAGCAAACTTCATGAATAATTTCATCAAATCTCATATTGAATCATTCTTCAATATTACTGGATTCATGAAAAGAATCACTATATTCCTTTCATTAGTATTGACTCATTGAATTTCTATAACATCATCCTCACTAATAATTTCATTACAAATACTCTATAAAGACCCTTAAACCTTTATCCATAACTCCTCTATTTGACTTTATCCACAAAGTAATGCTTCGTTAGATACAATATTGTAGGTACTTCACCATCCTATAATGCTCTATATGTTTCTTCTATGTGATGACTTCAAGTTACTCTGCCTGATGGAATTATCATAGAAATCTATTTCTGATCCCTTTTCTTGGAACCCTCTATCCGATGAAATTTCAAATGTTTATCTAGTGGACTCACTACCTTATCTCTACATGGTGAACTTAGTCTGAAACCTATATTTGATGTCTCAATTATCATTTTTCATCTGGTGATATTTGGTCGAAAAACACAACCGTTCAGTGAATATACAAACTTTATTATGTATGAGGAACCCACAAAAATTCTTTATCAATATGAATATATCTAGAGGGAATCGCCTGATTTTTTTTATTGAAAAATTATATCCGATTAAATAATGAATTTATTCAAACAAACATTTGGTTCCATCATCTATCTTGTTTTATTAGTATTTACTACTTCATCTGGATAACTATGTGCATTCATAAAATATTTTCCTATCTTATATACACTTTTTTGGAAACTTTATCAATAATACTCAACATTTTCAAGGGATTTGTATAATGAAAATAAAATACACCATATATTAAACTTATTTTATTGTTCAAATATAAGACAAAACCTATTAGTCTCAATATGAGGAAAGTTAACTACTGTAGAATTGGATTTTATCAGTTCTTGAAATTATCTTTATCAATTCGATAAAAGATTTGATGTCCAAAGCACTAATAATGGTTTTTCACCTTTAGCAGCATTAAGAATAAGCTGATAATGTCACCCTTTATTAGTTCTAAACAAATCACCTAATAAAATATACCTTTTATTAATGTATTTATAGTATTTAAAAAGGAATCCTTTTATCAGTTCTTTTTTATCGTTGATAAAGGGATCATTTATCATCACTTTTTGTGAAAAATAAAACTAAATAAAATAGTTTTTTTCTTCTTTCAGTGCCCAAACCCAACCTTTTATCAACTCTCGAGTCCCCTTTTTTATTAAGGGACAATCCCCAAGATCAACCTCTTATGAAAATGTAATTCATCATATTACTTCTTTTATCAGTGCTTGACCCCCCTTACCTTCACTCCTCCCAACCACTACATAGAAATACTTGCCTATATTCAATCCATATACCCACTCCTTCAATGTGATGTCCCTTATAATAGTTCCATCATTTTTTCATTGATATTTTATGATATATCTATTTATTTATAAATAATTTTAAATATTTTTTATTTATATGTTTGATTGAATGAAATTTTTGTTTATGTAGTTATTTTTATTGTTATATATAATTACATAATTCTTTCTGAAAACATTTATAATATATGTTTATATACATATATATGTTCATATATATATATATATATATCATTAAATATATTTTTATATATTTAAATAATTTTATATTTAAATAAAAGAAGTTATATAAAAATTTTACAATGAATATTTATTCAAATTAAATTTATGTATGTGTGTGTATATATGTATATATATATATATCTGTTTATGTGTGTGCTTGTGTATTTGTACATGTTTTTTTGTGTGTGCCCATATATATGACTTTATATTTATTTTAATATATATTCCTTTCAATGTATAAAGATATATACATATATAGATACACTAACAATCACACTTCACACTAGACTAAATTATTTTAATTTCCATATGTTGATATATTTATTTATATGTATGTTTATTTTACAATATATATACGTGTTTTAATATATATATATATATATATATATTATTTATTTTCATATATTAATGTATATAAATATATATATGTATCTTTTATTGTAACATGAAACACCTAATATAGGTTGTAAAAAAAGCTACAATTACTTTCCCCAGGCAGCAGAGTGGCTGACTAGGGTTGTATAACATAAGGAACTCTACAATTGACCACTAATTAATTCCTAGTACATATTTTATCTTTTTTAATTTCATATTATTTTATAAAAAAATATAAATATGGGGTGAAGGAAAAAATAATAAAAAACTAAACATATCATGAAAATTCCATGAAAAATTGAATGAATGGTGTTAGAGAAGAAAAGAAATTCTCCATAGATATTCATCCATAGAGAACCTTTATCATCATGTTTTATATCTACATAATGAATACACTATATTACATATATAATCACGTTCTTCAAATAGAGTTGTGAATGTATATTGCACCCAACAATCACACTGTATATCATACATCCACCTCCTCAAAAGAGAAAGAATGGATGCAGAATAAGAATTTAATATTTAGATGACACTTTTGATAATGATAGAATTATTGGCTATATTAATGGTTCAAAACCAAAATTATTAGCTAGAAAACCATTGGTATAGCCTATTCCAATTTTTTTTAGAACTGTTAGCTAATTGGCTATTGTTATATCCCTATACTAATGATTTTAAAAGAACTATCGGTATAGTTGTAACATAATATTAGATATAACAATGGTTCTAAGATATTATTATAGCTCTATACCAACAGTTTGAAACCGTTTTATAAACAGATTCTAATTGTTTCAAATATTGATATAGTTATATACTGATGGATCTATCTGAACTATTGGTATGTCTATATACTAGGGGTTTTGAAACCATTAGTATATACTACTTAATTATGCAAGCACAATAACCCCCACCCTACATAAATTGACACTAGTAGCCACAAAAAATCACCAACCTACCCAAATAACCAACATGTACAAAAAATCACAGAAGAACCCCACCTTGATGAATTACCTTCAAAAAGATTTACCAACCAATATACAAACAATTATAACCCTAGAAACCAATTAATTTAATCACTCAGTGAAAAAAAAATTAAAAACAACACATATATTCAATCATACCTAATCATTAAACATAAAATGTCATAAATATTAGAAAAAATTTGAAGGATCAAAATTTAACTCATTAGGATTACCATCACCATCACCATCACCAGCGTCACTATCATCCTCGATGTCATACTCATCATTATCCTCAATTTCATCCTTATTTTCATACATTCCATCATCCTCACCATCATGATTTCTATCACCAAATCTAAGAAAATCATCATCCTGACCACCATTAGGACCACTTCCTCGTGCACTATATTACATAAAAATTAATGAAATATATGCATCACAATCAAAAATGATATATGGTGGAAGTGATGAACATAATGCTGCCATAAATTTTATAAATTCATCATTGGACCTTTGACTATATTCGACCTCATGTGTGACAATTTTTTGGGCCTATTCTGCCTGGGCTTGAGCCTCTGCTACCAATCCATTAGCTGTTTTCAACCAAGTGGTACATGAATTGGCACCTGGGTGGGGAAATATCTAGTCGGGAAAATACTATTCCCTAGACGAAAATGTAATCTACCATGGTGTTCATCTCCAAAAACCTGATGTAAGTGATCCTTTAGCCTAAAGATGTCATCTTCATACTAAATAAGGGCCTCCAATGAACTCTCATAAAAATATAAATGGACTATTTAGTTATAGAATATATTTTAAAATTCAAAACCATCAAATCAAAAAAATACAATATGATACTATGTCGGTTCATTTACCACATTTCCATCTACATTCTTTCTTTATGAAAAAAATAATTTTTTCCCAAGGCACATGCCCTTTATTATTGAAAACCACCCTCTTAAATGAAATTTAATGTATAAACCCATAATTAAAAATAGATTATTAATATTTAATTTTATAACTAAAATAAAATGGATATACTCAATGATTCAATATGATTTTATATAGTGATTGATTACCTTGTTATATTATGATATGAGTTGTTTAAAAAAGTAAATTTTATATAATAATTTTAGAAAATTGAAAATATTATTAAATATTGATTTTGATAAATTATCATAAAGATGAATTTATGTATTTTTTTAATATATATTATCTCAATGAATATATGGGAATTGTAATGACAGAATAACAAAAATGGAATTGATTTATTGAAAAAAACTAATCAAGATTACATACATGTATAATATGGTAAAATTAAAATGTAAAAAGTATTCTCGATGTGTTTCAATATGGTTTCTTATGTTTCTATGATATAATTTTGAAGGGGATCAAATTGGAAAAAGAAAGGTATTGGTTTTCTTTGATGGATATTGATGACTTTGTTTAAGAAATATAAGAGTTTCTTGTTTTAAAAAGACACATGAAATAATATTTTATTTTATTTATTGTATTAAAAAATGTTAATTCTTAGTTAGAATGATATTATGTAAGGTATTCTTGGTTTTGATCATTGTTTTTCCTATCCAGTTTTACATTGTATAATTTTATTTTGTTCTTTTTAATTTAATTTGGTTAAGTGTGGTTTAATTAAATTCAATTTTTTCAGTTATATTCAATTTATATTATTGAAGTACAATTTTAATAGGTTAATATTATGTTTTTCCTCTTAATTTATTTTGGGTTATTCTAGAGTAGTTTTTTTATTCACCTATATTTGTTTATAAATTTACATTTCAATATGATTTATTTTTTCATCCCTCATATGATTTAGTTTGGTATTTGTTACTTTACATTCATTTAGTTAAGTGAGATTTCATTTGATTTATTTCAATTTAATTGAATTTAATACAATTTTTCTTGTTTTAGTCGAATTTATTTCATTATTATTCAATTTTTTAAATCATCTTCAAACTAGTACATTTAGGTTTTTATATTAATGTTGGATTTAGTTCAAGTTAAGTGGGTTCAGTTTCATCAAATTCCATTCATTTTAATTTTTAATTATTAAATTATTGTTTTTTATTGATTTAGTTAGGTTTTGAATTGGTTGGTTCATGATTCATTGATTTGGTTTTGTGAGTTTATTATTGGTTTTTTAGTTTCAAATTTACTCATTTTCGTTAAATTTAGGACTAGTTAAGTCATCTATTTTTAGTTTGTCTTGATTAAACATATGAAATTTTATTTTGGTTTTCATTTTATAATATTGAAATTATTTTAATGTTTAATTAAAATTAATTAATTATTAATTGTTTCTATTTTTGTTTGAATTTGGTTTGGGTTATATTGGCCTATTAAATTTGATTCAATACAATTGAATTTTTTTCTCATTGAATGTTTTTTGGTTTTTGGATTTTGTATTGGATTGTTTCATGTTAATATTTTTCAACATAGATTATCTTTGATGGTTTCTATTTGATTCACTATTAATTTTCCAATTTTAGTTTTTTTGGGTTGATAGGGGTTAGTTTTTTATGTTAGGTTTGGGTTACTTTCTATATTTTTTATTTGATAATCATAAATTCACATTAGATGAGTGGATACAATAATGTCATTTGCTGCTTTTGAGTTTGATGAATATTTTTTTTAAAATTTTTGTTGTTGTTTGAGTTGTTTAGGAAGATGAGTAATTGGATTTATTAATGTTTTTGAATAATTTTATATTCTATAATTTATCTTGGAAGATGTGATAAAGGTATTCTTGAAGTAAATTTGAGTTAGAATAAGTTGTTTAGAAAGTGTCTTTAGGATGTTTATTATTAAGTTGGATGTTTATGTTGTGTGTTCTGGATGATTTTTATTACAAATGTATGTAATTAATATGTTTTGAAAAGAATTTATTATCAATTAAAAGTTTGAGAGTTATTTTGGAAGGCAATTTTAAAGATGTTTGGAGAAGGATGATATTGTTTGAAGATGGATAGATATGGAAGATAGGGGTTAATGTATCAATGTTATTTATTTATAAATTTCTGGTATTTGTAAAATCCTTGAAACATAAAATTAAATAAGAAAATAAATAATGTTAATTTAGTAAAATACATACATGTTACCAAATATTCATAGTTTTCAATGTTATGATATGAAAAGTTATGTAGGAAAATACATAAGAGTCATTAGGACAATATGTAAAGGTTTCCAATATTCTTAATGTGGTAGTATTAGAAAAGTCCCACAGATAAGGGTATATAGGGGATCCTATGTATGCTTTGATAAGAACATTACATTTTGAAAAGGAAATCATTCAATGTGATATATATTGATCCTCTAATATGATATGTATGATTCACATTGTTCTAATAAGACTAAGTGTGAGAAAAATGGAAAATTCATAACATGTAATGGTAACCATGACACTCATTTAAAAATGGAAATGTGATAAACTATACTAAAATTGACAAGAGTACGTTGAAGAATACATAAGAGTAACTATATCTGATAAAATCACACATAAGAGTAAATTATGTTATCAAATCTATAATAATATTTATATTTTATCCAACCATAAACTATATGACATAGTAATGTTCTGTATTCAAATTTATTATTAATATTTTTTATTGGAGAAAAATTAATTTTATTATTTTTTATTAATTGATGGTTATTTTGTAGTTATATAAATTTTATAGGAAGAATAACATTCATACTAAGTTTAATGTTCATCTTATGGGTTGTATTGGGTGAAGTTTAATTGATTTTAGATTGGGTATTGAAAAAATCAATAGAAAAAATATATTATAAAATGAAAAATGTGTAATCCTAAAGTAAAAACCATTTCAAATTTGTTTTATTTTACTTATTCATATAACATTTTCATTTAAATCATTTTTTTTCATTATCCATTCACATATTTCAAATAAATTCACTTGCTTCAACAAAAAATTTAAAAAGTAACAACACGAAAAATAATATTATTGATTAGTAGTAACTACCATGAGAGGAACCGATATGTAAATATATCACTAAATTCTAAGGGGATAAAACACGAATACAAATTCCCAAAGATTCTATATCATTCAACCAGAAATGTAGAAAAAAAGAAATGATTTTTGTGGGATAAAAACTTTCAATAATTTCAACATAGTTTATTTATATATCATTTTTAATATGTTAAATAAATATTTTGGGTTTTTTCACTAGTTAAATCATAATTTCTATGAATATTCAATATTTATAAAAAAACTTTCTATAAAGAAAACCTATAAATCTTGTTTCAAATAACTTGAATAATAATATTCTAACCATGATAATTGAAGGGATTTTTTTTTAAATTTATTCAAAAAATAAGCAAGATAATATTTATAAAAAGGAAATTTATATTTATATAAAAATAAGGCTTTCAAATATTTTATACATGAAATAAAAAAAATAAACACTTATCCTAGATATGGGAGTTGTACACTACCCCCAGGTAAAGTGCTAGGGGTCTTTTATTTCTTATGTCATGTTTCATAGTGGTAGATGAAACCAACTATTATTATTTTTGATTTTATTATTTTCCATTAACTTCTAATGGATCCATATGATTTACAATTAATGAAATTGTATTTTAATAAGTTATTTAAATAGAAAAATTATAAATGAGTGTCAAACATACTCCCTCTCATGGTTCGACATCGTACTCTTCCCCAAGGTGTGGATGTATTTCATAGAATCTTTGTTTTTTTATTTCTTCCTATCACTTCCTAAAATATAATTTTCAATAATACAAGACTATGTATTAATTAAAATCATATTAATTATCATTCAGAAATATCAATTTTTTTAATACATTGAACTCAATACTCATCCAACATGAAGTCATTTCCTGATAATATGCTACTTGACACTCATTCATGATGGGTGTGGTATCTAAATTTGTATCAAATATAGAACACCATCCACTATACATCTCAAACTTATATTCTCTATATAACTCACCTAACTCCATGAGTCATGTTGTCCTCACAACTTCACTATTAGAAAAATTAGAAGGAAGCTGACACCAAAATATTAATTCATATAAATATAATAATAATATAACATTAAATCCAATGAATTTTCATACCTTTATTTGTGTTCAACCATTACCCTTTACATCATTGAGGTGGTTTCTTTATGAGATTGGTCTGATGGGAATGATGTTAGTGTATTTGGGAAGCGTTTCCATAAATCACCTACATTCTCTTCCTATTTTATAATCATTTGATTGTCCTTGTTGTACACCACCATCACCTGTGTGAGGTGATTCGACATCTCAAGAAGGAATTCACGCACATGAATGCTAGTGATATATTTATCTATTAAATAAATAAATAAAAATTATATAAATAGATCTTATAATGAATTTAAATTATTATCAAAAATATTTAGGAGGGTTCTATAAATATACCTAAGGCAGTATGATAAATGGGTTCCATTGGATCCTGAGGCTATGAAGGAATTTCAACATGCATAGGTGAACTGGGACCCAATATCTTCTCTATATGATAAGAATGCTTCAGAGTAGAAGTTGAAGGAGCATGAATTTAGAAGCTCATGGTGAAGGCCTGAATGGGCCTAAGGCATGAGTGGCCCTAAGGCCATATATTTTTATTTATTTACAGATAAACTACCTTTTATGGGTGTATGTGGAACTCTTTCAAGGCTCGTAGGCTTAGAGACACATTACATGACCTAAAGGACTTAGAGGCACACGACCTGAATCATCATAGACAATACTTGGACCACCCCTCCCCAACATCAATATCATTATGCATCTCTCCACCATCACATAACTAGTCGAACAACTATTTCATATAGAGGTGAACAATCCTGGTACTGATGGAAATTCCATACCCTCTCATTTATCTAAATCTGGCTATCTCTAATCTAGTGAATGTACCAGCTCTGGATCCTCATCCGGATATTATTCATTTCAGAGTCCACACATGCACTTTCGGTGCCCAAAAGGCCATGGGGTGGCCCATTGGATTTGAGGTCCAAGGCCTTGAGGAGTCTCAAAGGCCTTGAGGTGGCCTGGAAGCCTTACTGGACCAAAGTCCTTGGGTGGGAAGACGGCCTTATGGACTCATAGGACCAAACTGATGTCCTAAAGGCCAAATCATATGAATAGTTCCAGCTAATACAATACCGAACAATACCTACTACAGTATGTGGTACAATTCATGCTACATTACTGCTATAGTATCCCCAGGAATATGCCTTCACCCAAATTTGATCTTGGTTCTCATGGATTCACTTGAAGAATCCTCACCAACTAGGACATCAATTTTCAAAATAGCATGTTTATCACGGTTATGATATTGTTTTATTCTATTTTCAATTCAATCCAATTAATTTTTTAAGGTCATTTGGTTCATTTCGGTTAATTTATTAGTATATTTTTACATTTTTATTTGTCTTAGGTCATTGGGTTCATATTTTGGGATATGCAACTTTTCTATTATTTTGGTTAGGTCCTTATTTTCATTGGTTTTGATTTTTATTTTTATTAGTTTAAATTTTTTTAGTACAATTCATCTTGTTTTTTTTTAAAATTTAACTGTTTCAATTTTTTTTGGTTTATTAGGTTAAAATATAGTTCAATTAAATATGAATAAGTACATCTCAAAAGAAAATTGAAACTATTATATATTAAAAATACACATAAAGGTCACGTTGGTTACAAAATATTTGTAATCAATAGTAAAAAAAATTAATAGTACCAACCTTAACAACCCATGTCGAGTTTAACTAAAATAAATGAGAACACATATGGATGATTATTTATATTTCCCACCATAACTTCAGGTTCACAATAAACTCTGACTATCGAACTATTAGAGTTATCAAAAGTAATAAATTGAATGGGACCAATGGATATAGGGATGATTCCAATTCCATGATCACCATCATGAGAAATATGTCTTCATATTACATTAGTAATGACACAAAATTCCAGTCATGAATGATCTTTCACATAAAATCTTATTTCTCTATTGATGCCAATATATATGGATCATCAATAGAAATAGTGTGATTCATGTCAATAACTCAAAATCCACAATCAGAAAAAAAATGTTCCATGAATTTTCATCGAATCAAACCACTTACAATTCATTATAGTGACTCAACCATGAGGGTAATAATCCAATATTAGTTCTTTCTCAAAGAATTCAAAATAAGATAAATATTTAAATATAGGGCTACTATCTGATGCACTGGTATAATAGTTTTTGTGCTAGTTTTTCATAGCACCATAATGGTTTATTAGCATGTTTATTTCTTGTTTAGTGATAATAAATGAGTACCCATTGATCAAAACTGATTTTCATTAATGAACCACAAATTTAGGAATAAAACCCATAACTGTTATTTCACGAGAGAGAGAGTGTTTGTAGGAAAACACAATACCGGAGATATAAGGAATATTTAAATTAATTAAATATTAATTTTAGTAATTTATTAAATTAATATTTCTAAAATAAATTTCAACAAAGAAGAAAAATCTGCTATATAATTTCTCTCTCCTTCTTAAAGATAATAAATGGTGATTTCTATTTATCATTTTTTATGTTCCCTATTGAAGAAATAGAAATAGTTTCATAGATATGTACAATTACATGATATGAGATATAATATACACGTTTAATTTACATACTTGATATAATAATTAAAGAAATCACAGTTTAAAAAGATTATGCGACCTTCCATCTAAATCCATTCCAGACATAATGTGGTCAATGCATATGATCTGAGAATTCCTTCTATTTAGGGATGTGATAGAAAACTGGGTAGAATTTTCTCATACTTTTCATCATTAAATCTAAATGGTCTATTCCATCAAATGTCACATGAGATAGACACATTTAGTAGAAATCCATACATTCTTGAGCCTAGTAAAATTTTAACGATAGAACCATTAGGATGATTACTGTTCAACATGTACGACATCAAGGTGTACATATTTTATTCAGTTGGATACATCCAATGAAAAGAAACTGGTACCCCAAGAAGTATTTCATTTGGAATATGTATAGTTAGATGTATCATGCATGTGAAAAATTATGAAAGAAATATTTTCTCTAACTCATACAAAATTAATGGTGCCTTTTCCAATGTATTTTTCAAGAAAGAATTGGAAAACATCATATCAAATGGTCTCTATAAAAATGGAAGAAATGAATAACTGACACCATTACATTATTAGATAGAAGTTTATAGATTTCTATTGGAATCAAATCATGTAAAATGATGTGATAATCATGAGTCTTCAGAGATTTCCAATTCAACTGTCTTATGTTATCCCATTTTGATATGTTTCTTGAATATCCATCAGGAACATTAATATTCACTATATCTTCTTGAAACTTATTTTTTTATAGGTGTCATCACATAAGAAACACATAAAAATTTTCATTTATTTTAAATAACACACATAAGATGCAATTATGGTCTGAAACCTTAATCCACCAAGTCATACTAATATCGTAAAATATCATTTTTCTATCCCATGTCATTTAGAAAAAATTGAATGAAACATTTCACATATGGGTTTTTCAATTTTCAATACATCTACGAAATGACATAAAAATTGGTTGTCCAATAAGGAAACACAAATAATATATGTTTTTTCTTCCAATTGTAACTAGTTTCAGTAGAAAAATTCTTCCTCTTTATATATATTATCAAACCCTTCTTGAATTAAAAACTGACATATTTCAATTCATTAATAACATAAGTTCAAGACATATAATGAGGTGAACTATTGGTATCCTTAGTATTTTCAAACCTTCAACGATAATTCCAATATGGATGATTTATTATAAAGAGTCATAAATTTCCCATATAACAGAAACTATGGTGATATTTATGTTTTCTAGATCATATATTCCTAATAAAATAGGACATGATAGTTTTAACATCATGCTCCATCCATACATCATTTCATATATAGGATAATCATTTATCATCCACATAAGCACAACACAGAGATGAAATATGTCTTTTGATCATGAATTGTATGTGTGTACACCCACATTCCAAAGATATTTCAACTCATTTATTAAATGTTTCATGTATACATCTATATCATTTTTAGGATCAAAAGGTTTATATATGAGTATAGTCATGAAATTGAATGGTTTCTATCATACACATTCATTGAGGAAGGATGAAACTGTGTATGAAAACTGACCATGTGGCGTGTGACATAAGCATACTCCCAAATGGATTAAAATAATCACATGATAGGCCCAATGTCACATTATGTAAATTAGCTACAAAAATAGGAGATCGATCATCAAATATAATCCATGAAAATCCTAATGCAGGATGAATGAACTCATCATTTCTTTTCTATCTCTTAGTATCATGCCATTACATTTATAGTGATATTTCATTAGATGGGAAAAGATTCCAGATTGTTTGAATAAATGGAAAGTTGCACATTACTTTCTTTGGAACATGGTATAGTTTTCCATCATCATTTAGATTCTATAGGGATTTGCCACATTTTATACCATCATTTCTTTTAGCAGTTTCCCCCAAGGGTAAGATGGAATATTTTGAGAAAACATGAATTTTTTTATAAAATATAAGTTCCTCAACTATCTTCTATGACATATAATGGTTTGAGGGAATATCTTTATCATACAGAAGAAAGACCTTCAAAAATGTAAAAATATAATTGATGGAGGTCTTAGAAACCCCATACATGGTTCTCCCATGAAATAGTCAGATTAAAAATTTCCTCGTTTTCATTTTACCACATTGCCGATATACTAGAGTCGTGGAAGCATCATTCAATTTTTTCACCCTATCAACATCATCATATTCATTAAATTCATCATTTGTATTCATATTGAAGTTTTCATGGGTCAACAAGCTTTTCTTATCCTGATTATGAATAAACCAAAAAAATTCATCTAATAAATCCTCTAATCTAGTTCTCACATTCAGATTATGAACATTTTGAGATTGAATTTCTCCCCATTGTGATACCACATATAGTAGTTTCTCTGAAAATGATATTTGGTTATATGGATCCTAAATTATTTATGAATTAACCAAGGTCTTCTATCAAAATTATAACATGAGAAGTTTATATAATCCCTATATGATACATAGTTAAATGAATAATCTAAAAACCTCCTATATATTTTGAAAATTTCTTGAGATATAATAAGTTTCAAATATTCAACTTCTGTCTATTACATAATTTTTTTTATGTTTCATGTTGTAAAAATAATAAAATAATATTGATTTTAAATCTAATATATATTTATCTAAATTAGAACTATTCAATTTATTTGAAACTAGAACTAACACAATATTATATATGAGAATCATATTATAAAAGAAATAATATATATATATATAATACACTAATATAAATATAAAACCAAAATATTGAATTCCATTATATCAACGAGTAATAACTATACATACTACTAGAAAAAAAATTATAATTGTTGTTTTTATTTTTCTCTTATTCAATACACTTTTTAACTAATGTTATTCTTATTATATAAATTCATGTATAAAATATTACTATTTTTAGGTAACCATATTATACAACTCACATAAATTATGATTTTAGGTTAGATAAATCCATAATTTGTGGATTTTCATATTGATGGATATTAATGTCAATCCATCCCCAACTTTGGATCAATGAAATAAAGGTGGTTTTAAAAATTTTATTATCATGATTATGAGTTGGATTTCTATTAGTAATGAACCTTCACCGGAAGTGACTTCGAATCAATAATAGTTTTTAGGAATGGATATTTTTTTTACACCTAACCATGTAGACTTTTTATTTTGTGGTTTTCAATGGGATGGTTGATGATGACTCTAAATGGGTAGATGTTAGGTGGAGAACGTGTGGGTTGGTGCAGTGGATTATGGAATATTTCTAGTGTGGTGAAATTTCATGTAGTATAATTTTTCATGACTGAGTGATTAAATTTTACAGAGGAGTACTATGGAATTTTGAAGAGGAGTTTTCAGAAATTCAATGTGGGTTAGTTTTTTTCAAATTTGTTATATTTATTTTTGTTCAAATAAATTATATTTTATTTGGATTGAGGTCATTTGATATGGAATGGTTAAATTTGGTAAAATTTTCTACTATTCATGTCAGTTTAGTTTGGTAAGGCACCAAAAATAAATTATTCTTAAATCACTAATAAATTTCATATTGTTTCCATATATAACTTAATCTAAAAACGAAAAATGTTTTTCACATAATTACTTTCCCAATAATTATACAAAATTATTTAAGAAAATAAATTTTTTAAAATCACACACATGCATAAATATTTCATGTAGACATATATAACAAGTAAGATGTATGAAAAAAATGGAAAATCGTTATAATTTAATAGCCAATAACTTATGCCCAATTTACACTAGTATGTACTCATGATATTAAACAAAAAATATCACTCATATTTATGATACCTTTTTCATATTTTAACATCCCTAAAAACATGACCATCAACCATGAATAACTTGACCAAATTACATTTCTGGTTAATTTTCATGTCCCAAACCATCATATTTTATATCTATAGAGTACCGAGAATACCAAACAATACAAGAATACCACATTAAAATGGCATATATTGAATCTTCCAATTACTTAAATCAGACTACCACATGCCACATGTGTGTTCCTTCTTTACAGGGGGCAAGATACTAGAACCAGTAGTTTTGGTTTATCAATAGAGAATAATTTACCAATTTCTAATGACATTCCAGATGAATGATTAGTTTTATTAAAAATCCGGAAGGATATATCAATATCTCAATAATCTACTAAAATAATATATGAACCTATATGATAGCGATGTCATATAAATCATTGATAATATTGTGATGAAAAATGTATTTATGTACCATATATATATAAGAAAAATAATCTCAACATACAACAGAAAAATATCTAATTGTATTTATATAATAGTATAAATTACAGACATTATAAAACTAGAAGGACATAAAGATATTCCAAAAACTCCACCTATTAATTCCATCAAATATCACTCTATGTATTAATAGAGTATAAAACAAGACCACAATTTACCATATCCCATGAAAAATTTATATAATAATACTTTCATACATTATTTTACATAAAATTATATATTTTGAGACCTTTTAAACATAGAAATGTATATGCAGGTAATGTCTATGTAACTCAAAATAAAACCACCAATAGTTTCTCCACCACAGTACATTAAAATTTTATTTTTTTTATTTAAGATGAGATGCAATAGTATAATAAAATAATAGATGAATAACACCTGAATCAAATAAAATTTGAATAAACTAAATGAAACCAAATAGAACCATAATGAAAAAAAACAAATGATAATGAACCAATCCAAATTGAACTGAACAAACCAAAACAGAACCAAATATGATGAAATAATCCAAAAATACATTAATTGAATATAAAAAAGCCTAAATCAAACCAGATTTATCAAGTTCAAAAGAAATTAAATGAATAAAAAAATAAAGAATCTACAGTTGTGTTTTTGGACCTAGAAGAAAAATGATAATGATGGTTGACAGAATACATTGAGAATTTAGAAGTCACGGATTTAATATTCATGAATAATGAAATTAATCCTTGAGAAGATGAGTGATTTATAAGGGTAAGGAAGTCAATGTAACACTGAACGCTTCTTCTGGGGTTCCCTAGAGGAGATCCGGATGGGTGGAGGGGCACTCACATGGGTTTTAATTTGGGGAAGGACTATCCTAATAGTTTAAAAAAATGGTATTGCTACCTCTACTCCAACGATTTTAAAAAACTATTGGTAGAGATTAAACTATCACAATGTTCTTTTGAGACCATTGTGATTGGATTAATATAAACAACCTATCCCAATGATTTTGTTGAACTATTAGGAGAAGTACACATATAACAACAATTTAATCATTTAATTAGGGGCATGTGTATTTCCCACCATTTCAGTAGTGTGAGGATTACACCCACTACGAATCATAATTGCATTATCCTAATGAAAATATAAATCACTAAATTTGGTTCAACAGTAGATTACTACCCCAGGTTATTCATCAGGACACTTAATCATAATCATTAGTATTTATTGGCATCAATCCATCCATTATTTCATCTTAGAATTGAAAAATCTCATCTTCAAATTCCCTAAAAAAATTATCTTTGAATTTTGTTAATATTTCATTTTTTAATTCAATAAAATGATCTCTATTAAATGACCCTTTAATTATACAACAGAAATAACATGACTATCACTTGGCCATATTTCCTAATCTTCACCCATGGCTATATTAGGATTTAATTCGACACACTACACATTTTTATATAAATTATTTTCCCATGTGAATTTGACTCATCACTATCCTTGGATCGTATGTGCATGGAATGGGGTTTCCCCACCAATTATTAACTTTGTTTTTGTAATCTTTGGTTCACATGTGAAATGAATGAGGCTCCCCAACCTAAATATTTCCTATGCCGGTGATTCAATACGACATAGCAAGACATTCCACCTGTTTCTTCAAGATTGGGAATTCAATGTTGACTATATAGAGTGGAATGGACGTTTCAAATTATTCTTACACTAATGGAATCAGTATGCCTCAACATGGGTGGAGTGAAACCCATGTTTTTTCTTCATGAAACATGTATGTACAATGTGATCAAAACCACATATAGGGATTGATTTTTCTCATTTGATATCTTCTTTATTGATGCATTCATTTAATCCATGTGATATAAACATGGGGTTCAAATTCTTTCGATCTCATCTCATTTATCAATGGTTCTTTCAGTGGTGGTTTTTAGTATCTTCATTATCCGGCCATAATAGTGGTCTATGTAAGCAATTTTTTTAAGAGGTATTTTTTTAATTCCATGGGTATAGGGTTATGATATTTTGGGAAATGGTGTAGGCTAGAACCAGATGAATTGGCACTTTAAACTTTTTTTATCCCCATTTCCACACCCCTACACCCACTATTTATTATATATATATGTATATATATTACAAATAATTATAATTAAATAATATATATTTTTATATATAAAATTTTAAATAAATAAGTATATAATTTTACATATTAATGTCAAATAAATTTATAAATATATTTTAAATGTATATATTAATATATTTTGATAATTATATAATTATTAATATAATTATATTATATAATTATAAATAATTATTTATCGAGATAGATTTTTAATTATATTTATTAATATATTTATATATATATATATATAATTGTAAATAAATTAATATTTGTTAATATATATTTATACCCAGAACGGTGTGAACCATGGACTAAAATCCACATTCCCAAACATGTTATTATCAAAAATGATATTACAAATAAGATAAAGAGAGAGATTGCAAACATAACAACATGGAACCAACAATGCCACTAAAAAAAGGAACATGCTAATTCAACTTTTTTATACCTACCGACCCTTCAGGAGCCACCCGAACATCTCAGATGCCAGCCTCTCTTCCATTATTTAGGGGTCTACCATGTGACATCATGATCATTAGTGCTTGAAAATCCATCTTCATCAGCATGAGGTTCAATGTATCCAATAGATTAAACATTAAATTCATCGAAAACATAGTATGGTGAATCCTAGGTATCAGAATTTCCATTATCAAAGGATTACACTTCAATGTGAAAGTTTCCAAAATTCTAATGAAAAATGAATTTCTTATGACATCTGTGTAAAATGTCTAGAAAATAAATTTTTTTAATATCGGGTGTAGATTTTGGAATGGAAATGGAATCATTCATGATTCCTACCATCCCTTCCAATAAACCATCATTATCAGCACTTGACATGATATCATTCCCAACCATCACTGCTTGGACATTAGATTCATCTTTTTGTACCTTTTAATTTTCATGCTCTTTATGGAAGTCCTATATTTTATAAGAGTGAAAAAATAAAATACCTCTGTATCCATATGTTTAGCTTTCCATTTCCATTTTCCTTTAATGAGAAATTCATGCAACTATTCACGATCAAATCCCTTTTAGACAATAGCTGCATGGTCAGACTGGTCATAGGGAGCCTACTTCTCCATTAAAACATCAGTGCTTTGGAAAAGAGCCTAATTAAAATAGATATTAGAGTGTGTCACCACCACCTCCTCTTTAAATTCACGATCATCCCATAATGACTTCGAATATGGATTTGACTCACATCCTTCCACCTTGAAACCCCCAATGATGGTAGGTTCAATGGGTAAAAGTGAGGGCATTGATTCCAGTAATCTTCCCCGTGCGTTCAGGACATCCTCTCCCCTTTGGATCTTTCCCAACTAGGACATCAACATTATAGACATTCTCTGGAGATTTATATTTTTTAGTATTCCTTCTATATTTTATCACCCAAATCCCACTAAAAGAGTAGACTTAACATTTCATTGACCTGAAACAATTATCCTTGTAGTGTGAAATAACATTACAAGACACACACACTATGCCAAAAACTAGCAAGGGAAGCACTACCCCTTTATTAGTGCTAAAAAAAGTGCTGATAAAGGTGGCCATTATCAGCGCTCAAAAAAAGTGCTGATAAAGGGTGGCCTTTATCTGCGCTCAAAAAAAGCGCTGATAAAGGGGGGCCTTTATCAGCTCTTTTTTTAAACCTCATAAAGGGGAACCCTTTATCAGCGCTTCTTTTAGTAGTGCTGTAAAAGAAGCACTAATAAATGGGGTTTTATCAGCGTTGAAAAATTTTATATTTCAAAAAAAAAATCTGGAAAAATAAATTATTCTTATATAAGTATATTTATATTGATATAAAAACAATATATATTTTTGAAATAAGTTCTAGATACGTATAAATAGACTATTACATTTAATATATAATAAATTTAGTGAAAATGGCTTCAAAATATTTTAAAAAAATATTACTAATTAATAATTTACTAATTATTATCGATTAAAAATCATTTAATAACAATTTGAGGACACCAAAAATCAAAACAATTAATAAAAGATCTAAAATTTGTTGAAAATGTAACTCAATCTTCAAACAGCCATAACTTTTGATCCGGGTGTCTTTTTGAGCTCTACAACATATCAAATCGAATCCTGCGACGAGATATATGTCACTATGACCGGGGGGACTTAGTCAAAGGGTTTTCACGGCCAAAAAGGCCCAGAAGGCCTCCAAAAATGAGTTTTTAGTCAGGGTACCCCAATTTGTTAACATTCAAATAGGTATAACTAATTATCCGGATGTCCGTTAGGCCTGTACCACATATAATATCGAAGATTGTTTCATTTCCTTCAATTTGATTGGTTGTGGCATTGAAACAGAATTCTTGATTATAAGTTATGGTCGTTTTAACAATTTATGGATTTTCAAATACACATATATATGCATTTATTCGTAAATATATTTGTCTCTATGTGTGTGTGGGTGTCTATGTGTGTGTCTATGTGTTCTATATATGTATATATGTATGTATGTATTTATTTACATACTTATAAACACACATCAAAAACATATTTTTTCATAAATGTATTTAAAACAAATCTTATATGTACATTCTATGGATTTTCAAATACACATATATATGTATTTATTCATAAATATAAATGTTTTTATGTGTGTGTGTGTCTCTGTGTGTGTTTGTGTGTTGTGTATATCTATATATGTGTGTTGTATATATCTATGTATCTATATATGTATTTAAATATTTATAAACACACATAAAAAAATATTTTTTCATAAATGTATTTAAAACTAATATTATATGTATATATTAATATACAAATAAATATACGTATAAAAATTATAACTATATATATATATATAAATATATTAATATACAAACTAATATATATATACTAATATATGAATAAATATATTTATATTAATATGAATCTATATCAATATATGAATAAATATAACTATATATATATAGATTAATCATTAAATAGAAAACAAAACGAAATGGCTTAGTGGTAAAGGTGCAGATGCGAAAGGAGGGAGGTCCCAGGTTTGATTTTGGTTGGAAGCGAATGGGGTGCACGTGTATGAGGATGCACGGGAAGGGCTTCACACGGGATACCTCCTAGCGCCGATAAAAGGGGTTGTGAAGCGCTGAAAAAAGCACTCCCCGCATTATATTATTATTTTTTATTTTTTTTAATTTTTTTTGACATTTATCAGTGCTAAAAAAATTACTGATAAAGGCCCTTTTTATGAGCCCTAAAAAAGCACTGATAAAGGGGTCTTTTATCTGCATTTTTTAGCGCTGATAAAAGGGGCCTTTATCAGCGCTTTTCAGAGCGCTGATAAAAGGGACCCCCTATATTAGCGCTGAGCTTTACAACGCTTTTTTAGCACTGTTAAATCCCTTTTTTAGCACTTAAATAGGCCGTTTTTGTAGTAGTGAAAAAAATGGACTTTTCACATAATCAATTTTCAGATTAATACCATAAGTGGAAGTATAAAAAATTATTTTTTATATCAAAGTGAAACTAAGATAAATTTTGACCAACACCCTAGAAAATTTCCCAGACATGACTATTTCAGTTTCCCTATCCATTCAGATTGGGACACCCACTGCATAAGGTATATCATGAAGAATTTTTGGATGCCATAAAACCCATGATAATCAGTAAATCATGATCCACATTTGTGGAAATGTTTTTAACAGATAAGTTATCAAAGACCAGGGACCAATCGTGAATATAAAGGGAACTTGGTGTCATATAAAATGATTTGTAACCCCATGCCTTCTACAGAAAATAATCAAATGGGAACATGTAATAGAAAAACCCACATCTAACCGAGATGCAATTCCAATTAGTGAATCCCCAAATCGATGAAAATTGCTTAACCAAAACATCCTAGTGGTCGGTCTTCTTTCCCTTTGGATGAACAAGCTAAGAAATAATAGAATTTTTTCACATACATAATCTTTTTGAAACCGCTTTAGAATTAGAAGACACATGACATATTAAACAATTATTCATGATTATTACCAAAGATGAGTCTCTAAAGGAAGCAATGGGTTGAAAAATCATAGACCTAAAATCCGATTCATGTCCCTTACCGAGAGGTTCCTAATCATCCACATGAGGAACCACACCCTTGAAATGGCGACTTGATCTGTGAACTGGGTCCCAAACATTCACCATATCATCCTTCAGATCTGGGATTTCAGACTTTGGTAGATCCCAATATATATATTTGTAATTATTTTTTATTTACAATTGTAAATATATATTTATATTAAAAAATTTATATATAATTATAATGTATTCTAAATATAAATATAAATATATTTTAATAAATATATTTATATAAATATATTTATATTATAATTATAATTATAATTTGAAATATATTTATAAATATGTAATTATAAATATATAAATTTATGTAGTTATAAAAATTTATTTATATATAAATAAATTTATAATACTTTTAAACAAAAAATAAATTATAAATAAATATTAATAAATATATTTTTTTTATAAAAATAAATTTTCAATTATAGAAAAAATAATTATAAATATATATAAGATAATAAATAAATAAATATAAATACAAATACAAATATAAATATATATAATTATAAATATATATTTTTAAATACGTATATATATATAATTAATATAATTAAAAATCCTTCTCAATAAATAAATCGTTATCATTATATAATATAAATACATATATAAATCAATAATAGTAAATGTATATAAAAAAATAAGTAAATATAAATATTTATAAATATATATTTACAAATCTATCTCGATAAATAAATATGTCAAATTACCAATCTATCTCTATAAATAAATCAATATAATTGTCGGTATATAGAATTGGAAATACATATTTATAAAAATAAATGGAAGGTACAATGCTACGGTTGATTCTCCCTCTTGATTTCCATGACATCTAGGCATCTCGATTGCAAAGTCATTCAATCTTGAGTGTTTTTTTCGAACAGAAGGATATTTTTGTAGGTTCGATCAAGAAGGGTGACCCCTATAATGGTCAAGATTTAGCACCTATGGGTGAGTATTAAATGGAGAAATCCATTTCTTTCATCCATAGAGTTATCACCCTTTAAGGACATCACATTTTCTCTGATCTTTAGGATGATAATCCCACTCTATTCAAGCGAGTCACACAAAATAGAGCCCAAGATTTGGTTGAATCCATCTCAAAATTTCTTGAAGAATGATCAAATGAATACAAATTTTCCATTCATTCATGAATAGTCATCCTGTAGAAGGAGAGCCCCTGGAATCTTGAAGTGTTGAATCTATAGCTTACTCAAGTTTGGGGTTTCAGTGGTTGGCACAATGTCTCAATTAGTAAGGTATTTTTTTCACATCGTCTTCTCAAAGAACTAACCGAAAGAAAAAATCTTGGGGATTTGGTAATGTATCTCTTAAGCTAGGCTTTATCAAAATTCATGATTGGGATCCTATATTTGATCTGATGTAGGATAGTAAGTCAGTTTCATATGTTTGGATCAGATCAATGGTCTCATATGGTTCTTCTCGCACTCTCATATATTGTAAGATGTTGCCTCTATGATTGGTTTTCCAATCATGTTATGATAGGAAGACTGAATGTGTGAGGTGTGACAATTTTTCTAGAATTTTGGTTGAATTTTATGTTGCTACTCCTTTAATAAAAACTATTTTGCTGGTGGCATATCAATTCATTCTTGAAATGAAAATTAAATGTGAGAGAGTTCATGATCTCTATTTTAATTTCAAATGAATTGGACATGTTGTTGATAAATTCTGTAGGATTTTGTTGTGTTCTCTATGAAATAACAATTGACACTCAAATGATCTTTACAATTCCAATCTAATAGGGGATTCAACTTCAATTTTCATGACAACAGATGAAAAAACTATCCCTAGTGATGTTGGTGCAACATCATATGCTGTATCCCTTATGATGGTCCATAAAATGTTGTGTGTGGATGAGTAGTTCAATTCTAATGCTGGGATCAAATCACAAGTGCTGATGGAAGGCTTGTATAAGGACATAGAACTTTTTCATTGAGAGGGGGATTCCTGGTATAATTCCATACACTCACATAACTCTAATGTGGTGGAGAATATCACTAGGTAATCTTTTGATAAAATAGTTTGACGCAAGAGGAAGAAGCATCTTGTGGAAATTTCCCTCATACAAGGAAATTGTCCACATATGAATCTTACTGGTTCTTTTCTCGTCAATAATGTTGTGGGATCTGATAGACATGACATTCCCATGGTCTAGGCTGGATATTTCTAACAGTTTGGTTGAAACCACATGAAGGATTATGGGGATACAATCACTAATGGTTCATCACTATAGGTAGTGGTTATTGTGGCATATAATGAGGGTGGATCAACCACTCTTTCAAAAAGTGTTTCCACTGGGGAAATTTTGTTGTATAAATATCTTAATATATAAGGGATGGATTGTAAAGTCTACAACCTAGTCAGCAATAGAAAAGTCATCTTAGGAATAGGGGTGGATAGGGTTGAAAAATATTATCTTGAGGAGAAATTCAGTGACCATGTTACTAGTGTTTCACTAATTGGGAAGAAAAATGAGGGGGATCCACTCCCTCAATGGACTCTGGTCCTAATAGAAAAAATAATTCTTTTCTTGACATTATTAATATATCTTTTATCATGGATGACCCCAGTGAGGAATTTGGATACACTATTCCATTTTGAGGTGATCACCCAACTGCTGAGGATGTCAATGACATTGGAGGTCAAGACTATGAGGCTCATGATGAGGAGTCATCAAGCATGGATGTTTAGGACATTGATAGGATAAATCCTAAATATTATAAGCAAGGTAAACATTTGAGATCTTGGGGTGGGTATTAAAGAGGCCGCAAACATAATAGAAGTTGTTTGTTGATTTACACTTTTCTATTGGAGGTTCTGTATGTACCACTATTATATATTGCACTTTTTTCATCTCTACATCTATTTTTAATAAATTTATGGACCATGTGTTTTTAATCCATGGTTGCACCCTTCCTATTATATTTATATAAGTACATTTATATTTACAAATAATTCCAATAAATTATTATATGTTTATAAATATTATAAATATATATATATATATATCTATCTATCTATATTTATAACTATATAAATATAGATTTATAAATATATATAATTATATAACTATAATTAAATTTCTAAATATAATTATAAATAAATATAAATATATTTATACAAATATAATTATTAAAACATGTTTATAAAAATATTAAAATTATATATTTATAAATATAAATTTATATATATATATAATAAATAATAAATATAATTACAAATCAATATCTATTAAAAAATATTCATCATTATATAATATAAATATATTTATAATTATATAATTATTAAAATATATTTATATATACATTTAAAATATATTTAACCTAAATATATAAAATTATATATTTATTTATCTATAATTATAATTATATATATATATTATATTTATTTAATATTCTCAATAATAATAAAAATAAAAATAATAATAATAATAAATGGTGGGTGGGTCTGCCCGTGTGGGGGGGGGGGGGTGTATGGGAATGGGGTAAAATAAGCTCAATTGCCTCGTTTAGTTTATCCCAATGCGCTAATTCATTTGGTGCTAGCCTATCCCTTTTCCAAAAATATCATAATCAAATACCAATAAAATAAACACCGTCCCAAAATTTTCCCGTCGGATCAAGCCCCTTCTATGAAGAGTATGGAGTTTTAGAGGACCAAGAGCTCTAGTGCTGATTCATGAATTCCATTGCATTGATTTTGGTGGTAGAAAGGTGACAAAGTAGTAGATATAAAATTGGCTGTAGAAAACTATTGGTAGCGACTCCAACGGAAGAGGGAAATAGAGACTGGTGGTAAAAGAGGTGTGAAATGGTAGTAGGAATCAGTAGTGTCTTGTGGTATATATTGGGCCGGAGCCCGATGTCATAGCGGAAGTAGTTGCACAAAAACACAAGAAGATTCACTATGTAACACCCAATGATTTTGTGAGATAAATTCTTTTTAGTTTTGTTGATGTCTTGTGTTGTACACTACATCAATATTAGCTTGTAGTATACACAAAACCATATTAGCTTGCAGTAAACACAACACTATTATTGGCTTGCACTACATGTAAGAGCGACCTTCCTCAATAGTTTGCATTGTACGCAAAACCGAGTTTCACTAAACAATGATATATTATTAAAATATTATTATTTAATGGGATATAAACTAGACTTTATGAATAGTATTAAAGACATTTTTAATTTTAGATAACATTAACATTCATATTATTTATTTTCTAGACATGACATAATAAAATAATAATTTTTTCGGATAAAAGAAGTATTTTTCAAAAAACAAATTACAGTTTTGCTGCATTTTGATGGCACACCAATTTTAAATCTATTTTTTAACACTTTTATATATTATATTTGACAAAATAAATTTATTACTTTGAATCAGGACATCAAAATTTAATTTGGTTGAATTTGTTTAATTTTTTTTGATGAAATTCATATTTTAATGAATATTGAAAAATACTGCATTTTAATTCAAAACTCCATTTTCATGTAAATTATTTATATAGTTAGATTAACATTTTAGTTGGTTTTAACGGGTAATTGAATTATGTTTTTATCATTTAATAAAATTTTAGTCATTTTAAGTAATTTCACACTTAAATTGGACATAAATACATGATAATCTTTTGATATGTTTTTTACTTCTTAAAAACTAGATTTTTTTTTTGTTTTTGACAATGAGAATTAATTTTAAATTAATTTTTGACAATTATGTGTTTTGAATTATGAAAAATGGATTCCATATTTGGAATAATTGGATCTATATTATGTTAATATGTTACTTTAATTTTTTTTCGATATTACGAATAGTAACTATGATAATTTTCATTTAGCACATTTAAAGGTAAATCATGTATATTAGGGTAACTAATAATATGATAAAGATAATAAAATTACCCTAAAACTATCCAAAATCCTATTGGATGAATTAAACTCAACCAATATAACCTATGGGTAGTAATTGATTCTTTTAGTTGACTTTATTCCATGAAAGTTATGTAACTATAATTAAAACAAAATAAGGTGACAACATGCCACTCTGATATATAATATATGTATAACAATTTTAACATAGTGTGGAACATAATAAAACATAGAACATAAATAGTTTCCACAAATCTATTGAAATTATCTACAATATTTGAATTTATATATAATTTCTAGTGATTAAATAATTACCATTAACGATGACACAATAGTGATGTAGAATTTATTTTCATGATATAAATATAAAAAAAATTGTTTTAAAAATATTAAAATTAATAAAATATGAACTAATTAATATTATCGAAGAATTTTCTAGGTTACTATGACATGTTAGGAGTGTATTAAATATTTTTTATCGAATTTATCTTTTGTGTGAATTTTATTTAAAATCAAAAAATGAATAGTTTCAAAATTGAGACTATTGATATTATATTAAAATAAAATATTATTAAATTATTTAAAAATCAAAAAAATATTTAAAAACTACAATGTGAATATTTTATGTTCTAAAATGTCATAAAGTATACATTATGGGAAAATTTACAACACAGTAGTAAATAATTTTAACCATTTAATATTTATAATATTATTACCACAAATAAAATTAAATAGATTAAATAAGGATAAATAAAAAATGATAAGGCCTAAAATAAAATAAAAACATTTCTAAATTTTTATTGGTTGAGAGTATTTCTACCTGTAATCATATTATATTTTAAATAAATGATTTTGGGAGCATTATAAACCGAAAACATATTTATTAGAAATTAGTATTTTAAGACTTTCAAAAGGTGCCCCTCCCCTCTCTTATAAAAGGGAACCTCTCTTTATCTTTTAATAAAACCTCCAAATCCCTTTGGCTCGACCAACACTGGAAAAAATCTCCTTCCAACTTCCCTAAATTCATCCTAGATTCAAATCTTTGGGCATAAATCCATCATAAAGAGTCGTTTGGTTCAAACCAAAAGAAGATACCCGAAAAAAGGTAATTGTTTTATCACCTCTTTCAAAATTATTTTATTATTATACTTCCTATTCTTACATTGTTTCCATACTAAAGTTATAAATACAATATCTTATACATAATTTTATGTTACTATTGTTATGGTACAACCTTATAACTACTTTTACCCGTCCTACATATAACAATATCACTATATGTGTGTATGTACATCTTACCCTCTCTACGTCGTGGTGTAATCTGTTATTCAAAAAAACGTTATTTGGATGGGTATAATGATTGGTGTAATGGATTTAAATAATGAATAAAACATTATTATTATTTTTTATAATTAATATACAATATAATTCCATACCATTTAACAATTAATGGGAATGATATCGTCGCTTGTGCGTATGTATGACCTAATGTCTCCACGACACGATGAGATTCATTCTCCACGTTATGAATTCAAAAATTATTATACAGAATATATAATAAATAAGAATTAAATATATGACATAATAATTCTACTGTATTTATGTATTTATATATGTCATTTAAATTCTTCCATTCAATTTAATGAGGAAATAGAAACAACGTTCATGCGTACGTACATCCTACCGTCTCCATGAACGGTGTATTCTATGTCATTTATCTATCTATTATATATATATATATAATATGATATATAAATCATGTTTTACATTCTGGAAGTATGTAAATCATTATCTAAGTAATAATATCATGAATAACAAGTCAAAACACATATGATAAATAAAAAAATTATTACCCAAAACGTTGCTTTAGCATGGAATTGATAAACAAACGGGTCATATAAAGTCATAAGTGAACCATATATGATATAATAAATATTATTATGGTTATGATAAAAGTTAATAATATGTTTAAACCCACTATATATGAGTTTTAGATATATACTAAGCATATGGGACCTATGGTAAGGGATAATTTTGTAATATCATTTTTATATGAGATTGTTTATATGTAAGTGTTTACTGGGGATATATTTATCATCCATGTCCATGTTTTCTAAAAAGGTTTTCATAAAATGTTTACTATTCTTCCATGTATGTTTAAATTCATTTTTACCCATTTTTTACTTTTACTACATGGTAAGGAAAGAATATTTTTTTACCATACCAGATACTTTTTGAATTTTCTGGATACAGTACGAGGATAATGTTTTTTTAACTTATACGGCCTGAATATATATTTTTACAGTTTCATGATTCCTTATGTCCACGATGTTTTATCAAAAATATTTTAATTTTTTTAAATTAAATCATTTTCTTTTAAAATTTTATTGAATTTTTAGAAAATAAAATGTTTTTGAAGAAGAAAGGATATTTCTTTCAAAAATTAAGTTCAAGTGTTTTATCAAAATTGTTATCCATATAAGATGAAACTCTTTAAAAAAGGTTATAATTTTATTCCTATTATTACTATGATTTTATTGTGTTAATGATGAATGGATATTTTATATGGATTATTATTAAATGATTTTTAATAAATCCAATTTATTTCTTGGGTTATGCTATGATGAATGATATATGTTTTTGTTGAACATGTAAGAATGATTTCATTATGAGATGGGTGGGACCTATATATCCATACAATAAATTTGGAAAAGATTTATATTTCATGATATAGACATGAATAGAATGAAAAGTAAATTTAGTTCAGTAATAAAAGGCTAGAACAAAAAGTAAATCCTGTTCAGTAATACATGGCGGGAATGACATGTAAACCCGGTTCAGTAATGGACTTTGTGCACAATGATGGTATTAGAAGCAATGCCTTGGATAATATGGATGTCATAATATGCGCTTATTTGTTTTCAAAAATTACACTGTTTACACTGATTCTATTTTATCATGGTTAATATTACCTTATGAAATATGTCTTATGTACTACTATGATTTGTTTCATGAGTCAATATTTTCAATATTAAACTGTATGTACATGTTTTAACCTTTTTTTGTTTATGGTTTGTTTTATGTTCCCAATGTTTACCCTTACTGAGCATTTGAGATCACCATTTTTATGTTTTCTCTTCCCAGGATATAAATAAAGGATTTAGGTAGGAAAAATAATGGGGAAGATTTGTACGGGAGATGTTGAAGATCTTTCATCAAGCTAGAAGAATGCATTTTGAGTTTCCAAAGACACTAGACTAATACGGTCTTTGGTTGTATATTTGTGTAATGTATTAAGTATTAAAAAAAATGTGATGTCCATGTACGCCAATCTTGGGTTGCTATACACTCTAAGGCCTTTTATTACCCGAAGGCATTTCACACATCACCCGAAGGCCTTTTACAATTCACCTAAAGGATTTCTCTCTCTCAGCACACATGAAGGCATTTATCACACCACACCCATGAACGTACCATTTTAATGTTCCATTGATCATCAAAACCGGGACACATCACTTGACCTCTATAACAAAGATGTCCTTCGATACATGTCACCATCATGAATCTCATTAGACACCATTGTTGGAAATTATATCACCATCATCGTAGGCCATCATCTTCATCATCTCTTTGAATTAGTTACCAAAAATGTGGAAACACCGTCTCATTTCTCTCTTGTTGGATACATCTTTGTCTACACTACACATATCCTCTCCCCAATATATATTTATAAAGTCATTCCATTGTCCATTTCATGTCAAATTAATGCGGTCAATATCCCAACCCATTTAATATGTTCCACCATTAAAAGTATCACATAATTTGATTCATAATTAAATTTTACACATTAATATTTTATGTTAATATCTCAATAATATCAACCATGAAAAAAAATATGAATTTCCCATGATCATTTGCTTCACATTAATTAGCACCACAAACAATGACCTCATCATCATTGTGTTGAAGATCATCGGCTCCACCATTAGCAATTTCACCATCAATATTCCTATCATGATAGAAACCACCTTTAATGAATCTCTACAATGAGATGGATTCATGGATCCATCACAATCATCATAGGTCTATGATCATTCCATTTTATACCACTGTTGGAGATCAAAGCCTGACCTCGCAATTTATGCAGTTTCACAAACACTCAAGAGGATTCACCCGAAGGCCTTTTACCACCTGAAGGCATTTTACACGTCACCTGAAGGCCCTTTAAAATGCACATGAAGGATTTCTATCTCTCGAAACACCTAAAGGCATTTTCCACAACACGCCCATGAACATACCATTTTGTTGCACTACTGATCATCACAACTGGGACACACTGCAATATCTCCACAACAAAGAGGAATTTTGATACATAGTACCATCATGAATCAATTTTCACACTTTCATACAAAATTATATCTCCATCATCATATATCATATTCTTTGTCATCACTTCACATGAGTGACCACAAATGCAGAAACCCCCTCCAAGTTCTCTCATTCCGGATAGATCTTTTCTAGTACCATACATCTTCTCTACACTACAATTGTTTATATAGGAATTATATTGAACATTTTACATCCAATTAATGTGGTCAATATCCCTTCCCATTTAATGTGGATCATGATTAAATGTCTCACATAATGATATTCAAAATTAAATTCCACACATTAATAATTTAAGTTAATATCCTAACAATATCAATGAGCAGTGACACACCCCAAGCAGTAGCACAGAATGGTGGGAGGGATCAATGGTTGCAGGTGACGGTGGAATAGGGTGCACTACTACATAAACACCGTTACACAATTCCAACCTTTATTATTGCTAAAAAATATGTTGATAATGGGGTTTCCTTTATCAGTTAAAAAAAGATTTGATAAAATTCTATTTTAACATTATTAAAAAAACTGTTAAATGCACCCCTTTATCCACTATTTTTTAGCACTGATAAAGGTACCCCCTTTTAAGTGATTTTTTAGCTCTATTAAAGGAACCACCTTTATCAGATATTTTTTAGTAGTGCTGAGAAACATGGGTATTTATTAGTGATTTTTACTAGCATTTATAATAGGGTTATTTCATATATATATATATATATTTCATTAAAAATAATATAGTAATATATTTATATTGATATAATGTTAATATATGTTTTTTAAATATGTTTTAGATAAGGCTAATAGGCATCTACACATAATATATATGATATTTAGTGAAAATGGATTAAAAATAATTACTAAAATATTTTTAATTGATAATTTTTTAATTATTATTGAATAATATCCATGTAATAAAATTTTGAATTAAAAAAATCAAACATTAATAAAAGATCAAAAATAAGTTGAAAATGTAACTTGAACATCAAACAACCATATCTTTGGATCTAGGTATCCGTTTGGGCTTTACCACATATCAAATAAAATCATTCGATGAGCTCTTCAACACTTAAGATAGAGGTTACCCTCTTTAATATTTTAAGAAGCTAAAAATTTCCTAGAAAGCCTTCAAAAATGAGTTTCTAGTCAGGGTATCCCAATTTTTTTAACATTTGAATGATTTTATGCCTCGTTTAAGGGGGTCCTTTTCCCCTTTTTTAGTAGGATCTGAATATATTCCAAGAGATTACATTCATATAAATATTATTTATTTTAATTTTTTTTCATTTTTTATAACGTAGTATTATTTAAAATCAAATATATGCTAATATATCTAGATTGTTTATATATTTACAAACAAAAATTTTATTTTGTAAATAAATAATTAAACATATTTCCATATAATATATTTTTCTCAATATATAATATATATCTAAATTGAAAATAATATTTATTTTATTTAAAATACAAATGCATGAATATTTATATAAATATACAATTAATATATAATATATATATATATATATATTTTTTTTTTCTCCATTAAAAAAAATTTATACTTATCTAAAAATTATAATATATGAATATAAATATTAATCTTTAATATAAGCAAAAAATATAAATATGTATAATAATATTTTATAGATGCAGAAATTCATATATATCTATATATAAATATATATGTATGTATTTATAAACAGACATTCACAAAAAAAAATTTATATATGCATTTAAATAAATAAATAAATATATATATATATACAGATAAACAAATTTATGGAAATATATATAAAAAATAGATATAACATAACATAATGAACAAAACAATATAGGTGGGTGGAAAAGGTGTGAGTTTATGAGTGGGCGGTCTGCATTTCAAAACTCACCAAAGGCAGGGTCGGCAAGGGAGTGTATGTGCATGATGAAGTAGTGCATAGTGTTATGAAGGGGGGGGGGGGGGGGGTTGGGAGCTGATAAAAGTGTGTTTGGTGCTCCCTCCGAATTTGCAGAAAAAACAGCTTTTTAAGAAATTATATTTTTTTACTTTTACCACAACTTTTTTTCTCGCTAATAAAAGGGGTTTTTATCAGGACTTTGTTTAGTGATTCTAATAGGCGCCTTTATCAACTCTTTTTTTAGAACTGATAAAAGAGACCCCTTTTATACAGCTCTTCATTTATTAGTTGTTTTTTAGCACAATAATTTCTATTTTTTCACACTTTTGAAGTTCATATCTTCAGTTGTGGCAGTATGACCTGGATGTAGTTGACGACAACAGTGCTCCCCTAGACATAGTAAGGTTGATATCACATGACCATCCCTAGTTTCATCACTACAGTGCAACAATGGTCAGGGAATCCATTTCCCTTAGAAAGTGTGAATAAAACCCACATCAAACCCATACCACATCAATTTTTTGCTGTAGAGGCCTATTTTTTTATTTCATTTTATGTAAACTATGAAGTAACGAACTCCATGGTATGAGGGGATCGATGCCTGGTACACTTCACAAAATCACGTGTAATGAAAACATACACAGTCTAGTGAGATTCGTCCAATACTTTTTGCGCACCAATGCGGGCTCTTCCTCCAATCATATTTTCCCCTCTCAGCATGGTTGGCTTCCCATAAAGCATGCTAGTTCACATTCCTATGTATTTTGGATGAGCTGTACTACTCACATTATTTAGTTATTTAAAATTATTATTTTTTCATATAAAATTTATGAGCATCAATACTGACACACAGAAATATATATATATATATATATATATATATGTATATATTTGTAGAGGAACATATATATTCAAATATTTTTATATAGAATATAAAATAGATTTTTTTATTCGTTATATATGCTCTAAATACTTATATACATATTTTATATATAATTATAATTAAATATAATTTATTATATAAAATCTTAATACTAATTTAATACAAATATATATATATATTTGTGTGTATAAATATATATATTGAAAGGAAATGTATTCCTTATATTAAAATATTATAAACACCAACATTACATAGATTTTTATGATATGAAGTAAACCATCAAGGGATCATGACCGCCCTTAAAAGAGGTAAGAAAATGGGTAACATGATTACCATTAATCTCAATAGAGTAAAACTCAAATGTTGATATCTTAGATTCTATCAACCATATGTTTTCCACAATAAATTAAAAAAAACATGAAGGGCCCAATCATGTCAATCCAAATCATTATCAATAATTTGGAAATAATATTTTTTTTTAAAATAACCACATAATATAAAACTAATACCTAAGAATAAATTAATCTCTATAGAAAATAGGAAAGAATTCCATCTCAAACAAAGAAACAATTCCATCGAATGTTGAAAAATCATTGTATCTCAACTAGAAACAGAGTTTTAGAGGTCTTCTGGAACTGTTTTTATAGATAAAATACATTGATGGTTTTGTAAAGTGTATTATTCAAATCCAAATGTACTCTATGTGTTTTGATGATTCAAAAAAATCCTTACTCTTATTACGATAAGTTTGTTATGTGTTTTAGATTGTATTCAACTTATGCTATGTTCTCAAGTATTAATCTCACAAAATAAAAGTATCATACAATAAACAAGGAACATCATTAGTTACCAATAAACAGAAATTACAACGTAAGATTTTATCTTATGATATTCGACTAAGTAACTCAAGAAGGACTTAAAGTCATAAATGAAAATATGAAAGGACTTTCTTCTTTTGAGGAAAACTTATAGTCAGAAGAAGTTGAATAGAAGTGAATGATGCACCAGTAAAATTTTATCTTACAAAATAAAATTAACTTTGCAGAACATCGATGACTAATTATCCTATAGAGATTTTTTTGTATTGCCAAATTATATTCAATAGTGAATAGTATGATCATCTGATATCCTTTGAAGATCTGATGGTACATAATTTCATGATTATCCTTGCTAATATCATGGTATGTCATTTCATAACTTTTGAGTACACAATAAAAATATTATAAATATATGGTGATATATGTCAATGTAAGACATAAATTGAATAGAAAATCCCAGAGAGCAATAAAATATATGACCATGTGATCAAAAAAGAAATTCAATATTTGGAATAAATTGATAGATACTATCCTTATCCCATCATATTAGGATCTTTTTATAGATCATTTGACCATTAGAACAATCCTTTTATCACGTTCAAAATAGTATATATAAGGAATAATTTGAAACAACAATATACAGATGTATGTGTGGAACAAAATATATGAAGAGAAAAGAACAAGGTTTCCCCTGTCAAGTATAAGAGATTTGTACATATTAGAAAATACACATGTCAAGTGATAAGATTATCTACTTCATCTATTTAACTGAAGATCATCTGGAGCTATTTTTAAATCTTACCTATCTCAGGATGAATCTTCATCTACTATCTGTTGCTACTTAAAATTTTGTACTGCAAACATTTCTCAAATTCTGTATCTTTTCTACTTTGTTTTCACTCTATGTATGTGTGTGGTTAACACTAAGGATAGGTCATGTAAGGGGAGATCCTGGTTGAAATCTCTTGGACCTTTTTATTAAGTGAAAACTTCTTTTACTCAGATGGGAGCCCCCAGTAAAAGGTTTGTTTTGTGAAAAAACATCATGATCATGGAATTGAAAATTGATTGAGTGGACGAGAGGAGTTTTGTTCCAAAAACCACTATAATCGTATATAATCAATTTCATTTGTTCATGTTTTACATTTCCACTTCATATATTATGATGATTGAAAATTGTACATCCACAATTCAATGAGGGTGGTTTAAATTTAAAATAATATTTTAAGAACTCATTTCACCCAATCTCTTGAGTTATTCAATCATTCATTATCTAGGAAAATAATTGGTATCATAGTAATTTATTTTTTAGTTCAAAACTATTAATATTTGATTTTGAAAGATATATCATAAAAATGGATATTGTGGCTGATTATCAAGAAGGTATTATATTAATTAAACCTCCCTAATTAAATGGTGAAAACTATGGTTATTGGAAGGAGAGCATGATTATTTTTTAAATAATCATGGTCAGAAAGTATATCTCAAACTAGTTAATCCCTAAGAAATTCCTATGATAGAACCTAAAACTTAGTATACTAAAGTTGAACCAAACTATAAACTAAATTCCAATGCTATGAATGATATTATTTTTGGATTAGGATTTTATGAGTTTAACTAGATCTCTCAAAGTCATTAAATGCATGGAATGTTGACTACTATAGAAGTAGCATATGAAGGAACTGAAAATGTAAAGGCTATCAGATATAATACAATCATTCTTATGTTAGATACATTCAAAAGGACTGAAGGAGAGAGTATTACTCAACTAAATTGAATAATCCATGAGATCATGAATAACATTGCATCTATAGGAATGCATATCTCTGATCCTAAACAAGTAATGAAATTTCTAAAATAATTTCCTTCAAAGTGGAGTATAATATCTTCTACAATTAGACAAACTTAATAGGTAAAATATATCAAGATAAAATATTTCATTGGAACTTTTTATGATTTATGAAGATGGGATGGAAACTGCAAATGAGGATCCCATAATAATCAAAAAGTAAAATGCTTCCTTGAAATCCTCTACATTAAAAGATGAAAAAAGATAATAAATGAAGAAGTTTTTGAAGAATCTAAAGAAGAATAATTATCATGAAATACAGAATCAAATGTTGAGATTTTTTATTTTGTGGGAAAGTTCAAAATTTATATTAGAAAAAGATAAAGATTTTAAGAGCACTCAATAGGAATAGAAAGCATGACGGAAACTCTAGAGTTGAGATTTTTTGGATGAAGAAGGTAGGAAAAATCAAGCCTGATTGTCCTCGAATCGTAGATGAAAAGAAAAAAAATGAAATATTTCAAGAAGGATATATATAAGAAGTCACAGAAAGATATGAAGGATACATGGAGGGATTCTGACAATTATAGTTATTTCACGTCATAATAATTATAAAGAGAAGATACAAATGAAAAGGCCAACATAAGATTAATGGTAAAATTTAATTATTTACATTCTAACTACTATTTTGAGCATGATTCATAAAATAAAGATTTATCATATGAAGAATTAAATGATTACTACACCATGTTATTTATCAAGTACGAAATCCTAAAAGAGAAAAATAGATCTCTTCTAAATTCCAATAATAAAGTCTATAGAGATGAAGAAAATCTAAATATTCAGATTTCAGAACATAAAGATCACCTAGAAAAATATACTGTTTGAATGCTAAAAAATTTAAAACCAATGAAAAATATCATAAGGAAGTCCAAAATTTTAAACATGATTCAAGCGTTTTTACAAAATGGGAAGACTATTTAAAAATAATTATTGGTCTAAATCAGCCTAGATAAGGAAATTTTAGAATTAGCAGAAAAGGTATAAAATGAAAACATTACAAAAAATATTTTTTCACTTATTAAAAAAATAAATATCTTCTTAAAGTTAAATTATTCATTTCCCAGAAGTAGGACATTATTGGAATATTTTTGATATAAATAATACTCAAATAAGTGGAAATAAAAATATAATTATTTGAAAAGAATTTCCAAAAAATTCAATGTTCTCAAGAAAATAAAATCCTGCCTAGATGCCTAAATCTTTTATAGCTATTATATCCTGACCCAATAAAATTTTGCTACCAAAGAATGCTGTTTTTTGTCTTTTCATTGTAGGAAACTGTTCATATTAATAAAAATGACAAATGATTCATGGATAGATGAGTGGATATTACTCAAATATTCATTATTTATCCAAATGATGTGGAGGGTATGTCACGTTTAGAGACAAAAAATAAGAAAAAATATTTGGAATTGAATCAGGTGGAAATGCACAGTCCATCTTTATCATAAAAGTTATTTATATTTAAATAATGAAGAAAAAACTGATAAGTATTTCTCAACACTGTGATGATGGTTATTCTATTGATTTTTATAATAATTCATGCTTCGTTTTTAAAGGTAAATATCTCAAATTTAATGAACCTTTAATAGAAAACGATTACACATTATTTATTGATTTCTTGTCTAAACAAAATGTAGATTTCATAAATGCTGATGTTGATGAATCATGGACTAGGCATAGAATACTTGAACATTACGATGTTTATTCCATAAGAAAATTTTCTATTTTTTTTTGATTTATGACTTTAATTCTCTTAAATTGATAAAAAAGAAATTATTTTATCCATTCCAAATAAACAGGCTACAGAAATCATCATTCAAGTCAATTAAATAAGTAGTTACTTCAATACCTCTTGAACATATCCACATGGATTTTTTCGGACCAAATAGAATAGAAAGTATTGTTGTTATGATTTTTTATGTATTAGTTGATGGTTTTTCAAGATTTATAAGGGTTTAATTTATAATACTTAAAAGTGAATCATGTTCCATGTTTATTGATTTTTGAAAATAAGTGAAAAATGAAAAAGGAATCATAAAGTTTTCATTATGAAGTGATCATAGAGGTGACTTTGAGAATAATTAATTTAATTCTTAATTATCTATGTATATAATTAAACATACATTCTCTTCCCCCAGGAAATCTCAAAACAATGGTTTCATTGAACAGATTAATAGGGCTTTGTATGAAATTTCCATGAACATGTTATGTGAATATAACATTCGTTATATCTTTAAAATTGTACTAATATGACCTATTTTAATGAAATCACCATATTATTTATAGAATTAATGAAATCCAAAGGCATGATACTTCATATTATTTCGAAGAAAGGATTACATGTTGATCACTAAGGATAATCATGGAAATTTTGATCAAAATGTTGATGATTATATCTTCTTAGGTTACTCTACACCTTCCAAAATCTATAGAGTTTTCAATTAGTGTTGCAATATTGTTGAAGAGTCACCTCTTGTGAAACTGGATTAAAGAGATCCCTTCAGACACAAAATGATTGAAATTGATGATCAATATAATTTAGTCAAAGATATGAGACATATTCCTTTATTCCATTAAAATATGGACGATGATTTTGAACATGACTACTTTAAACCAAATATAATATCGATGAATATAGGAGAGCCTGAATGTGTTTTTCCTAGAACACCTAGATAAATTTTAGGTGATCCTATATAAATAGTCATAGGAAATATGGATCAAGGAGTAAGAACAATAATAAATGAAGGATACATAGAATTAATCAATTCCTTTTATCCAAATTAGAACCTAAATCTATAGAATAATCCTTATTAGATGAAATAAATCTATTAGAAATGTAGGAAAAACTAAATAAATTTAAATGGAATAATGTATATGAATTATTTGAATGTCCCTTGAGTAATCCTATAATTGGAACAAAATGGGTTTTTAGAAATAAGCTATATGACCACCATGTAATAATTATAAATAATGTTATATTAGTTTCAAAATGATATAATCAAGAATAAGGAATAGATTATGAGGAAACCCTTTCCCCCAAAGTCAGATTAGAAACCATTATAATTTTTCTAGGATTTGCATCCTATATTAATTTTAAATTATATTATATAGATATAAAATATGGAATTTAAAATGGGTTTTTGATGGATGAATTTTTTGTAAACCCCCCCTTTTTTTAAATATCCTCACTTTCAAACTTTTGTTTTTAAATAGGAAAATGTTCTATATGGACTTAAAAAATATCTAAGGTAATGGTATGAAATATTTTTCCCTTTTCTTATATCAAATGGGTTTATACTAACAATAGTAGATCCAACCATATTGAAGAAAACATGTTTTTTTGATATTTTAAACGTAAAAATATATGTATATGATGTTATTTTCCGATCAACAAAACAAAATATTTGTATTGATTTTTCAAAACATGTGAAAAAATAATTTGAAATGAGCATGATGGGAGAAGTAAACAATTTTATCAGATTTTAACTTTATCATAAATATTTTAGGAATGTTTTAATTAAATGAATATACATACTTGAATTACTTAAGTTGTTTCCACGTGAAAAGATTAAGACCTACTGAACTCCTATGACCTCCAATATCAAACTAGATTTGGATGAAATTGTAAAGCCAACTAGAAATATGGTTTAGAGAGGAATCATTTGATGTTTTTTATACCTTACTGCAAGTAGACCAGAGATTATGTTTTCAATATTTATTTGTGGAATATTTAAATCTAATCCAAATGAATCAGATTTAAATTATATGAAGATAATTTTGAGATATTTAAAAGGAATCTTAACTCATTCTCATCTTTTTCAAAAAACATCTAATTTTAATATAACTTAATACTGGGATGCCGGATTTCTGGATTTAGATTAGATAAGAAAATAACCTTAGGAACCTGTCATTTTATTGTTATATCTATTGTTTCTTTGTCAAGTAAAAGGAAAAATTCGGTAGCACTATCAACTGCCAAAGAAAAATATATTACTGTAAAAAGTTATTATTCATAATTATTGTTGATGAAACACACTTTAATGGATTTTGGATTTAATTTTTATCAAATTAAAATCTGATTTGATAACACTAGTTCTATCTAAATCACAAAAAACATTATAAACCATTCAAGAATATAGAAAATTGACTGAAGAAATCATTTATTAAGAGAAAATACACAAAAGGTGATATCTGTTTAGAATATGTTTTCATAAAAAAATAATTAGTATATATCTTTACTATTATTTTTTCTGAAGACAAATTTAATTTTATTAAATCTGAATTCGGTATGTTTAATTTTATATAGTAATATTTTATATAAATTTTATATTATGCTCCTTATTTGATTTATTTAAATTTTTATTTGCACTATTGATTAAGTAATAGTCACATCAAGTAGGCCATTTCACCTATAGTTCATAATAATTACTCTGACATTAAAATGAAACCCATGGTTTATCTCAAATAAAAAAAAGAGAAAATGAGTATCAATTCTATGCACTAAATGAATCACAAAACCTTTTAAACCCTCTTTCTCTTTTCTTGAACCCCTTATATCCTAGACCTCTTGCCCACCCAATCCCCAAACCTTCTAAAAATGTCAAAAATCAATAGTTCTAATGGTGGTTCATCTGTTAGATTAAAATGATAGAGGATATCAAGAAAATTATTGAGCGGTAGATCCATTGATTTCTAGTGGTTATACAAAACCAATATTCTCTTGAAAAAGGTTTTAAATCATCAATGTTTGAAATATGTGTTTGATGCATCATGGACACATACCTTTTAAAAAAAAGAAACTAATGAGGTCAATGAGTTTATAACTTTTATTTTCGATAAATATGAAGACACATTTACTATAATACTTAATGCGAAAGAGCTATCCCATACATCAATCAAGATCACTAAAATGTTGAAATCCCCTCTTTAAGGTTATATATTCTTCTATATATAACTATCTTACATAAATATAAATACTACTATGGAAGTCACGAAGTTGCTATTTGGAACTACTATTATGGAGATGAAGTATGTAAAGACCCTCGAAAAAGAAATGAAGCTTTATGTGAAGTATATTTAATATGAAATTTCCCAAAGAAATAGTGAGTTAAAAGAAATTGTTTTTCAAGATGTCTCATTTCTTTATCTCTTTATTATTGAAAATCAACCAACTTAGAATGATATATCTTGATATATATGTTCCATGTTCAGAATAATTCACTAAAATTCTATCCTTATAGAATAATTCTTACTCCAATCTTTCAAAATACCAGAGTTATCTTGGATAATAATGATGAAACTAAATGTCATGGTTTGATGACTCTAAATAATAGTTTTTTAGGTAAAAGTTATTTACATTTGGATTTCTATAATAAAAATTTAACGATATATAGTTTTATGGGTTAAATGTTCCCTACTATGATTTAGGGTGAGTTTTCTAATCTGGAAAGTACTACAATAGTTCTAGAAATATCATCTCATTAGTCCGATACTAGACAATGGTTTGATGAAGATGGAGAAAATATTAGTTTAAGAATGATAGTAAGGATTGGTATTGATTCAAGATCTCAAGTCATTGATTAGGAAAGAAAAATTCCCATATATTCCTCTCATCCAGTTATAAATACAAATTAAAGGATAATAATAACTATCACTTGGTTGTCTTCTATTAGTGAAGACAAGTCTATCAGTGTAAGGACAATATTATCTCCAATTTTGGTTCACTCTAAATCTCATGTTAGGAACATAATTAATGAATAATGAGATAGAAAAATAGATTATAAAGAATCACTCAATGAGGATAATGTACCAAATACTTCCAAAAGACAACCTTTTCAAGAAAACAGTACAAAATTCCACTAATATAGAAATTACATTTTTCTTAAAGGTACTTAGAATAAATAAGTACCAATAATTGAAAGAACATTTTCAACGATAGATTGTAATTTTTTGATTCTGAATGTTAAATTTATTTAAGTAAAATTTCAAGAAAGAACCCTCTCTGAACGGATTACATCTAAGGATGAACGTCAAGAAATTATGTTTATTGTACAATCAATTTCATAAAAATACTCAGAACAAACTTGATATTTTTCTTAGTTTAGATGTTCAATAAGAACTCTTAGTACTATCACAAGCTGTTGACTCTATCATTACAGCTACTGACTAACATTGGTGTGAAGTTGTGGGAACAAAATAATATCATGTTTTTCAAAAAATAATTATTGAAGAAGTTGGCCTATTTCCAATTGTGATAAAATAATACGTTGGAAGTGTTGATAAATCAACAGAAGAGTTATGTTATATGCTTATAAAATGGATAGAATAATATAAGGAAAACTCTTTGAAATTTTAGAATGACATTAGTTTCATCACTTCCCTTATAGGAAAGATAACATTATCTTTTAAAAATAATAGTGTTGAGATTGAAAAGAAAATTGATAGTCTAGAAAAAGAAATAATGAACAACCTTATGAAATTCTTTTTAGATGATGATAATGTTGAGATTTATTATTTTTCATAATCCTCAAACAAAGGTGATCCATCAAAAGAATATAATATTAGGAATGTCAAGGGAATGTCAAAAAATTAGGTGAATATTTGGAAGAATATAATCTCTAGTTGTCGAATGAAAGGGGATTTACAAAACACTATTGAAAATTTCTCTTATAGTACATGGAATGGATTTAAAAATATTAAAAACCGTTGATAAAATTAATTAGTGAAAATAATTGATATGTGTGTTGATTGGATCTATGAGATTTGAGGAATAAGGATTCCTGGACCCGAAATACTAGATCAATATCAGCATACCTCTAAATTCTTAAAAGAAATATTTGATCTATTAGTGGATCAATAATGGGAACACCAAAGGTTTTACATAGAAACATATTCTTCCTTCCCTAAACCTCTCTTTAAACCGACCTTTAAATGTGTAGATAACATTGATATAGAGAGAGAACAACTAGCTTCCTGAAACATTCAATCAAAAAGTAGTCAATATTGGTCGTAGTGATCATACTAGTCTTGGAGATTCCTCATTGATGTTAGAAGATGTTTTTTGTACAATATGAAACACTCCTCTACCGATTTCTTCATTATCTCACAGCCAACCCCTCTAATTCATGAAACCACCTTCTAAATTCTATTTCCAGTGGGGTAATTGATAATTATTCCTCTAGAAATTTGTGAATTCTCATTGCCTAGTGTTTTTTTATTTAAAAAACCTTTTAACCATGACAACATTTTTTAGGGAATTTTATAAATTTTACTCAATTTTAATCATCTATATCAGTTAATTCTATCTTTTTTTTAATGTTGATGATAAATTACTTTATGTTCTTACTACCTTTACATTCTTAAATATCTTTTCTGACAGTTATTATTGTTTAAGTCATTATTGTTTTAGAAGGTTTATATTTTTAGATCCTTATTAGTGTTTTAATTTTTTAATTTTTCATTGTGAAGTACAATTTATATAAAACCTATGATTATTCACTAATATCTATATGCAGTTGATTTTTTTCCATCTTAAACTTGTTTTATATATTAAATCAGGAAGATAAGAAAAGGGAAATAAAAAATTTCACATGTATTACAATATTATTTCTTATTTCAAATGAAATATTTTTTTATCGAAGAAATGTAAAAGATAACACTTTTTAATAACAATTAACTCAAAAATAAGAAATATTTATTCTTCCATATCATGGGTTTTGTGATCATCAAAAAGGGGGAGATTGTTTTAAAGTGTATTATTCCAATATATCCTTGCTATATGTGTTTTGATGATTCAAAAATTACATACTCTTATTATGACTAGATTGTTAAGTGTTTATGATTGTATTCATCTTATGATGTGTGCTCAAGTATTTATCATACCCTAGAACATTATATTATGAAGAAGAAGGAACATTTTAGTTACCGAGAAATAGAAACGACAACATATGATTTTATCCTCTGATATTTGACTAATTATCTAAAGAAAGAATTCAACTCAAAAAATGAAAATATTTATTAACTATATTATTTTATAGAATAATCATAGTCAGAAGAAGTACAAAAGAACAGAATGATACATTAGTAACATTTTTTCTTAAGAATGAAAATTATCTTACGGATAATCAAAGACTAATTATCTTACGTAGGAAAATTTCATAATCTTATAGAAAATATATCTGATGGTGAATGGCATGATCAACCGAGATCATTTGAAGAGATTATGGTACAAAATTTCATGACTATCCAAGATAGTCCAATGATATGTCATTTAATACATTTTATGTACATTAAAAAAATATTATCATGTTAAGGAAAGATTAGTCTCCACTCGACATTCCTTGAATAGAAAATATCATAAAATGAGAAAATCGTTAACACTGTAGTTGGAAAAGAAATTCTATATTTTGAAGAAACAGATACATACTATCCTTAGACTGTCATATCAGGATCTTCGTATATATTATTCATCCAATATAACTATCAATTTTTAAATTTCAAAACATCATATATAAGGAACAGTTGGAAAAAAATAATAAATGGAGGTATTTATGGAATAAAGAATGCGAAGAGAACAAAATAAGGTTTCCCCTATCAAATACCGAGGAACTGTACATATTAAAAATCTATACATCACATTCTAATCTTATATAATTCATTTTTTTCTCGGATGATCATCCCGAGCTACACATAGAGCTTATCTTTTCTTTGGATGAATTATTATATACTATCAGTTGCTGTATGCGACTGTACGCTGAAAACATTTATCAAATCATGTATATTTTATACTATTTTTTGATCTCTTTGTATGAGTGTGGTTATGACTGAAAAAATTTATTGTAAAGGGAGGTCTTGGTTGAAAGATCCTGGATCTTTGTGTTAAGTGAAAGATTATTATACTCAGTTGGGATCCCCCGGTAAAAGCGATGTTTATTAGAAATTGCCAATCCCATGGATTAGAGTGTTGTTGGAGTGGACTAGGGGATTTCTATTACTCAAACCACTACAAGCCGTTATGTTCTATTACCATTTTTCATTTTCTACATTTCCACTGTATATATTATCAAGAAAGAAAATTAGATGTGAATACTTTGAAGAGGGTGGTCGTTATTTCAAATAATCATTTATGAACTCAATTCACCCCCTCTTGATTTTTTAGTCATTATCTAGGACAATATATTGGTGTTCCCATATGTATTGAAAATGTAGAGCTCCTCGAATGATTGAATTTTTTATCTTATGGAGCCTAAAGAGACACCTGGATAAAAAGATATCACTGTTTTTATTTCATATCTTGTCTTCAACATATCACAAGATATTAATTAGTTATTTAATTTTTTATATCAATAAATTTTTATTAAATAAATATAACTAAATACAAATTTTCAAAATAATAATGAATATTAATTTTTTTAATTTTCAAAACCATTTTCTCTAAATATATAATATATTTTGTTTAAAAACATATTTAGTATTATATAAATCATATTTAAGGAAATATATTTTATTTATATCAATAAAAATATATTTATATAATAAAATGTTATTTTAGAAATTTTTTTATGAAGGTCACCTTTTATCAGAATAAAGAAAAACCCTAATAAAGGGGTCCTTTATCAGTTTTAAAAAACACTAATAAATGATATGAAAACACTTATAAAGGGGTTATTTATCAATGCTAAAACAATATTGATAAAAGGTATCCTTTATCATTGATTTTTTAGAACTCATGAAGACCCCGTTTATCAATTCTTTTAGTTATTAATGATAAATGTACCCCATTTATAAGTGATTTTCTTTAAGAAATGATAAAAGGTGGCACTTTATGTGCATGAATTTGTAGTAGTGGTGTGGATATACTGCCTAAAACATGAGTAAGAATTGTTTTTGTTTTTTATATTCTGGGAAAAGATATAATGGGTAGGGAAACAAGATATAAGGTGAAACATCTATGATTAGAAACAACAGTGAGTATGTTGGAAGGACACTACAAAAAGTGGTGTTTAACAATATTTTATTTTGCAACTGTTTTCAAAACCAATGCTAAATTATTAATATTTATTTATTTAGTGGCATTTTTAGAGAACTATCCCTAATTTAGGATGTTTTGTTTTGTGGTGGCTCATTTCACAATGGATTAAAATCCTGATAAATAATAACTTTTAAATTTTAATTTTTATTTATTTATAATTTTTTAAAAATGTTTTCAATTTTTTAATTTATAATAAAAATGATAAAAATAATAATAATAATACCTTTTCATGTTTATATTATTATTATTCATTATGTATTATTTATTATATATTAATATTTATCATCTAATAATTATTTATAAGTATTTATTTTAGAATTTAAATAATATATAATTTTTTATTGATACTTAATAGTTAATAATTATTTTCAAACTATTAAATATTAAATATTATTTTTTAATTATTTTTAAATATATTTATTTATATTATATATATTTATATATATTTATATATTTTATGCATGTATATATATATAAATAATTATTTGTGTATATATATATTTATGCATATTTATATATTTTATATCATTTATTAATTTATATTTATTTATATTATGTGGCAATATATATATATATATATATATATATCATTAGGTGTGTGTATATTTATTTATCTTTAAATGAGTATATAAATATATATCTTCGATTTATATACAATTATCTTCAATTATATATATTTATGGATATGTATTTATTTATAAAAATTTATTTATATTTATATATATCTTTATATATATATATATATTTGAAAATATTGAGGTGAGAATGCATCTTTATTAAATAAATGTAAAGAATGACGAGGGATAAAAACACATCATAGAACCAAAAACAATCTAGTAGAAATCAATTTTCTGTAGCTCTAGTATCCATGCTATGATAATCTATCTATCCTACTCGACCATGAGGTGGTCATACTCTTCTCTATGTTTTGACTTGCATCCATGACCCACCACCACCATCTGATGGTTCCTCATAAACAAAAACCAATTTTTTTAACCACAGGTCCACCATCACTGCACACTTCTTCTTCTTCACTGCTTCCAAAGTGAAGAAAATCAATCTCAAATTTTTACTTACATTTGAGGAAGGATTCATGCAAGAAATGGTGATTGGGGAAACATAATTTTTAGTACCACTAATGTTTCTTACACTTAAAACCAGAGATGATTTGTAAAATCTATATACAAACTTCATACCTTGATATGATTTAGAATCTTTTTCATGGATCCCATTTTTCTAAATGGATTTAAAAGGGGCACGACAATCACCCTAGTAAAGTTGGCAGGAGCATTGCTAAAATCTCGACGAGAAGTAAGATCACCATCAGAATGTGAAATATTATGATCGAATTCGTAATAGTAGAAACATCACTAATAGAATGGGAATTTGCAACCAAAAAAATTTAGTTTATTAGAACCACCAAAGCCAGCCTTTTGAGTTGTAAAAGAAGAGTTCATAAGGTCACCATCCAAATGGATAACACTACCCCAGACTGAATGGGTAGAAAATGATTAACTATTTTGTTCTTCACCCATATTTAATGTGGACAACAAGAGGGATATGGAATGTATCAATATCTACATGGGAGATGGGAGTTTTAGTAACATTCTCTACCCTGCTACTATGATTTAAAGTCTAAGTAGAGAACTCCTGGATTCAACTATCAGAAGTGTTCTTAGTAAATTCAATAGAGAAGAAGGACCATTATTTTTATCTTTCATTAGAGTGACAGATTAAATTTTAGACTTTCCTTTCATAGAGGTAATCATCTTACCCTCCTACCATAATTTATAATCCACCTCATTCTGAATTGTTGACTCAAAATCATCCGGATTGTTAGAATAAATTTCATCAGCATTATCATCCACTACCCCCTTATACAAAACATCTTTAAATGACACCATTAGAATTTTAACTTGATTCTCATCATGATAATTAGCCCAAATAAATTTGGTCTTGGAAAAATCAATTGATCTTGATTCAATCTGAGTAGTGGAGGAAAATTTAGCACTATCACCAAAAACACCTTCCTCATTTCTGTGTAAGAATTCAGAAGGGGATTTAGACTTCTCTTGCATGGGGGGGTCGATTTTTGGTTGGATATGTTGTAAAGAGAAGAGATATTATAACAATGAGAAGGTGAGTACTTTTTGATTCTGTAACATTATAGTATGTCATTCCAATTCATATGATTGTTAGTACATACTGTATCTCTTCTCTAAGTAGATTTATTATGCACAATTATGCCACAAGGCTCGTAAAAAGGAAGAGTCTTTTCATATTTAATGTTTATAAAAATTTCATCCAATGGAGTATAGGGAACTACATTTTAATTTAATGTAGGGATCAAATCTATTTCTACTAATACCCTGGAAAAGTTCCCATAAAAAACCATTTCTGTAGGAGAATCCATTCTTAACAGAATTCTAATGGTAAAGGAAATATCATACTGTACCTCGGTGTGACAAAACAACAAATTAAATCGATGAATCTTAATCCAAACCTGAACACAAGTGTTCTTAAAATCATATAAATTAAAATTCAATGACTATTTTTGAATCTTAAAAAACCCCATGCCGTTCCTTTTAGTTCAGTAGAAGGAACCATTCGATGAAAAGAACCATGACCAATTGCGACACATTTGAAATCAACAAACCCCCAAACCGAATCGAGTCAACAGACCAAATAAGAGACTTTAGAGTGTTCAATATTTTATAATGGGGGATGAACATGATGAATTCCTACTTGTAAATCTTTAGTCTGTCTGAGATAGCTCCATCCGAATCTAATATGTGCATTATAACAACTCTACTCTTTATTACACACTTAAACATGATTTATTACATATAAAACATCACTTGATACAACATATAAGATCTATAGGACTAGAGTATTTGTGGGCTTAGGGACATTACATATAAACTTATACATAAAACACAATATCATTATTGAAATCATCATTTACATGACCACTACATTCCCTCGTACTTAGCATTGCATGAGATAACCTGAGGACATGCATAAGAAAAGGGTGAGATATAAAGCCTAGTAAGGGAGTGAACAAATAATAACATGAAATATATAATACATGTTATACAATAGACATATCAACGGAGCATAAGAGAAACATGAACATAAAGGCATGATATAGCATGATTAACATAACATGGAAATGTGGAAAAAATATTTAACATGATTTTAGAATGAGTGAAGGGTCATTGCATATAGAGCATGAGTAAACCCAAATTTCACTTGAGTTAGCATGAGTAAACCATCATTGAACTTGATTTATCATGATAATAATCTTTACCCAATGCATTAGAGCGATATCAAGGCACACCCTTCTTAAACATTTAATTTCATACATAAGTGTTCAACATAGATCATACAACAAGGAATCATAAAACATCATCATTTATTCCATGATAAAGGAATTTGGAATTAATTCATAAATCTCTTCAATCAATAAGTAAATGTTCATAAAGTTTAATACCCTTGATAGTGAAATGGACAAGGTATTCACTACATAATGACTTTTTCTAGAAAAATCACGGTGCAATTTCGGCAGCATAACGGCGTGACATAAGAATTCATAAAAATGGTTGATGAGAGAGAAAGGGGTGTCTCACCATATTCACATGAAATGTAAATTAATGGGGTTATATAGATAAATTTACCAAAAAATTAAATGAAAATAATATTCATAATAAAAAATAATTGCTTGCATGTGAATGAGAAGATAAAATTTCCTTACGAAATTTCGGCATGGTAACAGGTGTACATGGAAGGAATAAATGAGAGAGAAATATGTATCTAATCATTTAAAACATAATTATGGAAGTATGGGGGAGGTTAAAAATCACACCCCAACATTTTTAATTGAAATCAAAATGGAATAACAATATTAAGAAACTTGGATAAAATAAGAAAAGAAGGAATCCCGTAAATGGAAGTGTGATCCTAGAGGCTTGGGTGGGGCTTGAGAGAGGCTTATTAGGACCTTAAGGAACCTTTTTAAGATTCTAGAGAGGTGAGGGTAGAGGTTTTAGGAACTCTAAATACTATGAGTGAGGAGGAAGTGGGAGCTTGGGTGGGTTTATATAGGAAAAGAGAGGGGACTCTTAATTATTTAGGTTTGGGACACCTCACTTTAAACTAATCAAAAAAACAAACCAGAACATGGTTTTTTCACATGAGGTTTTCCATAGGGGAGTTTTAAAAATAAATTTTATATGTCCAATGAACTAAATTCTTAAAATAATAGGGTTGATTATGTGGAGGTGAGTCACACTCTCAAGGAAATTCAATTGAAAAGTGAAAAAGTTTTATAACTCTTGTAGGGTCCACTAAAGTTTTGTAAAATAAATCAAACAAACCTAAAATCACATTATTTTAATGGTAAACATATATTTTCTGAACATAATGTTAATAGTATTTTATTACTTCACTATTTGGTCATTATTATTTCATAAAACACATTATATATTTAAAAGGAACTTAATTTTTACCCAAAAATTTGGTTATCTCAGAAAATTATGAAATATTCACCATTGGATAATTTTGACATCCTGATTCCAAAAATAATATTCATTTTATCTAAATAATTTTATAAATATGTGAAATTTTACTATTAAAATAAAAACTGACATTTTTCAAAAATTGAAGGGTTTTGATAAAAGTAGCTTTCAAACCATACTAAAAATTACAATTGCATTCATAAAAATTTTAAAATAATTTATATTTAATAGAAATTAATTTTTTATTAATATTTAAAATACCATTTTATTCAAAAATCCATCAATTCATCAAAATAGTTTTCATAATTTAATAATAAATAAAAATACTGTTTCTGCTTTAAAAAATCTATTTAGAAAGTAACAATAATAAAATGAATCTATAATATTTAAAAAAAATAATGTACATATTCATAGTGCTAGGGAATTCTTACATAATCCCTTAAAATAACCTCATAATACCTTAGTGTATGGTTCGTGATGGTGACAGACTCTTGGGGTAGCTCAGATAAGATCGCAAGAGTGGCCATCTCTATCGACTTCCACTTCTCCCATAGGTATTTCTGCTCAAGCTTAACATATTCAAGCTCAGCTAGGGATTGTTCAAGAGTGAAGCCTAATTATTCCACCTCCATTCCGAGCTTCGGAAAATGGGCTTCGTATGGGGAAAGTCTACTAGATGAGGCCATCAAATCCTTTTTCTAGGTAAATTGGATTTGTTAAAGCCCTAAATTTATACAAATCATGTGATCACTGTTCAAAGACTATAATAACAACAATTAAAATTCATATAGGTATTTTAAAATAAAAAAACAAGTAAGTATATATATTTTATATACTCATCATAAGACATTTAAATATATCGAGAGGAATTTTTATTAATGAATGCTTGGGTCGTTACAATCTCGCCCCTTAAGAAATTTTTCCCTTGAAATTTCCTTTTCCACACTAAAAAACATATGGGTAACTCTGCTTCATCACTTTCTCCAATTCCCACGTTGGTTCTTCAAATTTGTGGTTTCGCCACAACACCTTGACGAGGGGCATGTTGTTATTTTGTAGAAATTTTTATCTATGATCTAAGATCTTCACTGGTTTTTAATCAACAGAAAGATCATCCTCTAACTGTACTACCTTGGAAGATAGTACATGTGAAGGGTCTGGTATGTACTTCCTTAAGAGGGATAAATGAAAGAAATCATTTACTTTGTCCGTGGTAGGTTGAAGTGCTAGTAGATAGGCCAAAACCCTGAAAAGATAAAGAATATAAAAGGGGATGATGTCCTGAGACTTAACTTCCCTTTCTTTCCAAACCCTAGGAACTTCTTCTGTCGACTTTGGGCTACCTTGATATGAGGCTGAATGGTCTTTACCTTCTCCACCATTTCTATGACCATTTTAAGTCCTAGAAGCTTACGATAACTGACTTCATCCGAACATACCAGTGTTCTGTACCTTTTCCCATAAAGGGCTTCATATGGTGCAATTCAAATGCTCAAGTGGATACCGTTATTGTAAGAGAATTAAACCAGTGGAAGATGTTTTCCCTATACTCCTTTGAAATCTATTGTCAATCTCTCAACATGTCATCAACTGTTTGGATAGTCCGCACGGATTGGAAATCAGTTTGAGGATGATAGGACATACTAAAGATTAGTTCAATTCATAAAGGATGTTGGATAATTTTTTGGAACTTCTAGGTGAATCTCAGACAATGATCAGATACAATAGATAATGGTACTCCATTCATCCTTACCACTTACTTAATTTAAATCTCTGAAAGTTTATCTAATGAGAAGTCCTCTTGAATCGCGATAAAGTGAGATGTCTTTATAAGATGGTCCACAATGACCCATATAACATTGTTTCCTTTGGATGTCCTTGGAAGTCCAACGACAATGTCCATGGTAATTTTTTCCCACTTCCATGTTGGTATGCATAGTGGTTGCATCATCCCCTAAGACATTTGCCTCTCAGCCTTCAATTGATGACATACTAGGAAAATTAATTCATATTCAACAATCTCAATTTTCATATTTTCCCAACAAAAGTTAACTCGGATATCTCGATACATCATTGTGCTCCCCGGGTGAATAGAGAAGGTTGAGCTATGTGCGTCATCCAGAAGCTACTTCTTTATCTTCAGATCAGATGGTACACATAATCCTGACCCAAATATCACAATTCCATCCTTGTCAACCATGAACTCTGAGTATTTCCCAATTTTGAAATCTTCCACCCTTTTCATAATTTCCACATCACTTCTTTGAGCATCCTTTATTTTCTCCATGAGGTATGGTTGAGAAATCATTGGAGAAAGGATTGGTGATGTTCCTCCCATAATGATTCCCATGTCCATCCTCTAAAAATCTAATAAGATTGGATCATTTTCAATTCTCATCATTGATAAAGATGTAGGATCCCTTCTACTTAGAGCATCCTCCACCTTCTTTACCTTACTGGGATAGTAGTGGATTGAGCTATCATAATCCTTGATGAGTTCTATCCTTCTTCATTGGTTCATATTAATCTCTTTTTTTGTGAATATATATTTTAGGATATTGTGATCAATATTTCTCTCACAATTCTCCCTATAGAGATAATGCTGCCAAATTTTCAATGCAAATATCACAACCTCCAACTCTAGATCATGTGTGGGATTTTTTTGCTCATGGATTTTCAGCTGTCTTGATATGTAGGCTATCAATTTACCATTCTTCATCAACACACAATCCATGCCCTTTTTCGAAGCATCACTAAATAACTCAAAAAGTTCTCCACTTGTGGGTAGTGTGAGAATGATGCGGTGATAAGAGTCCTTTTTAACTCCATGAAGCTCTCTTCGCATTCATCACTCTAAGAAAACTTTACTCCCTTCTAAGTTAGCTTGGTAAGAGGGTCTGACAATCATGAGAAGTTCTTCAAAAATCAACGATAATATCCAGCTAACCCTATGAATCTATAGATATCCGTTACCATTGTTGGCCTCAGCCATCCCTCAATTATAGTTTTCTTAGAGGGATCCACAAATATCTCATTTCTTGTGATGATATGACCCAATAATGAGACATCCTTCAACCATAACTCACACTTTCCCTACTTTTCATAGATATTATCCTTCCACAAGGTCCCTAGTACAATGCTTAGATGCTCTTCATTCCCCTCTTTGGTTTTGGGGTATATTAGAATATCTTATATAAAGACTACCAAATATTTGTCAAGGTAATCTATAAAGACTATATTCATCAAGTCCATGAATATTTCTGAAGAATTGGTGAGTCTAAAAGGTATTACTATGAATTCATAGTGCCTCTACCTTGTACGAAAAGCAGTAATGGGGATATCTTCCTTCTTCACCCTTACTTGCTAATATACCGACCACAGATCCACATTGGAGAAGTATTGTGATCCACATAGCTGATCTAATAAGTCATCAATTCAGAGAAGCTGATACTTAATATTTATCATGATTTTGTTAAGCTCACGATAATCAACGCAATGACGCATTGACCCATCTATCTTCTTGACGAATAGGACCGGTGCACCCCAAGGGGGAGCACTTGGGCATATAAACCCTTTATCCATATTCTCTTGTAGTTGTTTCTTATGCTCCTCAAGCTCCAAAAAAACCATTCTATATGGCATATTGGATATTGGAAATGCCCCAGATACAAGGTCAATTGAGAATTCAACATCTCTTATAGGAGGAAGACAAGGTAATTACTCGGGAAACAGATCAGCGAATTCCCTCAAAATATGAATGTATTCAAGGATGGTTTCTTCCTTAGACACAATCATATGATCTATATACACATGTTCAAAGTGATGTAATATCCATTCTTGATATGACAGTGCTAAAGAGGATTCATATTATTCCTTTCACTTGTACAAATTCAGGGGTCGATTCTCCATATGGAGAGTGATTTCCCTCTCAAAATTTTTTATGTTAACTCTATATAAGGAAATCCAATCTATGACGATAATTACATGAAATTACACCATAGGGTGTATGATGAGGTTTCTAAGAATGTTTAGTCCACAGATTATGACAGCGAAGGAGTTATATTCATGGGAAGCAATGATTTACCCATTCTCCGTACTCACCAACATCTTTACTTCCATGATTTGTGGTGGTGTTGTGATTTTTCTACTAATCTTTAGGGATATAAAAGAATGAGTTGAACCAAAATAAAAATGAAAATTCTCTATTATTGAATTAATAACTGGAATACCTATCACCACTTCATTTTTGGGGTTCACTTTGGTGGTAGTAATGGTAAAACATAACCCTTTCTACCTTGGAGGTTGTTGGTTGCCTCAGAAAACCGTTGGATTAGGAAACTGATTGTAAAAGTTCCTCGGTTCATTGTAGCTGAAGAAGTGAACAATGAGTTGAGGGTAAAGAAGAGTGTTCCTCTCCTCTATCACAGCCACGAGTTTTTCATGCCGACAGTTAATAGCAAGGTCCCCTTCTCTTCAACACCTACAACATTTCCTCCTCCCCTTCAGGCAATTTTTTGGGTACTTCTTTCCTCACCATTGGAATGTTGGGTGGTGGGTTTTCATAGAACCATTGTATTTATCCATTTTACATCCAGAATTAAAGTCTCTTATTATCCCCTTGAAACATGTGAGATTCCCTGATCTCCATTTCAACTTTGAGGGCACATCAGACAATTTCCTCATAGTTTCCAAAGTCACGGATCACCATGGATTTCCAAAGCCTAGGTTTTAGCGCACCAAAGAAGCAGTCAACCTAGAATTCGGGGGTAACAACAAATCCATATTCATATTGGGCTTGCATTGTGAATTTTTCCTTATACGCTCTGATGGATTTGTTATCGTTTTTTCTTAAGGGCAAGGAATTGCCTTTCCATCTTAAGTCAGAAGGTGAATGGAAAATATTTATCAAAAAACATCTTCTGTATATCCTTCCATTCCAAAACCTCGATATACTCCTCAGGCTTTGTACTTTGGATCAATGTCCAGCATTGATCGGCTTCAACCTCCATATGATAAGCATCTAGAAGTACTTTCTCCTGTTCAGAACATTAAAGGATGGAGAAGATCATTTCAATGGAGTTGATCCATTGTTAAATGATTGAGGGATCAGATGATCCTTTAAAAGTAGGAGGCATTTGTCTCATAAAACTATCAATAGCAACTTGTTATTTTTTAGGGGATGTTGATCGTTTCTTTTGACCCACACTACTATTCAAAACATGTGTTAAATGAGAGAGTATCATGACAAAGTTCACGATTCTTGCTCCCATAAAATTGGGCATCTCATTAGAACAATCATCACACTGATCTTCTCATCGGTTATTAGCCCGAGTCCTCCAATTACCGGACATTGGATGTAATAAAATGAAATTTAGGGGTAACACATAAAGGGTAATCCAAATAAAAAAATGGATGACTTATATATAACTTAAATTATGAATATATAGGCTTCAATCTATGTTTTCCATGATATACATCACAACATATATTCTTAGGGGAATTTTTTATTCCCATAACAATGGTTCATACTAATATTGTAAATTTACCAAAGAATATCCCATGGGAGTGTCGTAACCAAGAGTGAAGCAAGGCCCATTGTCATGTACTATGATACCCTAGTTGAAGCCCGAAACTCCTTGTTCGAGTTTTCAATCCTAGGTACATATGTGGTAGAACCACCTCTACCTACTCGTATCGAGACATTGATGTATTTTCTTGATAAATAATTTACTAAATACTGACAAAAAATTAGGGATGTATTTATTATAAATATTCTTATCTCTAAGGCTTCACTAGGGTTTTCTAATCCTAATCCCAAAAATAATTTAACGTATCCTCTAATACAAACTATAACAACCCTCCTCTTTATTACACACATAAACATGATTTATTACCTATAAAAATTCACATTATACAACATAGAATATAGATATTTCTAGTGTCTTTGGGTATTAGGGACATTATATAACATCTTAGACATTAAACATAATATCTTTATTGAAAACTTCATTTACATGACCACTACATCCCCTCGTACTAAGCATTACATGGAATAACATGAAAACATGCAGAAGAAAAGGGTGAGCTATAAATCCCAGTAAGGGAGTTAAAAATCCATACAATGAAAGATAAAATACATATTAGGAAATAGGATTATCAACAGATCATAAGAGAAACATGAACATAAAGGCATGATATATCATGATTAACATAACATGGAAATCTAGAAACAACATTTTACATGATTTTAGCATGATCCAAGGATAATTGCACATGGAGCATGAGTAAATCCTCACTCTAGTTGAATTAGAATGAGTAAAACCCCCCTAAACATGACGTATCATTATTCTAATCTTTACCCAATGCATTAAAGCGCTATCAGGGTGCACCCTTCTTAAATAGTTCATTTCATGCATAAGTGTGCCACATGGATCATACAACATGGATTCATAAAACATCATAATTTGTTCCACGATAATGGAATGTGGAATTAATACATAAATATATTTAATCAATAATTATGTGTTCATAATTGTTAATACCCTTGATAGAGAAATGGGCATGGTATTCACTACACAATGACTTTGTCTTGGAAAATCGCGGTGCAATTTCTGCAGCATAATGGTGGGACATAATAATTCATAAAAATGGTTGATGGGAGAGAAAAGGGTGTCTCATAATATGTAAATGAAATGTATATTAGTGGGTCTATATAGATAAATGTTCCAAAAAATTTAATAGAAATTAGATTTCTAATACAGAACAATTGCTTGAATGTGAATGAGAAAAGAGAATTTCCTTACGGAATATTGACATTGTAACAGGTGTACACGGAAGGCATTAATGAGAGATAAATAGGTCTCCAATCATTTAAAACATAAAGAGAGAAATATTGGGGAGGTATGAAATCATAACCCAACATTTTTAATTGAAAAAAGGGTATAAAAATATTAAGAAACTTGGATAAAATAAGAAAACAAGGAATCCCTTACTTGGAAGTGTGATCCTAAAGGCTTTGGAGGGGCTTGAGAGAGGCTTCTGGGGAGCTTTTTGTTCCTTGGGAGGATTCTATAGGGAGGATATCAGATGTTGGACGAACTAAAAAGATTTTTAGTAAAGATGTAGTGGGAGATTGTGTGGATTTATATAGAAAAAGGGAAGGAATTCTTTATTATTTTGGTTTGGGACACCTCACATTAAACCAATCAAAACCAAAAAACAGAACATGGTTTTTGCACATGGTTTTTTCCAATGGTTAGTGGAATATAATAATTTATATGTTAAATGGCCTAACTTATTAAAATAATAGGGTTTCGTATGTGGAGGTGAGTCACAATATCAAAGAAATTCAATTAAAAAGTGATATTTTTTTATAACTCTTGGAGGGTCCACTAATTTTTTTTTTAAAAAATAAAATAAAATTACATTATTTTATTGGTAAAATATATATTGGTACAAAATAATGTTTATAGTATTTTATTATGTCACTATTGGCTCTTTATGAAGTTATAAAACACATTATATATTTAAACGGTACTTAATATTTACTGAAAAATTCGACTGTCTCAGAAAATTATGAAAAATTCACCATTGGATAATTTTGAAGTACTGATTCCAAAAATAATATTCACTTTATCTAAATAATTTTATAAATATTTGAATTTTTACTTTTAAAATAAAAAATGATATTTATCAAAAATAAATTTGTTTTGAAAAAAATAGCTTTCAATCCTTAATAAAAATTACAATGGAATTCATAAAAATTATACGATAATTTATATTTATAAAATTTAATATATTAAAAATATTAAAAATATTATTTATTTCAAAATTCCATTAATTCATAAAAAAATATTTCTTAATTGAATATTAACTAAAAATACTATTTGTGCTTTACAAAACAATTTAAAAAGTAACAATAATAAAATGAATGTATAATATTTTCACAAAAATAATGTACATATTCATAGTTATATGTTCTTGTTAAATACCAATTAAAACAACCACATAAGACTTTAGGGTAAGGTGTGTGATTGTGATAGACTGTTGTGGTGGCTTAGATAAATCGCTTGAGTGGTAATCTTTGTCAACTTCCACTTCTCCCATAGGCAATTCTGCTCAAGCATAATGTATTCAAGATCAGATGGGGCTTGGTAAAGATCAAATCCCAATGATTCCACCTCCTTTATGAGCTCCAGAAAATGGGCTTAGTACAAGGCATGTCTACTGGATGAGGCCATCACTTCCTTTGTCTGAGTAAATTGGATTTGTTAAAGCCCTATATTTATACTAATCATGTGATCACTTTTCAACAGAAATATTAGAAACGGTCACAATTCTTAATGGTATTTTAAAATTCATAAAAACAACAAGGAAGTACTTATGTTTTATATACTCATAATAAGACATTTAAATAGATGAATAATAATTTTCATTAATGTATTCCTGGGCCGTTACATGCATGATGGTGCCTTTTCTAAAAATCCTTTGAGGAATCAGATCCTTGATTAGGGAAAAGCTACCACCTAAAAATCCATAGAACGAATCAAGGCCATTCGTCACATCCTATTCCCTCTCCTTCTGTTTCAATAATTCATGATCCATGATTTGGTGTCTCAAAACATTAGATTGAATATTGATAAATCTAGGGTGTTCCTGTCAAGTGAAAACCCTTAGAGTCACGAGTGGGGACCTTTCTCTTTCCTCCACCCTATATTTATTTTTATAAATATTATGTGGATATAGAATGTTATATATAGATATTTATGAATATTTATTAGTCTTTATTAATAAATATATATTTATATATAAAACTATTTATATATATTTCTATTAATCTATTTACATTTTTTAATATTCATAGATAATTAAATTTATTTACGTAAATTAATATTTATTAATATATATTTATTTTAATTTTAATTTAAATTTATTTATATATAATATGTGGGTATATATATATGGTTATATTTATTAATATATATATATATATATATATATTTGATCTTTTGTTAATTTGAATATATATTTATTGATATTTATATATATTTTTAATATTTATATATATTGACATATATTCTCTATATATATATAAACATATATCGATTTGTAATTATATAATAAATAATACATTTTTAAAATAATAATAAATCATCACTAAATATTAAGTGATTGTTTAACCACAAATAAATAAAAACCCATCGAAAAAAACCACTGTGAAAAGATTCCAAACAAGAAAATATATGACATTATTAGAAATAATCACACATCATTTATCAGTGGTTTAAAGAACCTCTAAATGCTAATAAGAAGTCTTTAAACTTGTTCGTTATTATTATAGGAATTTCAGGTCCTACTATGGACATATTGGACTATGATATGAAAAAATAGTTCCTTAAATGCATGAGATGGTTGAAAGGAAGAATCAAACAATGATGGAATGAGCACAAAGTTTGAAAATAAATTAACTATTTAATGTTTTTAGTTATTTTTTATAAATTCCATTTATTTTAATATTTTTATTATCCTAATATCTTAACAATTTTATTTATTTAATCATCCCTTTTATAAATAAATATAAATGTATAGTATATATGGCTTTTAAAATGTTTTTGTTTATTTATATTTTTTACCTATTACCATCAATGTTTTCCCCTAAATATTTTTCATATATATCTGTTTATATTTTATTATGTTTTTTATTAAAAAAAGTTTTTTTAATTTATTTATGTCTTATATATTGTATATTAAATACAATCAATCTTCATTCAAGGTTCCATTCATATTTATGGTTTTTTATATAAGTGTAACACCCCCAAACACCGCTATAAATAGAACCACAATCACTCTAACTGAAACCAGCTCCAAGGATCCATTGGGAAGGTTCTTGGTAAATTTGGAAATATATGGATGAAAAGGAATAGGAGGAAGGCACAAAGTAGTGTGTTTTGGGCTGAGTTGGCAGGCAGTCCAGTATGTTCCTCCTAAAACACAACAATGGTCTTGTCATTCATTTCTATTGATAACAACATCTTCATTAATATTTAAAACTCATTAGCCATCACCTAAATAATTTGGGGTATATCATAGTATTTTGAGGCATAAATTTGTCATTTTTTTCTTTAATCCTTGCTTGGGAAGCGGCAACTACGGTGGAATCTGGTGATTGGTTTATATAGTCTGGAGGTGTTGAGCACAGTAGTGATGAGGCCGAAATATCTAAGGTAGGAAGATGTGCAATTAGAGTGAAATGGTAATAATTGAGGAAGTGAGAATATCACATATGGAAAACACTTCCCACATCAGTTATGTGACTCAGATGACACTTCCTTATTATGTTTTCTATTAGTTTATTGTTTATAACTCCATGGTAGTGGGGGATTAATACCCACAACTGTTCACACAAACTCATTGGTTATGCTGATATGCATGACCTAACAAGCTTTGAATTATCCTTTGAACACTCTCCACACACACATATAATTTTTCAATTAATAATAAATAACTCTACAGTACAAAAAATTTTAATATAAAAAACAACTAATCCCTCAAAAATTCTAGATAATGTTAACAAATGTCTATATCAGAACTGAATACTTAGTTTTGGAGGTCTTCCAAAACTTTTTTACAAAGAAAACACATGGATGGGGGTTCCCATGGGTCTTCAAAATTCATATAAAATTCCACGATTCGATTTTATATATCATGGAATCTAAATAGAAAATTTAATCAAAAGTTATGGTCACTTGAAATTCAAGTCATATACTCAACTTATCATAAGTTATTAACTAATTTGTTATTTTTATATAACTAAATTGTTTTTATGTAAATATTAACTATTGATAATTTTGAAATTAATAAATAATACTAATTTACAAATTAACAATTACTATTATTATTTTTTATTTACAATTTTTACCAGTTCCCATCAATGTTTGTTTCCAAATTTATTTCATATAAGAATTCTCTATTTTTCATTTTTTCATTTTGTTTCATTCACCTAACATTTTTTACATTGTCTAATTAATTTTTTAGGTCTATATTAAATAAATATAAATTCAATATAATTAACCTTTTTATTTTTATGTATCTCCATTTTTTTAATATGAGTTTAACACCCCCAAATACCACTATAAATATAACCACCAACACTCTGACTGAAACCATATTTTATGCTTCGTCGGAAGGATCCTGGTAAACTATGAAGTATGTGGAAGGGTAGGAATAGGATGAATATTCATTATATTGGGGTGGTATACTAAAGGGAAAACCATCTATCCTTGGTGTGTTAGTGAGTATTCTGAAAAAGAAGATATATTTCCCACCCCACTGCCAAGACTCTGATGTGGGCCAACTTCATGGATCCTTATTCTACAATAGCACAAATGAGCTTTCTTATTATACCCTCAATCATCCTATTATATTCCATGGTGTTCCACATGATATAGAATTGATTAATGGACCTCGCCATACCTATCATATGAAGGGCCATTTGAATGGAAAACCCAACATGACCTTTGTCAAGGGAAACCGAACTGAAGAGGGAAAACCCATTCCTTTTGACCCCTCCCCCCCTCCCTGTATCTATTTTCTCTCCCAGAGAAGTGGCAAGCATAACCCTTATAAGAGTATTCTAAGTCCACATATCCTCATTTCTCATAGAGACAAAGCCTCATCAGGCTTCCCAACTGATTCTTTCTCCCCACCTTCTTCATTGCATCCTTCCCCGATCATGTGCAGTTGTGCACATGATCACCTCTATAGGCATCCCTATAATGTTGTGCTTTACCCAATCTCATATTAGTCAAACCCAACCCTCTCCCCCCCAAAATGTCCCAATATCCCATTTTGTCGGCACCCCTAACCACCACTACGGTAGCGCTGCTCTCCCTCTCCCCTTCGAAACCACCGCTTCCTCTTCCTGTCATAAGGATGTTTTTTATTTTTTTATATGATTTTATTTATTTTAACTATTTTTTATGTTTCTGAATTATTTTAATAACATATTATAATATTTTAGATGTTATTTTTATAAGATACTAATTTTTTATTCATAATTTCGATTGATATTTCCATTATCAATAGGTTTTCATCATCAAAAACAATATTTCATTGAATTCAATACTTATTTTGTTTTTTATTCTTCTCTGTATTGTCATTAATTATTTGAACACAATTAATTTCAATAAATTTTTATTTTCATGGTATATTTAAACATTATTTTTACCAATATTTAATATCTCAATTCGAAGATATGTTTTTTATTTTATCATTTTCTAGTTTTCCACTTTTTTAAATTTATAAATAAAAACTGAAACTGAATTCGTAAACAATAAACTTATTTCTACCTAAATTTTACAACTTTTTATATATATAAAATTTCATCTGAATAATATAATAATGTAGTTAATTACTAAAAAATATGACATTTCATTTTGTTTTAAAGAATACAGTGTTTTAAATTTATAAAATTTTATAATAAAATCTACTATATTGTATACATTTTTCAATTTTTTTTATAGAAAATATGTTATTTTTTAACTTTCTAAAAAAAATGTTTGGAATTATTTTAATATTATGAATGAAATAAAATTAATGACATGTTAATCTAAAAAAGAAAATCAGGAAGTGTTTTTCGATACAAAAGCTGACTTTACAATTTAATATTTTATTTTTTGATTTTGGTCTTTTAGACAAATATGTATACAATTTTTTACTTGTTTAATGAACATTTCATTTTATTTTTAAAATTTTATATATTACATGTTTTTTATTTATATTACATGTTTTATTTTTCTATATAATGATGCACAACATCAATTGAAAAATTAAATTTATTAAATAAAATTAATTTTAATAGGTTTTTAATTTCAAAATATGACTATTTTACCAAACCAAGAGAGGGGAATAAGATATCATTAAAGTTTCTTAGGTAACTCCTTATTTTTTTTACAATTCATCATTATCTAATTGAAAAAATGAAATTGGGACCACATTTATTTAATAGTCGAATGATTATATGTAAAAAAATATAAAATGGAATCATTTTTAAGGTTTGTTTTGGGAAAATACATATTTTGGGCCAGCCCTGACAAAAATAAAAAAAATTAACATTAGTGGTGGTGGTGGCTGTATCAACAATGACAACGAAAACAAAAAAAATCATACTTTTAGGTAATTCTTGACATTTTTTAATATATATAATTATATATTTAATAATGTTTTATAAATTAAGAGTTCCATAATTTTATGTCATATATATGTATATAATGTCAATGTCAATCATATATATGTTATATCAATAAATGTTATTTAATTATAGGTATATATATTTTATTCACATGATCTATAATAAAAGAACAACAAGAATAACAACAATGACTATGATCATGATATATTATTAAAAAAATAATTATCATCATTATAATATACATTTTGAATGATAAATAAACAAATAAATTAATTTCTCATCACATTTTAGAGTGGAATATTAAGGGTTAATTTGTTTTTTGTGGGTTAGTTTTTTATTGTATTTGACTTGTGGTTGTTGCAATAAGTGAGGGAATTATTGTTTCACCTTTACACTAAAAAACACTCATATATCATTGTCTATATATGGAATTATTGAAATTAAAAATCCTTATGATAATGGATTTTCATCACATTATTGATGAACATAGAAATGTATGTCTAGAAAAATAATTATTAAAAAATAAATCATCCAAGAGAGATATTTTTATAAAAATAAATTATACTCACATCAACCAACAAACATAGTAAAAAATAAATAATGAATTAATGGAGAGAGAGTGTTAGTTATCACACAAGAGGTTGGCATCTCATTTTACATCCTAACAGCACTGGGTAGAGGTGGAACATTGTTATATTATTTCTTGTGGGAGTAATTAGTTGAGTCATGTTCTTTTGTAATATGTTATTTGGGATTGGAGGGTGTGGAGAATGGAGTGGAAGATTAGAAAGTTGAGAGGCACCTCCATGATCCCCAATGTGGAGAACACCACCATGACTCCCATGTAAACCAACAAAATCTCTAGGTTGAAGAGTGTGGTATAGGGGAAAAATAGAATGTTGTGCAATATAAGAGTTAGGATGAAAAGTATTCAGTGGGTGATGAATAGAGAAACCCATCCATAGTACATGATCTATAGAACCATGATGATAACCTAGAGTAGTGTCAATGAACCCATCTTCTTTTGTTAAATAATGAATTTGGGGGGACATAAAATTCATTGTGGTCAAATGGGACATACATCAACACAACCAAAACCACTGAAGACTATATGTTCCCCAAGAATCATTGTTCTGACGAGGAAGTTGGATTTACAAAACCTACTTCAGGTTGTCATTGGGGTTCTATAGATCATGTTCTAAGGATAGGTTTATCCTTTAATTACCCACTAGAACCTCCTAATCCTTAAAATATTATTCGACATCATTCAAAATTTCTCATGTACACTCCACAACAGCTCCATTATGTTGGTTTACATCAGAGTCATGGAGGTTTTCTCAACATTGGGGATCCTGGAAGTGCCTCTCAAATGTCTGATCTTTCCAACCATTCCCCAAACTTTTTTTCCCTGAAAACCATAATCCACAGGATCATGCATCTAAAAATGGTTTCCATGGGAAATGGTGTATCAATGTTATACCTCACTATGTTCCTCGAAGTTGTGTATTGATGTGTCGACTGCCCATGTGATAACTTTCACTCTATCCCTTATATCATTATTTTTTTTAACTGGTTGTGATAGTCGATGCAAGAATGGTTTAATTTCATTAAAAATTTCTATTTTTGTTGGGTTATCTTTAATCAATTATTTCTCACCACACATGGCCACTTTCATTAATAATGTGACGAACACCGATAATAGGTAGGATTTTAAGATTCCATACTTTCATATATAAAAAATGTTAAACCAACATGTTTTTTTGTGAAAAGGTGAAAAACAAAAAACCCTCACTTATTTCCAAAAATACATGTTCAACAGAATAAAAAACTAACGGAAAAAAACCAAGTAACCATTTCTATTCTCCTAAAAATGGTTCTATCCATTTAAATTATTCAGTTATTTATATTTTATTAATTATATAATAATAAAAATCATGATATTATTAGTAATAATTCATGTACATCATTATTGTTATTATTTTTTCATTTATTTTTTATTGATATTATATATATAAATATATATTTTTTATTATGTGACTTTTATTAATATAACATATATATGTTTGATATTAACATTATTATATAAATGCATGAACCCCTGGATCAGATCACTGTAGAGGTGGGTTTCTGTGTTACTATCGCAATTACTTTAGTGGGTACTTTATCAATTAATGTTGCTTTAGAACTATTCAACCGATTTGGGCCTAGAGGACCCATATTTGGACCATTAGTCCATAGGGAATTTCAATAACCATAGGCCTTTGGAAATCTATGCCTTTAGTCTAAATCAGTCCTTTGGGACAATGGATTTTAGGTCATTGGGTCTTGAGGACATGAAATAATCAGGTCTGACCACATGGGAGCATACCCAAGAAGTGAAATTCGAATAAGTAGAAATCACTAAAGAAAAGATAACTGGATAGGAATAATTGGAGGGTATAAAAACTGCCATCATTACCATGTAATGTGATGCGGAAAAAAAGTTCCATAGATTACTAAGATGTTTGGGAGGGATAATTCTAGTGTAGTCGGTTCCTTAGGCCTTTGGGTCATTTAATGGACATTGTCCCTTTGGTGTTATGGGCTATATAATGGTTCCCAATCAACCTAGTAAAAATGGTGATTATCCAAAAAATAAATAAAAACATGAAATGCCCTCGGGTCGAGTTTACCACCACTATAATTTATAAAACATGATAAAAATTTATAAATTTTTATATATTTGATAATGTCAATAAATTATTGTATGTATGGTGGTTATTGTTGTTACTATAACAAAAAACACCCATACAATTAATTTTATTTTTTTCATAATTATTGTTAGTGATGTGCCTCCAGGGAATGAATCAATGGTAGTGGCCCTAAATCTTCTCATTTAGGTTTCATGTTGGAGTCTCCCTATGATATTTCTTACATGCCATATATTCATGGGAAGTAGGGTATGTTGGGTGCATCAGAAATGAAATGCTATTAATGAATATTTTGAGGATATATTTTTCAATTATATATTAATTGAATTTGACATATTATAATGTTGATCAAAATAGAATGGTTACATTAAATTACATTGAAATTGTCTAACAAAAATTTTCTTTCCAGTAGTCAAATAAAGTTGTTTCAAGAATATAGGTTGATGACGTGGTTGTGAATGATTCATGATGAGATATTAGGATAAATAGATTTTATTACATAGTGTTTTATCATATGAGGCTATTAATATTTTGACATTGGATTCATTGTCTTGGTTACCATGACCCATTTCTAGATGGTAATCATATACATTAGTAAAGGCCACCTAATTCGAACTAAAAATAATCTTATAGGGTAAAATTATAAGTGTTTTTATTAATGTCAATAAAATTTACATAGAATTTAATTATTGGAATAAATATTATTCTAAATATAGTGGAATAATTTTATTCATGATTAATGATCACATAAATTAAATAAATATTTATTCACAAGGTAATTCTGAAATTAAAATGATTTATGATATTTATTTATTTAATTATTGAATAAATACTTGATTTATTCATGTAGTCGATAAATATTGAGAACTAGTGGACCATGATTGTGCATGGTGATATATATAAATTTTCAAGATGATAAAATAATATGTATCATTATTTTATTAATCACATGAATTGTATTAAAAAACTATTATTATTCGAATACATGAGATGGGGTTAGACATGGGTTAAACATTTTATTATGGGAACTTATCCAATTAATTAAATCAAAAACCCAAACCATATGTCAATAAATACCCCCAAATGAATATTTCTCTCTTAAATCCCCCTCTTCCATCTCACATCATCTTAAGAACTAGTAGTTCCTGAGAATGTACTCAAAAACCAAAGAAGCATAATGTTGTCAAGATAAACAACATAAGATTATCAATCGATTTCATTAGCACCTAAAGATTCCTCGTTGTCATTCAGAGAACACAATAGAACACAGGGATCACTACAATAAAGATTTTACACTTGGATCATATAAGAGTAATGATTAATTAACAAAAATTATTTCAAATGATTAATATATAATATAGAAAAATAACTTAGGAATGAGGTATTACTTCTTCTGATTAAATTAAATTAATTATAAATTTAATGTGAAAAATATCTACTCATTGTTTTGACATCCCTTCTTGTAAATATTCGATTCAGAAAATTTCGTTGGGAATGATGTTTATATAATTTAAAATATTTGAATGATAAGTTGAAATTGAAATTTTATAGGTCAATATCAACCTAGATAAATGCTTCGTCTATGCCTTGTACCATTAAGTGGAATCATAGGTTTCACATTCAAATTTATAATTATTTATTTGATTAATGATAATTGTGTATTTACAAGTTTTAATTAATTTCATGTATTAATTATTTCATGAACCATTTTCAAAATATATTCTTCTTTTTATTTATTTCTTACTCATATTCCCATGATATATGAATAATTACTGAAGATCACATATAATGAACCCATCCAGAGGTTCCATGAATTCTAGTGTCATGACCCGTCCTCGGGGCCCGTCCCGTGACTACCCCAAACATGCCTTCCATAGGCCAGGGGCTGGCGACTAGCACCAAAGGCGTAAATCCTGATAACTAGGAAGGCATTGACTTTATAAAAGTAAACAAAACACCACAGAGTACAAGTGGAAGTAAAACACTAAGTACAAAGAGACGTGCTGAAAGGTAAATGGGACAGAATACAAACCCAAATGAAAGTACAACTACAACTGAACAAAGTACAATAGAAAAAGACAATAGTTGGAAGAACGGAAGCGGCTCCTGGGTTATCCTCCTCGGATCCTACCTGAAGGGTAAGTACAGATGGCGCAGCTCCTGGATCGTCCACCACGGATCCTACCTGAAGGGTAGGCACAGATAGCCTCCACAATGCTCTCGCCCGTTCACCTCCTTCGTGCGTCATCTCGCCGTGAAGTCCACCTCCGGATACTGACTCGTTATGTAGTCCACCTCTGGGTACCATCTAGTCCTCGAACACTCATCCTCCGTTAGCACTTCCCATCGTCTGCAACCAACACAACGAGGTGCGGGCATAGGCCGTGCAGGGGTGAGTATAAAGATACTCAGTAGGGACCCCGAGACCCTCAAGGTCTCACTAAAACCAATAAGGATAACCACAAGGAAGATCTCAACAGATAACCTCTACTTAGGTATATGCCCATACATATACCTAAGATATCAAGTAACCCATCTGAATCATGAGGAAACAAAAAGATTATGAAATCAACGGATAAACACTACCCAGGTATACGCCCATACATATACCTAAGTTATCAAGTGACCCATCTCAATCAAGAGGTAACACAAAGGTCATAGACTCAGCTCAAACCATGATTTTCATTATCGAAACCGTAACTTCTGAAGAGCCCCGTCTCTGGAGTGTACAGTTGTCCTGTCACGACTCCGAGGTACTGCTCACTAACCTAAGACTGCTGAGGTACTCCTCCTGTATAGTACCGCGGGTCAGCCACCCAAACACAGTAGTGCTTCCCACCGGGGTATACCACCCAAACACAATAGTGCACACCCCCTAGTAGCCTGCAGAGGTACTCTCCGAACGAGTACCGCGGGTCTGCACTGTCACACAGGTAGTGCTCCATCCGCCATGGGTCTGCACCCAAACAAAGTAGTTCTCCATCCACTGGGCTAGTCGACTCACTCCAAGTCGAGTTGGTCAAGCAGTCGTCAGGTCTCAGTCGGCTACACGGTCTCCGTACTCCGCACGCTCGTCTCTGGGAGGGTCCTCTCCAAAAGCTACAGGTCGATACTCCAAGTATCTCAAAGTCCCACGAAGAAGTATCTCAAAGGAAAGCCTCGTCATAGGGGTCTCAACGCAACAGACGACAAGTCAATCGGATGTCCGGTCTATGAGTTATTAGCCTTCTCGTCCCAAGGGCCCGGTTGGTTTCATGAGCGAACCAACCCGGCCGTATCTCAACTGTACCCTGAAATCTCATAGGGTATAATCATAGGGACCGTTTCTCAACGTGATCACCAATGCCGCTGACGGTTCGTCAAACGGACGTCCGGTCTGACAGATATCAGATTTTCCATCCCAGGGGCCCGGTTGGATTTCAGGTACGATCCAACCCAGCCACTATCCAATAGCCACCAAAACTCAGGAGAAGTATGTCAAAAGTTCCGTCTCATCAATAGGAATTCAACGAGACAGACGACGCATCAATCGGACGCCCGGTCTCTGAGTTATTGGCTTTTTCGTTCTAGGGGCCCGGTTGGTTTTGTGAGCGAACCAACCCGACTACACTCCGACGGTGTCCAAACCTCGAACGGAGTAATCCAAAAGATCCTTCTCACTTAGATGAATCCATCAATGTCTACGGCACGTCAATCGGACGTCTGGAGCTCCAGATAAGAGCATTTCCGCTCCGAGGGCCCGGTTGGTTTCGTGTACGAACCAACCTGGCCGAACCCAAAGTATTCTGAAACCTTGAGTGCGATATACCGAAACGACCCTCTCGATCCAAGGATCACATATCATCTAACGATGCATCAATCAGAGGTCCGTAACCCAAGATATGGGAATTTGACTGAAAGAGATCTGAAAACGGGGGGTCTGGGCCCGGACCGACCCGACCCAACCCCCCGGGTCCGACCCGGATGGCGCGACTCGACCCTGCCGGGGTGGCCCGACCCGGCCTGGGCGCGACCCGGCCCGACCGGTGGGTCGGCTCGGCCGGTTACGTCCGAGCGGAGTAGAGCGGGGCGCTGCCACCGCGTGAAGAACCGCGACCCCGGGTGGGGTCGCCCGTGCCAACGGACGCGTCCCGCCGCCCCCCTCCAGTCCCGCGCGGTCGCGGGACCGCGCTCCGCCGCCACGTCTTCAGCCGCGGTGGCTTCTTCTGGCGGCGCGCTGACGGGCTGTTCCGCGGACCACCGGACGGGTTCCGGTGGTCAGAAACTCGTGCCGTCTTCGCCAATGGCCCTCCCGAGACCCGTCCTTCACTACGAGGATCCCAAAACTCCCGTGAGGCTTCGTTTGTCATTTTCCGGCGAGGCGCGACGACGCCGTGGCTTGTTCAACTTCATCGACGCGGCGCGACGGCGCTGCACTTCTTAGCCCTTCCTCATAATTTCTGTGCGGTGCAACGACACTGCGCCACCTATCACTTGCCGCTACAAATTCAAACAACAAGGGGGGAGGAGGGTCGGCCGTGTTCGTGCGGTCTGACCTCCTCCTGTTATAATGATATCAAGAGGCCATCTAATAGAAGTCGACGTACGGCAAAGGAATAATTCATAGAAAAAAACAACAATCCTCAACATCATTCCGCATGAAAAAACGATCCACGAATCAACCTGGAATTAGTTGGTCCGCACTCGTCATTCTTTTCTCAAAAGATAAGAGAACACCAAATAAATTTCCCTACCTCAAGGGCCATTGATCGTTGATGATATCGCGAAAAGGAGGACGTCGGTTCATTGACGTCGTCGTAAGGGAGGCGATGAAGGTGTTGACAATCATTGGCGTTCGTCGCTCCCGTAAAGTGCCTTCATTCCCGGCTAGAGCTTCGTTCGTTGAGGATTCTTCGGAAAGAGAACCGTTCTTCATGGAAGGAGGGAGCTCTTCTATTTCTCCAGAGGTTCCCCCACAAATAACATTTGTTATCCAAATATCAAAAAAGATTACTCCCACTTTAAAGTAAATCCAACCAATTCAAACTAATTCAAAAAGAAGAGTTGTGTCATTTAATTAATAGGGATATTAATGAATAGAGTTGGAAAACATAATGAGAGGGAGGTGGAGAGTTTAAAAAAAAAAATTAATTAGAGGATTTAACAAATTAATGAAGGGAAGCCTTAATGGGGTTAAGGGGAGTTATGGAAAGATCAAGGGGGTTAAAGAATATGAAGGGGTGGGGTTCGTGTGGGCCCCACCACCCTTATAACCTCCCATGGGAAGTTTGGTAGTTACCCAACTTCCACCCAAAGCTTAAAACCACTTAGAGTAAATAAAAATTATAGATAAATTTTTATTTCTAACTTCACAATTATTATCAACTTCCCTCGTGTAAACGAAACTCCAGAAAACATGTTCCTAAGAAATTATCGGCACTGCGATTTCATCAGTGCCCTCAGAATTCAATTCCGAACACCGGTTCAAAAGTTAGAAATTCCCGCTCATTCGTTCACTAAATGTACCCGAGATAAACTTCGGATAGAAATTCCGGACACACCGGGCCTCAGAATCCAGTGCCGTCAGAAACTGCATTCTTGTAAAATCCCAAAGAAAATTAAGAGAAAATTTCCCTTGAATTTTATGGGTCTTTACATCTAGTTAGATAATACAATTCTACATGACGTGTAATCCATTGTTACATGTCGTGTATCATTTTTCATTTCACAAGGACACCCATGTGTATTTTAGATTATTTTGTAATTAGTATATGAAGAGTGTAATAAATGAACCACATTTTGACCATCCAGGTTGGCACACATCTTTTCTAGAATACACATCATATATATTGACTAAACATCATGTACTCCACATGTTTTCAAGGTGTAAAACTCGAGGTCAAACTACATCATGTAATTAATTCACAATGTGTATTTATTATACGATGCATACAAACTTGAATCCATTTAACTTGAAACACGCACCATATAATTCTTAAATTTATGCGAGAAGTACATGCCGAGTCCTTAGACATGTACTGAGGATATCTGACAAAGATATGTACACACAATGTGGATGGATTGAATGCACCATGTACATTACCAATTTATATGGAAATATTAAATTCAAATAATTACTACATTAAACCTCATTAACCTGAGTTCCATATGGAATTTAATTATCAGTACATTCCATTATTTTGGTTTTATATTATATTAGATTCCCAATTAATTATTCATAAAATTAAAAACTATGAATAATGTATGGTTAATATATACTAAAGACTCAATACATTAATATATTACGGCTATTTAATTTTTTTATGTTTGAACTATAAGTAAATTGTATGTAACAACCTTGAACCTTGAAATTATTACATATTCCATGTAAAAAACATGTTGTATGAGTGTATTATTTAAAATTAAAACAATACTCAATAGTTTGGGCAGGTACTCACCAATTTGCTTCAAAGTTCAAAATTGTGTACTCTTCTATTGTGTTTTAAAAATGTATTTATATTATTTAATATCACAGTATATGATAATTTCAGGATTATTAGATGAAATATGTTAAAATTAATTAATTGATTAGTATGAAAATTAATCATATTAATTCAAGTGATTTTTTATCTTATCAAAGAATGAATTAAAGTGAATTCAAGACAATTTATTTAAATTCATAATCATTTCATGTGTATTAATAATCATGATATAGACCATCATACGTATTTTTTTCTTTTATTTAATTTAATTTTATAAAATGGGTTTCAATAAATTATTCTTATGTTAAATTTGATGGCCGATGATTCATCCCTCCATCTTTTATTATGTAGGACTTACATGTCAAAGGTTTGTTTTAAAAAATTTAACTTAACAAATCCTTTGGTTCCCATAACCTAAGTTTGAGTCATTAAATATTTGTAATAAATGTATTTTCTAAAGGCTCATGGAGTCTATTCAATAAATATTTCTGGTCGAGGAGGTTCAAGGTAGAATCGAGATGAATCCAACATAAGATATATAAAGCTATTCATGTGTGATGCCATAACTCATTCTAAGACTGGAACAATGAGTTCATCACTATAGTAATATATCCATTTATGTATTCTAAATAAATAAATAATTTGATAAAGATCATCATAATTTTATTTATTTATTTATTTTATTTTTCACTTATCCATGACTTATTTAATAGATGATCGACCATGGTCACATTAATAAAAGAACTGATATACAAATACAATTATAAAATAAATGGGTTATGTGTATATGTTTTTTAGAGACATGGTTAATCCCTAATGAAAAATACACTTTATATTAAAAATACATGTGAAGGATAAAATATGAAAATTTTACCCATAAAAATTAAAATCCCTCAACATAATTTTATGCCAGACCATGTCATCCATTACTTGAATATGAATGAAAACTATAGAGCTATGTGTTTGACCAACCCTTAATAGAATACATAATTTTATCGTAGAATTATTTTGAATAATTTAGGTAGACATAAACAATGTACATAAAGATGAGTCATCTTTGATTTACATGATTTCACTTGGAGGCAAGTGTTGAGAAAATCCTAGTAAGGATTTTTGGATTGGGGAATCCACTAAATGGGTCAAGGGGATACAAGACCACTATTAGAAAAGACAATCATCTCAAAATAACTTATAGTAAATGAATGATCAATTTCTTGTGTTATGAGAAGGTGAATATGGATCTTTTTTAGTAGAATGTTTGAGAAATGTGACATTTTTATTCCAATGGTCTGGGTTGTAAGGAGTCGATAAAATATTCGGAGAATAAATAAAAGAAAGTTCATTATGTCTCATATAAATTGTAATCAAGTGAAGTACTAATAATATTCCATTTATTATTTTATAATAATGGAATGTTCGTCAACCACATTATCACTATTATCAATTTTAGAGAATGAAAATAACCTTATAGGTAGTATCATACAAGAATGGTTTAGACACATACAAGTAGTGTTGCTCCCAAAATATAAATATCACATGCTCAAATCCTTACTGTCCGACCACCCTATAATGTAGGTGAGTGATGAGGATTTTACTCTCTATGATATTAAACTGAGTGATGCGGTTGATATTAAGTGTTTCAAGATTTCATCCATCACTAATAAACTGATAAATTCACATAAATACATCGATTCTTATATCATAAAAACCCTTGAGGGCTATAAGAGTAGAGAGAATTATGGGAACAATTTGGTATATCCATTGCAATGTTATAGAGAAAACATGGGGATATAGAACCAGCTGGTCCTCATGTACTCAAAATCATTGTGTATATTAAGCACATAGAGGTTATAGGTTTTAAAATACTTTAAAAACTATGAAGATATTTCATTCATCCATCACCAACATAAAGATTATACAGCGTTATAATTTATTTCAATATGCACAAAAATGAAAAGCCTCTCCCTTATAATTTTACACTACTTCTCCGACTAACAAGGAAGAGAAACCTGAAAATCCTTCCATTATAATAATGAATAAAAGGAAAAGATAGGTGGAAATTTCTAAGGAAAAATATTTTTTACAATGACCTTACAAGAAGATAAAGATCAAGGGATAAGAAATGGAATAAGATGTTATCTATTTCACGTCATAAGAAGGGCCACTAGAATAAAAAATTCACCATAACCAAGAAGCACATGGAATATTTGAGTGAATTTGTTATTAAGTGAAATTTATTCATGTCTAATAATTTGGTATTAGATATATCATTTCTTCCTCACATATTTATTTAAATATACTATCCTTATAGACTCTGGAAGATTCACTATGGGGAAGTAGATCTATGAGTAGGCAAAGAATTAATACTTGTAGCAATGGATATTGGATACTACCACCTCACATTTCTAGAGGAAATGATCATTGTTCATTAAGGTTTTTATTATGTATCTTTAATGTCTAGAATCATTATTTATATATCCAATCATGATACAAATGAATTTATTTTCTTGTTTTGAAGTAAATGTTGTTTTATGAATAAAGGAAGCATTTTTTATATAAAATAATATTTAAATGATAGTTTATATGTGTCAGATTGTGAAAACCAATTAATAGATATTGATAATGAGACATGTTCACAAGAAACATTCCACACCAAACAAATAGAATCACCGACTTGGTCATGTTAATGAAAAATGAATGATCAAATTACAAAATTATGGATACTTCAAAAAAAATGTTGGATATCATGCACATTTACAATGAAAATTGACCAAACCCCCATATTAGAGGAAATGGTGAATGGTCCATGGAGATTCTGAAGTTTATTTTTACCAATGTGTGTAGAGCACTTATAGTTGATGTAAGGGTTTATTAATCATACTAAAAAACTTATATTGATGATTTTAGTAGATATGGATATGTCCACTAAATTAGGTATAAGTCATTTTTTTGAAATATTTAATGAATATAAGAATAAATTCGAGAACTAGCATGATAAGAAGACTAGTAAACACTAAACAGACCATGGTGGAGGATATCAATATCATGTCTTCAATTAGTATATATATATATGTTTGGTATTCAATCACAACTGAATAAACTTAATGAACCATAATGGAATTGTTCAAGTGAAAGTAGGAACCACACATTGTTGAACATGGTGAGATCAATGATGAGTTATTCAAGTCTTACATTATCTTTTGGGAGATACCCATTATATTAAGAATCAAATATAGTAAATAAAATTCCAAATAAAGTTAAAATTTATATTACATTTGGACATTACTATGGGAGAATGTACATGTAGTCAAATTTACATGTGTGGATATATGAATCATCTGTCAAATCCTATTCAGGTAACAAACATGCACCACATAGAACAATTTGTACCTTTTTAAGATATCTCAAGTAAAAAAAGGATATTACCTATACTACCCACATAAAAAGCTAATTATGTAAAGGCACAACATATTTCTTGAGAGGTAAAACGACTTTTATTGATATAGTGGGAATGAGATAGACTGTGATTAAGTCTAGGCTCAAGGTAAACAAGAGTTTTCATAAAACTAAATTCCAAAAAAGACTCATGAATGATGATGTTAAAAAGATACATGTACTACAAAGGATTAAGAGCATGGTTAGAGAACAATCATGGTATGGTCTTATAGTAATTGAGGATGGTGACTCATTATTAGTTGATAATGATGATATTGTAACCTATAAGTGAGTATTAAGTGGAATATATGTTTCTAAGAGGAAAGAAGATATGAATTTTTAAATGGATTCCAGGAACCAAAAATGAGTATACATTTTTTTACATCTTCCAATGGATATAAATTCCATTGGTTGTAAATGGGTATACAAGAATAAAATTTCCAGGGAGTGAAATTTTAGTATATGTATAGATTTATTAGTTACATAAGGGTTCAAACAATTTCATGTTGTAGACAAAGATGAAACCATTTCACCAGTTTTTATGTTGAAATATATTAGAATTATACTGCCTATTGTAGGTTACCATGATTATGAGTTTTTAAAAATAGATTTCAAAACATACTTCCTTAACGAAACATCACGAAAGTTTATATATGACACAACCGGAAGGGTTTTTTGCTCCAATGGACTATAGAAAGGTATAAAAATCAGAAATATCCATTTATGGATTAATGTAAGAATCTATGTCAAGGAACATTTTATTTTATAAATCCACAATTAAAATTTTCCCAAAAGTAATGAATGTGGTCTTGGAGTCTATAAGCTATTCAATGAGAGTGTGCTTGTTTTCAAAGCATATTATTTTGATTGTATACTACTAATTGGAAATGAAATACAATTCTGAAAGTCTAAAAAATCATAGTTTAATACTAGTACTATTATAAAAAAATCCTTTAGAGACAAAAAAAAGGTGTTGATAAAGGAATATAGGGGAATCCTAGCATTATCTAAACAAAAGAAGCTTTAGGTCCATTAATGTTTTTAATAGTTTCCACTTTTTAGTGGAAACAATAGATCATATTAGGATCCCCTATAGTAACCTCCAAATAATGGTAATAATATAATATCCTTAGATTTCCTATAGCGGATGATGTTTGGAAATAACTATATCCTTGCCATGAAAGAACCATATCGACCACCACATGGAGGCCCCTATAGGTTTTTTTTGTTTTTAATTTTTTTTAAAAAATCATAGCAACATATAAAAAACAACTATATTTCAAAAATATAAAAAATTCAAAATATCTAAATCATATGCACTTAAATTGTAATGACCCAAACATTATTTAATTAAAATTAATCATGATATAATTAAATGTCTTATTATGTAAATTGGATATATAGAACATATGAAATTCCATGGTTTTATATTTTGGGATTTTGAAATACTATTTAGAATTGTTACCGTTTCAAAAATAGCCATTGAACAGTGATCACATGATTAGTATAAATATAGGTCTTTAACAAATCCAATTTACTCATAGAAAGTAAGTGATGGCATTATGCAGTCGAATTTATCTATACAAAGCCCATTTTTCAGTGAAAAAAACGAGGTAGAGTCACTAGGTCTCCCTCTTGACCAAGACCAGGCCAAACATCCACATGTTATGCTTGAAAGAAACTGCCTATTGGAGAAGTGGATGTTAATAGAGATTACCACTTAGGCGATGTTATCCGAGACGTCCCAAGAGTCTGTCACCATCACAAACCTTACCCTTAGGTCTTATGTGTCAGTTATAAGGGGTTATTTAACAAGACCCTAGTAATATGATAAGGTTCATTATTTTTGTATAGAATAAATTATATACATTCATTTTATTATTGTTACTTTGTAAATGGTTTGTAAAGAAAAAATAGTATTTTTAGTTAATATTCAATTATGAAATATATTTTGATGAGTTAATGAATTTTTGAATTAAATAATATTCTAATAAAATATTATTACTAAATTACTTTTTATTAAATACAAATGATTTTACAATTTTAATAAAATTCTAATTTTTATTTAGGTTTGAAGGTTGTTTTTGTCAAAACCCATGAATTTTCGATAAAGGTCGGTTTTTATTTTAAAAGTAAACATTCACATATGTAGAAAATTATATAGATAAAATGAATATTATTTTTGGATTCATGAAGTCGAAATTATCTAATGGTGATTTTTTCATAATTCTCTGAGACAGTCATTGTTTTGGGTAAAATTTACATACCGTTTAAATATATAAATTGTTTTACAACACCATAAATACCCAATAGTGATGTAATAAAATACCATAAAAGGGATATTCGGACAATATATGGGTTACCTTTAAAATAATGTGACTTTATATTTGTTTTATTAATTTTATGGTGCCTTAGTGGACCCTCCAAGACTTAAAACATATTTTAACATTTTAAAATGATTTCCTTGAGAGTGTGACTCACCTCCACATAAGAAAGCCTAATATTTTAATATGTTCTTCCATTGGACTTATAAAATAATTTTTTTCACTCCATTTTTTCAAAAATAATGGGCAAAAACTGTGGGTGGTTTTTGGTTTAGAATATTTAATTATATAGATTCCAGAACCTATGTTTGTGAAATATTAAAGAATTCCTCTCTCTTTTCCTATATAAACCCACCCAAACTCCCACTTATTTTCACTCAAAACCCTTGTATCACGTTTCCAATCTACACTATTATCTCTATAATCCTTTAAAGGTTCCCAAATCTCTCATGAATCCCGTTCTCAAGCTCTTTATGTCACACACATCCAAGTAAGGGATCCTCACATTCCTTCCATCGTTATTTATGTCCATGTTTCCTTATATTTATATGCCCATTTTATTTTCAATTAAAAATTTTAGGGTTTGATTTTCTACCTCCCATACACTATCCTCCTCATGTTTGAATTACGATAGACCCCTTTCTCTCTCATTAATGCCTCCCATGTACAACCGTTACCATGATGAAATTTCGTAAGGGATTTCTCTCTCATCATTTAAATTCAAGAAATTATATTCTAGTATGCATCTAAATTTTATTACATATGTTGGGATATTATGTTACATGACCCCCATATAGTAAATTTCATTTATAAATGATGATATGCCTCTTTTACTCTCATCGAACAACTTTACAATTTCTTTTTGACGTCGTTATGGTGTCGAAGTTACACCAAAATTTCCCATACCAAAATCATCATGTATGTGAATACCATACGCATTTATATATCAAGGGTATTAACTTTTATGAAAATTTACATATTTATTGAGGAATTAAATTTATATATTCCACATCTATTATTTTTGGAATAAATTATGTCATTTAATGAGTCCATGTTGTATGATCTATGTGACACACTTATGCATGAAATGGAATTATTAAGAAGGGTGCACCCTAATAGAGATCAAATTCATTGGGAAAAGATTAGTATCATGATACGTCAAGTACAATGAGATTTTACTCATGATAATTTAAGTTCAATGAGAGTTTACTCATTCTTTATGTGAAATGAGTCTTAGATCATGCTGATATCATGTTAAATGTTGTTCCCACATCTCCATGTAATGATAATCATGCTATATCATTCCTTTATATTCATATTTATATTATACTCCATTGATATTCCTATTTCCTAACATGTATTGTATTCTTCATGTTTTTCCATGTTTACTCCCTTATTGGGCTTTATAGCTCACCCATTTGTTATGTATGTCCTCAGGTTATCCTATGAAATGAAAAGTACAATGGATTTTTGTGGTCATCTAAAAGAATTTTTCAATAAATATGTTGTATTTTTATGTATTATTATTTCATGTAATGTTACTAATACAAAAATACACCATACCTTTCAATCTTCTAGTTCGTATTAAGTGCATGTTTATGTAATAAATCATGTTTTTGTGTGTAATAAAGAGGAGGGTTGTTATAGTTGGTATGAATTGATAGGGTTAGATATTTTTGGGATTATGATTAGAAAACCCTAGTGAAAGCCTTAGGGATAAGACTATGCATAATAAAAAAATACCTATATTTTGGTGAGTATAGAGTATGTGGTTTATCAAACAAATACATCCATGTATGGATGTGAACAAGTAGAGGTGGTTGTGCCACAGATGTATCTTGGGGTAAAACCTGAAAACACTACTTTGAGATAAACTCTAACAAGAACTAGTGAGGCCTTGTTATACTCTTAGTTCGACACTCCGGGGGGGGGGGGGGGGTTGCTTTGGTAAATTGGTAAGATTACTATGAACCATTAGTAAGGGAATAAAATAATTCCCCTAAAAATATATGTTGGGAAGTAGATCATGGTTAACATATATTGAAGCCTATAAATTCAAAAGATAAGAAAATAAATGTAATATATATGTTGTATCTTTTTTCATTGGATTACCCTTTATTTTTCCCCCTAACATTCCTTTTATTCCATCCAATGGACAGTAATAGGAGGAATCAGGCTAATAACCAATGAGAAGATAAATGTAACAACTGTTCTAATGAGATGCCCAATTCGATGGGAGTTGTAATTGCAAACCATTTCACTATATTATCTCAGTTAACTAATATTTTGAACAGAAAAATGAGTAAAGAGGAACATCTAACCCCCCCCCCCCCCCAAGAAAGAACAAGATACAATCGAGAGCTTCATGAGAAAAAGTTATCATACTTTCAATGGATCATCCGTTCCCTCAATTGATGAACAATGGATCAACTCCCTTGATACGATCTTCTCAATCATTCAATGTTCTGAAGAAGAGAAGGTTCTTATGGCTTCTTATCGTATGGAGGGTGATGCTGATCAATGGCGGACATTGATAAAAAATATGAATCCTGAGGAAGAGATCAAGGTGCTGGAATGGAAGGATTTCTGAAAAATAAAATCGATAAATATTTTCCACACACCCTTAAACATAAGATGGAAAGGGAATTCCTTGAACTCAATAAAAAAGACAATGAATCCATCAGAGCATATGATGAAAAATTCAAAAGGCTTGCAAGATATGCCTCTGGCTTTGTCTTTACCCCCCAAATGCATGGTTGAACACTTATTTTGTGGGATGAAACCTATCATATGGAAAGCCCTAGAGATCTGTGACTCTGATACCTATGAGGAAATTGTATAATGTTCCCTCAAAGTCAAAATGAAGATCGGAGAATATCAGGGGTATCAATGGGATAATAAGTAGAACATGGACGTTAATTCTAGAAGTCATATGGATAAATGTAAGGGTTATATGCAATTCTAGAACCCCACTTTCTAAAGGTGCAGAAAGAGGAACCCTATAAATTGTTTGAAGGGGAAGATAAAATGCTCTAGGTGTGGATGAGAAGGGAACCTAGCCATTAATTACTGATAAGAAAAAACTGCTACTGTAATAGAGGAAAGGAATGCATTATTCGACCCTCGGTGCATTATTTATTGCTTCAACTACAAAGAACCAAGGTTGTTTTCAAACCAGTTCACTAAGCCATGGGTTTTCTAAGGCAACCAAAAACCTCCAATGCAGCAAGGGGGGGATTTTTTCCTTCACTACCACCATAGAAAACCCCAACAACGATGTGGTGATAGGTATACCAGTTATTCATTGAAGAATAAAGAACATAATTTTTGATTTTGGTTTTAAAAATTCTTTTATATCCAAAATTTTTAGTATAAAAATCTAAACATCACCACAAATCATGGAAGTAGAGATGTCGATGAGAATGGAAAAGTGATAAATCATTGCATTCCATGAATATAACTACTCCCCTATCACAATCTGTGGATTGAACTTCCTGGGGAACCTCATCATACTCCCTCTAGTGTAATTTGATTCCATTATTGGCATGGATTGACTTTACTAATATAGAGAAAAAATAAATTTCCATGAGAGGGAAATCAGTCTCCATATGGAGAATTGACCCCCGATTATGTACAAGTGAAAATAGGAGGATTAATCTTATTTAGAACCATCATATGAAGTGTATATATTACTTATCTATTTCAACATATATCTTGATCAGATGATTGAGTATAAGGAATAAACCATCATTCAAAACATGCATATTATGATGGAATTTACTGAACTGTTTCCCAAAGAATTATTTGGCATTCCTCATAGAAGAGATGTTGAATTATCGATTGGTATTATACCTAGGGAATTTTTAATATCTATGAATTTGTATAGAATAACTATTTTATAGATTTATGGGATAAAGAAAAAACTAAAGGCGATTCTAGATAAAGGGTTTACACGCCCAAGTGCTTCACCATGGGGTGAACCAGTCCTCTTCATCAAGAAGAAGGATGTGTCAATGCGCCTTTTCATTGAATATTGTGAGGTCAAAAAAAATCACGATAAAGAACAAGTATCCCCTACCACAAATTGATGAATTGTTCAATCAGCTATGTAGAGACCAATATATATCCAAGGTGGATATGTGGTCAGAATATTACAATGTAAGGGTGAAGAAGGAAGATACCCCCATGACTACTTTTCGAACAAGGTACATGCACTATGAATTCATAGTAATGCCTTGTGGACACACTAATACTCCAGAAATCTTCATGGACATGATGAATATATTCTTTAATGATTACCTTGAATTTTTTTTGGTAGTATATATAGATGATATTCTAATATACTCCAAAACCGAGGAGGAGTATGAGGATTATCTAAGCACTATACGAGAGACATTGCGAAAGGAGAATCTCTGTGCAATGTACACCAAGTGTGAGGTCTGTCTGAAGGAATTATCATTATTATGTCATATCATCATAAGAAATAGGATATCTATGGATCCCTCCAAGAAATATTCAATTGAGGGATGGCCAAGGCCAACATCTATGGTGGATATCCATAGCTTCCTTGGGTTAGCTGGATATTATCACCGATTTTTGAGAAATTTCTCACAATTTTGAAACCATCTTACCAAGGTAAATTGGAAGGGAATTATGTTTTTTTGGAGTGATGGATGTGAAGATATATTCATGGAGTTGAAAAAGAGTCTTATCACTACGCATGTGCTCACACTACCAACAAGTGGAAAACATTCTGTTGAATTTAGTGATGATTCAAAGAAGGTCATGGGTTGTGTGTTGATGAAAAATCACAAAGTAATTTTCTATGCTTCATGGATATTGAAAGGTCATGAGAAAAACATTCCCACATATGATCTAGAGTTGGTTGTAGATATATTCGCTTTAAAAATTTGGACACATTACCTCTTTGGGGGGAAGTGTGAAATATAAAAAAATCCCAAAAGCCTCAAGTATATATTCACATAGAAAGAGTTGAATATTCACCAATGAAGAGGGTTTGAGCTAATCAAATACTATGAATTCTCAATCCACTACCACCTTGGGAAACATAACAAGGTGGCATATTCTCTAAGTAGAAAGGACCTTGTGAATCTATCATTTGTTGGACCCATGGTTGTTCTATGCAGGAATTGTAGTTTGGTTTGTGTTTGTTGTCAATCCTCAGTGGAAGTTCCGAATGTGTTCCAGCAAAGTGATCATACAGTTCAAGCAGACAACAGTATTGAAGGTGGCGTTGTTTCCCAGTGTTTGCCAAATTTTTGGGCCTCAAAATCGGAAAATGAAGACATGGATTGTCTGCAAAAGGAGGTTCGCACAAAAAGGAAGTGGTGCGCGAAATATAAGAGGCTTGCGTGAAATACTTAAGTTAGGCGCGAAAAACAGCGGGATGCGCGAAATAGTGGATCAAGGTTTTTCGTGCAAATAGTGTTTCGAAATCAGATTGGTGAAAAATGTCAAAGGCATGGGCTGCGCGGAAAATAAGGGTTGTGTGCGAAATACTTGAACTGGGCGCGAAAAATAGCGTGGTGCGCGAAATAGCAGAGCGAAGCTTTTCACGCAAATAGTGTTTCGGAATCACACCGTCGAAAAATGGCAAAGACACGAATTGCGCGAAATATCTGGAGAGGTGCGCGGAAAACGATACCTGCGCGAAATATTACGTGCCAGATGAGAGGTTTTACGCGCCGAAGGGGATTTTGCGCGCAGGGGTCTCAGTCGCCTATAAATATGAGGTGACCCCCTTCATTTGGGGGTGTGGAAGACTTAGAGAAGATCCGAGGTCTGATGCGTGAAAAAGGATAGCGTAAAGGGGCTTGCACGATATATTCGGAGTTGCGCGAAAAAGGGGATTTTTGCGTGAAATATTTTTCCACACGAAAAGTAAATTTTGCGCGCAATAGGAAGGTTTTGCGCGCAAAGGGTTGGTGTTGCGCGCAATTGTTAGTAAGGTTTGTCTCACGTTCTGGTTATCCGGTTCAGTGGTTCTGTGCGTTCTAGTGCATCTATTTCAGACTTCGATGCAAGCAGAGTCTCATGCTGAGTAGAGGCAAAGACTTCAATGCAAATCTATTGAAGAGACCTTCACGTCTATAAACTGAGTGAGACTTCACCAACGACAGTAAGCCAGGGGGAGTCAACGGGAGTGACTCGAGGGAAGCAGTGAGCTATCCCTGAACCTTTGTAAAGGCAGTGAGCCTGGGACAGAGTGACTGTACCCGAACTTTTGTAATATACAACTAGTTAAGCATAATAGATTTTGGTACGACCAACAACCTGTCGGCGTATGCTCCTTGGACGTAGCCCTTAGTGGTGAACCAATAAAAATGGTTGTGTCTTCTCTGTGCTTGTGAATGTTTTTCTTTCTGATCATAATCTTCATACAGGTTCAACAAGTTCCTACCAACGTGGGAACAAGATCCATCACATTAGAAGAAAAAGTGGTCACCCTGATTCACCCCTCCCCTCTCAGGGTGTCCCGGGGTCCTTCAAGTGGTATCAGAGGCTGGTTGCTGGTGTTGAATCTGACCTTCTTCATCATGGAAAACGCCGTCAATGTCAGGGGAGTCACTCACTTCGATGGAAGAAATTTCCATATCTAGAAGAACAGAATGAGATCTCATCTAAGATCTCTTGGAATGGAAGTTCTTTTTTCTACTGTGCAAGGAATACATGTCACTGATCCAACAGGTCTGGCTATGACTGAAACAGACAGGAAACTTCTTGATGCAGATGCTAAAGCACAAAATGCTCTCACTGCAGCCCTTTCTGATCAGATTTACCTGAAGGTGATGAATTGCACCTCAGCAAAATCTATGTGGGATAAACTTGAGAATATTTATAAAGGTGATAGAAAAGTGAAGGAGGCGAAACTACAAGTGCTACACAATCGGTTTGATGATCTGAAGATGCATCCAGACGAGAATGCAGACTCCTTCTTCAATCGAATTACTGAAGTGGTTGGAGCAATTCGGGGTCTAGGCGAAGAAATAAAAGACATTGATATTGTAAAGAAAATATTAATAAGACTTCCACCTCTGTATAATGAGAAGGTGTCATCTCTTGAGGAAAGAGATCTTTCCAAACATTCTCTAGATGACTTACTGAGCAGTCTGGTAGCATATGAAATGAGAGTCAAACCAGAAGATGCTTCGACTCGGGTGAGAAAGGAAATGTCATTCAAGGCCATGGATAAATTGAAAATCTCAAAGGATAGTAGCGGTGATGATGACGAAGAGAAAGAAATTCTTTCTCTCATTGCAAAGAAGTTCCAGAAGGGGAAAGGGAAATTCAAAGGGAAGTTACCTCTCGCATGTTTCCGTTGTGGAAAAGTTGGGCATATTGCCTCTCAGTGATTGAAGAATATCAATGATGATGACAGTGAAGATGAAATCTTCAAGAAGCCTCAAAGAAGGTTCTTCAAAAAGGGAGAATTCAAATTTCGTAAGAAAATGAAAAGGAAGAGTTTTGTCTGTGAAGAGGAAGAAGATGACAATGAATTCTGTGATGAAGAAGAACCAGAATTCAAAACTGGGAACCATGCTTCTATGATGGCCACTGTTGAAAAGTCACAAGATACTGATGGTGAAAAACAACTGAGAACTTGTGTAGATCCTGAGGTGCAACTTAAGGATGCAGTTAGTAAGCTTAAGATTAAATGTAAGAGCTGCAATAAGTGGAAATCAATTGTAGAAGAATCAACTGAATATGTTGATCAACTTGACGCTGAAATTGTACGACTGGAAGAATTTGTGAAGGTACAGTCTAAAATAATTGAAAGCAATGATGATGCAGTTGATCTAAAGCTGATAATTGAAGAGCAGGCAAAGGTCATCAATGAACTCACATCCAGACTGGATGAAAAATCCAAGACTGTTGAGGGTCTTGAGGAGGAAGTAGTTACTCTAAGGAGTAAAATGGAGACAGAATCAGTTCCAAAAGAATCGATGAAGAAAATACAGTCTGGAAGATTCTCAGATGCAGAATTACTTGCAAGAGCCAAGTGTGGTTCAGATGGGGTTGGAAAAGTCTTGAGTGATCAAAGACCTGCTTGCATGGGAAAGAGTGGAATTGGCTGTGAGGCTGAGTCATCAACTGCTGGAAGTGAAAAGATCCAAAAGAAAGACAAGATGAAAGTTGAACATGATGAAATGTTACCTAGAGTGCTGAAAAAGGAACCCTCAATCCAAACTAAAAGGAGACCTGAAAATTATCCTCAAACATTCAAAAATGACAGACAGTCTTACTATTCTCCCAAGGAAGAAGGTATAAGGAGAAATTCAAGTGAGAAGACAGTTCCTCTCATGAAGTGTCAGTTCTGTGGCTATCTGGGCCATACCATGTCTTATTGTGAAGAGGCAAGAAGCTATCTGAATGGAGAAGATATAGATGCTCAACAAAGGAGAACAATCTCATATCCTAATTCTCATAGAAGAAATAATTTCTATGGATATTGTTTTTGTTGTTCTAACTTTGGTCATAAGGCCGTTAATTGCAGGCAGAGAAGAGACATAGACACCTCATACCGAAGTTCAAGACAAGTCAAGTCTCTTCAGCAAGACAGTGTTGCTCTTTTAAACAGGTTCTCACCTCTCACAGAAGACTTTGACTATGAAGAACCTGGGTATGCAGAAGAGATAGTTGAAAGGCCATCAGTCCTATATACTCAATCTAATGTCTCTTGGAAGGAAAGGAAGAAGATTGAGAAATCGAACCTTGCAGAGGTAGCCCTCAAAGTTATAAAGAACAACAGTACCTGGATTCTGGATAGCGGTTGTTCATCTCATATGACGGGTAATGCCGGCCTACTAACGAATATCATAAAGAATGTTGATGGTACAGTAAGATTTGGTAATGATGGGGCTCTGAAAATCAAAGGGAGTGGAAGTACCCAATAAGCTAATGGAGAACTAAAGAAGACTGAAGTACTTTACGTAGATGGCCTACGCCATAATATCCTTAGCGTGAGTCAACTCTGTGACTCAGGACTTATAGTTACTTTTAATCAGAAAGGCTGCACCATCAAGGGAAAAACTGGCAATTCACTTATGAAAGGATGCAGAATAGAAGGCAACTAGTATCAGGTTGATAGTGAAGAAAATGTATGTTACATGACTGTTGAAGAAGAAAACAATTTGTGGCATCGGAGATTGGGACACATCAATCAACAAGACATGGAGAAAATATCAAAATTGAGAATTGTCATGGACATCCCCAACCTGAAGCGTGAGCGTGAAAAATCCTGTGATGCTTGTATTCGTGGGAAGCTGGTCTGCAGTTCATATCGGCCAAAGAAGAAAAAGGCATCTCACCTTCTTGATCTGATTCATACAGATGTTTGTGGTCCAATAAATGTTGCCGGAACTCATGGAGAAAGGTACTTTGTCCTTTTCATAGATGATTACAGTTGAATGGCATGTGTGATGGTCATTCACCGGAAACGACAGGTCCTTGACTGCATGAAAACATATCGGCGAATCGCCGAGAATGATACTGGACGAACAATCAAAGTGTTGCGATCTGACAATGGAGGAGAATACACGTCCATTGAATTTGAAAATTATCTGGAGAAGCATGGGATACAACATGAGGTAGCTGCTGTGAGAACTCCACAACAATATGGAGTTGTTGAACGAAGGAATCGACAGGTGAACAACATGGCACGAACTATGCTGATTGAGAGTCGTATTCCACGACATTATTGGAAAGAGGCTGTTCAAGCTGCAGTGTACATTCAGAATCGAACAGGACTTTATATGGGTGAGGCGAAGACACCATATGAATTGTGGCATGGACGGAAGCCTTCTCTAAAATACATTCGTGACTTTGGAAGTAAGTGCTTCATCAGGAACAAAGAAAGAAATCAGGGGAAATATGGTGACAACACAGATGAAGGAATCTTCCTTGGTTACTCAATGAACAGCAAAGCCTACAAATGTTTCAACAATCGTTTGGGAAGGATTGTGGAAAGTAATGATGTTAAGATAATTGAAGAGAAAACCACAAATGCTTCACGGACGTCATATGCTGATGTGATAGAAAGTCATGAAGAATGTGGACATGAAGAAAATACAAATGCAAAAATAGAGAAAGCTGTTCAAAAAACTCATCAATCACATAATGATGTTGAATCAGAAGAAGAATCTGAAGAAGAAACTATGGGTGAAGAGAATACTACTGAACCTCGCAGGAGAAATCGAAGAGCTGAGATTGATCCATCCAACATAATTGGGGATAGGAGTGCACCCACTCAAACCAGAAGGATGAGAAATACCACGCAATCTGCATTTCTATCAGTTGTAGAGCCATCCTCATTCGAAGAATCTGCAAAAGATGAATCTTGGGTGAAATCCATGAATGATGAATTAGATCAGATTGATAAGAATCAGACATGGGATCTTGTCCAGAGACCCGAAGGTCACAATGTGATTGGTACCAAATGGATCTTCAAAAATAAGTTTGATGAGCATGGAAGTGTCATCAGAAACAAGGCACGACTGGTATGTAAAGGATACTCTCAGATTGAAGGCATTGATGTTGAAGAAACCTTTTCTCCAGTGGCTAGACTGGAGTCAATCAGGCTTTTCCTTGCCATGGCACTCCAAAGAGGATATAAAGTATATCAAATGGATGTCAAGACAGCATTCTTGAATGGTGTACTCGAAGAAGAAGTCTACATTGAACAACCAGTGGGCTTTGTCTTGGGTACCGATGAAACAAAGGTATGCAAACTAAAGAAAGCTCTATATGGTTTGAAGCAGGCACCACGGGCGTGGTACTCACAGCTAGATTCATATCTCAAGAAGTTGGAATTCAAAAGAGGAGGATTTGATCACAATATCTATGTGAAGAATTCTCCAAAAGATCAATTCATGGTTCTTGTCTACGTTGATGATATCATATTTTGTGGCAGTAGGAAGAAATCAGTGGATGAATTTGCCAACCACATGAAATCAGAATTTGAAATGTCTATGATTGGGGAGCTCAAATATTTCTTGGGGCTGCAAGTGATTCAAAAGAGGGAATACACATTCATTTCTCAGGAAAAATATGCAAGAGAGCTGCTGAAGAAGTTCAATATGCAAGACTCCAAACCAATGTCAACTCCGATTGCAGTTGGAACTAAACTTGGAAAGCATGTGGATGGGAACTCTGTTGATCCCACCATGTACAGGAGGATCATTGGAAGCCTACTGTAACTGACAGCGACAAGGACAGATATTGTCTTTGCAACATGCCTTGCGGCCCGCTTTCAGAGTAATCCAAAGGAGGAACATATGGCAGCAGTAAAAAGAATCATGAGGTACATTCAAGGTACACATAACTTCGGTTTATTTTTTGCTGCAGGCAGGGACAGTGAATTATCAGCATTTTCTGATGCTGACTGGGCTGGTGATGTCGTAGATAGAAAGTCCACTAGTGGTGGAGCTTTCTATATTGGGCAGAAATGTGTTGGCTGGTTGAGCAAGAAACAAGAAAGTACTTCTCTTAGTACTGCTGAAGCTGAATATATCTCCGCCACAAAAGCATGCACTCAACTTCTTTGGATGAAGCAGCAACTAACAGATATTGGTGATAAGGTGCAGCAACCAATGGTGATTTATTGTGATAACAAAAGTGCAATTGATCATACGAAGAATCCGGTTCAGCATTCTCGTACAAAACATATTGAAATACGGTATCATTTTATCAAAGAAAAGGTTGAACAAGGTGTGATTAAAATGGATCATGTTGGAACTAATGAGCAAGTGGCTGATATCCTAACCAAGCCATTGTTCGCGGCTGTGTTCGAGAAGCATCGGTTGAACCTCGGTGTTCGACCACCTCCTACTGCATAAGGAGGCTCCGGAAGTCCCCTCTCCCCGTTTATGGTAATTCTTTCTATCTGTTTATAGCTGTGATGCAGGTTTATGGGGGAGATACTATCTAGGGGGAGTATGGTTGAGCGGAACATTGATTAATTTACCGGCCTTTGGGTTTATTGTCAATGGGGGAGAAAGGAAAGGAATAATATAATTTCAGGAATTCAGGATTGTCTATGGACATGTAATGCTTCTGTGACATGATGAGAGTTCAGTGTAAGAAATTTTCTTGAGCGTCTTTGAGCATTCCAAAACATGGGAACCCAATTCAAGCTTCCTCTCTTGTTTTCTACACCGAGCATTGCTCACGTAGACTTAGAGTGCTGGCTGAGTTGATCCTTGCATTTTTGGTATGCATGTGGATGGTGATATATTGATTTTATTTGGTGATTGCCAACAAACCCAAAGGGGGAGATTGTTGGACCCATGGTTGTTCTATGCAGGAATTGTAGTTTGGTTTGTGTTTGTTGTCAATCCTCAGTAGAAGTTCCGAATGTGTTCCAGCAAAGTGATCATACAGTTCAAGCAGACAACAGTATTGAAGGTGGCGCTATTTCCCAGTGTTTGCCAAATTTTTGGGCCTCAAAATCGGAAAATGAAGACATGGATTGTCTGCAAAAGGAGGTTCGCACAAAAAGGAAGTGGTGCGCTAAATATAAGAGGCTTGCGCGAAATACTTAAGTTAGGCGCGAAAAACAGAGGGATGCGCGAAATAGTGGATCAAGGTTTTTTGCGCAAATAGTGTTTCGAAATCAGATTGGTGAAAAATGGGAAAGGCATGGGCTGTGCGGAAAATAAGGGTTATGCGCGAAATACTTGAACTGGGAGCGAAAAATAGCGTGGTGCGCGAAATAGCAGAGCGAAGTTTTTCACGCAAATAGTGTTTCGGAATCACACCGTCGAAAAATGGAAAAGACATGGATTGCGCGAAATATCTGGAGAGGTGCGCGGAAAACTATACCTGCGCGAAATATTACGTGCCAGATGAGAGGTTTTCTGCGCCGAAGGGGATTTTGCGCGCAGGGGTCTCAGTCGCCTATAAATATGAGGTGACCCCCTTCATTCGGGGGTGTGGAAGACTTAGAGAAGATCCAAGGTCTGATGCGCGAAAAAGGATAGCGTAAAGGGGCTTGCGCGATATATTCGGAGTTGCGCGAAAAAGGGGATTTTTGCGCGAAATATTTTTCCGCGCGAAAAGTAAATTTTGCGCGCAATAGGAAGGTTTTGCGCGCAAAGGGTTGGTGTTGCGCACAATTGTTAGTAAGGATTGTCTCACGTTCTGGTTATCCGGTTCAGTGGTTCTGTGCGTTCTAGTGCATCTATTTCGGACTTCGATGCAAGCAGAGTCTCATGCTGAGCAGAGGCAAAGACTTCAATGCAAATCTATTGAAGAGACCTTCACGTCTATAAACTAAGCGAGACTTCACCAACGGCAGTAAGCCAGGGGGAGTCAACGGGAGTGACCCGAGGGAAGCAGTGTGCTATCCCTGAACCTTTGTAAAGGCAGTGAGCCTGGGACAGAGCGACTGTACCCGAACTTTTGTAATCTACAGCTAGTGAAGCATAGTAGATTTTGGTACGACCAACAACCTGTCGGCGTATGCTCCTTGGATGTAGCCCTTAGTGGTGAACCAAGTAAAAATGGTTGTGTCTTCTCTGTGCTTGTGAATGTTTTTCTTTCTGATCATAATCTTCATACAGGTTCAACAAGTTCCTACCAACGTGGGAACAAGATCCATCACATTAGAAGAAAAAGTGGTCACCCTCATTCACCCCTCCCCTCTCAGGGTGTCCCGGGGTCCTTCATCATTGACGAGAATTGAAAAGGATCCAATATTTTTATATTTGATGAAAATTGACATGGGAATCATAAATAATTGAACATCATCAATACATTCACAAATGATTTCTCAAACATATCTTTTGTAATGTTTAAAGGATGCTCCAAAGGATGATGTGATAATTCAAAAAAAGTGTAAACTACCAGAAAATGGAAATCCTCATATTTTAATGATAATTATTAAGGAATTATGAGATCTAGGTCATGAATATGTGTTCCATAAAATCCATAGTTAAAGAAAGAACTTTTGGACGATGCACATAGTTTGAATTTATCCATTCACCCAGGAAACATAAAGATGTATTGAGATTAACAAGAGCATAATTGGTGGGATAAAATGAAGAAGGAGATCGATGAGTATGCATCAATGTGAATGGGATGTCTAAAAGTGAAGACTAAGAGGTGTAGGTATAAGGGGATGATGCAACCATAACCCATACTGATATGGAAATGAGAAAACATTTCCATAGAATTTGTTACTAGGCTTCCGAATACATCCAATGGAAACAATGCTATATAGGTTGTTGTGGATCCTCTTACAAAGACTACATAATTCATTTCAATTCGGGAGGAATTATCATTGGACCAACTGGCATGGATATAAATCCGAAAAGTGCTGAGGATGTATGGATTACCACTATCAATTGTATTTGATTGAGATCTAGGATTAACCTCTATGTTCTACACGAGTCTCTATCATGCTCTGAATACTAAGCTGAACATTAGTATGACTTATCATCCTCAAACTGATATACAATTTGAGTGGAATACCAAAAAACTGATAACATGATTAATAGCATGATCAACGGACTTCAAAGGAGGATGGGATCATCATCTTCCTCTGGTTGAGTACTATTACAATAATCGTTTCCAATATAGAATCAAAATGGATCCTTATGAATCCTTTTATGGGAAGAGATAAAAAACACAGACATGTTGGGATGAAGTTGGGGAGAAAAAACTCCTAGGTCCATAAATGGTTGAAGAAATGTTGGAGAATGTTTAGACTATCCAGCAACACATTAATGATACTTAGAGTCGATAAAAGATCTATGTTGATAATCCTTTATGAAAACTAGAGTTTGATTTTGGAGACATGGTATTCCTCTGCATATCACCATGGAAGAGAGTTATGATATTTTAGAAGAAGGGAAAGCTTAGTCCAAGGTACATTAGCCCTTTTGAGATCCTTGGTCACATTGAAGGAGTAACCTATTGACCAAAACTCCCACCAAACCTATCTCAAGAATATGATTTCTTCCATCTATAACTCTTGAGGGTGTAAATACCTGACCCCTCACATGTACTCAATCCAGATGAGGTACCATTAGAGAATGACCTCTCCTATGAAAATAATCCAGTGATGATCATAGATAGTAGGGAAATATTTCTATGGAATACGATAATGCCCCACATCAAGGTGTTTTGGAGAAACCACATGTTTGAAGAGGCAATGTGGGAACCACAGGAAGTAATAAGAAAGAGTTACCCATATCTCATTTATTGTGGGAAAAGGGAATTTTGAGGCAATATTTCTTAATGGGGGAAGATTGTAATGACCCTAAATTTCATTAATGAAAATTCCTCTTGATCTAATTAAATTTATTATTATGTAAAATGGTTATATAAAACAAATTAATTTCCTTGGTTTTATGTTTTTTAATTTTAGAATCCCATTAATTATTTTTACAATTTCCAATATAGTCATTGAAAAGTTATCACATGATTAGTATAAATATAGAGTTTTAACAAATTCAATTTACTCATAACAAGGAATTAATGGCCTCATCCAGTAGAGTTTACCCATATGAATCCAATTTGTTGGATCTCAGAACGGTGGTAGCATTACTGGGCTTTAGTCTTGACCAAGACCAAGCTGAGATTAAACAAGTTGACCTTGAATAGAACTTCCTATGAGAGAAGTGGAAGTTAATAGAGATTACTACCCAAGTGATGTTATTCAAGCCGCCACAAGAGTATGTCACCATCACACACCTTACCCTTAGGTATTATGGGGGTGTTATAAGGGGTTATGTAACAATACCCTAGAACATTGATTATGTGCATTATTTTTGTATAGAATAATGAATATACATTCATTTTATTATTGTTACTTTGTAAATGGGTTTTAAAGCACAAATAGTATATTTAGTAAATATTCCATTAAGAAATCTATTTTGACGAATTAATGGATTTTTGAATTAAATAAATATTTAATTAAATATTATTACTAAATAAATTATTATTATATATAAATTATCATACATTTTTTTATAAATTTGTAATTTTTATTATGGTTTGAGAGCTATTTTTTTCAAAACACATGAATTTTTAATAAATGTCAGTTTTTATTTTAAAAGTAAAAATTCTCATATATAGAAAATTATTTCGATAAAATGAATATTATTTTTGTATTCAGAATGTCTAAATTATCAAGGGGTGAATTTTTCATAATTTTATGAGACAATCGAATTTTTAGGTTATAATTATATGCTATTATAGTATATAATGTGTTTTATGTCATCACAATGACACAATAGTGATGTAATAAAATAAAATAAAAGTGATATTTGACCAATATATGTTTTAAAATTAATATAATGGTATTTTTGAGTTGTTTGATAAATTTTATGGTGCCTTAGTGGACCCTCCAAGACTTATAAAATATTTTAGCCTTTTAAAAATGATTTACTTGAGTGTGTGGCTCACCTCTACATAAGAAAGCCTAATATTTTAATATTTTTCAGACATCGGAAATATTAAATAATTTTTTCTATTCCCATTTGGAAAAACCATGGGAAAAAACCAGGGTTTTTTGTGGTATTGAATATTTAATTATATAGATTCAAAACCTATATTTGTGAAATATTAAATAATTCCCCTCTCTTTTGCTATATAAACCCACCCAAGCTCTCACTTCTCTTCACTAAAAACCCTTGTATCACGTCCCTAATCTGCCATAATCTATCTATAATCCTCCCAAGGTTCCCCATGCCCTCAATAATCTCATCCTAAAGCTCCTAAAGTAACACACTTCCAAGTAAGAAATCCATACTTTCCTTCCTACCATATTTATGTCCAAGTTTCCTTATATTGTTATGAAAAATTTATTTTCAATATAAATGTTGGGGGATGATTTAGATTCTCCCATATACATTCCTCCTTTTGTTTGAATGATGAGATACCCATTTCTCTCTCATTAATTCCTCCCATGAAGTGTAGATATTACTTCCATATGAGCACATATAACTTGATCAGATGATTGAGTATAAGGAATAAACCATCATTCAAAACATTCCTATTATGAAGGAATTTACGGAAGTATTTCCCAAGCAATTGTTTGGAATTCCTCATATAAGAGATGTTGAATTATAAGTTGATCTTATACCTAGGTGATTTCGAATATCTATGACTCCGTATATAATATCTATTGTAGATCTTGAGGGGACAAAGAAAAAACTAAAGGAGATTCTAGAAAAAGGGTTTACACGCCCAAGTGCTTCACTATGGGGTGAACCAATCCTCTTCATCAAGAAGAAGGATGTGTCAATGCGCCTTTTCATTGAATATTGTGAGCTCAAAAAATCATGATAAAGAACAAGTATCCCCTTCCACAAATTGATGACTTGTTCAATCAGCTATGTGGAGACCAATACATCTCCAAGGTGGATCTGCGGTCAGAATATTACAATGTAAGGGTGAAGAAGGAAGATACCCCTAGGACTGATTTTCGTACAAGGTACATGCACTATGAATTCATGGTAATGACTTGTGGACACACTAATACTCCATAAATCTTCATGGACATGATTAATATATTCATTAATGATTACCTCGAAATTTTTTTGGTAGTCTTTATAGATGATATTCTAATATACTCCAAAACCAAGTAGGAGCATGAGGAGTATATAAGAACTATATGAGAGACATTGAGAAAGGAGAATCTCTATGCAATGCACAACAAGTGTGAGGTCTGGTTGAAGGAAGTATCATTATTGGGTAATATTATCATAAGAAATAGGATATCTGTGGATCCCTCTAAGAAAAATTCAATTGAGGGATGACCAAGGCCAACATATATGGTGGATATCCATAGCTTCCTTGGGTTATTTAGATATTATCACTGATTTTTGAGAAATTTATCACAATTTTGAAACCCTCTTACCAAGGTAACTTGGAAGGGAGTCATGTTTTTTTGGAGTGATGGATGTGAAGATAGCTTCATGGAGTTAAAAAAGAGGCTTATCACTGCGCCTGTGCTCACACTACCAACAAGTGGAAAACCATTTGTTATATTTAGTGATGATTCAAAGAAGGCCATGGGTTGTTTGTTGATGAAAAATCACAAAGTCATTTTCTATGATTCATGAAAATTGAATGTTCATGAGAAAAACATTCCCACACATGATCTAGATTTGGTTGTAGATATATTCTCTTTAAAAGTTTGGCCACATTACCACATTGGGGGGAAGTGTGAAATATATACAAATCCCAAAAGCCTCAAGTATATATTCACATAGAAAGAGTTGATTATTCACCAATGAATATGGTTTGAGTTGATAAAAGACTACGAATTATCAATCCACTACCACCTTGGGAAAGATAACAAGGTGGCATATTATCTAAGTAGAAAGGACCTAGTGAATCTATCATTTATGAGAATGGAAAAGGATCCAATATTCTTATATTTTATGAAAATTGTTATGGGAATCATAAATAATTGAACATCATAAATTATTTCACAAATGATTGCTCAAACATCTCTTTTGTAAAGGTTAAAGGATGCTCAAAAGGATGATGTGATAATTCAAAAAAAGTGGAAACTAACAGAAAATGGAAATACCTAGAGTTTAATGTTAATGATTAAGGAATTATGAGATATGTGTCATGAATATTTGTTCCATAAAATACAGAGTTAAAGAAATAACTTTTTGATGGTGGACATAATTTGAATTTCTCAATTCACCTAGGAAATAGAAAGATGTATTGAGATTAACAAGAGCATAATAAGTGGGATAAAATGAAGAAGGATATTGATGAGTATGAATCAAAGTGAATGGGATGTCTACAAGTGAAGGCTAAGAGGTGGAGGTCTAAGGGGATGATGCGACCATTACCCATACTAATATGGAAATGGGAAAATATATCTATAGAATTTTTCACTAGACTTCTGAATACATCCAAAGGAAAAAATGCTATATAGGTTGTTGTGGATCCTCTTACAAATATGACATAATTCATTTAAATTTGGGATGAATTATCATTGGACCAACTGGCATGGATATAAATCGGAAAAGTGGTGAGGATGTATGGATTACCACTATTAATTGTATCTGATTGAGATCCAAGAATAACCTCTATGTTCTAGATGAGTCTCTAACATGCTATGAATAATAAGCTAAACTTCAGTACGACTTATCATCCTCACACTGATGGACAATTTGAGTGGACTACCAAAAAAATTGAGAACATGTTGAGAGCCTGATCAATGGACTTTAAAGGAGGATGGTGTCAATATCTTCCTCTGGTTGAGTTCTCTTAAAATAATTGTTTCCACTCAAGAATCAAAATGGATCCTTATAAATCCATTTATGGGAAGAGGTAAAAAACACAGACATGTTGGGATGAAGTTGGGGAGAAAAAACGTCTGGGTCCATAAATGGTTGAAGAAATGGCGGAGAAGGTTAACACCATCCAGCAACACATTAATGCTACTTAGATTTGACAAGAGATCTATGTTGATAATCCTCTACGAAACCTAGATTTTGATGTTGGAGACATGGTATTCCTTTGCATATCACCATGGAAGAGAGTTATGATATTTTGGAAGAAAGGAAAGATTAGTACAAGGTACATCGGCCCTTTTGAGATCCTTGATCACATTGGAGCAGTAACCTATTGACTAGAACTCCCACCAAACCTATCTCAAGAATATGATGTTTTCCATCTATAACTCTTGAGGGTGTACATACCTGACCCATCACATGTACTCAATCTAATTGAGGTACCATTAGAGAATGACCTTTCCTAGGAAAAGAATTTGGAGAAGATCATAGACCGCAGGGAAATATTTCTATGGAATACGATAATGACCCACGCCAATATGTTTTAGAGAAACCACATGTTTGAAGAGGAAATGTGGGAACCATAGGAAGTCATAAGAAAGAGTTACCCATATCTCTTTTATTTTGGTAAAAGGGAATTTTGAGGCAAAATTTCTTAAGGGGGGAAGATTGTAATGACCCAATATTTCATTAATGAAAATTCCTCTTGATCTAATTAAATTTCTTATTATGTAAAATGGTTATATAAAACAAATGAACTTCCTTGGTTTTATGTTTTTAAATTTTATAATACCAATAATTATTGTTACAATTTCCAATATAGTCGTTGAAAAGTTATCACATTATTAGTATAAATATGGAGTTTTAACAAATCCAATTTACTCATACAAAGGAAGTGATGACCTCATCTATTAGAGTTGACCCATATGAATCCAATTTGTTGGAGCTCAGAATGGTGGTAGCGTTACTGGGATTCGATCTTGACCAAGACCAAGATGAGATTAAACAAATTGATCTTGAATGGAACTGCCTATGAGAGAAGTGGAAGTTAATAGAGATTACTACCCAAGTGATGTTATTCAAGCCGCCACAAGAGAATGTCACCATCACACACCTTACCCTTAGGTATTATGGGGGTGTTATAAGGGGTTAGGTAAAAAGACCATAGAACACTGATTATGTGAATTATTTTTGTATATAATAATCAATATACATTCATTTTATTATTGTTACTTTGTAAATGGGTTTTAAAGCACAAATAGCATTTTTATTAAATATTCCATTATGAAATCTATTTTGATGAATTAATGGATTTTTGAATTAAATAAATACTTAGTTAAATATTATTACTAAATAAATTTTTATTATATATAAATTATCATACAATTTTAATAAAATTGTCATTTTTATTATGGTTTGAAAGCTATTTTTGTCAAAACACATGAATTTTTAATAAATGTCAGTTTTTATTTTAAAAGTATAAATTCTCTTATTTAGAAAATTATTTAGATAAAATGAATATTATTTTTGGATTCAAGATATAAAAATTATCCAGGGGTGAAGTTTTTATAATTTTATGAGACAATCGAATTTTTGGGTAAAAATTATATGCTGTTATAGTATAAAATGTGTTTTATGTCATCATTATGGCACACTAGTGATGTAATAAAATACAATAAAAGTGAAATTCGACCAATATTTGTTTTAAAATTAATATAATGGTATTTTTTAGTTGTTTTATAAATTTTATGGTGCCTTAGTGGACCCTCCAAGACCTATAAAATATTTTAGCTTTTAGAAAATGATTTACTTGAGAGTGTGGCTCACCTCTACATAAGAAAGCCTAATATATTAATATTTTTCAAACATTGGAAATATTAAAAATATTTTTTCTAATCCCCTTTTGGAAAACAATGGGCAAAAACCAAGGGTTTGTTTGTGATTTTGAATATTTAATTATATAGATTCCAAAACCTATATTTGTGAAATATTAAAGAATTCCCCTCTCTTTTGCTATATAAACCCACCCAAGATCTCACTTATCTTCACTAAAAACCCTTGTATCACGTCCCTAATCTGACATAATCTATCTATAATCCTTCCAGGGTTACCCATGATCTCAATAATACCCCTTTATCTCTCATTAATTCCTCCCATGAACACCTGTTCCCATGACGAAATTCTGTAAGGGATTTTTCTCTCCTCATTTACAATCAAGAAATTATTTTATATTATGTATATAAATTCAATTAAATGTGTTGGGATATTATTTTCCATAACCACTTAATATAAATTTTATGTATATATGATGATATACCCCTTTATCTCTCATCCACCCACTTTACGATTTCTATTTGATGTTGTTATACTGCTGAAGTTACAACAAAATTTCCGATGCCAAAATCATTATGTCAGTGACTTCTATATCCATTTATCTATCATGGGGTTTCACCATTATGAACATTTACTTGTTGATTGAGGACTTAAATTAATGTATTCCACATCTATTATTCATGGAATAAATTATGACATTTAATGAACCCATGTTGTATGATCTATGTGGCACACTTATGCATGAAATGAAATGATTAAGAAGGGTGCAGCCAGATAATGCTTCAATGCATTGGGTACAAATTAATATCATGATACATCATGTTGAATGAGTGTTTACTCATGATAACTAAGTTGAAATGAGGGTTTACTCATGCCCCATGTTCAATGAGCCTTAGATCATGCTAATATATTGTTAAATGTTGTTTCCACATCTCCATGTTATGATAATCATGATATATCATGCCTTTATGTTCATGTTTCTCTTATGACGCGTTGGTATTACTATTTCCTAACATGTATTGTATTCTTCATTTTATGCCTCATTTACTCATTTATTGGGATTTATAGCTCAGCCCTTTCTTGTGTATGCCCTCAGGTTATCCCATGAAATTCTAAGTATGAAGGAATGTTGTGGCCATGTAAAAGAAGTTTTCAATAACGATGTTGTATTTTTAGGTCTTAAGTTGTCATGTAACGTTCCTATGCCCAAAATACACTAGAACTCTCAATCTTTCTTGTTGTATTAATTTCATGTTTATGTAATAAAGCATGTTTATGTGTTAAATAAAGACCATGGCTGTTATATAAATTGCTTCGCCTCATCATCCTCAAAGCTCCACCCACATCATTGAATAAAAATGCAAGAAAAATTTAATAAAATAACAAGTATGGGAAAAAATATTCCAAATAATACTTAAAATGAAATATGTTTTTAATTAAATATCATTATAATAGATCTAAGTTATTTGATTCTGAAAACATATTAAAAATTTATAATCATTTTAATAAATTTAAAGCTGCATATTCTATACTTTTGAGTATAACCCACATCCTATTGACGTTCCACAAACTCATACAAATCAAAAATAATAATAAGTAAATTTTCAGGTGATTTTATGTCAATATGAGGTTATTTATAATGCATCTAATCATTAAAATAGGGTTTTCGCATATTATAACACTAAAAGTGAGTATTACATCATCCAGGTGAAAAAGCTCAACCGATGGATGTACCATCTTCTCGACCATTAAAAAATTAACTCCATAGTTGTTGTTGTTATATTTAACAACATTCATAGGTTGTTCAATTGGTTTTCACCCAAATACAAATTTTTAAAGGGATTCAAATCATTAAAAACCACATATTCTATCATTCCACACAGACCATATTTATGAATCACGTATCGTCTACTCTAACATGTCATGATTAATAATAAAATAGTTATCTAGTGATTTGAAATCATTCTGAGGTCGTTTTCTATGGATTTGATCGTTAAAAAGCTATTTTGGTATTTCTTGACACTAAAAGTGGATCTTTAGTTCTCCTAGAAAAACACCAACTTAGATTGATATTCAATCTCCTTGAGCATTTCAAATTTCCCTCTACATTTTTTGTCGTCTGATTTAATGGAATTCAAAGGCTGTTTAGCTAGTTTTGACCCCCAAACACGCCTTTTTAACGTGCGTCAAATCTTTAAAACCCAAGAATTCATTTTTTCCACATAGACTACATGTCTCATTAATGTTCCATCTACTATTACACATGATAAAAAATAATTAAATAGTTTACCAAGGATTTCATGTTTTTTCAAGATTTTTTTGCAATGGATTTTACCGTTAAACACGCATTTTGGTGTTTTATTACACTAAAATTGTGATTTCATTCCTCCTATAAATCATATAGCTCAGATTAAAATTTTTTCTTCTCAACCATTTAAAAATACATGTTATAGTTTTTTTTTCTGATTTTATAGCATTCAGATTCCGTTCATTTGGTTTTGAACCCCCAAACACACCATTTTAAAGGCATCAAATGTCAAAAAACCACACATTCCAACAACCAAAGAAAATGGCATGTCCTTTTGAAGTTAATTATCCTATTACATGTCAATAGTAATAATAATAAGGGTTTTCAATGATTTCTTTTCATTCTGAGGTCATTTGCTATAGATATTCCCATTAAACACCTATTTTGGTGATTAATGCCATAGAAAGAATTTTTTATATCATTATGGTAAAACAAAAACTATGATTAAATTACTGTATTCTATAACATTTTTAAATCACTTAATTTTTGATTACATGGAATCCATAGATTGATTGGATGGTTTTGACCACCAGGTGAGCCTTTTTAAGGTGCTTCCGATCTTTAAAATCCACACATTACATCTTACCACATATAACACGTGTTTAATTTCTGTGTATTATACTATTATACATTATGAATAATAAAAATAGGTTTTTACCATGATTTTGAGTCATTATAAGGTCATTTTCAATATATTTGACCATTAATCGCATGTTTTGATGATTTATGACGCAAAAAGTGTGTTTATTATAATCACGGTAAAATGAACACTCTAATTTATGAATCATATACTTAATTTTTTCAAAATTCACAACATGGATATTGACATATATTTTCATTAAATTCAAATGTGGTTTGATTGGTTTTGACCACCAGATACACCTTTCTAAAGGGCATGAATATTAAAAAACCAAATATTCTATCTTACTGCAAATATCACATGTCCAATAGACTTCACACCTATATTAACATTTTCAAAATAATAATAATATGGGTTTACTATGATTTCAAGTCATTATGGGGTCTTTTTATATGGATCTAACCATTAAAGACGTGTTTTGGTGTTTTATGATAGAAAAAGTGCATTATGAGTCCGCCAAGGAAAAGGGAACTTTTGATGGAGATTATATATAATCAAACATTTCACAAATCATTCTAAGGTTGTTGGTTTATAATTTCATGGAATTCGGAGGTTGTTCAACCAGGTTTTACCCTTGGACACACATTTTTAAAATTATATCAAATCATTAAATACAACATATATCTTCGTTCCGAGAAGACCGCATGGTTTGTTGAAATTACAGCTTCTCTTATGCATAATGAATAATAATAAGATTATTTTTCTATGATTTATGTCATTCTGAGGTCATTTTTTAGTGATTTTACTATTAAACACAGATTTTGGTGTTTTATGACACTTAAACTATGTTTTCTATCCTCCTAGGAAAACACAAGCTTGATTTGACATTCTGTCTACCAGACCATTTCAAAAATAAATCCACATTTGTTTTCATCTGATTTCATAGCATTCATAGGTTGTTTGGCTGGTTTTGACCACGAGACAATCCTTTTTAAAGAGCATCAAATCATTAAAAATGACAAATTTTGTTGTTCCATGTAGAACACATTTCCTCTTGAATTTTTGTTTCCTCTTATGTATCTTAAAAATATTGAAAGGTTGTATTTCAATGATATCCATTTTTTTGAGGTATCTTCTATGGATTTGACCATCAAATGTGTGTTATGGTGTTTTATAACACTAAAACTATGTTTTTGGTCCTCCTAGGGAAAACTCATATCAGATTGATGTTTGTTCTATTGGACCATTTCAAAATTCACACAATTGTTGATGTTGTTTGATTTTATGGAATTTAAATGCTGTTATTTTGGTTTTGACCTCAACACAGACCTTTTTAAAGGGTGTTTAATCTTAAAAACCACATATTCAGTCATTTCAGGAAGAACACACATCATATTGATGCATCACATACCTGTAAATATCATAAATAATAATAAGATGGTTTCCCTATGATTTAGATTATTCTGAGGTTGTTTTCTAAGGATATGATCCTTAAAAACACCTTTTGGTGTTCCATTACACTAAAAGTATATTCTCAGTCATCTCAAGAAAAAAACAACTCTGATTGACGTTATGTCTACCCAAACATTTCAAAATTCACTCTATTATTGTTTCCATATGATTTTAGGGAATTCAAATGTCATTCTATAGGTTTTAACCCCCAGAACAAACTCTTTAAAGGGCATCAAACCATTAAAAACTGCATATTCAGCTATTATGGGCATACTACATATCAAATTGATGATCTTCCTACTTATAAATGTAAAAAATAACAATAAGACTATTTGATTATGATTTAATGTCATTATATGGGTGTTTTCTATATATATAAATGGTAAATTCACATTTCAATGTTTTATAACACTAAAAGATTTTTTTCTTTCATGTCGAACAAATGAAAAACAAGATTGAAGTAAAGTTTGGTAAACTATTTCAATGTTCAGTACATAGTTGTTTTCATCATATTTCACAACATTTAGTGGTTATTCCACTAGTTTTAACCACCCATATGTTTTTAAAGGGAGTCAAACCATTAAAAACTGTATATTCGATCATTTCAGGATGCATGCACCACCAACTGATATGTCACCTAATCGTACACATCAAAAATAATAATAATAGAGTTTTTTGAATATTTCATGTAATTCTAAGCTTGTTTTAATTTCATTTGACCATTAAGCATGTGTTTTGGTGTTTTTTACATTAAGAGAGTGTTTTAGGTTCTCTTAGCCAAACTCATGCTTAGATTTATGTTTTTCATACCCAATCATTTCGAAATTTACTCTACTATTTTTGTTGTCTGATTTCACGACATTTGGTTGTCGTTTAGTTGGTCTGAACCCCATATTCACCTTTTTAAAGGGTTTCAAACATTTAAAAGTAGTATATTCAGTCATTCCATGTAGAATGAACATCTTATTGATGTGATGTATACTCATAGACATCAACAATAATAATAAGTCACCTTTCATATGATTTCAATTAAATATGAGGCTGGTTACTACATATGTGGCCATTAAATGTGCATTTTGGTGTTTTATGATACTAAAAGTTTATTTTCTAACATCCTAGAAAAGTAACACCTATGATTGATGTAACATATGCTATAACATTTTAAAATCATTTTTACAGTTTTTTTCATATTATTTCACAACATTCAGATTCATTTGGTTGGTTTTGACCCCTAAACACCCCTTTTTGAAGCGAGTTAAACCTTAAAAAACTGTATATTTTGTCATTTCAGGAATATCACACATCTGATTGACATGTCACCCTCTCATGATTGTCACAAATAATAGTAATATAGCTTTATTATGATTTCATGTCATTTCGAGTTCATTTTACATTAATCTAACTATTATACACATGTTTTGGTGTTTTGTGATAGTAATAGTATGTTATCAATCTTTCTAAACAAATGAAACCTCTAATTAATGTACCTTCTTTTCTACCATTTCTAAATTTACTATATGGTAGATGTTGTTGGATTTCATGGAATTCTAAGACCGTTCAATTCATTTTGACCCCCATGTGTTTTCAAAGGTTTTACAAACCTCAAAAACCACATATTCAGTTGTTCCAAGAATACCACAAGTTCAATTAATGCGTTATCTCATCATACACATCCCAAATAATAATAATATGGTTTCCCTATGATACCCATTTGGGTGGAAGTTGAAAAATTAGTGAACCATGGTTTCATTTACAAGTGGTACAAATTGTATCTGATACAAGAGAGAGAGACAGAGATTAATCTATATTGGGAATGTTAATGGAGATTAACCATGATTATACATGGTTTTATCCAATGTGGGATATTTAAACTCAATTTTCTATAAAAGGATATTATGTATAATGAGAAAAAGTAAAAGAAAATATTTCAATGTACTGAGAGATGGAGATTGAGAATTTGGAGGATTGGGTTCACATTGATAAATGTATTATAGTTTTTTAGAAAAGGCCATTCGAGGAAGCCACACCCAAGGAATTCTAAAGATAAGAGGTTTCTTACTCAATCTGTCATGATTGTAATAGCATGAGAATGAGTGGTTGATCACATAGTGGGTTTCGGGTGAGGTATTGTTTTCAAATATTTTAGAATGCATTAATGAATCTATTTCTTTTAACTTATTCACTTTATCTTAGTGCTTTAGTAATTTGATTACCCAATGTAAGAACAATGAGGTTTGGAAAATGTAACATGATTGAATGTCTAACATTTTCACTATAGTTTCAACCTAGTTCATTAATGTATGAGATATTCCTAAAATGCTAAGGAACAACCCAATTATAAACCAATCGAACATAATCTTATTAATGTAGTTATTATTGGAATCCATATAGTGACATGTGATTTTTCTAAAGTGATGAAGAGTGCATTGAGTGATTAATTGAATGATAGATTTATTGTTCTGACAAATAGTTTATAAATTTAGAATAGGAAATATGAAAAAATAAAACCAAACTAACACCTCCAATGTTTCCGAATTTCATCTAAAATGATGCATTTCTTATATGCCCACTACCATTTCAATCTATCTTTGCTACTATTTATGATCCATTTTCATTTAATTACATGTTATAGACACCCCGTATTCTCTTAATATCATAATTTAAGTGAAATCAATAAGTTAATTTCACCTATTTGTATTTTGGATTGACTAATGAATTTATAGTTAATGTGTTACAACACCTAGTTCACTTTTTTGAAGTATATTTAGTTACAATTATATAGTTTTCATAAAAGATACACTAAAATCCTTAGAAGAATTATCCCACTCTAAAAAATACCAAGAATCAACTTATCCCTTAAAGAGAGGATATTATAACCTATGATATTACCTCACTGAAAAAAAGGATGGAATAATCTGACTAAACACCTTTCACTAGCCCATGAGATCCCATCCTAGGTGTTTTATTTAGTGTCCACTATGCATTTGAAGTGATGTAATGGTTCATGATTATAGTTTTGATCGCATATGTGGATAATTCGACAATGTGATATACATCACTATGTTAAGAATGGAGTTTTACTTGAGAAAACATTACACTATAGGAGGCTTCATGTCTCTTACAAAATTGTGGGAGGATCAATTGGAATGCTTGCATATTGATAATATCATGTTGAGGAGATGTTCAATTCTCTATGAACATGAGGTCTAGACACTATAGTTCACTAAATATTTATTGAGAACTCATGGAATGCAACAAATTTGAATATAAATATATAAACATATGTCATAATAAATAATTAACAAAATAAATATATAAACATTATTCATAATAGATTTGCATCTTAAATTACAACCCAAAGAATCTATGAAATAAAATAAATACAGAAACATAAGGCCTAATAGATCAACTATGCAACTTTTTGTATCAATGACATAACTTCTATGGTGTTGAATAACACAAATCGATGAGCTTGATCCCACTCATAATTGTCCATATCATATAATAACCCTTATCTAATTGAAACCTCATCATTTTCCGAAGTTTTCTTACTTAGTTTCAACCCCATTAATATATGAAGCCCAAAATTTAGTGCAATCGTCAATAAAATATCCCGTGAAAATTTAAGCTTCCTGATGAGCTTTGTTGTGAACATACCAATTCAATGTATTTAAGTATTTCTCTATTGGACACGTCCACCTAAATTGCATGGGCCTGCTAGCAACAAATTCACCAGCTAAATGAATAGTTATGTGAACAATGACTTAAAAAAATATGGTAGAAATAGTTTCTCTAGGTGACATAGTGGAAGAAAAATATTATACTTCTTATTTCTATAATAACTCATGCAATGATTCCTTTAATCATGCAGTTGAAAAAAATTAAAAACATCAATCAACGGATCAAAAAACTAGGTTTGTAAGAAATAAAACATTTCAATTGGGAATAACTATCAAAGCATATTATTATTATCATGACTTTTCATCCACAAAAATTTAATTATAATCATATTTACAGACTTTTAAATGTTATAGAAATAAACATCAAGCACCTTTACTGTCTTCAAAATTGATATGAAAATTTGATTATATTTTTTACTCATTGTGTAATTTGCACCAGAAATGCATGTTCGATTACCATTACCCATCTATAAATGTAAATGTTTTCTCAATCCCATTTCTTGAAAATCACGTCAATTGTTGGAACTATCCTTTGACTTCATCATGATGTATAAAATGGTACATGATATATTATCGCACATTTTTTTCAATGTGTATCACATTGAAATTATGGCTTTAAATACTTTCATTCCCATAAGTGATTTTGAAAAAAATAATTCCCTTCTTCTAATTATGACTGCAAAATTTATTTGTATCAGTTATAGAAGGAAGCCTAGGAGCCAATAAATCCTAAAAATTATATATTGTATGAATGTTTTCTTGTTGAAGTTGTGCAAAAATTTGAACCCCATACATTATTTGTGGTGATGGGTTATTCTCTATACTCATATCAAATGACACACTGTGATTTTTGAACTCGTGAAATGATGGAAGAAAGCATCTTTGACAAAGATATTAACACATTATATAGTTTATATTCCATAAATATTTCTTATTTTAATCACCACAAGGGAATGAAAATTATCACATTCTATACTAACATGATAAGTTAGCATATACAAGAAATTCATTTTCATTCAATAACAAATTGGCTCAATGTATAATCATTTCATTAGCCACTGAGTAAAAATTTATTACACTATCTAACCAATATTATTAGAGCTCATCAATTAAAGGTTGCATATATAAAATTTATTTTATCATCAGTTCCTCTTGGTCCACAAATTAGACTCAAAAGTAACAAAATTGGTTGCTTCATAAATACCCATGGGAGAAGGTTGTGTGGATCAAAAAACACTAGAAATATAATATTTGTCACACCAACCATGGATCTAAATGGGTTAAAACCATCTAATGCTAAACCTAGTCGAACATTATGATCATCCTAAGAAATGTATGGGTGCCTTTGATCAATATCTTTTCATGTTAATGAATTTGTGAGGGGGTTTAATTTATTAACCACATTGTGTCTCTCTAAATGAAAAGTCTGAAATTTAAATTTTTTATCCCACATTAATAATCACTTAATTCTCAGTTTCAGTGGTAAATAATGCATCTTATTAGGGTAAACTTGTTTCCCTTGATTCAAGACCCCACAAGGAAGAATCAGAGTACTTTATTAATCTTATTAGTCTTCCACCAAGATGATTAGAAGAGAGTACATGTATTTAATTTCATATTATATTTTTTTGAGTAAAATATAGTTATTTCAACACACAACAATGGTATCATATGTAAAACAAAGGTCACCAGTCAACTAATGAGATTAATAGAATGACTCTAGAATCATTTCTATAGTAGGGAGTAACTTCTTCAACAATACGAACAACATGTCGAATGAGGTGTCTCTCTACTAATTCAATCCCTCTAGGTGTAGAAATTCAATGAGTAATGATCATTTACCAAATTTAGTGCATCTATGATATAATTAAGTATGCATATTATCAATAATTTCAATGAATTTCAATGTTCTCTATCTGTAGAATAATGGAGATTACTCCCTATGACATCATCATTTAAAACATTACTATCTTCATGTTTAAATAGATGCATCACATCATTGAGAATTATGTTTATTATATCAACTATTATCAAATAAACATCCATGTGAATTATTTTTTATTCAGTTACATGAAATAAACTCTTCTCCATGATGTTTCCATGTTTGAAAGATCTTCAAAACCCCACTAAGAAAAAACTTTTCTCTAACACTACCTCCTTTAATGTGATCTCTATTTTCAAATTTTATTCATGGAAAACTAATCACGTTTCTTTGAAATCTACCAGGGAAATATATAAATCTGTTTATCCCATCATAATATTTACCAAAAAACCTAAATTGCATATCAATCCAGTGCTTATTTATATCTCTATTTTATAGAATGAAAATAATTGAAATATATTATTTAAATTTTAAAGAAACACATATCATTAACACATATGAACCAATAAATCCACAATCTATGGAATATTTTGGATTAAATGAAAAAAGGCGTTGTGAAACCAAACCAGTTGTGAAGTTATAAAATCAGAATAAATAATATATGAAAACAGAATTAAGAAAAATAATTATTATTAGACCCAACACCGTGAGGACTTATTTTAATATAATAATTAAGTGACTATAAATAATATTGATCATAGAATTTACACATATAGATTATAATGTGATATCATACATATATTATATATTCATATGTGTGAAATTACCTACAAACACATAAATTCGAAAAATAATTGATTCAATGAAGAACGAGGTGTAAAACATTAAATAATAAATATATTCTATGGATTTACTAGAGTGAAACCAAAAATATATATTCAAAACTCCTTGAAAAAAATCAGATTTGATATGAATAACATGAATTCATGATGTCTTAGGTATGATTTATTTTAAATGAAAACAAATTCACTAAAATTTAAATCAATAGAAATAGGTTTTTTTTCAAAATAAAAAAACAAATAAACCTATCCTAGAATTGGATAGCTATCCAAACTCAAACTAATGATTCAACAATTATTCATAGATTTATTTAAAATAATATAGTAGGGTATCAGATCCATTAAAAATCATAACATATGGGTTGGATCCTCATCAAAAACTAAAACATTCAAGTATATTAGTTTAACATCAAATGCAAAAAAAATAAAAACAAACTCCAAACGAAGTAGTAGAAAAAATATCAAAGAATTACATTCGATAAGTGTAATGGTTTGAGACATGTAATCCAATAGTAAAATGAAACATCACAATGTAGGATTACCCATTTCTAGTGATTGTCCCCATTATAATTCAATAGAGTTTAATAAAATATGGGAATCCATTGTAAACATATATTATTTTCCTTCCAATTATATAATTATGTGAGGTGGGGGGAGAAGCAACCGAAATTACTAATGAAAAGATTAATTTGACGGGCTCAGAACATGAAACAAGTACTTCAAACAAGAAATTTATGAAGTAGAAATAAAATTTCAATGTAGAATGATAATTGTAATGTTCATAATTCAATGAAAAAATATATTTAATTAAAATTATCACAATAAAAAATCCATTTCAATATTAATAAACCACTTGATAATAAATAAAAATTTCTACTTCATAGTAATAAATTCTACATTATAAATTATCAAGGGAAAAATATCTTCTTAGAAATATATATATTTACATAAAATGTTTTTATTACAATGTAAGATTTTGTATGAGTGATATATATGTAAATTTATTAAAAATGATATGAAAAGGTTTAAATATGGAAATTTATGGTTGATGGTATTTCTGCTGAAACGTACATGACTTTCATGAGGGATGTGTAATGATAATGGAGTCTGATCTCTAAAAAAAAGGTAGTAAAATGTTATATGATGTGGTTAAATAAATGATTGGAGTTCAGGTTGATGGAATCATAGAGGCACTGAGAGTTTATGATTTTAATAATTCAATGGTTGTGACATGAGGTCATCACTCTATTTTGGAGATACCAGAAATGGAATGTGGTTAAGTGTTTCATTTAATAGATTCCTAGCTGGCCTATACCAAAGGAGTTGAGCCTACTTCATGGACTTATTTTTTGAGGAATATAAGTATAAAATATTTTTATGATCTATAGAGTCTACAGGTGATTTAAATGAGATATATCTCCACAATATTTCGATCCACATTTCACAATAGATTTCATCATAGTTGTTTTCACTACATTATAGAGGTACTCATGATGGTAGCATTAAAGGTAGGGATTTCTTTGTAATGAAAGAAATTTCACTGTGGATAATTTGTATACATTAAAAAAGTCTAAATACAAGAATATTTAAATACAATGTTCCTTTCATTTAGAAGCATACATAGGATAATTTTGGGGTACAGATTACATGAATTTGAAGACAATTTATTGAAAAACTTTTCTCTTAAAGTGCGATAGAATATTAAAATTAATAAAAACACATCAATTAGGGGAATAACCATTTGGTATTTACAATGAAGATAATAATATCGAATCATCCACTTGGGGATTGAATAAATGCATTCAATATTTTAAAATGTAAAATACTAATGAAATGAACAACTCACCAGGTGTGGACCCGACCATGGGTAAAGGGTGGTGCTGATATTGGAGATCCACAATGGGGTGTTGGTGGGGGGCTTGATGACGTGGGATCAATGGGTGATCAATTGGGGGGAGGCATTGATGGAGGGTCTCGAAAAAAACTGATTGATAGGGGAGAGAGGCCTCAACAGGGGTGGTAGGGCTTAATGACGTGGATTGAAAGGGGAGGATGGATCGATGGGTTTGGGAGGGATTAATGAGGGTGAGAGGGATCAAAAGATGTTGGAGGGCTCGACATCAATGTGTGATGGGGCCGGTGCAGTTCGATAGTGGTGGGAGGAAGGATGAAACTATGTGGAGGGGGGAGGGGGCATGGTGACAGGGTTAGGAGAGGATGAATGATAACAAATCAAATAAATTTTTTTAGGGGAGTTAAAAAGTAAATACATCACCAAATGGAGGTCATTAATAAAGTTTATAATGACTGCCTTGTGGTAGTCTTCCAAAATCCCCCCCCCCATGAAAAGTATAATTTCTACATGTGATGATTCTCCATGAATGACATAGGTGATGAAATATATATTATTGGTTTCAAGATCTATGAAAATTCCTGGTGTAATTCAATGTACATATATAAAAAATATACTAAATAGATTCTGTATGGAACAATCCAAGACGAGATGTTTCAAGTTTTATATGATATTCATCTTTTAATGAAAATGTGTCCATTTGAATAAGAGAAAAAATTAATGATGGAAACGTTTCTATATGAATCCATTATTGGTTTAGTCATGTATATTATGTTATATAGTAGTATAGATGTTTTTGATGAATTATGTGTGGTAGGATGATATCAAGAGGAAACAAGTGACCGATTTTGCCTGGAAGTCAAGAATATTGTTATGTATTTGAGATGAATTAAGGATATGTTAATCATATATGGAGGAGATAATAAACTATTTATCAGAGGAAATATATATTCTAGTTTTCAAATAGATCAAGATGGTCTAAAATCATAGCCGGGACATATCTACACAATTAATGGAGGTGCTATGAGTTGGATGATCTCGATGCAATATATAGTTGCAGATTCAATAGAAGAGTATGGATATATTGTGGATTCTAAGGAAACTGAAGAATCATTTTGGATACAAACCATAATCTATGATCTTGACGTGGTACCTTGAAGTGAAGAACATATCACACTCTATTGTGATAATTCTAAAATGATGAATCTTGTAAAGGAGTGAAGATCACATTAGTAGATGAAGAACATACTTTAGAAGTATCATATCATGATATATGTTTCTAAGATATGTGAGGTTGTAATGAGTAGAGTATACATTGAATAAAATATGGAGGACCCCTTTATGAAAGTCTTCAGTTAGTAGAGACAATATCTTCATGTGAGTTATAGTGGATAGAAAGTCACTCGATGTTGGCTCTAGTCACTGTGGGAGTGTGTTAGAGTTTGTATTTTATACCCAAATATCTTTACTTTGGAATATATGTATGTTGAAAAAGGGAATATTAATTAAACAAATTACTAAATACTTTTAATTGTTTTTTATTACTTTAATGTAATAATGTACTAGAGTATCTATCCCATTGAAAATTTAATATCAATTCTTCTATATAATTTGATCATTGAAATCCAATGATGATATTATTAAACCTAGTTATATGGTTGGATAACATCCATGATGGGGAATAAAGTATATTGATTGTTAGGTGTAACTAATCATAAGTAAATGAGACATCAAATCTTGAAATTTATCAATTGGTAATTTAAAATATTTTATATTATTAGAATAGGTCACTCAGAAGAAATTTCATAGGTTACATGTGTCATCAGATATTATTGGCTATGAGTGTGTGTAATGGTGTTTAGTATGTATGATTATATTAATGCATTTCATTACTCATGCAGTTTGATTTACTAACTAAAACCACGAAACGATATGTTCATGGGAATTAGTGTACGTTGGGTGTGTCATGAATGACATTATATTAATGAACAAGTCAAGGAATGAGTTTTCCCTCATAAATTAACGAAATTATATATCTCAACCCTTTGATTAAAATAGAACTGTCCTATTAAATTCAATCGTCCTGGTGTGTTGAGGAGTTTATTTTAAATTTTCAATGAAAGACGTATCATGAATATACATTGATGATATGGGTGTGCAAGTTTCATGATAATATATAATAAAAAATGGATTATATTATAGAGAGAACAATAATATGTGGTTGTTGATGTTGCAACATTGAGTTTACTCTCTTGTGTTCCTTGAATTGTTTCTATAAAACAATCATGGACTATTTTCAAGACTGCCTAATTCCAATGATAAATACTCATAGATAGTCACACACAATGTATTTTCATTGATTATAATTAAAATTTATTTGAATTATATTTTTGCAATAAATATTATTCTAAAGTCTTATGAGTAATTTTTTTTGTATTAACAATCACATAAATTAAATTAATATTTATTCATAAATTAATTATTATGATAAGTAGTTTTATAGTATTTTTTTACTTATTAAAAGAAAAATTATTTAATTTATTTGGGTATTCAATAAATTCCAAGGGGGAATAGTGGACTGAGAGTTTGGCCGATGATAAAAATTAATTTTTAGTTTGGTAAAATAATATTTATCACTGTGATAGTTAGCACAATCCAGGGATTAAATATAATATTAATATTTTACTATAAGGAATTGGGTGAGAAATCAGTTTAACATTTTATTATGTGAACTTGTGTAGTTGAAATTAATTAAAAACCATAAACGTAGGTCTCTAAATAGTCTTCTATTGCATTATAAGAGAGGTAAAAATCATCAATCGATGTGCACAATAGATTTCCCACTAGAACTCTCATCTTCCATCTCAAATCCTCTTAAGAATGTGAGGATCAAGAGAATTTAGTCAAGACCAATGAAATTTGAAGTGATCAAGGTTAACAAACAATGATGATCAATTAAACATGCTAGACCCATATGATTCAAGGGTTATTTTAGAGATCACAATAACATGTCTGGATTATTGAAAAGGATATCATATACTTGGATACTATAAGAACATTGGTGGATTATTTGGAAATATTTCTGAGAATAAAAATAAACTAAGAAGAATGATATCAAGAATGAGGTATGATTTCTTTATATTTAGTTTAAATAATTATAAATTAAATGTGAAAAATATGCCCTTTTAGTATTATAATTCCTTATTACCAATATCAGATTATTTATTTTGTTGTTCATGATGTTTATTTCTTGTAAAATATGTGAATTATCCGTCGAATATTACAATATTTGAGTCGATATTAGCTTCGATAAGTACTTATTATATGTCAGGAACCATCAAAATTCATAAGGAATGTGTTGTTTTTGTTGGGTATATCCATGGATCCTGAGAAAGTTGAGGTAGTGATGTCTTAGAAATGTACCCAGAACATGTTCGAGATAAATAGATTTCCGGGATTATTTAGATGTTACAATCATTTTATCCATGACATCTCTCAATTATTAATTCCTTTTACTACACTAAAGGATAATTGAGTGAGTTTATAGTGGGAATATTAATGTGAAGAGGTTTTTTCCTGATCCAAATTGGAGGCTGTCTATAATTCAAGTATTTTAACATCTTGATCAACATGTCAATTATATTATATAATATGATTCATAAGATATAAATCTGGAAGTGGTGTTGACGTAGAGGGAGAAAACAATGGTTTATGGTCCCAAATATTTATGACACCATGAGATGAACTACCCTACTCATGACTTGGATCTATCTACCTTAGCCCATGCTCTATGGTTCTAGAGTCATTATCTCTTAAATAAGAGATTTTTAATCCAAACTAACCACAAGATCCTCTGTTATACCTTAACATTGTGGGACCTGACCCTAAGGAAGAGGTGTTTGGTAGAGTATTTTCACACATTTTAATTCAATATGGATTATACATCAGGAAAATTTAACTTCATTGAAGATTATTTTAGTTGTAAGATATAGGTACCTCAGGTTTTTTGTGATAAGCCTTCAGAGGAGCAGTTGAACTTAATGAGCTATTTAGATGACTAGAGGATAGATGACTCTAAGGATTATATATCAATGAATTATGATCCAATATTAGTCAAATATTCCATGGTAGATTGTATAAATGATAGAAAAGATGATGACCCTGAGTGTCCTATGATGAATTGATAAATTGCTGGTGGTGACATGATACACAGGTTCTCATTTGATGGATGTAATTTGATAGTTTTACATGGGAGATTGGTTGTCTCTAATTATATCATAGATGAGTTAATGATATAGGTATATAACTCTATATGGGTTGTAAATCCTTGGGAGAAAATTTTGTACCATGACCATAGGTGAATGTTATGGTGGCCAGGGATAAAGAGGGACATTACTGGATTTGTTTCCTAATGCATTACCTACCTATCGATGAAGGTAGAGGACCAACATCCTTATGGTTTTTACTAAGAACTTATAATTCATGTTTGGTAGTGGGAGGAAGGATCAATGGACTTTAGGATGGGGTTACTCAAGACCTAGATGAGTTGTGATTTTTTCTAGGTGATTTTCAATCAGATGAAGATGGTTTCTAATTTATTATCAATCTGAGAGACTCACTCAGTGGATTATCTAGGAATACTGTATATACATGAGATCATATAATTACCTAGAGTTCCCTTGAGCATTGTATTTGAGAGAGACACACACTTCACATCTCGCTTTTGAAATAGCCTGCAGATGGCCCTATGAACATGGATGTGGTTTATTATAATGTTCCATCTTTAGACAATTTGATAGTTTATGAAGTTAAATTCCATACTAGAGGATATACTTCAAGCTTGAATAACAAAATTTTATTGAACAAGGGATGAGCATATATCCTAGTACAATTCACTTACAATAATAATTTTTTTAGAATCAATATAGATGGTATCATTAGAATATCATTATGGGAGGACATTTTTAATTATTAAAAAATATTTCTAATTATAAATAATTATTACAATATATTAAAATTTATTAATAACTAATTTTTTTTACATATTATTAAAATTTATTACTAATTATAAATAATTATTACGAATTATTTATAACTAACACATAGTCAAAATTATAAATAAAAATAACTACTAAAAAACAAATATATAATCCAAATTTAATTTATTTTCAACTAAGTAATAGTGATTATAAATAATTTAAGATAAAAAAATTATCTAAACAAAAAATAGATAAATACACTGAAACTGAATATTTCAAAGTATAAATGTTGTGGATTATACCCTGATTTAAAAGTTTATATTACAAAAACATTTTAGAAGAAATTATTTCAGAAGAGATTGAGATAGAACTTGAGAAAGAAGTATAATGAGAGAAAAAATGGATGGGGGTATATATAGGTTAGATTATTTGCGACAATATTATTTATGATGGGACACATTACAAATTCTCACTGCCCACATTAATTGTTTTTAGTCAAAAAAAATATTTGCAATGGGACCGATCACAAATGGTTAACTGTCGAAATACTATTTACAATGGGAAAAGTATCCCATATCAAATATTAAAAACCATCGCTACACATTTGTGATAGGAATAGGGGACTCGTCGCAAATGTCCTTCCCACAGTTTGGTATGCATTTCGTTCCAAACCTTTTGCGACAATTATTTACCCACCCATCTCAAATGGTAATTATTTGAGATGGGACAATGGGCCCATCACAAATATCCCCTTCCAATAAGTTTTTTGTGATGATCCCCTCACCCATCTCAAATAACCATTTTTTCCAATAGTGTTAGTTCATTGTGCATGTTTAGGATTTGTTGAGACTAAATTATCACTTTGGCCATCAACATTTATCCAGAAAAATCTTTTGTTGGAACCTTTGAGATAACATAGTTGGTTGTGATAGTGGCATACTATCCGGAAATTCCTTCACACTATCAAGCTATGCATAATTTGTTTCAAAAATATCAGCTCTATTGTTTTGTAATTTTTCATATGCATATTATATAAGTTAAGTATGTTGAGTTGGATATCGATTCAACTTTTGAGGAGTATCTATTACATATCATAGAGCAGTAAAATATTATTTTCCTTGGGGGATAATAGAGGCAACTGTCTAGATCTTATTAAAGAATGGATAGATCTAGAAGGAGATAAGTAAACTTGAGTCGTATGTTTGAGCTCAATGTCCAGAGTTGTTCAATAAATAATGGTGGAAGCACTTCTTGAGTATGAGATGCCATTGTAGGGGAATAAATATAACATCTTAAGTTTTTAAATGTTTGAAAAAATCATTTTTTGTTTTATTTTATATGTTAATTTTTATATAATTAATAAGATTCTATATTATTATTACCCTTATGTATGGACTTGGGCCTACATTAAGGTAAAATACTTTTACCTTCACATAGGAATTATTTTGGGTGTTACAAAAAAGAAAACCATGTTTTTCAAGGGTTACATAAGGGTAAAGAGTTTCTACGTAAGGGTATTAATTTATTCTAGGTCCTGTTTAAAGGTAGACATGTATTTCAAATTGTTATATAAGGTTAATCATTTCACTTGGTAAAAGTATTTTAGAATTTTTAAATGATTCATAAAGGTAACTCCTTAGTACTATATGTTTTGCAAGTGTAAGATGAATTTATATTTCGGTGCATAAGGTTAGCCTTGATTTTTCCTGGGTGTAACTCATTATTTCTAAAGGATATGTTAGGGTAAATATAAAGCTTCATAAGGGTGGTCTGAAATTCAGTTGTTTTGTATGGGTAAAACTCTTTACTGAAACATAATTTCTAGGATCTTCATAAGATAAAAACCATGCTATCCTTTCACATTTACCTATTTGTGGAAATACATATTTACCCTATTTATTCATTTTTTCTTCAAAAAAATGTTCCTATAACCCGTCTTGATGAATTTAAAATATTGAGATTTTGGGGAATCTATTAATTTGACCCATTTAGGATTAACACACCATTTATAGATGAAATTTAAAACTCTACATTCATGATCTATTTTAATGAATAATTAAATAGTGAATTTAATTTTTGGTTATTAATGTTATGGACTAGTATATAGGTTACCTTGTTTAAAATAGATGAACCCTTGTTATAATCATATTGTGGAGACCATCTTGAGTTTGAGCATCTCGATGTTCCTTTATGAAAGATATGTGTTTTCCTCTTCATGTTATTGTATATATTCATCTAGTTTCTAAGTGTGGTGGATTTTAATCTCCCTCTTCTACTCTTTTGTGCCTCATTTTAATTAAATATTTCCAAGGTATATATTCTAGAGAAATTTTTGAATTGAACCCTCTTAAAATATTATAAAATTGATAATGAATTTTTGAAACAATAATAATCCATAACTGTCAGAGAATAATAATAATGAAATAGCTTATGCTTATCTCAGACTATTTTAGATAGATATATTTTTATCAAATGTGGTTTTACATTTATTATTTAAGGATGTAATTTTTAGCACATTAATTATAATAATTTGATAATTTTTTAATTTATCCAAGGAAGAGAAAGTATTATGGAATTTGGTGTTATATTTATTTTTGGAAATAAAATAGTTTGAATCAGTATGAGGAATCCTTGGAGAGTGGTTAGAAACAACTAATAAAAAATGATATTTTTTAATCTATCCCTTAATAAAACTTTAATTTATTCATGAATTAATTTGAGGTAATTAGTTCGTTACAATTTGGGGATCTTTTGTTCACTTTTTATCATGGTATGATTCTCATGTAAACATGGATTTTTATCTCCGCTGATGGTCATTTCATATGGGTGAGTGTGATTCTATATTTTCCATATATGATCCTTGATTCATGATATTTGTTAGGTTAATTTTATTCCATGAATAATGTGGATTCACATGTTGTTTTTGATACTTCTATATTTCTAATGATTCCATAATATTTTCATTTGTCATGTTATAACATTCCATGGATTATATTTCCTTATACATTTGGTTATTCATACACATGAGTGGTGACCATAATGGTATGATAAAACCTTTTATCTGGAGTTCACATGATGTGTGAAGATGATGATGGCAGTGTATTTTAACCTCACGGATTATATGAAACTCGATTCCTTGGGGATTCAGAGGAACATGCTAAAACTCAATACACTGTGGATTTTGAGTAACTTATCATGTCGATGCCTTTTGGATTCCAAGTATCATTCATGGTCGATTCCTTTTGGATTATGTGTGAAATTATGAAAACTATATGACTAGTTTTTATCTTTCCTAAATATTATTGATCATCATTCTAGCATGGAAACAAAGTAGGTTTAGAGGGGGGGTTTGTGGTGTTTTGGTTATATCAAAACCACACCGTACATGATAATTTGTTATTATGATTTCATTTACATTTATTATAATCATGGTATACCCCTACTATACATGTGAACACCAGTTAAATAAAAATTAGTGGCATCCTACTAGTTTTTTCTCCTCACACCCTAATCAAGCATCCCATTGTGCATACATTCATCGTCTATAGGGATCAAAATAAGGGAAAGGGGACCATGGATCATGGATGAGTAATGGAGCATGTTGGTAGTGGTGGAATGGGATAGACTCAAGAGGACTGCATAAATTTTCATTTATTTATTTACCTACATCCCTTTTATACTCTACATTGGCTTCCCACTATGGGAGATAGTTTATTACGAGTAATACATGTTTACCTTTTGATTATTTAGATTCATCATGATAATGTAAATATTAAATAATTTATTAAAAAATTTAATTTATTATTTATTCTATGACATGATACTAAGGGTATAGTCACACCACATATGGGATTAAACCCTCTCTTCTATTTGTTAGCTTCTTTCATATGGGGTGGCAGGCATGAGGTCATATGGAACTTTGGTTTGGACCTGGGGGTTTAGACTAAGTCATTACACCAGTGAAAAGAGAAACATGATTTCATTGAATAAATGATTTTTATTTATAATTTTGATAAGATTCATTTATTCAAAAAAAAATATAGATAAACAAAATAATTTATTCATAGAATACATGTCCTAACCCCCTCCCCTCCAAATTCCTCCCTTCGAGCTGATAATGAGATAAGAGAGATAATGATGTCTCAGACATACCTCCAATAAGACATGAGTTTGTAACTATTACCGTGGGTATATCATTCACACAAATGGGAGATATTAAACTCTAATAATAATGATCAATGAGATATAAGATATAAATAACTAGAAATATCATCATATAAAATATAAAAAAAATCCCAAAAAATGCATTTATTTTCATACAAGATAAAAAACTTCATGAAAACTACAATTATAAAAAGAAATATTCGTAGTAGTAGCCTAAAATCCCAAATAGATCTTGAATAAATACACAAGTTAGTAATGTCCAACTGATAACTAATATCCTTCTATGGACATGAAAAACAATTTACATATACATAGGGTGATCATAATGGGTATTAATTGTAGGATCCACCCCAAAGCCTCTCATGAAAAAGATAAAGAGATCATAGTAAATACCAATGTATAAGTAATGAAACTAACCTTACAACTAATTTGAATTTCTATGTTCTCATCGTTACCATGGAACTCTAACCATGTAGAACATAAATGAAATTATATAATATCTAAGAGAATATAAAAGTAATGGTACACTGCTACAACATCCACACTAGTTTATCGATTTTCCCAAAGTCACATGTTTGGATCCATCTCACAACAAATAAGCCACATGCATCAAAGAAAACTATATAATAACCCTCACCTCATGCATTTCATAATATAATCAACATCACCACCCCTATATAGTAACCAATTAGTTTACTAGGAGCCACTATAGCACATACACCATGTATTGTACCTCAATCCATTATGCCTCACACGTAGTACACATTTAGTAATCCTTAGGATACTATATATAGGGATACCTATGAACGAAATTAACCACAAGCTATTACATCAATATATTAACAAATATAGGAATGTAACCACTATACAAACCCACTAATAATACGACCAGGTGGAGAGAGTAGAGAATGAGGGGGTAGTCACCCATATATTCCATTCCATCCTAGATAATGGTAAAAACACCCTACATAGTTCATTGGGTGTTCGTAATCCAACCGAAATGGGTTGTGTGATATATAATATATATATATATATATACATATATCTCAAAAACTAGATTATGATCAACTACCTAGCCTTATCCTAGACTACAACTATCATGTCATAGACACTCGATTGATATCGGTAATGACTATATATCCTATAATTACAAAATCATTTCAAGATACTATAAATTAAAATTTGCATTAAACAATTTAAAATTTAATTAATTACTGGATAGATATTAAAAGTCAATAATAAAACTACAAACCTCACTGTATATGAAATTATTATTCATTCCATCCCATAATTATAGGCAATCTAGGAATTATCCAAATAAACCAAAAACATTGCACAAACCACGCACATCCCATTGCATTATACAGTGAAGAAAAGAATGCAGAAACAAGAATCTTGGACATACAACAGTGAAATAAAATTCATATCAATAAATTATTCCAACATTCAACAAAACATACAATTAGAAATATCATCTTTAACTCCCTCCATTAGTCTGCATTCCATCCCAAACACTGCTGTGCATATCACCATCTATCATTCCGTCTTAGTTTCTAATTTGTTCTATAAACATAGGCACCCCTACCCATTTCTCACCAAACCATCATCCATCCCATTGTCACATAATATTACATTGTGAGGCTAAAATATAGAGAAATCCAACAAATAACAAATATAACACCATGTAGTTAAAAAGATATCTAAACCCTATAACCAAGGAATCCAACCTTTATAAGAAAATTACCTCTCTTAGCACCAATAAAATATATTTATCAATAAATTTTATTATCACCATCTATAATTAACTGATTCATTTATCAAAGGTTATAACCAAATGAATCCTAAGGAATCAATTACCAATAGATTAAAATTATTTAATCATTTTATAATCATAACTTCCTTTTCTATTAATTCTGAGGAAGAATAATTTTAAATAAACATTACCAATTTACCATTTTAGTCATGAATAATTTCAAAAATTATATTCATTTTACAATTTCCATTCATAAAAAACATGATAATCTGTAGAATATAAAAAATATAGTATACCATAAAGTCATTAGATCCTATAACCAATTCATTATTTAATTCTGATTTATTCTTCATTAAGTTTGACTCAACTGTTACCAAATGGAATAAATCATGATAAGTTCACAATTTCTCTTAATCATGGAGAATCATAAAATTCCACACCTGAAGGATTTAAATATTATTTGAACAAGAATAGAAAAATAGTGAACATATTTGATCAACTATATATAATAAGAACCTACAGTCTGTATGGAATCCGCACTATAAATTTCCCTCCAAACACCAAAAAACTCCATGATATTGAATGAGATCAACCATCATAACATGGAATTTTAGAATAGATATAAATGATACCAAACTAAAAATTGTAGAGTTGGTTCCCTTGAACAAACTTTTATATACTTTATGGTTACCTATATTTTTTGTTTTTAATGTTACTAAACCTCTTATCACATAAGAATTTTTCTTATCCATGGTATAATATGTGATAATATTTTTAGAGTAACTATCAGACTGAAAGGTCAATGAAGTTCCTAGTGTGATGAGATCCCAGAAGTTCCATGAAAATATTATTAAATATATTTTTTATAGTCAGGTGATATCATTTTTTGGGAAAAAAAAGATATAAGCTATTAGGGGTGGAGACTCATAGTACATTGAAACAATTTATCACGGCATTTCCAATTGATAATTTACTGTATAAGATATTATGAGAACATTACCTACTAGTAGGAAATCCACATTTATATTTGGAATTGGTTGTTCATACCCAAGGATGTGTTTATTGATACATTGAAATTAATAATATTATTAATGAATATTATTAGTCATGTATTTTGATGTATTGATGAAAACTGTGACAACATATGTTCATAGTGAGGTAAGATACTCTCGGTTCCTGATGAGTAAAATTGAATTAATGAATAATGTGAGGAAGGTTGTTTCCCTTATGTTATTTAATGAAATTTAATATCACAGGAACATTGATGGAAATTATATAGTCTAAATAAATCCATGGAAATAGAGTTTTATGGGAATGTTCATTTATGAAAAATCAGTGAAAGAGACATCGAGCACATAGGTTGATGACACCAGCATAAAATCTTCTTGATTTGAGATATAATGATTAAGGGACTACATTACACAAAAAGATTTATTATGAGGGTTTATTTCATTATTAAATTTTCTTCTTTCTCTATGGGTTTCTTGGCATGTTTCTAGATGCTAAAATTAGACTTTGGGTGACCCCACATAATGTCCCTCCAAATGAGGCATTGAGGATAAAACACTATATGTATCTTAGTTAAATAATTTTTCTTATTATTTATCATTTTCAATGAATATTATTCCATGTCAAGGATTCATAATTCTATATTTTTAAATTTATTGTACATATATTTTCAATAGTCATTCAAAAGAATATTCTATGAGAAGAATATTAAATAAATATTTATTTTTTATTTAGTGAATATAATATTTCATTATTTATTGGAAAATAATTGAGTGATATTTATTTATGAAATTAATAGTCATTATTTAAGGAAAAATAAATACTGTTTAGGAATGAAAAAACAGAGTGTAATGGTCTGGAATTAAATATTATATATTAATTATTATTTGAATAAATGTTAAACTATTTATTCAAGAACTAATATTTAATTAAATAATTGGTTTTTCAAATATCAAGAAATAATAATGATAATATAGTTATAGGCATGGGTTTATGTAGTGATTAAGGAAATTATAAATGTGTATGTTCATTTAATATTTTCCCACCATAGCATAATTTAAACCCAATTGTATTATTTCTATCCTTGTGGGTTTCAATTTTGTTGTTGTTGTGCACAAAAACTCAAGGAGAATTCTCTATATCACAATAGAGAACCTATCCAAGAATTTTCCTGATAACAAAGAGATATCGTCCTCCACCAAACCAATCTATTTTAGTAAGATTAAGAAGAATCCTTTTTTGAAGTGATTCATATGATGATCAAGGATAAATGAAGGAAGTGTTAGGATCTACCACACTAGTACTCTAAAATTCCAATGGTGATGCTCAATGGTTTTTAGTTAATATGTGGATTACTACTAGAGGTAATATCTACTTTATTCATACCATGAAATGAATATATTACATAGATACATTTTTATATTGATCAGTTAAGAAATAATTCATCCCATGGATATTCATAAACATTTTAAAGTAATTATAAATCATTAAGTGATGATCCTATTTTTTTCTGCTGAGTTCTTTTTAATTATCATTTTATATAAGTTCATTTTTATAAAAATTATTCATTAATGTACATATCATAATAATTATTTATTATGACTAAACTCATGTTTGGAAATTAAATCCCAACACTTATGTTGCACCTGAAATTTTCAAGTGGAATTAATAGGGGGACATAATTACATATAATTATTAAAATATCATTTGTTGGTTTACACATTTAATGTCAGTTTTCAATTATAATTTAAATTTAAATTAATAAAAATTATGAGATATTATATTCTTCTTATTCGTTTGTACAAATATAATCAATAAACAGATTAATTATGAATGAGAAAGAATTAAGGAACTCATTTGGGGGTTCCTAGGATTCTAGTTGGATATAACAAGAGTATAAGACATGAATCCCATTAGTAAACATCATGAAAAAATGTTTAATTAGACAAGATAGGTCATGTATTAAATACGAATTAATTCGGACCATGAGAATTTATTGAACATGATGTGTAATTAAATCTCCACATTATAAAAAGTGTAGATTAGTTCACGGTTAGACAGACTACACAATGTTTAACTAGGGTACACAACATGTATTCTATTCTTCATTAAAGGACTATGTATTTTATTACAGAAACTGAATTATTGAAAAGTACGAAAATCAGAGACCATAAGGTGTTTAAACCATGTACATGTCATGTAATCCATTAATATACATGGTTGGACTGCATGACCATTCCCTAAACATGTGTTGTGGATAGTAATTGTATATCTATACATTATATGTAGCAAGATATTACACATCATTTATATTACGTATTTCTGATGAATTTAATATTAATTTAATATATAATTTACAACATTTGAACATGTGTTGTGTGTATCATTTAGTCTACCCCTACATTACAAGTGATGGTTTATATATATTTATATATTAAACGTCTAATTAAATTATGTATAATATTTTGAATTGAATATCATGTCTATGTCATAATATAGTAGTTACTCTATTCTCATTAAAACATAACACAGAATGTAAATAACATGTGTTTCAGTTTTCATTCACATGACTCATAAATTCCCTGAAATTAAGAGATAAGAATTATATTATATATTCTTCATGAGTTAATAGTAAATAAAAATAACACATGTTGGGTAGTTTAGATTTGAAATTTCCATATTACCTACAAGGTACATGTTTTGTACATAGTCAATTTTAAATAATGTTTTAATGGATGAGGATATCATTAATATTTTTATGAAAAATAATATATAATAATTTATTAGTAAATGAATATATTTTATTTATTTGAGAATAATTTATCTACAATAAAAATGATTGGTAATGAATTATATTTATTAAATGTGTAATCTATCACATGTATGTGGATGATCATGATCATTGACCAGAACTTTCCATGTGATTGGTTTCCTTTTCATTCATTATTACGTTTAATTGATGGCTTAAAAATCATCCCTCTTCTCATTATATGAGGACATCTAGGGCCACAATTTCCTTTTATGTAAACCAAATCATCTAATCATTTGGTTCCACTCACCTATGTGTGAGTAAAATTTTAGGTGATGGATAGATATCCAAGGAGAGTGGAGGTGGTTCATGTTTTGGGGTATGGTGGACTGGATCCAAGATATAAAAGGGTGGACATGTGGACATCTGTGCCATTAAATAAGAAATGGTTGGAGGTTTTTTCCACTAATTATATGATTAGTTTATCATCCACTATATAAAATTAATATTAGGAAAATATCATGATCACACCACTGTTATAAATTTAATTATGTCAAGTTTCATGGTAAATTTCATTATGGATATTTTTTCATGATCATAGGAATTAATTAAATAACAATCATTCAATTTTTAACTAAAATAAATTAGATTATGCATAAAATTTATCTTTTACATGGTTAATCACTCAACTAAATCCAAATAACATTTAAAACTATTTAATAAAGATAAATATTTTTAATTTTATGGATAAAGTTAAAAAATCAATCAATTGAATATAGTAAGTCATTGTATCCTTCCACTACTAATTTTATAATCGAATAATAGTCCTCAGTGATTAACTTTCAAAATTAAGGGTTCTATCAATTATTAGAGAATTATAACATCTATTTTCAGATGACATAACAAAGTTCACATATTGAGTTGTTTATCAAACAATACTGAGAGGAAAGGGTTGGGATAATCTAAATTTTTGCATTTTAGGATTGGCTATTCTAATAAATAGATAAATGAATTATGATTTAATTGAGTTTAAAATAAAATGATAACATTAAACACTTCAAAAAACCAATCATACCATATTCTGGGTTACGAGAAGGAGAGTATGGGTCCTTGTTACTAGAATTTCCTAGATATGTGGTGTTATGAAACTAATGGTGGGGGATATTAGGTTTCGATAAAATAGTGAGATATTAATAAATTTAACATTTAATATCTGGTTTTATCATATAAATTACTAAAATTCCTTTCATCTTGATTATAGAAATTATAATTAGCATGAATTCCAACAAATTACTTCAATACTTAGTTGGGAGGGATTATTTTTGACTAGAAATAATTTACATGAATATAAAAGGTGTTTACATGTTATTCTATGCCATGAAAAAAAATTATATGTGCTTGAAAACCAAATTACCGAAACTCCTAGCTAACAATAATGTAAGGAAGAGTTATCTCTCTATGAGAAAAATTTTTATGATGAAACAAATGTCCAATAGTTCACTCTATCTTCCATTTGTAATGATATTATTAAGTAATATGAGGATATGGATGAGTATAACATGATATATCTCTTTTATGATATTTATCAAGATAATGAGTGAAAAGGAATATATGGGATCTCTAATGCACTATTAAGATGAAATCAGATATAGTTGATTCTAGTTGGGCCTCATTTTTTCAAGATGATTGGATACAAATATCACTTTGACATATTTTGCATTAAATTACATAATAATCTGGTAATATATCTTATAATTTATTCACTACCTAAATCCTTCATAGGCTTCCTTATGGTTGAAAACACGAGTGGTGGGGAGAATATAATTTCAAAACATCATACTCTCAGATGCCAAGTTGAAAAGGAAATGGTTCATGAAAAATCCACAATCCGCATGGTGAATAAGAAAAGAAAGAACTATGAAAATGGTCCTATAAATCAATCCAAGTATAAAAATGATGAGCACAACCCTTAAAATAGGAAGAAGATCAAAATTCTAGAGAAGGAAAATTATGAATTATGTTTTTCCTGAGGCATGATGGGCCATTGGATGGGGAATTGTAACCAAAAGAAAAGGGAAGCCAAAGGTGTGTTCTTTATGCAGTCTAATATTTCTATATCTACCCATTGGGTAATAGATACATCTAGTGGTGCTCACATGTGTATCTAAATGAAAGAGTCATGTATATTAAAAAATAATTTTAAAGGAGAGGTGGATCTTTGAGTAATCAATGTAAAATGATATTCATCCTTGTGTATAAGAAACTACCACCTTCTATTAACAACTTAAATGATTTTCGTTTTACAAAATATTTTTTTTGTGCCATTTTTTTCTAAAAACATTATATATGTTTCATTCCTTGAAATGGATGGATTAATTTAAATATTTATAAATAAAGAAAGCTTCCTTTAAATACAAAACATTTTTATGGTATAGAATAACCAAATAATGGTATTTATATAAAAAAATTGAATACCAAGTATATTAAATTGAAAACAAATCATGTTCAGACAACTCATATAACACCTAATTGTGGCATCACCAACTTGAAAATGTAAGGAATAAGCACTTATCATAGTTTTATCCAGACAATTATTTAGATTCTATTGAGATAAAACCACTTGAAATATTTCATGCTTGTTTTCGAATAGAAATTAAAAATACACAATTTTTAGGATAGGGTAGATTACCCCCCGAGATTCAACAATTGGTACACATTGATATGTGGAGACCTTTTCCAATTGAATATATAGGTAGATATTCTTACATAAAAACTTTTATTGAATTATTAAATATAATTGGTTATGTTTTCTCTATGAGTTTTATGTTTGAGGCCTTTGATAAATTCATGTTATTCATTAATGAATTATAGAATCATCTTAGTCAGAAGATAAATATGTTTTGATCTAATTTTGGTGGTGATTAACTTATCCAAGAGTTAATCACCTTTTTATAGATGTTTGGGGTTGTATCTAATTTAAATTACCTTACACACCTAAGTTGAATTATGTAAGTGAAAGGAAGAAACATACCCTATTAAACATGGTATGGTCGACGACATTTCAGGAAGATATATTCCATTATCCTTTTTGGGGGTATGTAATACAAACTGTGACATACACAGTAAATTGAGTTCCGAATAAAGTGGAAAAAAGAATTACCATGAAGTTATGGAGTGTAAAGAAACTTGTTCTATCATATACCCATTTGTTGGAATGTGATGAATGTTTAAGGAATAATGGAAAGAAACTTGTTCTGTCACATACCAATTTATTTTTAAGGATTTTTGGTGGAGGAAACTTGTAATGAATTAGGTTCTAGAACCACAATGCATGAAATGTGTATTTATAATATATCTCAAGGATACCAAGGGATATAATCTATATATTCCCTCGGGAAAGAATGTTTCTTTTATGAGACAATACATATTTCTGTAGAGGGAGCCCCTTTTCAAGAAAGATAAACATGAATGAATTTGATGAAGTTGAAGCTCAAGATACAAAAAAGTTGTTGCAAGAACACAATTCATATGTCACAATAAAATAATTTGTTTCTAAATGATTTTTTTACTAGTAACAGAAAATTCTGACTCATTAGTAGTTGAAAATAATGATCCACTCTCCAAAAATGAATCCATAAAGTGAATAGAAGATACAATTTGGTAGGAAGTAATTAATTATGAGATAGATTCTAGGAATCAGAACCATGTTTGTGTTTTTTTTATCCACCACTTTATGTAAAACATATTTGGTGAAAATAGGTATTCCAGAGAAAAATAGACATGGAAGTTAAAGTATGCACCCAAAAATGAAGTACACTTTCTAAAGGGATTTAAAATGTCAATGAATTTACTATGATAAAATTTTTTCTTCATTTTCAATGATTAAATACATTAAAATTGTTATTTCTATTGTAGCTTACCTTGACTATGAAATTTTGTAGAATAATGTGAAATAGAATTATTTAATGGGTACCATAAAAAATTTCAATATCGAAAAACATGAGGGTAATGTGACCCCAACTAATTTTAAAATGTTTTTCATATTTTAGAGATTCATTTATTGATTAAATAAAGCATCCAGATCATGTAATATTTATTTCATATAATCTTTAAACGAATTGGGTTTATCTGAGGAAAAATGTGATCCTTGGGTTTTTAAGTAGTTTTTTTGGGAGTTCGGTTGTTGTAATGACCTTTACCCCAATATCCCAAAGATGGTGTCTTACATTATTACATTAACATATATAAAAATAATCACATCCTGATGGAAAAATAGTTTAGTAGTTTTGGAGAACTAGGTACCTACATGATACCCATTTTACATTTGGAAAACAAAATAAAACATTACAAATGAAAATTCTTAATATCCTTAAATATCATTCAAATGAATAATCTTCATTACATGGGGAAAGGAAAAAAATAAGGGTGAGATCAAATTTTTAATATCGATTATGTACAATGTAAGCTATCATGAATCAATAAGAATAATCAAAATGGAAAGGTAAATAACTAAATACAAATTCAATTTAAATAATTTGACTACAAGAACATATATGACGTATTCAATATGGAAAGGTAAATAAATAAAAAATAAGTCCATTTTAACAATAAAATTATAATAAATTTACTTTATTGATAATTTCATTGTGAAAATTTCCTAGACAATAATAATTGAACTTTTAGTGATAGAAATTATTCTTTATTGAAAATAATGTATCATTAACATGATGCATCTACCATCTTAACCATTCACAAGATGGTTTAAACAATAGGTAAAAACTTATTTAACATGGACACCTGATTTGTCTCATGAGACCTATTGATGCATCAAGGGCCCATATAATGATGGGAACCCCCATAATTGTATGTCCAAGGAATTCCTCTTATATAAAATAATAAATTTAACTCATTAATCAACATTCCTTGTGATTAAATATCCATATTGAGTAAAGGATACAAATTTATCAATATTTCACTAATTAATCAAATAAATCTCAAAAAAAATTGTATGTAAAAATACAATACAGTTTTGTAAATAATGATATCCATAAATAAATAATATGGATATTTTAGTTATATTATTTTCTAATAAAATTGATTATATAAATTAATTGTTTCAAGTGAATGTTAAAAATCACAAGAGAAAGTGTGATTGATCTACAACATTTACCAGTTGGTAATTTTATAACCAAATCCCCTTTCTGAAAAAATTAAAATTGATACTTAAAACAAAATTAATTACAAATAAATCATGAAATTATATTTCAAAGGACATTTATATACACCATAATAAAGTTAATTGGTTCATAATAACAAATAAGTCTCAATGGAACATAAATTGAGATGAAATCCCTTCCATTACCCATCCTTCTAGTTGACTGTGTGTTAACCCCATGTATGGTAGTTGTAAATATTTTATTAAATTATAAAATAACCATATTAGTATTTATAATATCATATATTATCCTTTTATATCATATTATTACTAGTTCATTAATAATACTTTATCATTTTCATTGTTTTTGGTATTAGTTTATTTGTTTTCTAAGTCATGCATTGTTATGAAATACCTTGTTCTTGTGAATTTTATTTAGTTATATCCTATCCAAAATAATAATCAAGGAATAATTTATATATTTATACATCAATTATAATTTTATAACTAATGAAGAATGATGGTTATGAAAAATAATGTAAGTTATGATCTTTGATATGGTAGGTTATACATACACATGCATAACACTTCCATTTTCACCGATAATTATAGAGATTAGGTAAGTAATATTATACAGTTACATAATGATAAAAATATCATTAATAAATTATTATATAATTATATACATCATTCATGTCGTGTGGTGATGAAAATAGAGTCACATCGCTTTGTGAAGGTGGTAGTCCACACGAACACGAAAAAAGTAATCATATTTAATGAGTGAAAAGGAAAGAAATATAATGATATATATTATACATTAAGAATGATAATTAATTAAATAAAATGATAATTATTTTATTTATATCACATATAATCATTATTTTATCTTTACCACCTTCCATGTGAAGCATTAGTGAAAGACAAATCACATAGATTTGCGATTCGTTAGTCTGCCGTGGAAATGGGTGCCATTATCATATCCCCATCAGAATGGAAGGTAAATATATATAAATATAAATTTATATATAATATAGTGACAAAATATTAATAAATATTCTATAATTTTGATATATATATATTATTTTCATCACCATACCCAACCATGATATGTGTAAATTAACAAAATGAATGGCATTGATTTGTAAAGCTATAGTCTGATGTACACACAAACGATGATTTTGTAATCCATTGGAGTGATATAGAAATAGTTTTAGGTCATTAACATATTATAAAATAATCCTAGTATATTTAATATATATTTTTTATTTATATCATCATGGTTTACTAAAAATTAAAGGATGTAGATAAACAATTAAAATAAATATGCTCGTTGAAGAACATTACCCATTCATCAGGTATCTTCCTTATGTTTACACTAAATGATTCCTAGGATGGATTTATTCGAAAACTAAGGATTATAGGATGAGCATTGAAAATTTTGGAATTTATTTTTTTTTGGGTTTTTCTGTGACAAATTTCTTCAGAGGTGTGATGAAGTGAGGGGAGGGCGTGACCTTTAATAAGTGGGGGATATGACACACTTGATTTTTTTTGAAAATAATTGACAAATCCCATGTGTTTATATCGAACATGGGTTTATAAGGTACAATTATTGAACCTTAGATGTTTAGTTTTATAAATATATCCATAAAATAGTTTTTATACTAGTGGATAGGTCAGTTTTACACATATATTTTTAGTTTTACCCTGGATAAACTCATTTTTACCTTAACCGTGGTAATTAATTTTTACTGCATTCACTATTAATTCTTGTAAATAATTAAGTAAAACTTATTATAAATTATAAATTATTATTATTCCATATATGTAATAAATTTTTAAAATATTTATTCATATAAGTGGAAAAATATAATTTAAAATAAATCTCACAAACACAGTGATAAAGAGGTATTCTTATAGTGGAAATAAAAAAATGTTTGAAATGTTTTTATGTAAAAATACAATATGAAATTGATCCCCACAAAAGAAATTTTTCAATTAATGTATTATTTTACTAATTTTACTTTTAAATTAATTTTAAATATAATTTAACCTTATAATTGTTTAAATGAAAAGTTAGTTTTCAATTAAAATTCATTATTTTCCACTATTAATCAAAGAAATGATACATTTTAGAAAGACCCCAAAAATTAACCCAAAGATAAATTTGATAAGATTATATGAATAATTAATCTTATAATTACAAGTAAATTTTCTAAAATATCTAAAAATTAGTTTTAAATTAAGTTTACAAAGCATAATTAAAAAGTGTATTTTAAACCTGATGTTGCATAAGTTATCGATGAAAAAAAGTATTCTAATGTATATATAATGCAACATCTTGGGGTGAAAAATTATTCAATATTAAAAATATTTCAACCTAATAATTTATTGGTTATTAAATTCTATAAATATGAGGGTAGTCCTTCATAATGTACTCTTGTTCACAGATTGTGTACTTCAATTTTACTAATTTTTACAAAGTACCTTTAACAGTAGAGTTATATGATTACTTAATACTTATTCTCTAGTATCAATAATATAGTTAGTTTCATCAAAGTATGATATATCAGGTTATAGCTTAATTTCATCATATGTGAGTACCTGTGGGGGGTCTGGATTGTACTTTCATAATAGTGATTCATGGAACACATCTTGTACTTTTGAGAGGCTTATGGAATTGACAGATGAAAAGATACAACTCCAATTCTATCATGAATATAAAATGGTATAATGTACTTGGGGCTTAGTTTATCTTTTTAATATAACCTCGTAACACCATTCTATTTAGATACTTTCAATGAAACATTATAACTTACTTTGAATTCCAAATATATTTTTCTGATTTTTGACATAACTGTTTCCTACTGTGAGATTCTTTAATGTGACATTGAATAGCTTAATCCTTTGTTGTTATATCTTAAATATGTTTTGGGACTATAATTTTCCTTTCACCAGCTTAATTATAACAATTTGGAATGTAACATATCGTTCCATATAACTCTTTATAAGGCTCTACCTGAATACTTTAATGGGATCTATTATTATTGAAAAACAATAACGAATGTAAATATTGATCCCAAATACATTGAATGTCGGCTGAGAATGACCTCAACACGTCATTAATTATTTGTATAATTTTTTTGAACTATCTAATAGTTTGAGGATGGTTGGTGGTTCTGAAATATTTCTTAGCATCATGTTCCATTTGAAGACTGTTCCATAATTTTGATGCAAAATGGGGATTTTAATCATACACTATTGAAAGAAGTTCACAATGTTGTCTTACAAATTCATAAATATATATCATTCAGAGGTGATTCAGTGTTAAATTTCTATTATGATAAGTAAAAGTGCTTATTTGGCTAGGAGATCAATGATAACCCATATTGCATCATTTTTTGAAGGAGTATTATGCAGTCTGGAGAAAAAGTTCAGAGTTCATTCATAATATTTCTTCATAGGAATAGTAGGATCTTCTGTCAATCCACTAAGACAACGCCTCATATAATTCACCTGCTGACAAACCAAACATCTATACACATAATAAAAAATTTCTAGCTTCATGTTATCCCCTAAAAAATGTTCAGTAAATTCCTATAAATTATTGTGATACCAGGTTGTATATAGAAATTTAATCAATGAGCATCGTCTAATAATTCCATTTTGAGATCAGGTGTAAATATAAGATATAATTTCTTTCCAAATTTCCCAATTACTTATTCAAAAATTATGGACACTAATTTTCCATTATTCACAACATTATTTTTCATCTAAATGATCTCATTTTCAGAATGATAACTTTTTATATTTCTTAATAAAGAAGGTTTTGTAATCATTTGAAAAACAATTGATTTATCCCCTTACATAATGATTCTCATGTCCATATTTACTAGATCTAAAAAAATAAGATCTATCTCAATATTAATTTTGGTCAACACCACATGATATTTCTTACTCAATGCATCCGCTACCCTATTTTCATTCCATGGGTAGTGGTGTCTTGAGAAATCATAGTCCTTGAGTAGTTTCAGCCATCTCCCATGTATTATATTGAGATATTTCTATGAAAAAAAATGTATTTTAGTCTTTTATGATAAAGTTATATCTCGCATTTTTCACAATAGATATAATGTGTTCATGTTTTCAAAAAAATATTAGACATGATAACTCAATGTCATGGGTAGAATAGTTGTTTTCATGATTCATTAATTTAAATGATGTATATGAAATAACATTATCATTATTCATTATGACACAACCAAGTCCCTTATTAGATGAATCACTATATATCATTAACCTATCAGTTCTAGAATGTATAGTCAAAATAAATCATTAAAAAATATAATCCTTATTTCATCAAAACTTCTTCAAATAACATTGTAAAAACAATCATATAACCCTTCATGTTTATGTTTGGTTAATGTGTTAGCCAGTCATGAAAAATTATGAATGAATTTTTGATAGTATCCTTCCTTACAAATGAATCTACATACCACAGTATGGTTTTTTGGTGTATGGAATTCTTGAAAAACCATTTTAATTATATGATCATTTGAGATTCCATCCCTAGAGACAATATGTCAATGAATATAAAATTATTTTTTCCAATAATAATCCTTACTAAATTTCCAATATAACTATTACCTAATATGAGTTTCAACAATGAACTAAAAGTGATTCTCATAGTTCTCAAATATATTATAATCCAAAAAAAATCATCAATTAATACCACAAAAAAATAATCATGATTTTCCTTGAATACTATACTCATTAGATCGATAATAATTGAGAGTTATTTAATCAATCCAAATGATGTTATTGTAAGATCATAATTTTCATACCCTGTTTAAAAAGCATAATTCAGAATGTCTTACTTCTTTAATTTCAATTTATGATACCCATAATGAACGTTAGTCTTTGAAAAATATTGGGATCCATGATGTCGATCGAATAAGGTATCAATTCATGTAACATGATACTTATTCTATATCATAATATAATTTATATCCCTATAATCAATACATATCCTGACGGATCTTTATTTCTCTTTAATGAAGAGAACATGGGACACCCAAGGTGAAACACTTGAGATAATAAATATGCAATCACCCAAATCCTCTAATTATTTCTTCAAATCAACTAATTCAAAAATGGGAAATCTATAGAGTGTCTTTTATATCAAACATACACTAGGGAATAAATCCATGTAAAATTTAACTTCATGCTCTAAGAGATATCTAGAAACATCCCCAAGAAATATGTAAATGTATTCCTGTAAAATGGGTACATCCTTAATTTTGAAATTATGTTCTTGATCCCAAGATTTTTTTCTTTTCTTCCCCAAGAATTTGATCGAATAGATCTATTGGAGGTGGATATAGATATGAATCATATGGTGAAGTCTATTCTCTATTGATAAGGAATTCTACTTCTTCGTCCAAAATCACAATTTATATCTTCTTAAAATAAAATTTTGAATCATATTTTCAAATATATTCATTACTAAGTATTATATCAATTCAAACCATAAGTATGATAAAAAGGATAGTGAATAAATCCTATTTGTGTGTAATAATTGGTCCTTCCTAGAATATCCTTGTTGCAATTAAAATTCCATTTAGTGTTTTGACTGAAAACTCCCATTTAATATTAAAAATGAAAATGACTAATTTTCTTGGAAAATAGGGTAGAGAGAAAATAGTTTTAGTATCCAGAATAAAATAAATAACTACCAAAATTTTAATATAGGATTAATGTCCCTACCTCCACATCATTAGGAACATCCTGCATAGCTATAGTTATTTCAAAAGCTGGGCCTTCTACCATTAGCCTCCTTTTTTGTAGATTACAATAATGATTGGGTTATTAGGGGTGAATAATGACCCATTTTTATACGTATTATGAAATGGAAATAATTGAATTTCTTCTTCCACAATCATTTATGAGACAAATGTCCCTTATCACCACACATGTAATAGGCTCGCATCCCTTTCATTCATTTCTCAGGGCGATTCTTTCCAGAGTTATCACATGATGAAAGATTCCTCACCATTTTATTTTTCATTGACTCATTATTTTTTTGATGATTCTAAAATGACCATGACTTCCCTTCGATTCTCATAAATATATAAGATCTAGGGAAATCCAAGTCTGTTTTGATGGCACATAAAACAATTTCATCATATGATAATTTTTTTTTGGAGACTAGTTCCCTTTAGAGATTTGATTTAAGAACATAAAATATATGGTCAATCATGAACATTGTATTGGTATGTAATATGTGGTATACTTGGCTAACACTGTATAGGTATCCTTATACTCAACACAACTTTCTTCATCGTTTTTCTTTAATATAATAAACTTTTTATTCATTTCAATTTATTGATCACAATGGAAATATTTTTCAAACAATGTTTCCTTAAAGGATTCCCATTACCTGAGTAATATTTCCTATTTATCATTAATATTATAGATTAATTACATCCATTGATCAACCTTGACCTTGAGAAAATATACTACATGTGTATAAATTACCTTTTCATCTCATCCCAATACCATAAATATCTTCTCCAGAGACATAGTCAATTGCTTGGATACCAGTAGATTAGTAGTCCCACAAAATGAAAGGGGCTTCTATCGCATAAAGTGGACCAAAAAAGAGAAATACCCCCATAGAATACCTTTTCCCATTTATGAATGATTATTTTTTTATAACCAGATTAAAATACCCTAAAATAGACATGATTTTCTCTATTCAAAAATTATTGGTATAGAGGTACTTTTCAAGGAAATATCTATGTTGACCATGAGTGGTGAAACCCTTATTCCTTTTAGGAACCATTTTTAAACAATAAATTATACTATATTAGCTTATAAAGTTATAAATTTTATTTCATTGTGTATAATTTTATATATAGTGTAACACTTAGCATAAATTAAAATTTATCCATTTTTAATATTAGAATCGTAAAAATTGGTTTATTTTGGGATATATTTACTTTTAAGTCCATCATAATGATTTGTAATGAAAATGTTAAATATTCAAATCATATCCCCCATGAGTGCCAAAATAGGTGTGTAGAAAGGCCTATTTTCATGTACTAAGTAATGCTCAAGTCAATCCTGATGCGTCTCTTTTTGATTTATTACCCCAAGGTACGTCTTTTCCAGATCCACATCTAATAGTATTATCTAGGTTGGGATGTATTTATATGAATTCCTACATAATATATTACTTACAAAAAAATTAGGATGTTCTTATATGCGTATCCTCAATGTCTATCATAGTTTTATGATCCATAATCCATGTGATCTTAAATATTGTTACTAGAGAGTCTTATGAATCTCCTCTAATTCCAACTATAATGAACCCAACCCCAGTGTACCAAATTCGGTGCTTAACTTTATTATATATATATATATATAAAATGAATAACATCCCAAATGAATACATAATAATTATTTTTAGAGAACAAGATATGTACATGGTTCCCGTTTTAAAATGGGAAACAAAAATAAAACATAACAAAAGAAAATGCTCAGCATCCTTGAAACTCATTTAAAAGATTCATTTTTGTAAATGAGGGAAAGGGAAAAAATATGGGTGAGCTCAAATTTTAGAAAGTGACCAGTATAATAGAATCTGTGATGAATAAATAAGTATAATTAAAATGAAAAGGAAAATAACTAAATTAACACACTATTTAATTAAACTTGACTTCATGAACATATAAGTAATAATTAATATGTCATGGAGAATAACTAAAAAATCATTCCATTTGAATAATAAAAATTGAGTAACATGAATCTAGAGATAATTTTATAGTTAAAATGATATTTCTAATAATAAATAAAATCACAATTAAGGAATTGATTCATTATTTTATGTAATGTATCATACACATGATACCTATATTATCAATATCTTTCTTAAAACTCTTTAAATGACATGTAAACCCCCATTTAATTTGGACAAAAGATTTGAATCATGAGACCCATTGATGGATTTAGGGGTTATATATTGTTGGAACACACCTTTAAATATAGTCTCATAGCATTTCTCATAACAAATAATCAATTTAATTAATGAATCATTATTCTATATCCTAAAATATTTGTAATGAGTAATGGATAAAAATTTATCAATATTTTCCCAGTTAATAAAAAAAATTTCAAAGTATACACCGTATTTAAATATTGTGTATGGTTTATGAAAAAATCATTACAATCCTGAAAGAATATGGATATTTAATATAAATTTAATTTCCAATTAAAATGATTATAATAATATAGTTGTTTCAATATAAATTTAACAATAATAAAAGATAGTGATATTGTTCAATAACTTTTCCACCTGGCCATTTTTGAGTCAAATCCCCTTGGTTAAATAGTACAAATTAAAACATAAAATACCATTAATTAGGGATTAATCATGATATGAATTGTTTAATGGGTATAATATACACCACATATGAATCAATTTGTGCCTAATTAAAAATAAGTCTCAACAGAATGTAAAATGAGGTGAAATCCCTTCGCTCACAATTCATTTAGGATGAACATGTGTTAAACTCCTGCATAGTTATTTAAAAATGATATTAAATTAGAAAAACAAAAATAATTTTTATAATACTGTATATGATCATTTTATAGCACCATATAAAATTTTCATTAATAATATTTTATCACTTTCATTGTTTTTATATTTAATTTCTCTGTTTTCTCATGCTTGTTTCGTTATGAAAGACCTAATTATTGTGAATATTATATAGTTATATAATAATAATAATAATAATAATGACATAATTATCATATTTATATATCAATTATACTTTACAAACCCATCATGAATGATGATTATAAAAAGTAATGTATGTTACAATCAGGGAGATGGTAGGCCGTACTTATATATGAGTAACATATCCATTTTTTACCGATCATTACAGAAAGATGGAAAGTAATATTTTAAAATTATATAATGATAATTATATAGTTAATAAAACACGAAATTTTTACATACACAATCCATGTGGTGTGATTATGAAAATATAGTAACATTTCTTCATCTAGATGGTAGTCCACACATACACGGATGATGTTATCATATTTACATGAGTGAAAAGGGATGATATAAAATAAATTATAGAACCATTAAATAATTATAAATAGGTCATGAATATCATAATTATGTCATTTATATCATATATAATCACTAACATTATCTTTAACACCTTCAATGTGAAGTGTTAGTGAAAGAGGAATTACATCGGTTCGTGAGGTGGTAGTCCGCCGTACACACGAGTGAGGTTATCGTAGGTCCTATGAAATTGAAGTCAACAAGTAATATATATATATATATATATATATAATAGTGAACACATGGGTGTAAATATGTTTTAAATTTCATATATATTCTTTATATAAAACATCATACCCATCCTTGAGAGGGGGAAATGGAAAAAATGAATGAAAACAGATCGGGAAGCGATAGTCCGTCGTACACACAAACTATGATTTCTTAACCCATTTGATGGAATATAAGACTATTTTAGGTAATTAAATTATAAAAAAGATCCCAGTATATATAATATAATTAGTTTATTATATCATCATGATTTAATAAAAATTTAAAGAGGTGGATAAAGAAGTAAAATAAATATGCTCCTTGAAGAACATTACCTCTTCTTGGGGTAACCTCCACTAGTTTGCACTAAACCCTTTCTAGGATGAATTTATTAAAAAAATAATTATTCTAAGATTAGGGGAGGTATTTTTTAATGTGAATTGGGATGGTTTTTTATGAGACAAATGTCTTTATAGTTGTGAAGAAGTGAGGGGATGTGGTGACATTTTATAAGTGGGGGAGAGGAAACACTTGGTATTTTGGAAAATAATTTATTTTCTCACCATTTGTCTTTCAAAAAAGGATTCAAAAATGATAAATTATCAAACCATAGATGTGTTATGGTCTAAATATAACCATAAAATATCTTTTATACATGTTTATAGGTCAATTTTACCCTTATCGTTTTAGTTTAACCCCCTATATAAATCCATTTTTACCTTAATTGTGGCAATTCTTTTTTACAACAGTCACTATTCATTTTGTTAAAATATTTAATTAAAATTATTATGAATTTTAAATTATGATTATTCCAGATACAGAATCCATTTTTTCAAAATCAAATCATTGAATTGTAAATTTTTATATTAAAATTATTCCTGTAAACGTAACGAGAAAGCGGGTTATTAATGTGAAAATGTTAAAAAGTATGAAATGTTTTTATATAATCATTCAATATGAAATTGATAAAAATATAGTAAATTTAATTAATGTATGTATTATTTAACTAATTTTATATTAAAAAATATTAAAAATATAATTTTACTATAAATTATTTAAATAAAAATACAATCTTCAATTAAAATTTATTAATTTTCACTATTTATGAAAAAATAAAACATTTTAGAAAAATAAAAGACATTATCCCTAAGATAATTTTTATATTATTACTTCAAAAATTAATTTTATTTTTCAATTTTCATTTCTAAAATATAAAATATATTGTTTTAAATTAAGTTCAAAAAGGATAACTAAACAATGTTTTGCTTAAACCCAGTGTTGTATAAGATATCATGGAAATTAATTTAATTCTAAAAGAAACATATTGAAAAAAATTGCTATGTGATACTCATTATTTTTGTAACACCCCGAGCTTCCACGATACGCTTCTCATTCAATAATACAATAGCTTGCATTGTACGCAACTTCGAGTTCTAAAACATCGCGACAAATCAAACTAGCCGTTATGAATAGTAATAACCACTTTTTAAAATTATAGAAATTTTATATTTCAAAATGGACTTCATTTTTGTATTCGTAATATCGAAATTAGCCTATGTTGAATTTTTGGTATTTTTCTGAGAACTTCTAATTTTTTATGAATAGTGAAAAATACTTAAAACAACTTTTTTAATCAAAATAATTTATAGTGATAAGTTATACTATTGAGTGGATTTAATGTATAATTAGAATATATTTTTACCATTTTATCCAATGGTGGTCATTAGAATTAATTTAACATTGAATTTGGACATAAACAATTGCCAATCTTTTAATATAAATTGTTTCTTGAAAACACGCTATTTGTCGTAACAGCGGGAATTAATTATAAAATTAATTAATGCAACTTATATGTTTGGAATTTTGTAAAATAGACATCATTTTTGAATTCGGAATATCAATTATAGCTTAGGGTGAAATTTTGGCCTTATTCTGAAAAACTTCAATTTTTGATGAATAGTGAAACCACTAAGTGGTAGTTAAATAACTGATTTTTCATTTAAATGAAATATTACCACTTCTGTGTTTTGATTTTCAAAAATCCGACATACATGGTTGTCATTAAGAAGTAAAATGTGGTTCAATGGGATAAAAATAATTTTTTGGTGAATAGTAACTTATTAAGTTCTTAATCGCGATTAGTGGTAATTAGGGTAGTTTAAGGTATAAATAATACTTTAATAATATTAAATGACCTAGACACATGTCCCAACCTCATTGGTTGTGTCATGGCCGACCAAGACAAGCCATGGCCTAACTTGGGGACCCCATGGATCCACTTTTGTTGGGAAATAACATAAATTACTTTTTATTTAATGTTAAAGTGAAAATGACACTAACATAAAGTGTTTTACTAAAACAATTTTTAAGTAGGGTTACACAAGTCCAAATTTTGATTATAAATAGTCATTGGAAAGATAAAAAGATTTCCTATATCATAGTATTTTTTTTATAATTTTTAGACATTAAATAAATTTAATTATTTATGACATAATAATGATGCAGCGATGACATCATTATTTGACGATTTAAATAAAATGGAAAGGTAATATAAAATCTATGAACTACACATGGCCAAAACCAATTGGATGAGTGGATTTCGATGCCTTATCACCTTATCCACTAATTCTATCAATGTGGGACCTTTTAAAACCGAAACACATTTTCAAATAATGTAATGTTCCTTTACTTTCCAAAAGTGCCCTTCCTCTCCTCTTATAAAAGGCCCCCACCTCTACCTCATTTCACACACTCTTCAAGCCATTGGCTCGGCCAACCCCTGCCCATTTGCTCTCTCCACATCCCTCTACTCATCCTAGAGGATTCCCTTTGGGCAGAATCCTTTCAAAGGAAGCCTTTAGGCTCAACTCAAAAGGAGTTACACTTTTTAAGGTAAATCATTCTCTCATGTTCTTTTGTTTTATTTTGCTTCTCCAACCCCCTAAACTCTTTTTATTTACTTCTTTTGTAACAACACCAGTATCTTAAATATACTAGGATGTTGTTATAAGATTTATTTGAGCTACACTTCCACACAACTACATCAAATGGTTAAAGAACATAAGGTTTCCGTGGATGGCGAAATTCTGCCTCCCGAAACGATGATTGTTCAACACTCATTTAACACCTTCAAAGGTGGCCATTATGATGTCACTATTTTTATATATGATATATAATATGTTTATGTTTTCCTTAAGCTCCTGTTTTTTTCATTTTGGGCATACCTTTATGGTTTCCATTATGGGTAAAACACGATATCTTCATTTTAGGAAGCGCGGACTACCGCCCCCTGAAAGTGATTTGATTCGTTAATACCATATGTGGGATGTGTGAAGGATAAAGTTAATGATATTATATATGTTGTTATACTGGAATTATAATATACTCTCATATCATTATGATTCCATTCCAGAAAATATGAAATAGAAATGGAAGTAGCGTTCATGCGTACGTACGGCTTACCGTCTCCATGAATGGTGCATTTCATTTCTTACCTCTAAATGTGATGTAATATTATAAATGAATGTATGTACTGGATATATATGACATATATGATATCTACATCATGAATACCATTCTGGATATAATGAACCTTTGACCAAATTAACAACATGTAAGTGTAAGAAGCCTATTTTTGACTTAAGAACCAAATACCGACAAAATGAACATTATTAACTTAAATAATTACATAATGTTCATATCATTGTAATAAGTGATATAATAAGGATAATGAAGTTGAAAATGGTTCTTAATAAGGTATATATTAACTCTAGTTTATTATTCAGGAGGTTAAAGAACGGTTGAGTCAAGTCAGACACGAGGTAAGGGAACTTCTTAACCCAACTTCCATTCTTTGGGTTAATCTCCTACTTTCAAATTATGTCATGATATTATTATGTATTATTTTGTATTTTTACTTTATTTATGTGTACCTATAGTGAATACACATAATAGATCTATTTTATTTCAAAAATGATCTTTGTAAGGGAATTTCTTAACCCAACTTCCATTCTTTGGGTTAATCTCCTACTTTCAAATTATGTCATGATATTATTATGTTGTATATTGTATTTATACATTATTTATGTGTACATATAGTGAATACACATAATAGATATATTTTATTTAAAAATGATCTTTTTAAGGGACTTCGTCTCAATCTCCATTCATTGAGGCATATTTTGTTTTATACACAAATTTCTTTTATACAGTGTATAAACCCCTTTGACTTTTAAGTTTATTCAAAAGGAATCTTTTTATACAAAGCATTTTACTAAACGACAAAAAGGGAATGTTTTTCTTTCCGTACTTATGCGGCGACAATGAATTCTCCGCCACCGTGAACATTATTTGAGTTTCGGCTTCCTTTACAAGCCATACCTTTTTTAAAAAAGAAAAATAAATACAATGTTTTAACATTCTTTTATTTTGGTATTGAAAATGGTTTTGAAAGAATTTTTATTATATCAATGTGTTGTATTGTTATCTTGTGATTGAAATATGGAAATGTTATGTTTCCTTTATGCATGTTTTATGTGATACGATTATGTTATGGTTTATGATATGTTTAAACCTATACATATGAGGAATGCATTGGACTTAATAAGTGACGGGTGGAGCCCGCTATAGCTCCTCGATGCATCGGCAGGTCTCATGAGACAAACTAGTGTCTTGGCACAAGGCCTTGACAAAATCTTATTTGTAGTCTTGGCACGAGGCCTTGGCTATGTGGTTATGATAGTCTGGCATTATGCATTCCATCATTATGAAAGTGGTTATTGATATTACATGTGATTATTCGACCAGTAGAATATCCATGTGAAGAAGTAAATGGCATTATCTCATTTTACTTTTGCCATATTATGTTGAAGTTCATGTTTAAGAGGCTTTTGTTTTAGTTATACATTGCCTTAAATGTTAATGTTTATTTATGAAAGCTTCCGCATTATTGTTATCCTTACTGAGCATTTGAGCTCACCCCTTTCAATGTTTAAAAATTTTCCAGGTTGTGAAGAAGTATTTTATGACTGACTTGCAAGAATAATCAGTGAAGATATGAGTGTGGAATATGAAGACCATGTTTTTTTGTAGTTTGTTTAATTTTGATGTAATGAAAGACTTATGAATGTATCTAGTGTTTCCAAGGCTACTAAACTAATCGGTCTTTCGAGACTTGATCTTTTGGGATCATGCCAATGTTACGAAGTGACGCACCGGCTCCGGGTAGCTGGGGTCGGGGCGTTACAGTTGGTATCAGAGGCAGTTTAGTACTAACCTTGGAAGCTAGATTTAGATAAACTCTGATTAGAGCACATAGCCCAAAGATAGACTTTGAGGATTAGTATAGAAGAACTTCCTAGAATTTTAGTATTGTAGAGATGTTGTGAGTTTTCCGAGCAATACATCCCTGTCTGGATACGAGCAGGTAGAGGTGGCTCTGGCACAGATGTACCTAGGGGTAAAACCCGAAAACACCGCTTTGAGCTAGACTCAAACGGGAACTGGTGCACGACAACGGGCCTTGCTGCACTCTTGGTTATGACACTCCCGGGGGATATGCTTAGGATAATTCTCATTTTCTTTACAAACCATTATGTAAGGTTTATGAGTACATACTTCCTCAAAGGAAACATTTCTTTTTATGATTATGGATTATATCCATAAATAGTTCAATTTATGTTAAGTATTATACAAGTATGGAATTATGTATTTTGATTCATAAACTAATTTGGATTATGCCATTGTTTAGAAATGGCGCCTAGTAGAAGGAATGGAAACTGTATCAATGCACGAACTCCGTGTAGGGACTGCCCTCCTGCTCAAGATAATTATTGTGGACCTGGAGATACAACTGGTGCTGATCAACTTATTACCATACTGGGACAACTCACGCAGGTTATGAATAACAACCTTACTCGTATGGAGCACCCTGATTCGCAACGTGGAGGATCAATGCTAGACCGTTTCATGAGGCAACAACCGCCAACCTTCAATGGGAGTACAAATCCTACAGTAGCTGAGCAATGGATAAATTCCTTAGAGAAAATATTCCATGCCTTGGGGAGTAGTGAAAGGGAGAAGGTTGTCATGGCAGTTTACCGCCTCACTGGAGATGCCGATCAGTGGTGGTCACTGATTCAAAACACAAAGGAAGATGATGACGTATCGAATATGGAATGGAGGGAGTTCAAAGAGCTTTTCTTAGAAAAATACTTTCCTCGTGACCATCGAGCAGATATGGAAAGGCAATTTCTGAGTCTGAGGCAGAAGGAGGATGAGAATGTCGCAAAGTATGAGGCTAACTTTACAAGGTTAGCGAGGCATGCTGCCGATTATATACGTAACCCAAGGAGTAAGATTGATCGTTTCTTTGATGGGTTAAAACCATTTCTCCGACGAGCTTTAGTATCACAATCCTTCTCATCATACGAAGATATAGTCTCATGTGCTATCAAGACAGAAAAGGAATTCTCTAAGTCTTATGACAACAAAGTAAAGCAAGAGAAGAAGAGAACGGTGGAACAAGAGACAGATAAAGGGAAAAAGGGAAAGAAGGATTTTCCATTATGTGATAATTGTGGGAAGAATCACCCTGGTACTTGCCTAAAAGGAATGGGAGTCTGTTATAAATGTGGAGAAAAAGGTCACCAGGCACGTGATTGCAAGGGAAAGAAAGAGGCTGTCAAAGTTGAATGCTACAATTGTAGAGAAATGGGTCATTACGCAAATGAATGTCCTAAGCGTCAAGGAATCTTACCTCAGAAAAGGCCAAGGGATCAAGGACAATCTTATGCTATTACTACAGTTGAAGCAGAATAACTAATGTATTGATGCTTTCGGACTCATGGATTATATTCTGGTTATTAGAATAATGTGATCTATATAAGGATTGTACTGCAGTACTTGTTGGTTTCAGTAAGGTTTTAATATGATTAAGGTAATCATATTTTTAGTATGTGACAATAAGGGAAACTTTTCTTTGTTTGGGGAATCTGATGTTACAATTGATTTTGGAATTAAGAGACCTTTTAGAGAAAGTTTGGACAGAGGTATTTTGGATAACTATAAATGTTGGGATGGATTAAGTTGAACTTTGAATAGTATTGTTTAAGGTTAAAACTTTTCTGAAGATTATTTCTGGAATACTATAATACTATATTTTTAGAAAAAGGACAACCTGCAGGGTGGGGAATAAACCGTCGCGTCGGACAAAGCTGTAGGAATCGAACCCACAATCAAAGTGCGACAAGCTTTTATTTCCTACCACTAGCCTACAGGAAGTCCCTGGTTATTACAAAATAATTTTACTAATCTAAATGGTATGTTTTAACATTTTGAACCTTATACAATTATGAAAAGTATGATATTTTTGAGTTCTATTATCTTTTTGAGTGAAAGATGAGTTGAAGGTTGAAACTCTAATTGTCAAGCATAAATATATATATACCTATCTCTTATTCAATGAATAAATTAATTCTTAAACTTTAGTAAAGGGATATTAAAACAAAAAAATGTGTTATCCTAATACCTTATGTCTTGTTGAACTGATGATATTTTAAATCAATATAGATTGAAGGCTTTGAGGCCCTCAATTTGACAGTTGATTGTTATTGATGACCTCAATCACTCCCTACAAATATTTACGTTTTTCCTCCAATTATATGTCTCTAATTGCCACCAATGTTCTCCTTATCGAGATTATAATTTGGTGGTGACTTTCTTATTTCCATTTACCTCTTATTAAGGCTAAATTTTATTAATCTTATTTCCGATGTGGGTTTTCCACAAAGGTATTTTCCCTTTTCAACCTTTTATTTTCCAAGAAAAATTTCAAATTGCGAGGACGCAATTTATTGAAGGAGGGGAGAATGTAACACCCCGAGCTTCCACGATACGCTTCTCATTCAATAATACAATAGCTTGCATTGTACGCAACTTCGAGTTCTAAAACATCGCGACAAATCAAACTAGCCGTTATGAATAGTAATAACCACTTTTTAAAATTATAGAAATTTTATATTTCAAAATGGACTTCATTTTTGTATTCGTAATATCGAAATTAGCCTATGTTGAATTTTTGGTATTTTTCTGAGAACTTCTAATTTTTTATGAATAGTGAAAAATACTTAAAACAACTTTTTTAATCAAAATAATTTATAGTGATAAGTTATACTATTGAGTGGATTTAATGTATAATTAGAATATATTTTTACCATTTTATCCAATGGTGGTCATTAGAATTAATTTAACATTGAATTTGGACATAAACAATTGCCAATCTTTTAATATAAATTGTTTCTTGAAAACACGCTATTTGTCGTAACAGCGGGAATTAATTATAAAATTAATTAATGCAACTTATATGTTTGGAATTTTGTAAAATAGACATCATTTTTGAATTCGGAATATCAATTATAGCTTAGGGTGAAATTTTGGCCTTATTCTGAAAAACTTCAATTTTTGATGAATAGTGAAACCACTAAGTGGTAGTTAAATAACTGATTTTTCATTTAAATGAAATATTACCACTTCTGTGTTTTGATTTTCAAAAATCCGACATACATGGTTGTCATTAAGAAGTAAAATGTGGTTCAATGGGATAAAAATAATTTTTTGGTGAATAGTAACTTATTAAGTTCTTAATCGCGATTAGTGGTAATTAGGGTAGTTTAAGGTATAAATAATACTTTAATAATATTAAATGACCTAGACACATGTCCCAACCTCATTGGTTGTGTCATGGCCGACCAAGACAAGCCATGGCCTAACTTGGGGACCCCATGGATCCACTTTTGTTGGGAAATAACATAAATTACTTTTTATTTAATGTTAAAGTGAAAATGACACTAACATAAAGTGTTTTACTAAAACAATTTTTAAGTAGGGTTACACAAGTCCAAATTTTGATTATAAATAGTCATTGGAAAGATAAAAAGATTTCCTATATCATAGTATTTTTTTTATAATTTTTAGACATTAAATAAATTTAATTATTTATGACATAATAATGATGCAGCGATGACATCATTATTTGACGATTTAAATAAAATGGAAAGGTAATATAAAATCTATGAACTACACATGGACAAAACCAATTGGATGAGTGGATTTCGATGCCTTATCACCTTATCCACGAATTCTATCAATGTGGGACCTTTTAAAACCGAAACACATTTTCAAATAATGTAATGTTCCTTTACTTTCCAAAAGTGCCCTTCCTCTCCTCTTATAAAAGGCCCCCACCTCTACCTCATTTCACACACTCTTCAAGCCATTGGCTCGGCCAACCCCTGCCCATTTGCTCTCTCCACATCCCTCTCCTCATCCTAGAGGATTCCCTTTGGGCAGAATCCTTTCAAAGGAAGCCTTTAGGCTCAACTCAAAAGGAGTTACACTTTTTAAGGTAAATCATTCTCTCATGTTCTTTTGTTTTATTTTGCTTCTCCAACCCCCTAAACTCTTTTTATTTACTTCTTTTGTAACAACACCAGTATCTTAAATATACTAGGATGTTGTTATAAGATTTATTTGAGCTACACTTCCACACAACTACATCAAATGGTTAAAGAACATAAGGTTTCCGTGGATGGCGAAATTCTGCCTCCCGAAACGATGATTGTTCAACACTCATTTAACACCTTCAAAGGTGGCCATTATGATGTCACTATTTTTATATATGATATATAATATGTTTATGTTTTCCTTAAGCTTCTGTTTTTTTCATTTTGGGCATACCTTTATGGTTTCCATTATGGGTAAAACACGATATCTTCATTTTAGGAAGCGCGGACTACCGCCCCCTGAAAGTGATTTGATTCGTTAATACCATATGTGGGATGTGTGAAGGATAAAGTTAATGATATTATATATGTTGTTATACTGGAATTATAATATACTCTCATATCATTATGATTCCATTCCAGAAAATATGAAATAGAAATGGAAGTAGCGTTCATGCGTACGTACGGCTTACCGTCTCCATGAATGGTGCATTTCATTTCTTACCTCTAAATGTGATGTAATATTATAAATGAATGTATGTACTGGATATATATGACATATATGATATCTACATCATGAATACCATTCTGGATATAATGAACCTTTGACCAAATTAACAACATGTAAGTGTAAGAAGCCTATTTTTGACTTAAGAACCAAATACCGACAAAATGAACATTATTAACTTAAATAATTACATAATGTTCATATCATTGTAATAAGTGATATAATAAGGATAATGAAGTTGAAAATGGTTCTTAATAAGGTATATATTAACTCTAGTTTATTATTCAGGAGGTTAAAGAACGGTTGAGTCAAGTCAGACACGAGGTAAGGGAACTTCTTAACCCAACTTCCATTCTTTGGGTTAATCTCCTACTTTCAAATTATGTCATGATATTATTATGTATTATTTTGTATTTTTACTTTATTTATGTGTACCTATAGTGAATACACATAATAGATCTATTTTATTTCAAAAATGATCTTTGTAAGGGAATTTCTTAACCCAACTTCCATTCTTTGGGTTAATCTCCTACTTTCAAATTATGTCATGATATTATTATGTTGTATATTGTATTTATACATTATTTATGTGTACATATAGTGAATACACATAATAGATATATTTTATTTAAAAATGATCTTTTTAAGGGACTTCGTCTCAATCTCCATTCATTGAGGCATATTTTGTTTTATACACAAATTTCTTTTATACAGTGTATAAACCCCTTTGACTTTTAAGTTTATTCAAAAGGAATCTTTTTATACAAAGCATTTTACTAAACGACAAAAAGGGAATGTTTTTCTTTCCGTACTTATGCGGCGACAATGACTTCTCCGCCGCCGTGAACATTATTTGAGTTTCGGCTTCCTTTACAAGCCATACCTTTTTTAAAAAAGAAAAATAAATACAATGTTTTAACATTCTTTTATTTTGGTATTGAAAATGGTTTTGAAAGAATTTTTATTATATCAATGTGTTGTATTGTTATCTTGTGATTGAAATATGGAAATGTTATGTTTCCTTTATGCATGTTTTATGTGATACGATTATGTTATGGTTTATGATATGTTTAAACCTATTCATATGAGGAATGCATTGGACTTAATAAGTGACAGGTGGAGCCCGCTATAGCTCCTCGATGCATCGGCAGGTCTCATGAGACAAACTAGTGTCTTGGCACAAGGCCTTGACAAAATCTTATTTGTAGTCTTGGCACGAGGCCTTGGCTATGTGGTTATGATAGTCTGGCATTATGCATTCCATCATTATGAAAGTGGTTATTGATATTACATGTGATTATTCGACCAGTAGAATATCCATGTGAAGAAGTAAATGGCATTATCTCATTTTACTTTTGCCATATTATGTTGAAGTTCATGTTTAAGAGGCTTTTGTTTTAGTTATACATTGCCTTAAATGTTAATGTTTATTTATGAAAGCTTCCGCATTATTGTTATCCTTACTGAGCATTTGAGCTCACCCCTTTCAATGTTTAAAAATTTTCCAGGTTGTGAAGAAGTATTTTATGACTGACTTGCAAGAATAATCAGTGAAGATATGAGTGTGGAATATGAAGACCATGTTTTTTTGTAGTTTGTTTAATTTTGATGTAATGAAAGACTTATGAATGTATCTAGTGTTTCCAAGGCTACTAAACTAATCGGTCTTTCGAGACTTGATCTTTTGGGATCATGCCAATGTTACGAAGTGACGCACCGGCTCCGGGTAGCTGGGGTCGGGGCGTTACAATTTTTGAATAATATGTTTTTTTGATATTACTTATTGGAAATAACACACCTTATATTATAGTTAGTTATGGACTGGTTAAATATTCACTTCCATATGAAGGACTTATGTGAAGCAATCAACATTCATGTTATCAGGATCAATCATGATAAATTCAAGAGGATTCTTCTTCTATGTAAAGGTACATACATTGACCAGAAAGTAATGAGATTTAGTTTGGAATAATACATGAGAGTATGGGTTCAAATTTTACATGGTATAGATCTTTCCCATAAAATGTGTCCTTAGACATAAGATGAAGAATACGGAATGAGTAGGATCTCATACACTTCTGGGATAGGGTCAATCATGTATGTCAAGTTATGTACTGGGATTGATGTCTCTTTCTCACTGAGCATTGTAGGAATATATGAAGTTTACCCAGGTGAACTACATTAGCATTCTATTATGTTTTTTATTAAGTATATGAGAATAAATAAGGATATGTCACTAGTATATTGAGGACATAAGGATCTAGTAAATATGGGTTATACACATTTTAGCTTTAAAATAGATTTGTATGATCTACCATTGTAGTAAGGATATGTATTCTATCTCAATGGATGATTTGTGAGACTGATGATTTCAAAATCTCCCCATGTTGTTGATTCTATGATAGAGTCTGAATATATAGATTCTTATGATGTAGCCAATGAATCCATTTGTATATGTGACTTTGTCTAGGAGATTTATGTGGAACCTAATCGTCACATTATAATATGATAATACTCCAGTTGTGTCTATTGAAGAAGATGTAATGGCACACTAATGAAATATGTACCAATTCTAGAGGTATCACCTATTTACTGAATTTTCATAGAAGGGTGATGTTTTAGTAAGAATAGTCTCTATGGATGACAACATGATAGACCCATTAACACATATTTTATTTCAAAAGAATCATGAGTATCATGTGAGAGCTAGAAGAATGAATGTTGTTAGTAGTTATCTATAGAGAAAGTGAGTTTTTTATGGATTTGGATCCCTATATTCAACATTCGTGTATATAATGGTTATATGTATTCATTTTCTTGAATATTAAAAATACTTTTTATCAAATAATGGTTATTTTTTTGTGTGACGTAAAATGTTATAATTTCTTAAGAATAACAGTCACACTGAAAAGTTTTATCAGTTGCCCACTATGATGAGATCCCAGAAGATCCCTGATAATATTCTTAAATATATGTTCCATGGTTAGACAATATCATTTGACCAGACATAAACTATATAGGCTATTAGAGGCAGAGAATCATAATACCTTGAAACACATTCTCATGGTTTTCACCATCGGTAATTTCATGTGTAGAAGAATATGGGAACATGACCCACCGATAATAAATACACATTTATATGTGTCAATGGATGTTCCTATCAGAGGACATGTGTATTGGTCCTTATAATTTATATTTTTATTATTAACAAATATAACTAGTTTCATAATTATTGGTGTAAATGAAAACCATGAAAACAATGTTTGTGGCATGGTAGGATAAATTAGGTGCATTATGAGTAATACCTAATTAATAAATAACATAAGAAATTATTTTTTATTTCTATTATTTAATGAATATTGATATGTTAGACCCATTGATAGAAATTAGATAGCCCGAATAAATCCATGGTCCTGATGTTATGTGGGAATATAAATTTAATGAATATCAATGAAAGGGACATCAAGTATATTGGATTATAATACCATCATGAAACATGTTTGATTGGATATATCTTGATAAGTGGATTATATTACATAGTAAGTGTATTTATGGGGTTTTATACCATTTTGACATTATGGGTTCCATGGTGTGTTTCCAGAAACTAAACGTATATTTTGGGTGGCCCCATCTAATGCCAGAGAAAAAGATTCCTATAGGGTTACATGCTATGTTTATCTAGAACATTAGTTAAATCATAATAATATTTCGTATATAACATGTTGAATAAATATTATTCCCAAATATGGTTTAATCGTAATTTTTTTGTCAATCCCATATATTCCATCACTGGTTATTCAAGAGAATATTTTTTGAGAAGAATATTTAATGAATATTTTTTTCCATTTAGTGAATAAAATATTTATTTATTTATTATAAAATAATGAAGTGACATTTATTTATTAAATAAAAAGACATTAATCAAGTCCTAATAAATATGGTGGAGGAATTACATACCTATTATAATGGTATAATGATAAATAATATATATTGAAATTTATTTGAATAAAATTCAAAAAATTTATTAAAGAAATATGAATTATTTAATTAGAAGGGGTTTTACATGTAATATAATAAAAATTATATCATATTTATTATAGACATGGATCTCTTTAGGTATTAAGGCTATAATACGGGTGCATGTGTAGTTATTATTTTATAACCTGTGTACTATTTAGACCAAATTATACTACTCCTAACCAAAAGGGGTAATACTTTTTTTTATTCTGCACAATCAATCAAGGAAAAATCTCTTAATCCCTAGAGAAAACCACTCTAAGAATATTCATTAGAATAAAGAAAGATCCTCCTATACCAACCCTTTTGATTCATGTGATATCAAGAATAATCCTTTTGGGAAGTGATTCTCATGGAGATCATAGAAGAATTATACAAGCATTAGGATCTACTGCCATAACACTTAGAGATTCCTATGGTGATGCATAGAGGGTTTGGGTTCACATGTGAATCACCGCTTGCAGGAATGTACATTAGATTCTTGATACATAATGAAGGTATGATGTTGATACATTTTAAAATTTATCCATGATAAAATTGTTGATTATAAGGTTATTATTTTAATACCTAAAGTAATTATAAATCATTATATTATTATTCGACATTAGGTTCTGGTGTTCACATGTAAATTAATATTTGACTAAATTTGGATAGTCAGGAAGTTCTTTTTTGATGTATGTCTCGGATCAATCATTAATTATGATTAAAAGATGAGTTCATAATTCCCTATTGGTGTTTCTAATTCCCTAAGAACTGTTATAGGTAAAACCAAAAGAATGAGGGAAACTCAACTTGGATCACCATGGATCAAATATGTGATGTCAGGGCTTAATCCAAAATTAAAGGGAAATGAAACACCATCCACATAGGTTTTAGGAGTATTCTAGGGATTATGTGAAAATTTGAGCATTCAGTAGGCTTTATAGTCATTAATTCAAATAGAATTTTATGACAATATTGATTTATTCACATCATGAATGGCTCGAGATTATGTAACACTGATAAACACATCAACCAGATCAAAAAAACTTGTGACTAATTCAAATCATGAACTACATGTTCACGTCGTGAATTTTTGGGGAAGATTCACTAAATGTAACCCCTCATATATTCATATAATGATCATAAACTTCATGTCATGAATTGAAACCTATGAACCACCCTTACCAAATCCACAAATCACCATTCATGCCAAAAACTTATCACTCACATCATGAACCGTAGTTCACATAAATAATTCCTCCTTCATCTAGATTTTACAACCCAAACACCATAAAAATTTCTCATTTCTTCTTTTAAGAACAACAGGCTTCAAAATCATGTGCTGGAAAAGGTAGAAAGGTCTTGAACCTCACGTGAAAATCATTTCCTTTCCCCAGCAAGGGTGGGGTAAAATCATTGTCCATTGACCTGAGCTTCCATTTCATACATAACACATGATATCGTAAAACTTAGAAGAACCTATTTCTCATGGACGTGAACACATGATGTCCCGTCATTCTTCATGTTAATAGCACCTACTCTATTTATAAATGTAGTGTCTAGGATAAAAATGGATCTTAGCTAGAGGTAAATGAAGTAGCAGAACAACATTCACTACTAAAAGATAATTCATATTTAGTGCGGCCATTTATTAATTTTAAAATATAACTAATAAAATTGAATCCTTTAATATATCATTCAAAAAGCACTAAAAAATTCTATATTCAACAGTACTGATAAAATATAACCCTTTATCAGTACTTTTTAAGTATTAATAATGGTCACCCATTTATCATCACAACCAAAATAAGTACTTTTAGTGGCTTCTAAAATATATTTCTAAAAGACATTATCAGCTACTAAAATTGGTTTCTAAAGGACATTACAGACCAATTAATGATCACTTTTAGTGTTCACAATTGTGTCTTTGCTAAGTCATCTTAGAAACAACTTTTAGAATTCTCTAAATTTACTAATAAAAAATATGTGTATTTCAATGTAGTTCATGATCAATGGATGATTACAGATTCAAGGGACATTAGGAGTGATGTGAAAGGACCCCTAGACCTTCAAATTTTTCCGATGACTAATGCATGGCTGCTAGTGGGATGAAAGGCATATCGAGGGCATTGTAGGCATAGTGGATAAAAATTTAGGGTTATAATAGAGAGTATCAATGAGTGTTTTAGGGTAGGTTGGGGGTTTCCAGGCCATATTAGGGGTTCTTAGAGATGACAAGGACAATATACATGAAATGAGGGGTGGTGACGACATGTTGTAGTTGTAGACCCCCAAATAAGATGACAAGGAAGGGAAAAATCCCATCTAATTTTTTCATAGTATTAACAATTTCCATTGGTGATTACTAGTAAAAAATTTAGAGATCACCAATTTATGTTGTTAATGGTCTCTAAATCACGAAATCATAAAAGCCTATTTTCAACCATTTTTATCCCTTTTATTGGGAAATCATTATTATTGCTTTTCTTTTCCCTGATAAAGTCATGCCATTCACAAAAAATTTATATTATGAAATATGATATATTAGTATGTAAATATAAATTTATTTATAAAAATATAATACATCATCTTAAATATGATTTATATAATAATAAATATGCATTTACACTTAATATATAACGTAGAAAAGAAAATGGTGTAAAAAATTATTTTAAAATAATATAATTTAAAATTTTTTAATTTGTATTGAGTAATTGGTATTTAAATTTTTTTTGGTGATATGAAAAATTAATTTATCAATTAATATAATAAGATAAATTGAAAAAATAGTTTGAACATCAATCTGTCATATCTTTTGATATGTTCATTAGTTTGGACCTTATGAGATGAAAAACTAAAGAATGGGAAAAGGTATATGATGTCTAGAACTAGGGGGACCTCAGTCACAATTTTTTAAGTTAAAAAAAATGTCCTGGAAGGCCTCCATAATTATGTTTTTATTTGGATACCCCAAATATTAAATTTTTTTTTAGATTTTAATTTTTGTTCAATAGGGTATTATTATATTTTTTGGAGGAGACACAAGTTTAACCCCATGATTAAAATCATATGAATATTATAGTCTTTAAATTTTACCATTTTCATATTATATTTTTAGATAAATAGAGATATATATAAATATATACTTATTACCACATACATACATGAAAAAGTTAATTATATAAATAGATATTTAATAATATTTAGTTATAAAATATATTTCTAAATATATATACCATATGGAAATAAAAACTTATTATGTAGTTTAATTGTGTGTGGAATATAAATCCATGTATGTGTGTGTAACTTGGAATAAATATTTGTGTATATGTATGTGTATGACTGTGTCAATATTATGTGTATGGGAATCAGATAATTGTATTTGTATAAATACATCTTTAAATATATAATATAAATGTTTATCAACATTCATAAGATAAATCATTTTAATAAACCTATAAAAATATAATATATAATAATATTTATAATAAAAATTTCAATATATTATAAAAACATCATATGCTAATGTAAAATTATATATAAATATATGTAAATATATTTTTAAATATTTTAAAATATTGTGAAAATTTATTTTAAAATTATAATATATAAATTTGTATAATTATATGAATAAATATATAAATAAATAAGAATTATGTATATATATAGATAATAATAGTTTGAACCATGGATTTAGACACACATACCTATGGCCATGGGAAAATTTAAAAAACATAGGCACATGAATAAGAGTATATGGAGGTAAAATTTAAGAAAACACCTCCTAGACATATATAAATAAATATATAATGCATAATATATTGAAAAAAAATTCTTGGTGTAGTGGTAATGGTGTTTATTTTAATGAAGAGGTCTACGGTTCGAATCTCGATGTGATTAGGGAATAATAGGGTGAAAAAAGAAGTGTCATGAGAGTTGGGATAAAGGGTTGATAAATAGTTGATAAAGGGTGGGTAGTGATGATGATAAAGGGGACGACCAGTAAAAATAATTTTGACAAAGGTGGGAGGGTTGTAGGGGCATTCACATATAACTGAAGAATAATTTAATTTTAATTCTGATTTGTATCAGCTCTGACAAAGGGTCCCTTATTGACATTCATGAAATAGCCGATAAAGGTATCTATTATCAGTGCTAAAACTAATGATGATAATGTATAATATTATCATATTTTTCATCATTTTTTAGTATTGAAAAAAGCTTATGACTTTTATTAGCGTCTAGATAATCACTATTTTTTAGAGATATAAAAAAAATTCATATAACTTTTAAAAATTTGATATCTAGTTGTCATTGAGAAGGGGATTTAGTGGTGGGCCTTTAATAGGATGATGAGAAGGATATCAACCAAAAAATTTGAATTTATAGGGTGTTAGTTTTTTCATTGGTGTTGGTTATAACCCAATATAATTCTCACTACTACAAATTTTTATAATCTAATTACTCCTACCCTATGTCTTTGAGGGCTAATAAAATGATGTGAAATTTGATTCCCAAGACCCAAAATGAAAAATAATATCCATTTAATGAATCATTTATACAGATATTTATGTATGATGAATACATACCATAATAATGTTGACACTTATGGGTCTACTTTTTTACATGGTAATGACATTATATTATTTATCATATCAACAAGTTATAGTAGTTCCCAGTTATAATTAAAACCAAAATACATTATTTTAGTAATATTTTACATATATCTTACGGTAAAGATACATTACACTAATTCAATAGGGGTTGTTTCTAGAAATTAGGTGTTGGGGGCTCATATGTGTTGATAATTCTTCTCACAATGTTTGAACATGGGGATCTCAATTAGAGGAGATCGTGAGGACTGACCATCCAATAGTTATATCATGAATTTTCGGTGTTATTGGGTTTTATTATTAGTGGTAATGTGTACTAGTATCCCAACTTGATATCATTATCAGTGTGTATTATTTGATTACATACATTGATCGAAGATGAAATCAAGGAAGTATTTTTCATGAGGATGTATCTTATGTTTGGTGTGCCATTGGAGGTATTACATTGATTGGATTATCAAGACAATCTTTTTCTACAAAAAGTATGAGATCTCTTGGGCCTTGTTTATTAGGATAGTAGTACCCTTATTAAATCCTTGTACATAGTGGTTAAAGGTATGTCCATCTATTAAGTTCAATGAACAATAAAAAAAGAAAGGATGATGAAATAACTTGATCATTATGTTTTATGAGATATCAAAAGATATGGAGATTATATTACACATTGTGTGGTTGTATGAGGTTTTCATTAATATAAATTAACATTGTCAACATAGGGGCCTTGGTGGGTTTCTAGACTCCACTCATGAACTTTGAGTAGTACTCACTACTACTAAGATAAGTTGGTATATGGTCTAATAATAAGCGTATTCATGATTATGACCTATTATAAGTGAATATGTGGTTAGGAAATGGTGGGAAGATCCATAGTGTTTAGGTTATGTATGAATTTAACTAAATATCAGGAAATAATTAAATTCAATATTTCTCAATTTTATAATAATATGTTTTCAATTAATTTACTCATTATATTAATAAGTATTTAGTTGAATATAAAATAATTATTTTTCAAACAAATATTATTATTCAAGGTTTGTTAATTATTTAATGAGACAATAGAGTAGAATTAATGATTATATTTTTATCAAATAATAAATATTTTATGTTACAAGAAAGTGATAAAAATTAAACGATATTTATGACACAATTATTATGTATGTTAATATCAGAACGGGGTTATTTGAGATGATTATTTTACCTGGGGGCCAATGTGTAATTTTTTAGATATTAAAACTTCTTATATAAGTCCTATTAATCCCAAATAAATACAAAATGTGTTAAAAATTATAGGTTCCATATAAATTAATGCAGGAAAAATGATAGAAATGGTTACTAGATCAAAATAACCACAATCAATAACAAACAATGATATTGAATATGTCAATGGATATACCCTAGGAATTCCAAAATTTTGAATCACATTTCCAAATAATAGTATACCATATCAAAAAATAGTTACTTTCAAGCACTCATGTTCAAACAAAAAGTCATCCAACTAGCCCATATGAGATTCATTGTAATGAATAACCCCTCCCACCCCTTATCCCAAGAATGATTGGAGGTCCACTAGTGGCATGTTAAAAAAAATTGATAATAGACTATATATACCACATAGTACATGAGTTTCCATGACCAAAAAATACGTAAGGTAAATGAGCATGCATTACATGTTTAAAATATATGGAATTTAGATAACCCTAATTCCTAATAGATAACAATGAATAACCCCATATAATAAATAAACCCATTGAATAATCAAGCACATTCCATCACCAGGAGATAAATGAGAATCTCATATATATCAATAACCCATAGAAGGTAAACAACAACCCTCAAAAAGTGATAAAGAACCCACATAAGGGGTGTTTTAATGAAGGTAAAATCAATGGGTACCCTTATCAATAACCATTTTAAAATTAATGTTCCAACCAAGATGTGAACAAAAAAAGATGGCTAGGGATGCTAATCCTTTTCAGATTTCATAAAATTAAATTCCAAAGACACATTGGAAAATGATGAAAATCAAAATACATTTAAAAAAATTCCAAATCCATAATCCCATAATAGAATTATTATTTGAAATAAAAAATAAGTTTGAAGACCTTTATTTCAATCAAAAAAATTTCAAAATATCCATTTTTTTTTCATAAGTGTTAAACCACACACACACTTCAAATCCACATTTATAATACATTATAGAACCCCTTTATAAATCAATTTTAGGTCAAGACCTCACATAAAGTAAAAAACCACTTTAAATTATAGTTTTGACTCATTGATAACCCAAATTGGATTATCATACAACAAACACTCGGAAAACCATTTCAAAAATCACCTCAAGAATTCCATATAATCATAGAAATTTTCAATAATCAATTTAAATATGAAAATATGTAATTTCAAAGAGAACCCATTTATTTTAAGTTTAAAACATAGTGAAAGGGTTTTTTAAACATAACAAGGGTATCACATATAATTAAAATTTCAATAAAATGACATTTAGAAAGATATATCACACATTGAATTCAAAAATGAAACAATTCCAAAGAAAATCCTACTTGGAAGAAGAAAAAACAAAATCTAAATGTAACACATTTATCAATGATAACACCCAGGGGGATACAAACAACATCTACAAAACCTAGAAACCAATACCCCCATATTATAAGAACGTATATCCCTAAAAACATCCATAATATGTCTAGGGTTCATGGTCGAGTCCATATGCAAGAGATGAGTTGGTGTTATGGGAAGAATAGGGAAAGAGAGAAAAAATACATGAAAACCTCTTGGATCTTTCCAAATAGAAGGAAATGATCAAAGGTGGTTGATGTTAGAGATCCTTCATGGAATCAAAAAAGTAATACAACATGAATAAGGTAGAATAAAGGTGAAACCCATATTAATTATTGTAGGGAATCGTGAAATTCCAAAAAATTAAACAGATATGCGGTCTTAATAATTTTGTTGCAAAATTTTGAAAACCATGCACCAACCTCAAGTTGGCCACTACCTAGTCTAGGAAATCACCGTAGGAATATCATTTTTGTAAAAACCTTGCTCCGATTATGCTGTTAGGAACTTCCCAAATATAGAGCCACACCATATGATAGCTGTATAGTTTACCAAATCATGTGTAAGTCATCCATTACACCCTTGAAACAGCAGGAAACCCAAATAGTTTTTCTGAACATTTTAAAATTTATCTATCATATTGACACCTATGAATAACTACCATGAAATGAGTCCTCGAACAATAGAGTAACCATGGGAGAAACACACACTCAATCCAAAATAACTTCCAAACATAAGGAAGGAAATGAAACCAAAAATAGCCTCAAAATAATGACATGGGATCTCATCTAGGGTTAGGATTCAAAAAAATAACCTATGGTTAATAAGTAGATCACCCTTACACGGTGCCTCCTAAAACGGCATAATCCAAACACAAGTTATTATACCAACTAAAAAAGTAGAATGAAGGCCATGTTTACCTGATTGTGTACTCAAGACCATTCACATATCCAAATGACGGGAACCTCAATGGATAAAAAAAAAGGGTTGAACTCACTAATCTAAAAAAAGGTTTTTGCAAATATTGAGTCTCAATGAAATGACACCGATAACCAGCTATATAAACTAGGGAAACCTAAACAAAAAACTCAAAATCCATCATATCGAAAGGGAGTGGGAGGGGGAACATTCCAAAAATAAAAAAAACATTACATAAAATGAAATTCAAAGCTATCCATAAGAAATATATTTATAAAAGAAACTTCCACAAGATTCTGACAACAGAAAAAGGACCAAGTCCTAGACCACAACCATCAAAGGAAAGGTTCCAAAAAAAATCCCATCCTCAAATTATTAAACCCATAACCTATTTTGATAACAACTCATATAAGACCTCTAATGAAGAGGCTCAAAACCACAATTAGGGAACAATATTGGAGACATAATCTAGGAGGGAATAACATTACCTAGATCCCCACACTATAAGAACATGATATATCTCCTCTTCCTACTAGAAGAAACCATTGCTTCTAGATATGGCTAATCATACATGTACTCATAACTTTTTATTGTAATACTTATGCTCATTGGATGAAACTAAGGAATCACCCACCACTAGCTGCTTGGACTGGTTAGTTTCCATTCGAATGGCCTCATTCAAAACCTCCTAAAATGATGTAGACCCTAATCATGTATATTTGGACCAGGATCTAGGTGAATCCCACCTATTAATAAATGAACTTTATCAATATCACTAATGACAATCTTTTGAGAAGATCTGACCAACTTCAAAAAATGATTGATCTACGCCCTCACTGATTGGTCACCCTATAGAAGTCCATGAGTTCAATAAACTTATACACTTAAAGAATCTCTACAAATAACCACTGGAAAAATAAAATTTAGAAATTCTCCCAAGGAATAACTTCATGTAGTCGGGTAGTTACCATTGACTCCCACAAAACTTGATTAAAGCTGACATGAAAGCTCTCGATGACTCGCACCAATAAAGCTCCAAGAATTCCAAGGGAATTGAGGATCCCATAAATCTATTCCAACAACCTCAAGAGTTACAGTGATCATTGATCACATCTATAATAATGTAGATGTTGAACCATGATGTACAATATGGGTTCCAAGATCAAGTAAGGTTCCACATCAACCAATGCACTTGGAGTATGAGTAGGCACCAAAAAAATAAAAAATATTTAAAAAATTCAAGGATACAATAATAAAATTTACCTAAAAACAGTGATTAATGACTCAAACAAAAACCAAACAATTACACCATAATTTTAGAATCATGGTAACTTAAACAAAACCACAATGTTGGCACAAACATTCACACCAAAAGAAATTTTCTTTTGAAACCACCATTTTCACCATAGAATTATGAAGTCAATATACACAAATGTATAAATCGAATACCAATATAACAATATTTAAAAAACACAACCTCAATGGAACACACAGACATATTCCCCGAACAAGGTATGTTATACAAAATTCCAAAAAAAATCTATCTTCCTTTAATAACTCAGCATCAATAGAATAACCATTAAAATTCATTTTCCATTTTCGAAAAAAATTCCTAATTTTTTCTCTAACAAAATCCATTTATTAATCTCGAATCAATTTTAAATTCTATTTTTTGATATCACATACATTTATTAATACTCGAAGAATAATGTTTTAAACAACCCATTTTAAAAATACCAAAATAAAAACAAGCACTTTATAATTTTTTTTTTCAAAACAATGTGAATGAACTCCAACCATTTATTCATAAAATCTTGTCTTTTATATTAAAAATTTCAAAAAACTATTTATTTTAAAAAACCAGGTTTTAAAACCTCGTGAACTCAAATAGCCAGACACCCCTTAAAACAAGGTTTTAAAAAATTCAAATCTAAAATGGAATAAAAATAATCCTCAATACAACTCCTATAAGTGAATATAAAATTAGGATAATTATAGAATAATGAGGACCAGACAAAATTGAACAGGGAAGAAAATGTTATATTAATGGTTTGGAAATACAGATTAGGAAACCATGCTCCAGCCACGAAATAAAATTTTCAAAAGAGGAGGACACAACCACATGGGAACCAAACTAGTTCCCTTTTCATTAATGTTAACCATATAGCTTAGGTTTTCCTCCATTGGTATAAATAAACTAAGGAAAACCCCCAATAAAACATATATAATCAATGGGGATAAAAAAATATCCATTCAGATCATAATCCATCATAAAAACTAAATCAAACTTGAATTATTAATTCAAACTCAAATGTTTCCCTAGAAGATTAAGGCTGATGATGTGAGCGAGCTAGAGAGATTCTCCCCACGCTTACCTATATTGCTTTGACAACCTTAGTCTCATACCTACCAGGACATCCCCAAATAACATGGGTTACTCAAGAAGCATATGCTTCTAATAAAGTAAATCCAAAACCTATTTTGATATCCTTTTATAATGAACTAAACCATGCTTCCATCTAACCAAACACCCTACCCAACCTTCCACATGTCCCAAAGGAAGTTTATGATCCTAGTGGGATGAAAAGTAGAGATTTTTCATCATTAGAATCCCTTTGGGAGTTTTTTCCCAAAATAAATATAAAAGAATAAAAAATAAAAAAAGATCTATAATAATGAAGCATGCCAAACATATCATAAACGTAGAAACACATCAAAACCACTTACACAAAATTAAATATAAACACTATCATAAATTGCAGGATAAAATAAATAATAATATATTCAATATAAAACAAAAATAAATGACTACAAACTAACTAAAGATTATATTGAGGCCATATCCATACAACATGTGATTTCTCACAACCACCAACTCAACTCACATCAACCATAAATAATTAAGAACAAATAAAATTGGGGAACTCAAACCTAAAATATACAGGAATGAGATAAAAATTAATGTAGGTCACCACAAAACCCAAAATATATAAAATATACTTCAAATAGAAAATCAAAATTTCATGTTTGAAAATAAACTATAATGTAAATATTTTCATATATAATTTTTATGGAAACCAAAAAAATTCCATAATTATAATTCAAAAAATTTATCCTTATTTTCTAAAACTAAATAAAATTCTTTGAAAACATTCCCACCATTATAATCTATTCCAAAATCATACATGTTCATATTTTTAAAAAACTCATTTTTTATTTAATTAAAAATATATACATTAAAACTTCTAATCAACTAAGCAATCTCAAAACCAAAACATCCATTTTGAAATGCTAATTATCAACCAAAATAAATTATTTAAGTTCCAAATCAGTTTACCAAACATATTCGAAGACTCATTTTCCTTAATTAAATGACCCAACACACACACACATGGCTCAAGAAAAATAAAAAAAGCACCATCCTTGGAACATGAAATATATCAAATATAAACAACAAGGGGTTCAATATCAATAAATATTGGGAAAATGATACAAATTTTCACTAGTCCCAAATAGCCTCAATCAATAACCAACAAAGTAATTGAATATATCATGGGATCTAACATAGAGTTTCATAAATTGTGAAGCACCAAGACTTATAATAGTGTACTAACCCATGAACTAGCTACCAATGTGTGCTGATGATTAAAACATAATTCACCCCACTTGACCAAAAAAGAATAATTGTAATGAAAACCCATCCTATCCATTATTAATAGAATGAATGGAGGGGGACTAGCTGTATATGAACCAAATCACATAATAGACTAGATCCCCCACAGAGTACCCTGGTTCCAATTACAAAAAAGGAATTGAGGAATTAAAATATGTAATTGAAGCTTAACATAGAAGGAATAACTATTGATAACCATCACCCATAAAAACCAACAATTATTAGTCCCATATAACAAATGTACCAACAACATAATAAATCAAATTTTCACACAATGAGGGAAACGAGAATCTCCTAGAGCGTGATAACCCACACAAGGTAAGTGACAATCATTACATAGTGATAAGGAAACCATAAAAGGGGGAATCAAATCATTAGGAAATAAAGGGGTGACTTCCAAATTACACAATTTAAAACAAAAATTCCAAGCATGTCTTCAACACCAAAACATGGAATTGAATTCCAATCACATTGACATTTCATAAAATTAAATTCAAAACAATATTTTTTAAATAATTGACACCACAAACCATTTAATTTTTTTTTCAAAAACACCCTCCAACTTGGGACTTCTTATTTATAATAAAAAATAATGTCCAAGACCTTATATTAAATAAATCAAATTAAAAAAGTGAAATTATGGATTTTTTAACAAGGGTATAACCATTCAAAAATAACTAATATTTATTTGAAATCCCTTAAAGGACTCAACTGTAAATATGTTTGTGATCAATAGAAAAATTTATTTCAAAATCCAAATTAAAATACATTTTTCACTAATTGAATGAAAAAATAGATAAATATCTAATGAACATCCTGAAAACCATTTGAAAATCTCCTATGGAATTTCAAAAAATCACATCACATCTAAATATTCAATTTCAAACATGAAATCCGGGAACATAAAAGGGAGACCATTTCTTCCATGATTGAAACACAATTAAATGGTTTTTAAAACATCATAATGTTGTAACATATAATCACACATTCAATAAAAAGGCATTTAGAAATCAAAATTAAAATTTTAATTATAATAAGTTTTAATTTCATAGAAAAACATACTTGGAAGAAGTAGAGAGCATGTAAAAACTTGTCTCCTTCAATAGATAGAAAAACCAATAGGATATAAATGGTGTATACAAACCCTACACACAATAAAAACAAACATTAGATCTATAAAGAACCATAAAATTGGATACAAGAGTTCTAGTATTTATAAGAGAATCCAATTCTAAGAGAAGAAAGTGGTGGAATAGAATATGATGAAAAGAGAGGAAGAAATTCCACAAAACCACTTAGAAATAGCTAATGGGAAAGAAATGATCAATGGTGGGAGAGTTTGGATCCACTCCATGGTCTCTCAAGTGTTATCCAACACCAATGGGATACAAGAGGCAAAACTATGAAATTAATAAAAACTAAACACTTAGGATGGCCTCACGGTTTTACAAACAACGTGCCAACCAAGAGCTTGACACTTCCTAAGCCATACATCCCTCGCATTGTTTACCCATATCACCACATGGTTGGAATTACATTTCTCCAAATATTCCATTTGGCACTGTCAAATCCCCGAGCCACACCACATGCATTCCACATGGTTTTTCAAAACCATGTGCAAGTCATGTTCCAAACCCCCGACACACCAGGGAACCCAAAAAATTTATCTTAGGGGATCAAATGGTTTGGATGTAACCGTGTGAATCCCATGATGAAAAGACATGTATTGTTCAAAATTAGACAATGTGGTTCCCCGAAAAAGGGTTCCTACATTGATTACCTGTAACCATGCATGTTAACCATGTATAGAAGGAACCCAATGAGAATGTCCAAGTTCCAAGATGAATCCGCATGGATTCTCAATCGAAACCTCGACCTCATTAAATAATAAAAAAACACAGTGATATGGTGGGTGTGACAAACAACCCAACATGACACTTTCTGCCCAAAAAAGTGAACAATATAAATGAAGGGAAAGAAAAAATCGTATATACTAAGAGGAACAAACAAAAAAACTTTTAAACATTATTAAACCTAAAAACCAATAACAAATTTACACAAAAATGAAAAATCTAATGAACCACAAGGTTACATATCATCTCCAAGCATACCTGAAATAAGAACCCCTTGTGTTGATAGTTCTAATTTAAAAAAAATCGAAACATTATTTTAAAAATTAATACAAAAATTATGAAATACATTTTATAATGAATTTTTAAATTACCAATGTTTTAAATGTTTTGGTAGAAAATATATATTTACCAGATGTAGAGATTTTTTTATTCAGATGAATATTTCTTATTAGATGATAAAATATTTCCAATTTGATTATAAAAACATTCTAATCAAACAATTGAAATATTATTATCTGATTCTATAAGAATTAAAATTGAAAAATTACAATCATTATAAATGGATGAATTATGTTTATTCTAAAAAATAGATATCTTAAAAATATTGTTGAGATTCTATTAAAATGAACATCAAATGATTTATGTAAAGAGCATCAAAGTGAAACGGTTTTTTTCCTAACATATTAATACCATCTCTGAAATTCATTAAATACGACCATTAGATAATTACCTATAAAAAGAGGTTCATTTGAGTACGAAGAAGTATATACTTTTTGAACTCAACCCATAAGAAGTTTACTATGTTTTATCATCTTATTACATGACATTTTTATATATTTGGAGATTTTGTGTTCTATGGAATGTGACTGATGATTGGAAATTCAATAGAACATTTTTATTTTGTTAATGTTGGGTCCAATCATGTTAAATTGAGGGATTTTGGGGATAGGAAGATAGTGCATAATATGATCTTATGATCGAGGGTTTCCATGGCTATGGAAATTATGTTATTTTGATCTTAATATCAACGTATTCTTTGATTAAGGAAGATAGAATATAAAGTTTGGATAAAACAATAGATATATTAATTCAAAATTATAGAACTCGTGAAAACAAAAGAATAAATTTATGATCATTCTTTTATAATGATTTGTAAGTATTTCATTTCAACTTTATAAGGGTTTACTTTATTTGTTTACAAGTTTTATTTTATTTATGATATTAAATAAGGAATGTTAATGTTGTAGTAAACGTTTATTACAACTCTTATTTTATATAACATAAAATAACTAGTTACATTTGATTATATATATGTTAAAATAAAACACATTTATCGTTTGATAACTAGAAGAGAGGTAAAAGGTAATTTTTTATTTTATTTTTAAAACCTACATTCCACACTCTTGAATCCATTTCATTACTGTTATGATCCTAGAGAAGATCAAACATGATGTAATAAGAAGAAGGGGAGACATAACATGTTCTCCCCACCTTTTAAAATTACTTAAAAATGGTGGAACAGTTTAATAACCATTAAAAAAATAATCCTCAATAAACTAAGCAACCATGGGATACACTCACTCTCAAACCAAAAGAACTCCAACCACAAGGAAGGAAAATGAACAACAAATAACTTCAAAATAATGAGATATGATCTCATATTGGGTCACAATACACATGGATAGACTAGGTTTATGAACTAGATCACCATATCATGATGAATCCCAGAACATCATAGACCAAACACTGGATAGTATACTAACTCAACTAGTAGAAGAAACACCTTAGCTACATACTCATGTAATAAAGAACATTCACAACCCACTACCCTTAAGAAATATTATTACAAAAAACAATTCCCAATGAAATGATAGCCACAACCAATCAAAAAAACTGAGGAAATGTAGAGAACAACATCAAAACCCATCCACAAGGGAGATATGAGGTAGTATTATACAAATAAAAAAATCCACCATAAATTGGAATTCAAAACCATCTATAAGAAACATATCCAAAGGGGAACCATACAAAAGATTCTAATAATAATATAAAAATCTCAAAAACCAAGATCACAACCATTATAGGAATGGTCTAAAAAGAAAAAAAATACATCGTGAAATTATTAAATACGAGACAACATCCAAAATATGAATCTTAGAAATCTTCCTAAGATGGGCTAAATGATCATAATGAAGGCCACCCAAAGTGAATTAGGACATGAGGGATTATCATTCCCTTGATACTTGTAATATAAGAACATGATAGATAACATCTTATAATAAGATGTACCCTTTTATTCTCGATCCGGCTCATCCAATGATTTTACCTCACTTTCATGGTTGTCCTTACTATTATTGGCTGGAAACAAGTCATTAAACTCTACTTGATTCCTAGACTGGTCATCATCCATTTAAATGGCCCCATTCCCCACCTTCTAAAAAAGGGTAGAAATAAATCCTATATAGATGAACTATGACATGGGTTATGACCACCTCAAAATAAATTTGATTTTTCAGAATCACTGATGACCATCTTTGGAGAAAAGTGGACAAACTTCAAAATGTGATCGACGTACTCCCTCAACAATCGGTCATCCAAATGTAGAAACAAGAGATCAATAAAGTACTAACCTTTGAAAAAAAATGTAATGAACTAGTAGAAAAAATCTATACTGGAAATCCACAAATACATACATTCATGTAGCTAGGGAAGTACCAATGACTACAACCAAACTTGACTAAAACAGATGAACAAGCTCTCGATGGATATCATCGATGAAGCTTCAGGGGTTATACGAAAATTGAGGATCATGTAAATCTAATCCAATAACCTAAACTCTTCCTTTAATATCTAAGAACCACTTAATAAAGAGGATACTGATTCTAGAAGTTCAATAAGAGGTATAAGCACACAGAAGCTTCCACATCCATCACTTAACAAGAATTCTATGTAGTCACCAAAACCTGGGAACCCTTTTCGGCCATTCTGAGAGACAATAATAACTAATACATGAAATACATCAATTCATGACTAAAAAAACCAAACAATTACACTATATGGTAGTAATCAAGGCCCAAAAATAAAACCCTAAAAAAGTACATGTATTTACACAAGAAAAACATTAATTTCAAAATCAACATTTTCACCATTGAATTATTAAATCTCCACACACATAGGTGTTTCTAAAAAAATATAACACAACATTAAAATAAAAAAACATGGTGAAACATACACACATTTACCCAATAAGTAAATATACAAAAAATTACTCTCAAAACCCCAATTTGTTTAAAAAACATGCATCCAAATAATGGGCATTATTTTTTTTTTCAATTTTCCAAAATATAATAAAAATTTGTTAATAAAAAACCATTATGATATTTATATGATTTCACAACCTCATTTTTGATGAATTTTCATTTATTAATACCCTAAGAAGAATTTTTTAAACATCCCATCTTATAAATACTCTAATAAAATAATTATTTTAAAAAATAAATCATTAAATTAAGGGAATTAACCCTTCCCACTTATTCATTAAACCATGTTTTGATGATAATGTTTTCAAAAAATCCCCCTCATTTTCAAAAATATGTATTTAAACCGTGCGAACTTAAGGAACCACACAAACCATCAAAAATGGTTCAAAAAATTCAAATCCAGAAAGGGAATAAAAACATTCCACAATCCACCACATATAATTGAAAATCACATGAAGATAAGTCTGGAATGATGAGGAGTCTGAAAATATTTGTGATGAAAAATGGGAACACAGCTCGTGGGATTCATGTATATGGGGTAGATGTGGGGAATGTAAGGCCTGATTATTTTTTAAAATTTAGAGTGTTAGATGATGTGGGTTGAGACCGCGTGGGTACATGTGTTCCAACATGATATATTTAAGAAAAATTATTTATTTACAATATATAAATCTTTAATATTTTAGATTCTTTAATAATCAATCATGATTAAACCATGTCATATTATTAGTCACCTCAATGGTCATAATAATTAACCAATAATTCACATTTGATTTTAAAATTGGTCAATATTTATTTTTTTAATATTATATTATAAAATTTATATACTAATTATTAACCATATTCGCATATAGTGTCATCCCATTTCTCGAAAAATGTAAGTCATGTCCCATGAACATGGCCACAATTATAAATGAGTTATTTTAATCGTAATCTATTTTAGGTTGATTTATTTTTTTTTAATTTATATTATTTTTTATGAAAATAGGATAGAAACTCATGGAAAAACTAATATCCTCCTATGAAACTCGTCATTACCCGGAGAGTCTTCTTTTATTCAAAGCATATACCATTCACATCACCACACAACCAACATTATCATTAATCAACCATCATAGATCACTCACCTACATTTCATTATAATAGTTTTCCACCACATCATCATCCCTTGCATTCGACCAATAAACCAAAATTTGATTCCATCATATCCCTTAAAACTCTAGGTATTGGCAACCCATACTTCTCCCAACAACTGCATTTAAGAATAAAAAAATACAATATTAAAATTATTATATATATATATATTTAAATGAGGGTAAGGCTAGGGGCTTATGTAGGGTAGGACATGCTTGTAATTTTCTATTCTTATTATATGTGGGCTTCTATGGAAAAGCTCACCTGGGATCAAACCCATGTGGTCTTGAACGTCCCCACCCCGACCTAATTGTTTCTCCTTACTGGAAAACATAAACTAGGGAAAATGGTATGTCCATAGTTTGGTCACACGGATTGGGAAACCGTGATTCAATAGTAAAACACACTCTTTAAAAGTTACAGACCTTACCACACAAGAACCACACAATTTTCTAATCCTTTCATTCTAATTTTGTAGCTTAGATGCTCTTCCATTTATATCAAAAAACCAATGAACAACCCCAATATAACATACGTACTCAAAGGGTATTGAAAAAACATAATTGTAGATAAAAATAAAGAGAATTAACTAAAAAAAACAAATTCTCAATTCTAAACACAAAATTCTCATAGAAACATGAGGCTTAGAAAGAGAAAGATATAGATAGACTCTCCCTTCCCTTACCGATGAAGCTCCCAAAATAGTTTTCTTTTATCTACTAGGACATACCCAAATAACAGTGGAAACTCAAGAAGATTATACTCCCAATAAAGGAAACCCTAAACCAGTTCTCATAACATTTTGGAACAAACAAAACTAGGTTTCCATCTAACCTAGAAACCACCCTTGCCCACCTTAAGGCAAAAACGGAATTTCAAACCTTAAAATCTAGAAATTAGTGTTTGGGAATTGTAGGAATCTCTTTGGTATTGACTTTAACAAAAATTAAGATAAATTATAGAGGGATAAATAAATATCAAAAACTAAGAATCATGGGAAAAAAGATATAACCCACTAAAATAATCTAAACCATTTTAATAAAAATAAACATAAACATTATACATAAACTATAGGATACAATAAAATATTTTATATTCAAAACACAAAAAAATAAACATCTATAAAATAACTCAAGATGATCATGAGAATATCCCCATTAAACCACTAATGGCTTACCACGACCCAACTCACCTCACATTAGCCTCAAAGAAATAATAATGGATCCAACTTATATCCTAGAACCAAAATTATATAGAAATGAGATAATAATATCCATATGACACCATAACCAACTAAATCTATGAAATATTTTTTTATGTAAATTTATAAATTCTAGTTTGAATCTTATCTCGAAAGTGTACATTTTCAAATATAACTTTTATGGAATCCATATAAATTAAAAAAATTTATTTTAAATAATTTCACCTTATTTTACGAAATTGAAAAAAATGAATTGGAAAAACTCATAGTAGACCAAGATATTTTAAATCCACACACCATTTCACATTTCTCAAAAGACTCATTTATTTATTTAAAATAAAAATTGTCTCTCAAAAACATCGAGCCAATTAGTAACATCTCAAAAATAGTACACCCAATTTAAAATCCATTTTATGAACCACATAATAATCCTCAACATAAAAATAGATTTTAAAAATTTCTATGAAAATGCATTTGTCCAAAAGAAAATACCCAACACAAACATATGTCAAGAACAAAAAACCTAGAACCATCCAAAATAGAAGAAAAATATAAAATATATACTAGAAGAGTTTTCATATAAAATAATACAAGGAAAATGATAAAAAGATAACTAGATTACACCTACCTCAACCAATAAACAGTCATGAAATGCATTGTGTCTTTGGAACTATAAAATGTATTCCTAATGTTTGAATCACCTCTCCATATAAGAGTATACGATCTCATGATCCATATACCTGTATGTGTTAAAGATCAAACCACATGCCATATAAATGGCCCACAAAATACTCATTGGGATGAAAAATCCCTCTAAGTTCTTATTACTAGCAATTAATTTAAGACCACTATGGGCATTTGAACCAACAATCTTAATAGAAAATATCATCCATTTTTTACTAGGGATCCCATGACAAAAAAGGATATATGTAATAAGAATATGAAATCCATTTAAAATAAACATGAATTAACTATAGCCAACCCTCACCCCTAAAAAAGAAAATCATTATCTGTATATAATAAATTCCCCTATAACATAATAAAACACTTTCCCACACTAGGGTAGTAATATGAATCTTTTATAGATTGATAACCCCCTAAAAAGAGATAGAATTCATCAAATTGTGATAATGATCCCCCAAAAGGGGAAATAAACTCATTGGGAAATCAAAGGGTTCCATCCACAATAATATCTCTAGAATCAAAGGTCTAATAGGGATTTTTTCACTAAAATATGGCATATTATTCAAATACTTTTCACATGTCATAAAATGAAATTCCAAAAACTCTTTGGAAAATGATGAGAAAAAACACACCATTTTAAAAATTATCAATGAAACCCCTACATGGTTCTTCTTCATTGAAATAAAATATAATGGATAAGACATTCATTTTGATCAATCACATTTCTGAAGTTCCATTAAGACATTTTTACATGGGGTAAACCATAAAATAATTCAAATAACGGTTTTAAATAAATTAAATAAAACCCTTTAAAATCACATTGAGGTCAATACCTCACCTAATGTTAAAAACCACATTAAAATATATTTTTCACTCATAAAAAACGTAAATGAGATCAGAATACAACTCAAATCATGAAAACCATTTCAAAAACGACATCATTCATTTCAAAAAAAATCAAATCTAAATATTCTATTTCAAACATGAAACCATGAAATTTTATAGATAAACCAGTTATTAAAAGATCAAAACACAATAAAATGGGTTTTGAAACATTATAAGGCTATCAAATATAGTCATAATTTCATTAAAAACATTTACAAAGTACAATCACACTTTGAATCTCAAAATGAAACAATTTATTTGAGATCCTTACTTAGAAAAATAGAAAAGCAAGTCACAAAATGTCACATTCCATGAATAGAAAACACATGGAGATATAAATGTAATATAAAAAACCTATCACCAAAAAAATTAGATGCACTGGATCCCCAAAATCATCCAAAAGAGGACTAGGGTTCACCGGGGAAACAAAATACAAGAGAGGTGAGAGAGAGAAAGGAAGAAGAGGGAAAGAGAGGAAGAAATAAATAAAAAATTCATGGAAATATCCAATAATAATAAAATGATCAATTGTGGAAGAGTTTATAGATCTTTTATGTAATCACTAGAGTTAGATGATGTGAATGGAATAGAAGAGGGGTGAATCCCGTTTAATTCATAGAGGGATATATGGAAAATTCAATAAACTTATACACTGATGAAGGTTTCATGGGTTGGCTTCATGGTTTTATAGACCATTAACTGACAATATGCTAGCCACTACCTTGGATAGAAACCACTCATACTATTCACCTTGGGAACCACATTTTTAGAAAAACCATGCTCAACAGTGCCATTTATCATTGTAAAAAACAAGATCCACACAGAACTCATCACACACGATTTTCCAAACCATGCACAAGTGGCACACCACACCCAAGATACACCAAGGAACCATAATGGTTTCTCCTAGAGGATTACATGGCTTTAAAATATTTACACAAAACCAATGCTAAAAAGACATGATTAGTTGAAAATTAAATGACAAGGCTCCTCCCAAAGGATGGTCACACAATTTCCTTTTATCTATGTGAATTAATAATGCATAGCTTAAAACAAATGATAAATTTAAATTTCCGTGCTAAAACCACATGGAAACTAAATCCGAACCTCAAAATCATAAAATAATACAACAAATAACAAAATGACACTATTGGTGTTACAAACTCCCCAATATACTACTTCCAACCCCTAAAAGGTCCACGTTCGAAAATATGGGAAAGGGAAAATTGAAGATCCCAATAATACCTAACAAAAGACCACTCAAAATGGTTTAACATGAAAAAAATAACCAAGACCCAGAAAAATGATCATACTAACTAACCAAAATGTTTCCCAAAATCGTCTTGAACAACATAAATAATAACATCAAATAAAAAGTCCTAAGAAGCATGAGATACTTAACATGTTCTGATCACCATTTATAATTCGTCTAACATGTTGGACCCAATGATTAACTACCTAGAAATTCATCCTCAAACAACTAAGAAACCATGAAATAAACTCACTCTCAAACCAAATGCACTTCTAACAAAAAGGAAGGTAAATGAACAACAAAATCCTCGAAAGAAAGACATAATCTCTCATATTAGGTCCTAATAAACACAGATTACCTAGGGTTAGTAACTAGATGACCCTCACATGGTGCATAAAAAAACCATAGGCCAAACACCAATTAATATACTAACTCAACTTGTCGAAAAAACACACAAGTTAATAAAATCATTCACTCAAGACCTTTCTCATATCCCAATGATGATCACCTCAGAGGTACACCACGATAATTTTAACAAACCACTATTATTAAGAAAAGTTCACCCAAATAACAAGGCTTAATGAGACGACACCGACATCAAACCACAAAAAGTGAGAAAACCCTGAAATAACACCCACAACCAGCCACAAAAAATGTGGATTCATAGGGAACAAATTCAAAATAAATCCACAACAAAGGGAGGGGGAAATTCCATTAATGAAATAAATAATTAATTTAAAAAAAAATTAAAAACCATTCATAAGAACCACATCCAAAGAGTAACTATACATAAGATTACAAGAAAAATATCCAAATATCCAAATCCAAGATCACATTCAACAAAGGAAGTTTCCCAAAACACACAACCCATCCTCAAAGTATTAAACATGAGATCTCTTCCATCAACCCATCATACAAAAAATCTAATGATGACACAAATGACCATAATAGAGGAAAACCATTGGAGACATAATATAAGGATATTATAACCTGGATTCCCACACTAGAAGAACATGAGAGATGATGTTTTCCTATGAGAAAGACCCTTTGCTTATATCTCCATCCCATATTTCTTATGATCCATACTTTATAGGTTATTCTTATATCCATAGGATTAAACTGAGGAATCACCCACCACTAGATGCCTATACTAGCCAGCTTCTATTTGAATGGTCTCATTGAATACCTTTTGACAACATAGAAGTCCTTCTGAAAGTATAAATGAACCACAGACTATGTGAGGAGTATCTTCTATGAAACAATATATTTTAGAATCACTGATGATCATCATTGGAAAAAATACTACAAACATCCACAACAGATCAATATAATCCTTTACTTATTAGTTTCGCTAATAAAGACTCAAGAGTTTATGAAATTTATCCCCTTTTACAACCTTCAGAATGAACAATTTGGAAAACACCATCCCAAAAATCTCCCAAGACAAAACTTCACACAACTGGGGAGGTACTACCGACTCCCACAAAAATTGATTGAAACTAAATGAAAATATATAATAATCACTCACCCATGAAGCGTCATGTATTCCATGAAAATTATGGATCAACTCAATCTATTGAAACCAGTTTTCCACCTCCATAGACCCATGATCACCAGTGAAATAATGTGGGTTCCAATTAAATAAGTCAAAGATGATGTTTATATATAAAAGGTTCCACATCCTCTACTCTACAAGGAGTTTTTTTAGTTACCAAAACAATAAAATCATTTTAAACCATTCATGGAGACAAGAATAAAAATGGCATAAACAAATCAATTCATCCCTAAAAAAACCAAATGATTCCACTATACTATGGAAATTAAGAAAAAAATAAAAAACACTCAAACATGACACAAAAATTCAAAAGAAAATAACATTCTTTTTGAAACAACCATTTTCACCATGAAATTTGGAAATCACCTTCCTCAAAGGTATTAATAAAAAAAACAATCTAACACATATTAAAAAACCCAGTGTAATATAAACTCATTTACCCTAAAATGAATGTTATAAAAAATTTCTTTTAAGATAACACATCATTTTAAAAAATAATGTTCCAAATTATAACTATTAAAATTAATTTCTATTATTCAAAATATTTTCCCAACATGATTCAAAAAATATTTTCTTATTTATTTGAAAACACTTTAAAAACAACTTTTTGGAGTCATGTACCTTTAGGAATACCAATGGAATCATTTTTGAGACAACCCATTTTTAAAATACCAATAGAAAAAACCACTTTATAAAATTTTTATTTAAAATAGGGGAATTAACTTATAACATTTATTCATAAATAAATTTATTTAAAATAAATATTTCAAAATAACATTTCATTTTCTAAAGGATGGTTTTTAATAAATTAACCATCATGTAACCCCACAACCCTTTGAACAGGGTTCAAAAAAATCACATCTAAAAAGTGCATCAAAATAGTCCTCAATCCACCACCTCTATGTAAAAAATAACATTAGGTTATGTCTAGAATTGTGAGGAGTCCAAAAACACATATAGAGAAGAAAAAGTGATGTGGGTGGTTTGGATATAAGTATTGGGAAAATAGTATGCCGCCACACAACACACTCTATAAAAGAGGCAGACACAACCACCTGAGTGTCACACAGTTTCCCAAGCCATGCATGCTAACCATAAATCTCAAGTTCCCCTACATTTCCATCTGAAAACCAAGTAACACCCACAACATCACACACATACTCAAAGGGTGTAAAAATAAATCAATTATGATCAATTTCAATCATATATAATAAATGAGAACTCAAATTAATAATTTATAACCCAAATTTTGAATGGAAGGTTGAGGCTCTGGATGAGTAAGAGCTAGCCAGACTCTTAACACACTTAACTCATAAGCTATTACAACGTTACTATCCTATCTACTGGGGAATACAAAAATAAACTGATAAATCAATATTATTAGTCTCTTACTAAAGAAAACACAAAAACTTCTATGATAAATTTTTTTAATGAACCAAACTGGGATGCCAACCGACCCAACATCAACTTCACCAGCCATAAGGCCCAAAGGGAGTTCCCAATCCCCACGGGTTTGAAACCAATTCCCAGGAATCATAAGTGTCCCTTTTAAAATTCTTTCAACCAAACCAAACAAAAAAATAGAATAATAAATAAAGATCCAAAATATTGAATCATTCCAAATAGGCTATAATGAAATAAAACTATCCAAACAATATTCATAAAAAGTAATATAAACACTATATATTAACAAGATTATAAAAAATCCTAATAGATAAAAAAACCAAAATAAAAAACTACAAACAAACTCAAACTGAGCCCCAGAACATCTCTAGGGAACCACCAGATGCTCACCACCACCCAAATAAGAACACGTTAGCCTGAGAGAATGAAGAATGGATCCAAATAGGAACCTATAACATGAAATAAATAGGTGTTGAATAAAAATGGAGGTAGGTCAAAACAACCCACAAAACATTTGAAAAATGTTTCATAAGGAAATTTAAAAATGTTAGTTTCAAAAAGAACATGAATGCAAAATTTTTTATGTATAACTTTTATGGAAATTAAAATAATTCATTAATTCTATTTCAAAACATTTATCTTATCATTACAGAATTAGAAACAATTCTTAGAAAAAATTCAAACCACCCTAAGTAGATTCAAATCCACACACCCATTAAAAAATATCAAAAAATCATTAATTTTATTTAAAAGAAAATGGTCACTTTAAAACATCAAACAGATTGATACTATATTAAAAAGAAAATATACCTTATGAATTCCTTTTTAATAACCAATAAATAATATTTAATTTTTAAATAGGTTTTCCAAACACCTTTGAAAAATCGTTTTTCTAATGTAAATAACCCAACACACAAACATGTTAAGCACAAAAAAACATGCACTACGCATGGAACATGATGTTCATTAAATAAAAACATGAATAGGTTATATAGTAATGAATTCATGGATAATGACATAAATTAGAAGTAAATCAAAATACTCTTAATAAATAAGCAACCATGAAACTCAATATGTCATGGATCTACCATAGGTATCCCTAACATGAAAATCACCTAGCCATATAAGAGTATACGAATGAAGGAACAAGCCATTGGTGTGATCTAAAGGTTAAACCACAAGTCATCTAAAAAGATCACATAGGACTTATTATAATGAAAAACCACTCACAATCCATTTTTTATAACATGACTATAGGGTATAGGCAATGTGTGACCAAACCAATGTGATAGACTAGATAACCCACTTAGTAACAGAGTTTCCAAGACCAAAATTGATGTGATGTGTAAGGACATGAAATCCAGGTATAACATCCTAGGAATAACCATATCTATGCATCACCACTAAAACCCAACAATGAATATCCCCATATAAAAAATCACTAATGAAAAAGTGCAGAATATTACCATTAAAGTGTGTGAAAAGCATCAAATAGATATCAATAACCCACACAAGGGAAAATATAGGAATCACATAATGATAAAGAACCCACACAATGGGTAATAAAATCAAGGTTAGATCAAGGGGAACCAATCCCATTAAAAATTTTAAAACCAAAGTTCCAAATGGTCCTTTATCACTAAACCAGGTCATTAGATTCCAATCCCTTTAAAATTTCATAATATGAACTTCCTATCACACAATATAAAATTATTGAAATCACACATCATTTAAAAACATTTCAATGCCCCCTCCCAGATGGGTTTTCATCTTTGAAATAAAAAACAAGGCATAATACCTTCATTTATATCAAAAACATTACAAAAGATCCATTATTTCATTTTTAACATGGTGTAAATCACATACACATTTCAAATCTTATTTTTAATACATTGAAGAAAACCTTTATAAATATATTTGAGGCAAGTCAAGGCCCACATTAAAATATAGTTTTCATTCATTGAAATACAAAAAATGAATAAAAATCTTAATCACATCCTGAAAAATATTTCAAAAATACCGTTATAAATTTAAAAAATTCATAGCATATCTCAATATTCCATTTCATACAAGAAAAACGGAATTTCAAAGTGAAACCATTTATTCTATGCCCAAAAAACAACTAAATGGTATTTTAAAAAATCAAAATATTATTAAATAAAATAATAGATTCAATAAATATTCATTTTAGAAGCATAATAACACTTTGAATTTCAATATGAAGCAATTCTATAAAAATAGGTACTTGAAAGAAGTCAAAACCAAGATTAAACATCCCAACTTCAATTTAGATCACACCCATGGGGATAAAAATAGAGTCTAAAATCTCTATTAACCAAAAAACACAGCATTAAATCCACCTAAAACCATAAAATTGGTCATAATATATATATAAATAATGGGGAAAATCAAATCTAATAGATGAGAGAGAGGGAGGGGAAGAAGAGGAAAATAGAGGAAGAAATACCTGAACACCAATTGGGAATTTCCGAAGAGAAGGAATTGATCAATGTTGGTGGTGTTTGGATATAGTCAAAGTGTTCAAAGAAGTTGGTTAACATGAACGTGGGAGAAGAGTGGTGAAATAAATCATAATTAAATGAGTAGAAAATTGAAAATTCCCTTAAAATTTACACCTAGGTATGAATCATAATTTGGATAGACGATTTTGAAAACATTTCACCAAATTTGCATTGGCTACTATCTAGGTTGGAAAACACTCACATGGTGCACCTATGGTACCAAAGTGATGGGAAATGTTTCCTCTAACCATGAAATTGTGCACTATTAGAAAATAATCTGTATTAGTCACTTTTCTCATAGTTGTACAAACTATTAGAATGTTGTTTTCCACACCCTAGACACAACAGGGAACCTAGATGGTTTATCCAAGGGGATTGCTATGTTTGGACATAAACATGAATTATATGAACAAAAAGTTGTGTTTAGTTAAAAATTAAGTAAAGAGGATTCTCAAGAATGTATTCTATATAGTTTCCATCCAATCATGCACTTTAACTGTGAAAAAAACTAAATATCTTATAATTTATATGTTTCAAGAAAAACCCCCTTGAAAACCGAAACCAAACACCAACCATTGAAAATAATACAAAAAAAACATAGAGAATTGTGGGATGTAACATCCCAAGATTCCATGGTTTTTTCTCTTTGAATAATAAAATATCTTGCGATGTACGCATCTTCTAGTTATACCACACCAAGACCAATCAAACTAGCCATTTAAAAAGATGTTATGAGTAGTAATAAGAAATTTTTGAACTTTTAGAAATTTTGTTTTTTAATATGTGGTTCATTTTTGGTTTCAGAATATCAAAATTATCTTTTGGTGAATTTTTGGTATTTTTATGAACACCTTAAATTTTTGATGAAAAGTGAAAACACTGCGTTATTGTATAAAAATAATTTTTTATTTAAATTTTTTTTATATTTATTTTAATGTGAAAATAGATACATAAAACCCGTATTAGTGTAATGTAATTTATTGGAGTAATTTTATAATATGTTTAGATATATAAATTTTTATTGAACTATTTAATTTCTTTTACCCACCATTTAGGAACATTTGAAAATATGTATAAAATGTAATTTTACCACTTCTGTGAAATAAATTTCAAAAATTCAAAAGACATGGTTGTCATAAATATATAAAATTTGGTTTAATAGGATGAAATTAACTTTTGGTGAATAGTGACTTTTGAATTTTATTTACCATGACTGAAAGTAAATAGGGTAATTAAAGGTAAAAATTAATATTATAATAATATTAAATTGTCCCAAAACATGTCCTAATTCTATTGTATAAGTGTTTTTTCGACCCAAATCAACCTTAGGACAAAAATATGATCCTTTTTGATCCACATGGGTTACATTAAGAAATTTATTATAATTTATTTAAAGAAGGGTTAAATGTTTTAAATTTAAATTTTAATAAGTAAACCATTTTTAATATAGGTTTATACACAAGATAAATTCGATTATAAATATTCATCTAAAATCTAGAAATATTTCATACATATTGGTATTTTATTTATAATTTTTATTCATTAAATAATAATATTTATTTATGAAACAATGATGATGTAGTAATATCCATATTAATGAATGATTAAACAAATTGTTATTATAAATATTAAAATAAATATAAATTGAAACTTTTGATGTCATACTAGAATTTTATAGGTGAATATGACATGTTAGGGTTGATTCAGTGTATTTTTTTTGAAGGAATCAAGTTGTTATGACTTAATAAAAAACCAAATACTAAATAGTGTCTTAATTGACAAAAATGTGTTTTTAAAACATATGCTATGGTATTAAATAATATAATACTCATAAAAATATAAGATTCATCCAATTTAATTTTATATTTTTAAATATGTCATTAATTTACAACTTTATGTCTCTTGGAGTTTTATTATAAATTTATTAACCATGTAGTAAAAAAATACTAGAAAACATTGTAAAAGTTAAACTATTTAAATAAGGGTTAAATATAGAAGATAAGGTTTATATGGTGACCTAAATATGTATAAAACCTATTGGTTGAGAGGATGTTTACCCCTCTCCATATTATCCTCAAAATAAATCAATTTGGAGCTATTATAAACTGAAAATAAGTTTATAATAAATTAGTATTTCAATATTTTACTAAAGTTCTCTCACCTCTCTTATAAAAGGGAACTTCCCCTTCTCTTAAATTCACACCTCCAATGATTTTTTGTTTGGACAAAACCTTCTCAAATATCTTCCCAAATACCCTCAATTCAACCTATAGGACATTCATTGATCATAAATTCAGCCAAGTTTTCCCTTTTCTTCAATTCAAAAGGAAGAACCCAAAGAAGATGTAATTATTTTATCCCCTCTTTCAATGTTCTTTTCTTCTTCTAAATCCCATTAATTTTTTGTTTTCATAATAACATAATAAATCTAGGATATTATAAATACTGATATGTCATTATAAATATGATAAAACCATATTCATTATTCTATCCATCCTATTAATCAAAAATTCACTATGCATATGTGTGTACGTACGGCTTACCGTCTCCACCACGCGATGAGATTTTGTTCCCCATCATAACCATTCAATAATATTTTCCATTTTATGATTAAAAATAATTTTTAAGAACTTAATATCATTCTTGATATGAATGAAATACATTATATATATAAAAAAATGACTTACATAACAAAACATATAAAGTAAGACGAATTAGTTAACCCCCAAAACAGTGATACTACTAAAACATTACTAACAATGAAATATTAATAGATCATATATGATATCATATTAAGGTATGTGATTCTTTTAAATTTAATAAAAATGATTTTACCATTATATAAGAGGTTAACATACCCTCGACTAAGGAAAAGTACAAGGTAAGGGTTAATTTTACAATCTCTTTATTATCTGAGGTTGTTTATACGTGAGTATGTACTATGAATTCTTTATCATACACATATATGTTTCATACAAATTTATTTCAAAACATTTCTACTATTTCCTAGACTATGGCGTAAAGTCATTTATTCCCTTTTTTTACTTTTAAAATTTTTTTGAATGGAATATTTTTGTCGTTTTCCAAACAAGGCACTTTATAAAATTTTAAATAAATTAAGGAATGAATGTTTTTTTGACTTATATGATGGGTTTGGCTATTTCCACCATTATAACACCTTATATTCGTCCCTTAAAAGCTTATAAGAATATTTTCAAAATATTTTTTTAAATTATGCAACTGTTAAATGATTCAATGTAGAAATAGATATTTACCTCAAATAGTTTCTAGATTGATTAAATCTATGTCAATATCTATTATTGGATTTCATGTTTTACATAAGTTGAATTATTATAATACAATATTCTATATTGTACTTATCGTTTTATGATATTATTGACTTTTAATGTGCTATTTTTATTTCATTCACTAGTTATGTTTAAAGTATTAAAATTTCGTATGCTAGTTTAATAAGAATGTTTTTGTTATGTTTCAACCTTTTCATATGAGGAATGCATTGGATGTAGTAAGTGATGGGCGGGGACCGCTATAGACCCTCGATGAATCAGTATGTCTCATGAGACAAACTAGTGTCTTGGCACAAGGCCTTGACAAAATTTTTATTTGTAGTCTTGGCACGTGGCGTTGACAATGTGGTTATGATGTTCGGCATCATGTATTCCATCATTATGAGATTAACTATTTACATTACATGTGATTATTATACTAGTAGAATATACATGTCAATATGTAAATGGAATTATTTGATTTATCTTTTCCATATAATGCTGAAGTTTAAGTTTAAAAGGCACATGTTGTAGTCTATATGTTCATTAAATTTTTATGCTTATTTATGATAGTTTCCACTATATTGTTATCTTTAATGAGCATCTGAGATCACCTCTTTATTATGTTTTATTATTCCTAGGATGCGAAGAAGTATATTATGACTAAAAATTAAGGATATGACATGGGATAATAGTGTGTTTAAAGGAGACACAACACTGTTTTTTATTTCATAATGCAATGTAAGAATTATGTTTGCATCTAGTACTTCCAAGACTAATAAACTAATCAGTCATTTGGGACATGATCACTTATGATCAATCGAATTTTATATAATAATTAACTAAATCTGGGTAACTAGGGTTAGGACATTGTAGTTGGTATTAGAGGAAGTTTATTAAAAACCATGGAGACTAGATTTAGAAACTTTCTGATTATAGAACAATACCCTAGGATATAATCTTACGATTACCATAGAAGAACATAAAATATTTTTTTCAATGTAGATATTTTGTGGGTTTCCCAAGAAATACATCCATGTTTTTATACTACAAGTGGATATGGTTTTGGAAAAGAAGTACCTAGGATTTAAAACTCTGACACGGAGTTTCGAGCTCGACCTGGGTATCCTGGTACACAACAATGAGCCTTACTGCGCACCTGGTTTGAAACTCCTAGGGGATAATCTTAGGATATTTCAAATTTTATTTATAATACATTTTATAGGATTTATTATTAAATACATCCCCAGTGAAGTTTTTATGAATATTGAATATATGCATAAATTGTTAAATTTATTATAAGTATTTTACAAGTATAGAATTAGGCATCGTGATTCATAAAGTAATCTAGTGTATGCCATTGTTTAGAAATGGCTCATTGTGGAAGGAATGGAAATTGTATCAATGAACATAATCAATGTAGGGATTTCCCTCATATTACAAATAATTATAGTGGATCTCATGATGTAACTGGTGATGAAAAACATATTACCATACTAGGAAAACTCACTTTGGTTATGAATAATAACCATACCTGTATGGAGAACCCTGATCCGCAATGTATAGGATCAATTTTAGACTTCTTCATGAGGAAACAAACAACAAAATTCAATAGGACTAAAAATATATTTGTAGTTGAGCAATGGATAAGTTCCTTAAAAAAATATTTCATGCATTGGAGAGTAGCGAAAGGAAAAAGTTATTATGGAAGCTTATCACCTCTCAAGAGATGTAGATCAATGGTGGTCATTATTTCAATACAAAAAATAAGATTAAGAAGTTATAAATATGTAATGGAGGTAGTTTAATGTGATTTTCAAAGAAAAATACTTTCCTCGTGAACATTAAGAGGATATTGAATGAAATTTTTTGAGTATTGCGTGAAAAGAGGATGAGAATGTTGCAAAGTATGAGGAGAACATTACAAGGTTAGCTTGGAATACTATACTTTATATACGTAACCCAAGAAGTAATATTGATCGATTTATTTACGGGTTTAAACCATTTTATCGATGAGAATCAGTCTCACAATCCTTCTTATTGTACAATGATATGTAATCACATGCTATCAAGACAGAAAATGAATTCTCTAAGACTTATGAATTTAAAGAAGAGCAAGAGAAGAATGGATCAGCTGGACACATTGGAAAAGGAAATAAGGGGAAGAAGGGAGAAGTTAAATTTCTACCCTGCAGTAAATGTGGGAGGAAACACCTCAGTAATTTCTTGAAGGCAATGAGAGTTTGTTAAAAGTGTGGAGAAGAGTCCACCAAGCTCATGGATGCAATTAGAAGAAAGAAGCTAGAAATTTTCAATGCTATAATTATAAAGAGATAGGACATTATGAAAATGATTATCCCTAGCATCAAGAAAATTTTACCTAGAAAAATGAAAAGGGAGCAAGGACATGCATATGAAATCACTACTACTCAGGTTGATGTCTCCAATGTTGTGGTGGCAGGTACTTTAGTTGTTTCCTAAAAATTATCCAATTATTTATTTGATTCTAGATCAACACATTATTTCATATCATTATAATTTTCCAATAAAATTAGATATTTCCAATTTGACATAACAAGGGAGTTCACAGTCAAAACTCTCAAGGGAAGTATCATTGTAATAATGTTTTGTCAAGAAGTTACCTTTAAGGAATATAAACGTGCTTTATCTGCTGATTTTATTGTCATACCCATGATTTAATTTGATATAATCCTCAGTATGGATTGGATTTCAGACCATGAATCAAATTTTTTTTAAAATAAGAAAGTGGTAACAATTTTTGATGATGATAAAGAAAGCGATATATTTAGGGGAGAAACTTCACCATCTGATTATCATCGAGATCCACCCCTTGTAGTTCTACTAAATTCAATTTTGGGGAGGAAGTGAGAAAAATAACTACGGGTGAGGGAAGAAATGATAAAATAGTTGTCTAAGAATATGTTGATGTGTTTCATGGAAATCCTCTAGAAAGAGAAATTGAGTTTTCCATTGACTTAATTTCTAGTTCATGGCCCATATCAAAGACCCCTTATAGAATAGAACTTGTGGAATTAGTGGAACTAAATAAAAAATTATAGTAATTGAGTAATATTGGATTTATTTACCATAGTTTTTCTCCATGAAGAGAACCTTTTCTTTTTGTTAAGAAGAAAGATGGATCTATGAGGTTTTCCATTGACTATAGTTAGATCAATGCTATAACAATAAAGAACAAGTATCACATACCTCGCATTGATGATTTATTTGATCATCATCATAGAGTTCAATATTTATAAAATATTGACGTTCAATCTGGATATAATCAGTTGTGTGTGATGGGGGAAGACATTCCAAGGACAGAAGTTTGATCCAGGTATGGGTATTATGATATTACATTAATTCCTATTTGACTAACTAATAAACCATATTTTTTCATAGATCTAATAAATAGAGCAATCAAGGAATATCTTGATGACTTTTTAGTGGTATTTATTGACAATATCTTGGTATAATCCAAAATCTACGAAGATCATGAAAATCACTTGCATTCTATTATGAAAACTCTTAGAAGAAATGAATTATATGGGATATTTAGAAAGTGTGAATTATGGCTTCAAGAAATTTCTTTTCTTGGCCATATTGTCTCTAAGGATGAAATTTCCGTTGAACCTTCAATGACATGGGAAATCCAAGAATGGCCACCACCGACAAGTATAACTGAGATACAAAATTTTATTGGTTTATCAGGTTAATATCAGTGTTTCATTTAGAACCTGATTAGGTAACCGATTTACCAAGATCTAACGTAAATGGGTTATTTTTTTTGGACAAAAGTGTGTGAATAGTGTTTTGAAGAATTGAATAGAAGATTTTTCAATGATCTTGTCTTGAATTTTCCATTGGGGAATGATGGGTTTGTTGTTTATAGTGATCCATCAATGAAATGAATCTGTTATTTCCTTATGCAGAATGATAGAGTTATTTCCTATGAATCAAAACAACTAAAAAATCATGAACAAAACAATCCTACTCATGATATTGAGTCAGCAGCTATAATTGTTTCTCTGAAGATATGGAGACACTATCTATATGGTGAAAAAAATGTGAGATATATAGTGATCACAAGAGTTTGAAGTATATTTTCTCATAGAAGGAACTCATCATAAGGAAAAGGAGATGGCTTGAACTACTCAAGGATTACGATTAAACAATACACTACCACTTAAGGAAGGAAAATAAGGTTTTAGATACTTTGAGCCGAAATGATCATGTAGTTTTGAACAAGATGAGAGTTGAAAGGGATCCTATGTTCATGGATCTTGAAAAGATGGACGTGGGATGAATCATAGATGGTGAAACATCAATACTTTTTCAAATGGTTCCCAAAAAATATTTACTAGAAAGGATAAAATGTTCTTAGACTGATAATGATGAGTTTCAGAAGAAAATTAATGCTGTGAATGATTGGAGATTGATTGACATCGTATATAGAGATAGAATTTTTTAATTTGGGAAGAGGCTTTGCATTCCTGACATACCTGATTTGAAAAGGGAATTGTTGGATGGTTATCATAGCTCCAATTTATCTATACACCCTGGTAGCACTAATATGTATAGATATTTGAAGGAACATTTATGGTGGGACCACATGAAGAGGGAGATTGCTGATTATGTGTCAAGATGTATGGATTTTCAATAGATGAAGGATAAAATAAAACATCCTAGATGAGTCATGCATACTATTCCCATACATGAGTGGAAATGGGATGATATTATGATGGAATTTGTCAAGGGGACACAAAAGACTCCTAGAATGAATTATACAATATGGGACATTGTCAATCGTCTTGCAAAGTCAGCACATTTTTTTCTATAAGATATGATTTACCATATGAACACTTAGCAAGACTATATATTAATAAAGATGTAAGATTTCATGGTGTACCCCGATCGATTGTTTCTGATCGTGATCCCCGTTTTACATCAAGATTATGGAAAAGTATTCAGAAAGACCAAGATACTGACCTTCATTTGAGCACTGCCTACAACCTTCAAACTGATGGATAATCAAAATGGACTATTCAAACCATAGAAGACATGTTGTGTAACACCCGAGACTTTTATGTTATATAAATCATCAAAGGAATCTTTCACTACACACAACACTAGCTTGGCTTTCTTTACACTCAACCGCGGCCTTCCTCGATAGCTTGCGTCGTACGCAATACCGAGTTTCACTAAACAATGATAAGATATTAAAATATTATTAAAACTAGCAGTTATGTATAGTAATAACCAATTTCTGAAGTTTTATTAATTTTATTTTTCAAAATGGACTTTATTTTTTAACTAGGAATATCGAAATTAGCCTAGGATGAAATTTGGGTATTTTTTTGAAAACTTTTAATTTTTGATGAATAGTGAAACTACTAAGTGACTGTTAAAAAAACTGATTTTTTCATAAAACTTAATTTTACTGCTTCTATGAGTGGAATTTCAAAAATCCGAGAGAAACGGTTGATGTCAGTAAGTAAAATGTGGTTCAATGAGATGAAAACAATTTTTTGGTGAATAGTAACTTTTTTACTTTTGTTTACAACAGTTAAAAGTAAATAGGGTAATTAAGGGTAAAAATGATATTATTATTACCCTAACACATGTCCTAATTCTATTGTACAAATTTAATTCGACCAAAAAAAAACTTAGGAATAAAATATGACCATTTAGGCCCACTTGGATTAGATTAGGACATTTATTATTAATTTATTTAAAGAAGGGTTAAAATAGTTAAAATCAACATTTAATAAGTAAATTATTTTTAAAATGGGGTTATACATAAGATAAATTCGACTATAAATATTCCTTAGAAAGATCAAAATATTTCCTACATAATGGTATTTTATTTGTAATTTTTAGACATTAAATAATTTAATTTATTTATGACACAACGATGATGTAGTAATTATGTTATTAATGAAATATTGACAAAATTGATGTTATAAATACCCAAATAAATATAATATGAGAATTTTTATGAATTACACTAATTTTCTAGGTTAATATGACATGTTAGTATTGATGTAATTAACTTTTTTCGAAGTTATCAGTCTGTTATGATTTTCACAAAAATCAATTACTAAATAGTGTCAAAATTGACATAAAATAGTTTTTAAAACAAATATTATATTATTAATTGTTATTTTATTCCTAAAAATCTAAGGTTCGGCCAAATGACTTAGATACGGTTATATATATTAATAATAAACAACTTGGGGTTCGTTTGGCTTGATATAGTAAGTTTATTAACCTTATAGTATAAGAACACAAGAAGACACGGTAAAAGTAAAATTATTTAACTTAATGTTAAATCTACATGATAAGGTTAAAATAGGAACTTAAACTTGTCTAAATTCTATTGGATGAGAGTATTTCGACCCATCCCCACCTTAACCTCGAAATAAATCAATTTGGATCTATTTAAAACCGAACTTGACTTTATAATAAAATAATATTTTTTGTTATTCCAAAGGTGCCCCTCTCCTCCCTTATAAAAGGGCACCTCCTCCCTCTCTTCCTCACACCACTTTGAGCCTTCAAGCTCGGGAAACCCCTGACAATTCTTCTCTCCGCTTCCCTAGAAACATCCTATAGGTTCTGGTCTTCTTCAAAGACCCATTTTAGTGCCCTAAAAGGAGGTCTCAAAGAAGCACTTCAAAGAAGAGGTAATGTCCGTTACCGATTCTTTCATCTTTATTTCTTCTTCCACTTATTCTTCTTCAGTTGTTTCGTTATGATGTAATACAATAAGTATCAATAATATACTTGTATGTTATTATAATTATGAAACAACCCTATTTCACCATCTATCCATCCTACGGAAAAAGAAATCACCGCGCGTGCGTACGTACGGAATACCGTCTCCACGCCGTGGTGTAATCTATTTTCCACCACCACCACCTTACTTGGATGGGTATAATGGTGTAAATAATTACTATATATGACTATTATAAAGTGATACTGATTCTAAAATAGTATACATACACTCCAATACAATTCCACGATCATAGGAACGATATCATCACTCGTGCGTACGTATGGAATACCGTCTCCACGATGTGATGCGACTCGTTCTACATGATCTTCATTTCATAATGATTATATAAATGAATTGAATGAATGAATATGATATATATTACACTAATAACATTCTGTAAATTAGGTATCTATAACCTAAAGAGAATAATAAGAATTTATTCGACAAAACACGCATAAGAACAAAAAGTTATAAACACCCGAATAACAAGTAGCAACGAAATATTACTACTAAGAAGCTAAGAATATGACCAAATATGATATCATAAAAATATGTATTATTCTGGAATAAGTCATAACATTATTTAAATCATTATACAGGAGGTTAGGACACGTAAAAATCATATCGGACCTAAGGTAAGTGAAATATCACAATCACATTTTTATCCGAGGTTGTTTATACTTTAGTATTTACTGGGGTGTATTTTATCATCCACATCCATGTTTCCTCAATATGTAATATTATTTCCATTCACATACAATTGTTTAAATCCTATTTTACCCTTAGGTGAGTTTTTAGTAAAAGATATAAAAGTAATCTTTTGTCATTTTTCGTATGAGGTACTTTTTGACTTTTCCGACAAAAGTACGAGAAGAATGTTTTTTTAACTTATACGGCATGAATGGATTTTTAAAAAATTATTTTCAAGAATCTTCCTTTACAATTTTTCAAGATTATTTTTAATCAACTTCTTTTAGTTTAGAATTTTATGACATGTTAAGAAAGGAACATTATTTTTGAAGTAGAAAGGATATTTTCCTGAAGAATGAAGTTCAAGTGTTTTATCAAAATTATTTTCAATCTAAGATAATAAAGGGTTCTGTTTCTATCCCTATTATTACATGGATATGATTATGTTGTGATGGGAATATTTTTATGAATTCCTTTATCTTATATGAATTGTTTTATGATGTCACGATGTTTAAGATTCCCATTTTTATTACATGGGTTATGCAATGATGTATGTTTTAAGATTTTGTGGCACACATATGAATGGTATCATTATGAGATGGGTGGGAATTATATCTCCCTCCAATGCATTGGGTAAAGATTTTATATATCATGAGATAGACATGGCTGGAACGGTAGGTTATACCGGTTCAGTGAAACAGGACTGAAATGAGGGTGACTTGGTTCAGAAATGGACTTTTTCCACTAAGATAGTCTTGGCAATGAGTCTTGACTAATAAAAAATGATTCTCTATGATTATGTGTGTATGACACAAAGTTTCATGTTTTAAATTATGATTATTGGGATTACATTTCACAACTATGATTTATCCCATGTTATGATATTATGATCTCTTTTGCAGGTTAAGATTTCCGAAATTTTATGTTCTTATGAATTTGATGTGATTTATATTTCTTTTGTTTACCCTTACTGAGAATTTGAGCTCACCCTTTTGTATGTTTTATTTCCCCAAGTCAGGAAGAAGGTTATTAAGTAGAATATTCCAAAAAGGGACTCTAGATATGATTAAATAAATGGGAGGCAAAGTAGATGCTTTATGAACCAGTTGTTTATGTTTCCCAGTTTCTAAAGACAGTATACCTATACGGTTCTTTCTTGGTTTTGTTATATGTTGTAATAAGTGTGATTCAATTCTGATGTAATAACAATGTATGTAAAGTATGGGTCATTATAGTTTGTATCAGAGGAAAGGTATAGTCATCCTTTGGAAACTAGGATGTGAAAGCCTTAGTAAGAACCCTAAGGATAAGTCTAAGCATAGAACACAATCTTAATGTTTTAGAAATGGCCATGAATAACCAAGTATAAGACCTTAGGTGTGAAATTTTATTCTTGATTATGTGGTTTTCCTATTATAATTAGTGTTTCTCACACTATTATTCTTGGTTTTAGTCAATGGCTGGAACCCGAAGGAACCACTTTAACGCGAAATGCGACGGGCAATGCAATGATTGTCCCCCTGAGCAACCAAACGTTATGGAAGCTAAAATGCAAAATCTTTTAGCCATGCTCACACAACTTTCTCAAGCTATGAATCATGCAGGACTTCCAAACGAGCAAAGGAAGGAGCAACATTCTGTTGAATCCTTCATGAGGCAGCGTCCACCTTCTTTTAGCGGGTCTACTGATCCATTAGTTGCTGAACAATGGATTAGTACTACTGAAAAGATATTTTCAGTTCTTCAATGTTCTGAGCATGATAAAGTCATCTTAGCAGTGTATCATTTGGAGGGTGATACTGATCAATGGTGGAATCTTATTAATAATACGAGGCAAAGGGATGAAATTGAGTCCATGGAATGGGACGAGTTCAAGAACTTATTTTTCAATAAGTACTTCCATCGTATTCTCCGAACAAAGATGGAGAAAGAGTTTCTTGAACTGAAGAAAAAGGATGATGAATCTGTTGGTACCTATGAAGCAAATTTTACAAGACTTGCAAGGTATGCTTCTGGTATTATTATCCAACCTGGGAGTAAGATCGATCGATTCTTTAGTGTCTTAAAACCAGGTCTTCGAGGGGCCTTATCCATAAGGGACTTCAATAGCTATGAGGAAATCATTCGATGTTCTCTCAAAGTTGAGATGGAGATTTGGGTAACCCATCAGTCATATGGGTTTGATAAGAAGAGGAAAATGGAATTCAAAGGAAAATCTAAAGACCACACTGAAAAGAAGATGAGCTTTCCCTTATGCACAATGTGTGGAAAGAAACATGGAGGGAGTTGTCTTAAAGGGACAAGTAAATGTTTCAAATATTAAAAGGAAGGTCATCGGGAATTTGAATGCCGCGATGATGGGAAGAAGATGTCTAATGATGCAAACAAAGGAAGGGATACACAGAATGAACCTACTACACTTCAATGTTTCAAGTGCAAGGAGATGGGGCATTATGCCAATAAATTCCCTAATCCAAGGGTTGATGATGATGGTCGACGTCAAAAAAACTCTTAAGGATAAAGACAAAGGAAAGTCACATGGAATTTTTATCAGGGATGTGGAGTAGGATAACGATGTGGTGAAAGGTACACTTACCATCCATTATAAAGTAGAAAATGTTTTATTTGATTCTGGATCCACCCACTCCTTTATTTTTGAAGAATTTTCTAAGGATATCACCTTATTACCTCAACAGTTAGATGTTGAGTTTACTGTGACAACCCCTAATGGCACAATAGTCGCATCAAAAGTTTATAATTCTTCTCCAATTGAAGTTTGTTGGAAAGTGCTTCCTGCAAATCTTGTGATCCTTCCTATAGTGGAATTTGATGTGATTCATGGCATGGATCGACTTTCTATACATGGAGATCATATCAATTTCCAAATAAGGGAAGTCACATTTCATATTCCAGATCAATCTATGATCGTCTATCGATGCAAGTATGAACATAACCTTCCAGTGGAAATTTCTTCCATTTTATGGGTATTGATTCCACTAAATGAAGGTTATTTATCTCAAAGGGTTGGTGAGAAACTCACGATTAAGAATATGCCCATTGTACGGGGGTTTGATGATGTCTTTCTGGAGGAATTACCGGGTCTTCCACCAAATCGTGAAGTTGAGTTTTCTATAGAACTCGTACCTGGTGCTTTGCCTATTTCAAAGACACCTTATAGAATGGCCCCAATTGATTAGCAGGAATTGAAGAAGAAACTCCAAGAGAATCTAGATAAGGGATTCATACGCCCTACTGCATCACCTTAGGGAGCACCTGTTCTATTTGTTAAGAAGAAAGATGGATCAATGAGACTCTGCATTGATTATCGAGAACTTAACAAGATCACTATCAAGAACAAATATCCTCTCCCACGCATTGATGACTTATTTGACCAACTACACGGAGCTCAATACTTTTCCAAGATTGATCTTCATTCAGGGTATCATCAATTAAGGGTCAAAAGGGAGGATATATCAAAGACGACTTTCCGTAAAAGGTATGGACACTATGAATTTATAGTGATTCCATTTGGTGTTACTAATTCCCCTGCTATCTTCATGGATCTGATGAATAGAGTCTTTAGAGACTATCTTGATTAGTTTGTGGTAGTCTTTATAGACGATATTCTTGTCCATTCAAAGAGAAAGGAATAACATGAAGATCACTTGAGAATTATATTGAAGACCCTAAGAAAGGAGAATCTTTATGCCAAATTTACCAAGTGTGAATTTTGGCTTCAAAATGTTTCATTTTTGGGTCACATAATCTCAAAAGAAGGGATATCTGTGGATCCAGCAAAAATAGAGGTTATCGAAAGATGGCCGAGACCAACAACAGTGACTGAGATCCGAAATTTTCTTGGTTTGGATGGATATTATCGACGTTTTGTGAAAGATTTTTCATGATTATCTAATCCACTCACCAAGTTGACTCAAAAAGGAGTTAAGTTTGTTTGGACAGAGGAATGTGAATAGAATTTCAAGGAGTTGAAAAGAAGGTTATCCAGTGCACCTGTGCTCACACTGCCTTGTAGTGGAGAAAGGTTTGTGATCTACAGTGATGCATCCAAGAAGGGATTGGGGTGTGTTCTTATGCAAAATGATATGGTGATAGCTTATGCCTCACAACAGTTGAAAATCCATGAGCATAATTACCCAACTCATGATTTGGAGTTAGCTTCGGTAATCTTTGCATTAAAGATTTGGAGGCATTATCTTTATGAAGAAAGGTGTGACATTTATACTGATCATAAAAGTTTAAAGTATATTTTCAAACAAAAGGAGCTGAATATGTGCCAAAGAAGATGGTTGGAGCTGATTAAGGATTATGACTACTCAATCCATTACCACCCTGGGAACGCAAACAAGGTGCAAGATGCATTAAGTCGACAAGACCATGCCAGTTTATCCATGATGAGGATCACAAAAGATCCAATATTTATGGATTTACAAAGGATGGATATTGGAATTATAATGGAAGGGAAAAAATATTATCTTTCTCAAATTAATGTTCAACCATCTATACATGTGAAGATTAAAGAGGCACAAAAAGAAGACGTCGAGTTACAAAAGAAGGTGAGAAATGTTCTGGAATTCAACCTTGATTGTGATGGGATAATAATGTTCAGGAATCGGGTTTGTGTTCCTCCCTTCCCCGAATTAAAGAAGGTGCTACTGGCTGAGGCTCATATTTCTTCATTCTCTATTCATCATGGAAGCACGAAGATGTATAGGGACATGAAAGAGTACTTCTGGTGGGATGGCATGAAAAGAGATGTTGCTGAATATGTCTCTCGATGCTTGGTTTGTCAACAAGTTAAAGCTGAGAGACAGAAGTCTAAGGGGATGTTACAACCATTACCCATAACCGAATGGAAATGAAAAAACATCACTATGGACTTTGTCACAGGACTTCCAAAAACATCCAAAGGCAATAATGCTATCTGGGTCATAGTTGATCATCTAACAAAGTCTGCACACTTCATTGATATTAGAGAGGATTTCCCTCTGGATCAGCTTGCCAGGATATATGTAAAGGAAGTGGTAAGATTGCATGGAGTACCACATTCTATTATATCTGATCGGGATCCGAGATTTACCTCGAAGTTCTGGAGAAGTCTTCAGCATACTCTGGATACAGAGTTGAGTTTCAGCACTGCTTATCATCCCCAGACAGACGGTCAGTCTGAGAGAACAATTCAAACTCTAGAAGATATGTTAAGAGCTTTCTCTATGGATTTCAAAGGTGGTTGGGATAAACACCTACCTTTGGTGGAATTTTCTTATAATAATAGCTTTCACTCCAGTATTCAGATTGCTCCTTATGAAGCTCTCTATGGAATGAAATGCAGGACTCCAACTTGCTGGGATGAAGTTGGGGAAAGAAAGCTATTAGGACCTGATCTCGTTGATGAAATAACAGAAAAGGTCAGATCTATTCAACAACACATAAGAGCAGCTCAGAGTCGACAAAAAAGTTATGCCAACAACTGAAGAAAAGACATAGAGTTTGAAGTGGGTGATAAAGTGTTCTTACGAATATCTCCCTGGAAGAGAGTCATGAGATTTGGAAAGAAAGGGAAGTTGAGCCCTAGATATATCGGTCCTTTCAAAATACTGGATCGTGTTGGGAAGGTAGCTTACCGATTGGCGCTTCCACCAAATCTCTCTCAAGTTCACGATGTGTTCCATGTATCTCTCCTGAGAAGGTACATACCTGATCCTTCACATGTACTTAGCTCAGAAGTTGTACCACTAGAGCAAGATCTTTCTTATGAAGAACAACCGATAGAGATTCTGGATCGTAGAGAAAAATTCCTATGAAACAAGACCACTCGGTTGGTGAAAGTATTATGGAGGAACCACCAATTAGAAGAAGCTACATGGGAGCTTGAGGATATGATGAGGGAGAGGTATCCTCATCTGTTTGTTACAAAGTGACGAATTTTGAGGGCGAAATTCCTTTTAAGTGGGGTAGAATGTAACACCCGAGACTTTTATGTTATATAAATCATCAAAGGAATCTTTCACTACACACAACACTAGCTTGGATTTCTTTACACGCAACCGCGGCCTTCCTCGATAGCTTGCATCGTATGCAATACCGAGTTTCACTAAACAATGATATGCTATTAAAATATTAATAAAACTAGCCGTTATGAATAGTAATAACAAATTTTTGAAATTTTATAAATTTTATTTTTCAAAATGGACTTCATTTTTGAACTCGGAATATCGAAATTATCTTAGGGTGAAATTTTGGTATTTTTCTAAAAACTTTCAATTTTTGATGAATAGTGAAACTACTGAGTGACTGTTAAAAAAAACTGAATTTTTCATAAAACATAATTTTACCACTTCTGTGAGTGGAATTTTCAAAACTCCGAGAGACACTGTTGATGTCAGTAAGTAAAATGTGGTTCAATGAGATGAAAATAATTTTTTGGTGAATAGTAACTTTTTACTTTTTTTTACCACGGTTAAAAGTAAATAGGGTAATTAAGGGTAAAAATGATATTATTATTACCCTAACACATGTACTAATTCTATTTGACAAGTGTAATTCGAACGAAACAAACTTAGGAATAAAATATGACCATTTAGGCCCACTTGGATTAGATTAGGACATTTATTATTAATTTATTTAAAGAAGGGTTAAAATAGTTAAAATCCAAGTTTAATAAGTAAACCATTTTTAAAATGGGGTTATACATAAGATAAATTCGACTATAAATATTAATTATAAAGATAAAAGGATTTCCTACATAATGGTATTTTATTTTTAATTTTTATACATTAAATAATTTAATTTATTTCTGACACAATGATGATGCAGTAATTATCTTATTAATGAAATATTGACATAATTGATGTTATAAATACCCAAATAAATATAATATGACTCTTTTTATGAATTCCACTAATTTTATAGGTTAATATGACATTTCAGTATTGATTTAATTAACTTTGTTCGAACTTATCATTCTTTTATGATTTTCAAAAAAATCAATTACTAAATAGTGGAAAAATTGACATAAAATAGTTTTTAAAACAAATATTATATTATTAATTGTTATTTTATTCCTAAAAATCTAAGGTTCAAAAAAATGAATTAGAGAAGGTTATATATATTAATAATAAACAACTTGGGGTTCGTTTGGCTTGATATAGTATGTTTATTAATATTATAGTATAAGAACACAAGAAGACACGGTAAAAGTAAAATTATTTAACTTAATGTTAAATATACATGATAAGGTTAAAATAGGAACCTAAACTTGTCTAAATTCTATTGGATGAGAGGATTTCGACCCATCCCAACCTTAGCCTCGAAATAAATCAATTTGGAGCTATTTAATACCGAACTTGACTTTATAATAAAATAATATTTTTAGTTACTCCAAAGGTGCCCCTCTCCTCCCTTATAAAAGGGCACCTCCTCCCTCCCTTCCTCACACCACTTTGAGCCTTCAAGCTCGGACAACCCCTGACATTCTTCTCTCCACTTCTCTAGAAACATCCTAGAGGTTCTGGTCTTCTTCAAAGACCCATTTTAGTGCCCTAAAAGGAGGTCTCAAAGAAGCACTTCAAAGAAGAGGTAATGTCCGTTACCGATTCTTTCATCTTTATTTCTTCTTCCACTTCTTCTTCTTTAGTTGTTTCATTATTAAGTAATAACATCAGTATCACTCATATACTTATATGTTATTATAAGTACGAAACAACCCTATTTCACCATCTATCCATCCTACGGAAAAAGAAATCACCACGCGTGCGTACGTACAGAATACCGTCTCCACGCCGTGGTGTAATCTATTTTCCACCACCACCTTACTTGGATGGGTATAATGGTGTAAATAATGACTATATATGACTATTATAAAGTGATACTGATTCTGAAATAGTATACATACACTCCAATACAATTCCACGATCATAGGAATGATATCATCACTCGTGCGTACGTACGGAATACCGTCTCCACGATGTGATGCGACTCGTTCTACATGATCATCATTTCATAATGATTATATAAATGAATTTAATGAATGAATATGATATATATTACACTAATACAATTCTGGAAATTAGGTATCTATAACCTAAAGAGAAGAATAAGAATTTATTCGACAAAACACGCATAAGAACAAAAAGTTATAAACACCTAAATAACAAGTAGCAATGAAATATTACTACTAAGAAGCTAAGAATATGACCAAATATGATATCATAAAAATATGTATGATTCTGGAATAAGTCATTAACATTGTTTAAATCATTATACAGGAGGTTCAGACACGTAGAAAGCATATCGGACCTAAGGTAAGGGAAATATCACAATCTCATTTTTATCCGAGGTTGTTTATACTTTAGTATTTACTGGGGTGTATTTTATCATCCACATCCATGTTTCCTCAATATGTAATATTATTTCCACTCACCTAAATTTTTTTAAATCCTATTTTACCCTTAGGTGAGTTTTTAGTAAAAGATATAAATGGAATCTTTTGTCGTTTTTCGTACGAGGTACTTTTTGACTTTTCCGACAAAAGTACGAGAAGAATGTTTTTTAACTTATACGGCATGAATGGATTTTTAAAACATTATTTCCAAGTAGATTCCTTTACAAGTTTTCAAGTTTATTTTTAATCAACTTCATTTAGTTTAGAATTGTATGACATGTTAAGAAAAGAACATTATTTTTAAAGTAGAAAGGATATTTTCCTCAAGAATGAAGTTCAAGTGTTTTATCAAAATTATTTTCCATCTAAGATAATAAAGGGTTCTGTTTCTATCCCTATTATTACATGGATTTGATTATGTTGTGATGGAAATACTTTTATGAATTCCATTATCTTATATGAATTGTTTTATGATGTCACGATGTTTAAGATTCCCATTTTTATTACATGGGTTATGCAATGATGTATGTTTTACGATTTTGTGGCACACATATGAATGGTATCATTATGAGATGGGTGGGACCTATATCTCCCTCCAATGCATTGGGTAAAGATTTTATATCTCATGAGATAGACATGGATGGAATGGTAGGTTATACCGGTTCAGTGAAACAGGACTGAAACGAGGGTGACTCGGTTTAGAAATGGACTTTGTCCACTAAGATAGTCTTGGAAATGAGTCTTGACTAATAAGAAATGATTCTCTATGATTATGTGTGTATTCCACAAAGTTTCATGTTTTAAGTTATGATTATTGGGATTACATTTCACTACTATGATTTATCCCATGTTATGATATTATGATCTCTTTTGCAGGTTAAGATTTCCAAAATGTTATGTTATTATGAATATGATGTCATTGATATTTCTTTTGTTTACCCTTACTGAGAATTTGAGCTCACCCTTTTGTATGTTTTATTTCCCCAGGTTAGGAAGAAGGCTATTAAGTAGAATATGCAAAAAAGGGACTCTAGATATGATGAAATAAATGGGAGGCAAAGTAGATGCTTTATGAACCAGTTGTTTATGTTTCCCAATTTCTAAAGACACTATACCTATACGGTCCTTTCATGGTTTTGTTATATGTTGTAATAAGTGTGCTTCAATTCTGAAGTAATAACAATGTATGTAATGTATGGGTCGTTATATGTTGATATCTTGATCACTTGACATTCTAGGTATGTGGGATCATAATCTACCTATGGTAGAGTTTTCCTATAATAATAGCATCCATTAAAATATTTAGATTGCACCATATGAAGCATTATATGGAAAGTGATTTCGTACACCAACTTGTTGTGATGATGTTGGTGAAATAAAACTCATAGGCCCAGAACATGTTGAGGAAACAATAGAAACAATGAAGATTATCCAATCCCACATAAAATCAGATCAATGTAGGAAAAATAGCTATGCCGATAACTGAAGGAAGGATTTGAAATTTTAAGTGGGTGATAATGTTTTCTTGAAGGTATCTCCATGGAAGGGTGTTATACGATTCGGTAAGAAGGGTAAATTATGTCCCGGTTATATCAGAACTTTCAAAATTGTAGAAGGAATGGGAGTTGTGGATTACCATTTGGAACTGTCACCATGTATCTCTAATGTTCATGATGTGTTCCAAGTATCACTGGTGAGAAAATACATTCCAAAAACAATGAATGTACTCACCTATGAATAAATAGAACTAGAACCCAATTTTTATTTATTTGAAGGATCCTATCAGGATTCTTGACACCAGAGAGCATGTTTTGAGAAACCAAATGACTCTTCTGGTAATAGTTAATTTAAAAAACCATAAAATGGAAGAGGCAACATGGGAACCTAAGGAACTTATGACGAGGAACCACCTGAATCATTTTATGTAGTAATATTCTATAAATTTCGAAGATAAAATTATTTAAAACAGGGAAGAATGTAACACCCCTTGATTCCATGGTAGACTTCTCTTTGCATAATACTATAGCTTGTGTTGTATGGATATTTGTGTTCTAGTGCACCATGACCAATCAAACTAGCCGTTTAAAAAGGCTGTTATTAATAGTAATACCAAATTTTTAAAATTTTTAAAATTTTATTTTTCTAAATGGACTTAATTTTTTGGATTATGAATATCAAAATTAGCTTACGGTGACTTTTTGGTATTTTAATGAAAACATTCAATTTTTGATGAATAGTGAAAAACACTACGTTATTGTTTAAAAACAACTTTTTATTTAAAAATTATTTTTAAAACTTATTTTCAAGTCAAAAGAGATAAATAATATGTATATTAGTACAATTTAATTCATTGGTGTCATTTTATAATAATATTGTATATATAAAATTTTATTGAACATTTTAACGTTTTACCTACTTTCTACGCACATTTGCAAATTTTTATAAAACGTAATTTAACCACTTCTGTGAAATAAATTTCAAAAAACCAAAAAACACAATTTTCTCTAATAATTAAACTTTGGTTTAATAAGATGAATGTATTTTTTTTGAAGAGTATCGTTTGAATTTTATTTACCACGGTTAAAAGTAAATATGTTGATTAATGGTAAAAATAATATTATAATAATATAAAATTAACCCATCACTTGGCCTAATTATATTGGATAAGTGTTTTTTGACCAAAATCAACCTTTGGATAAAAATAAGATCCTTTTTGATCAACATGGGTTATGTTAAGACGTTTATTATTATTTATTTAAAGACGAGTTAAATGTTTTAAATTCAAATTTTAATAACTAAACCATTTTTAATATATGGTTATACATAAGATAAATTAATATATAAATATTCATTATAAATATAATAATATTTCTTACATCATGGTATTTTAATTATAATTTTTAGACATCAAATAGTTAAATTTATTTATGACATAATAATGATGCAATAATTGACTTATTAATAAAAGATTAAAATAATTGACATTATAAATATTAAATAAAAATGTAAATTGAAACTTTTGATGTCATACAATAATTTTCTAGGTGAATATGAAATTTTAGGGTTGATTAAATTTATTTTTTAGATTAAATAATGTTTTTATGACTTAAAAAAACCAAATAATAAATAGTGTCAAAATTGAAATAAATGAGTTTTTAAAAAAAAATACAATTTTATTAAATTATATAATAGTCCTAAAAATCTATGATTCAGAAAAATAATGTATATATTTTTTAATAAGTCTTTAATTAACCACTTTAGATTCCCTTGTCATTTTATAGTAACTATATTAACCATGTAGTATAAAAATAAAAGAAGACATGCTAATAGTTAAACTATTTAACTAAGGCTTAAATATAAAATATAAGGTTAATAGGGATACAAAAACATGTCTAAAACATATTGGTTGAGAATATTTAGACCTATACCCTTCGTATCCTAGAAATAAATCCATTTTTAACTATTATAAACCGAAAATAATTTTATAATAAATTAATATTTCAATCTTTTCCTAAAGTGCCCCCACCTCTCTTATAAAAGGGAACATACCCTTCTTTTAAATTCACACATCCAAATCATTTTGGTTCATACAATCCCTACTAAGATCTCCTCCCAACTACCCTAACCTCATCCTAGAGGCCTTACATTGATCATAAAGCAATCATAAGGATCCCTTTTTTTTTAAAATCAAAGATAAGCACCCAAAGGGGAGGTAATTCTTTTATCACCTCTTTCAAAGTTATTTTGTTCTTCTACTTCCTCTTTATTTTTTTTCCATACTGAAATAATTAATCCAATACATTCTACATACTGAGATTTTATTATAAATATGGTACAACCATATTAATTATTCTATACATCATATGAATGAAAAAGTTATTATGCGTGCGTGCGTACGTACGACTTACCGTCTCCACGACGCGATGATATTTTGTTCCACATTATAACCATTCAAGAATAATTTTTATTTTCTGATTAAATAACAATGTTTAATAACATAATATCATTATTCATTTTAATCAAATACAACTTATCTATAAAAAAATGACATTCTGAAAAAAACAAATAATGGAAAACAATTAAGTTAACACCCAAAACAATGATACTACTGAAATATTATTAAAAAGGCAATATTAGAGGTTCATATATGATATCATATTTATGTATGTGGTTATTATATAATTTAATAACAATGATTTAACCATTTTAATGGAGGTTAATGTACCCATAACAAAGGAAAAGTACAAGGTAATGGTTAATTTTACAATCTCTCTATTATATGAGGTTGTTTATACATAAATATCTTCTGGGACTTCTTTATCATGAACGTCCATGTTTCTTAAAAATGTATTTCAATTTTTTTTACTATTTCCTATAATATAGTTTAAATTCATTTATACCCTTGTGTTACTTTTTATAAAATATTTTGAAAGGAATCATTCCCTCATTTTCGAAACAAGGTAATTTATGACCTTTTCAAAAAATTAAGGAAAGAATGTTTTTTTAACAAATACGTTTGGTGCGGCTATTTTACACCATTATAAAACCTTATAAGCTTCCCTTAAGGTCTTATAATGGTATTTTAAATATAAAATTTTTCTTTTTAAATAATGTGACTATTAAATGATTTCAAAGTTGAAAGATAAATTTCTCTCAAATATTTTTGGATTCATTAAATCTATGTCAATATCTGTTGTTGGATTTTATTTTTAATTGAAGTGGATTTATAATGATACAATATTAAATATTTTATTAATAGTTTTATGATGTGTTTTCCTGTGGATCATCTTCATGGATTCCCATTCCAACTTGTCGTCACCCCTATCACATCTATGTTATCTGTTGTCACCCAACTAACCCCTAACCTGATCCGACCACCCTCAACCTCCCTTGAAACACTCTCGATTAGCCTCTGGATATATCCTAATATCCTCCCACCACACCTCAAGAACCCCTAACATACCTCACCTACCTTTATCTACCATGAATATTCCATGTTCGGTTAATTAATCCCATAAAATCACTCTAACTCACACCTACATCCCTTCTTGTTTTTGACCACATAATTAAATCTAAATTCTATGCTTTTTGTGTAGACCTTTAGAGATCTCAAAAATAGGACTCTTGGATATCTCTAATGGTGTTATTTCTGGTATTTTATATTAGCAATATTTTTTTTAGAAACTACTACTCAAATTACCTTCTAAACCTATTATATTTTTTATGGATGCTTTGATATCGTAAAATTTTTAAAGGATTTTTAACCTCTTTTATGTTTAATAAAAAATATTTAATATTTAAAAAAAATATAAGTTATTTTTTCTAAAAAAATTAGAGTTGGTTAGAAATAGAAATTTATATTCTTTAACAAAATTTAAGGGAATTCTAAATCATTAACTTTTTATATAATAAAAATTTGAGTAAATTACAAGGAATCAATGCAATACACATTGGTGAAAAGTGAGACTAATCTGGTATTATTTTAATAAATGATCTTATTCAATATTATTGATATAAAAATAAATTATTAAAACATGACTTGATCGTTCGAGCCATTCTGCACCATATATAGTGATGACTCCTGACCATTTGATGCTTTCCACCATGACATACATGGCGTAGGATCTCTTATCCTACAGCACGAACGTATTCCTTAGGCATGTGGACACATGGTGGACCATTTTTATTCATATTGATGTCACATACTCTAGTTAAAAAGGCCACACTTGAGAAGTTGATTCTTCCAATATGAACCTTCATTATTAATTGAACTTCTATGTTGAAAGAAAATCATTCAATGATACAACATTGTGAATGGGATTCCCACACTTTTAGAGAACTACAAATATGGATCATTTACCTTTATATGTGCTAAAAAATATTGACTATGTGGTTGTTTTATCAGTGATTCTTAAAATCCCAAATAAAGGGTTATTATGTCAATGCTGAAAAAGTTATGATTACACCATCTCCTTTATAAGTGATTTTTAGATCCAATAATAGTAGTTTTTAATACTACTTTTATTTTGTGTTGAAAATAGCTACCTTTAACTATGCATATTTTAACGATGGTAAAATCGTGATCTTCTTCTTCAAAAAAATATTATTAAAAATCATATTTAATTAAAAAATTTATTTATATTAATATATATTTATATATATGTAAAATTTGATTAAAAATGACTTATAAAAAACTAAATATGTATCTACACGTAAGATGTCATATATTTTGTTAAATTAGTTTATAATTTATTAAAAATTTGTATTAATTACAATTATTGACTAATTAATGTAATGGCTATTTAATAACATGTTTTGACATTAATTTCATTAGTTCTTTTTTATTTGGAATATATCGTTTAATAAATATTTAATTGTAAATTAAAAATATTGATTAAATACATATTTACACTTAATAAGTCAGAGATCAATTTTCATAGGTATATATATATATATATATCCATGTGTGTGTATATGAAATAAATTTAATTTTATTAACAGACACATACAAAAATAATAAATTTTTAATATTATAAATTTATATTTATATGTATTATTACTTAATATATTGTATATTTTGTTTAAATGTATTACATTTTATTATTTTTTTATATTATTATATAATATATTATTTTTTAATAAATGTTTTCAAATTATTAATTATTATTATTATTTTTTTCATTAATAAATTTTTTAATTTTATTTATTTACCCAATTTTAATATTTAATCATTTATTAATTTTTTTTATATTTAAATTTTCAATATTTATTTACACATCCTAATTGATTAAAATTTATCGTATTTATTATATTCTAAATTGTCATATTATATATATGTATTCATTATTCTTTCTAATATATATTAATTGTTAATTTTTTTTTAAAATTATATAATTAATAACATTTATTTATTTTTGAATTGGTTTCTATTTTATTCATTTTTAATTAAATTTCAATGTATTTTTAAATAATATTTCATTAATATATATAAATTTTTTAATAAATAAAAATATTCATAAATAAATAAATAAATATATATATACATATCAATATATAATATTTTTAAAATATGATTTATATAATAAAAAACATGTATTTAAACTTAAAAAGTCATATGTTTAGTAAATAATTGTATATAATATACATAAAAATTAATAATAATTTAAACTGCTCAGTAATTAGTAATGCTATATATTTAATAGAATATTATATTAATTCCAATTATTGTTTGAATTTTACTTATATCATACTTGTGTTATATATACCTTAATTTCACAAACATATATAACTAATTAATGTAATTTTATATAGAAACACATACAAACATGATATTTTCAAAATTTATTCAATTTTTAATATTTATTTTATAATTTCATTACGGACATTATATATTTAATATATGATGTTTTTAGTTGGTGAATTTGAAACCATTTTTATATTTTTATTTAATAAATACTACTTAGTATTTTTTAATATTTTATATAATTAATTCATTTTTAATAATAATAATTTTGTACCAAATGAGCTTGGTAAAGTGCCAATTTATTGAAAAGAACAATATAAAACTAAAAAAGGATGGGATCAAACAAAGTATGGTTTCCCTGACCAAAATGACATGATCAAAAAAGTTACAAATGATGATTTATCTTAACCTCAACCTGATAGTGGTGGCTTTCATTATGTCGAGCCCCCTATTAATCCAACCACATCCACAACCTCACCCATTGGGATTCCAACATCTTCTCTAAGTATTCTTACATTTAAAAGTACCATCAAAGCAACTTGAATCCTCAAAATGACCCTCTCCATCATCAATGAATTTTCCATTTTCCCCGGAGTTATGTTCCTCATTGTATTTTAAATGATCCACCATTGAGGAATTATGAGACACCATGGTTTGATAAATATTTATTGTATGGGAAAACCTATTATCCAATAATACACTTAAAAACCTTATCCCTAATTCTAAGATAGAGATTTTCTAAAGGGAAGAGAAAATTGAAAATGAGAATCTATGGCGTGCTCTTTCCAGCCTGATGTTCCTAGAAAAGAAACTATTAAAATTGAGTGTATCCTTCCTCTTAAATTTTACCTTATGAATAAAAGCTTCAAAAATCCAATCCTATTACAACAAATGTTTTTTGTCATTAGTTTGGATTTCCAATTCCATAGCATTCAAGCCATCCCAATTATTTTTCTGATGAGATTCATCATCATCCCAGTTACAATACGACCTTTTGAAATTTAGAGCTATCTCAGATTACCCTTTGGATTCATCCAAATCCTTTCTAGTTATTATTTTGTAAGAACCACATGTATGCTATCAATTCTCTCTAATTATTGTTCCGGAGGATGTGATTGTGATTTAACACCTATCTCACTGATAACTGGTTCCTTGGCCTCTAACAGTGGTGAAGACTACCCTGATCAGCATTTAGATTTAGTTAGATCTCTACAATACTGTATATAAAGCACTGTATTATTGGAATGATTATACTCCTATGATCACTCCATCTCTCTAGTTAAATACCCAGGAGAGTGATACTACTCCTATTTAGAATGTTTCCCATCATTAACATGATTATTGGATTTTCCCGTCCCACAACATCAACTTGAGAAATTCCTTACCCTAATTACAATATATTAATTGTATTTGGATTCTTCAAGGCCCTTTATCCCATTTATATTCCCTTCAACATTTATTTTACTCATTCCCCTTAAATGAACGTAAATAGAAAATTACATCCTGGGTGTATAAATCATGATTGTGTCCAATGCAAGGGAAGTTAACACAAAATGGAGATTTTATTTTATATTCAATCCGAAAAGTTAAATCAGCATCTAAAGTGGGTATTACCACCTTATCATCCAAAGTGGTTGAAATAAAAGATTCTATATGGAATTATGAATATTTACTGAATTGATTTGATTTAGTGTTTGTATCCATTTTGATGATAATCCTAACCAATGAAGAAATATAAACCATAATGTGTTGGCGCCAAAAATTAAATTTTAAACACAAAATTTTAATTCATATTTTACCTTTAATGTTTCTATTCATGAAGGGACTTAATCGGTAATCCCATTCCCAAATACTAAGAATACCTATCTTTATGGCGATGAAACCATGTCCCTAAGAACCTGGCTTCAATTCTTCAGGGAGAATGATAATATAGAGTAATCCAATTCCAATTAGAATGTAGGTCCAATTTAAAAAATCCATCATTTCTAATATTCAATGAGTAAGATCATCAGTTTTCCCTTTCTTACTACCAATAAGAAATACCATCTGAACAATGATAAAAAATTGAAAAGATAAATCCTTTCTATAATATCATCCGGATTTGTTACTATGTGGGTCGTAGATCCATTTATAACAATTCGTATAGGAAGTCCCTCCATAGAAGAAGCATTTTATTGATTCATATATTTCATAACCAATATTCCATGACATGAAGCCATAAAATCATTCACAACCACATTTTTGGGAAACTGACATACAGAATCACCCCATGCGAGAAGATGAAGATCGAGATCATGACAAAAATCCAAACCCAATGAAAATCCCTAGTCATCACTACTACGATCATCCATTGAAAATTACCAAACCCCATCCATCATTCGAATATTAACATTATTTAATAAATTTGAAATTTTTATCATAAATTATATTTCATTTAATATTTTTTTTAAATTTAACAAGTTTTAATATTTATTTACTCGTGTCTATTAAACCCCATTTATTTTTTTAAAGTGGTTGTAATTTATATAATTAATATTTATTTATTTTCATTTTAATATCTATTCAATGTTAATTTTTTATTAATTTATATAATTAATATAACATATTCATTTTTTATAATTATTTAGGTATATTAATTTTTAATTATTAAATTTCACCCATATTAACATTCATTTATTTAATGTTATTAATTCATTTCAAATACTATTTTTTTATTTTCTTTATAATTTATCGATTTTTAATATATATTTTTTTAATAATTTTTAAATTTATTTTTAATATTTATTCTCTATACTTATAAAAATTTCATATAAAATATATTTTTATGATAGTTAAAACAAGAACCATTGATAAAACCTATCCTAATCAGTGCTAAATTTTTAGCACTGATAAAGATAAGATTTATCAAATCTTTTTTATTTTAGCACTATTAAAACCTATCTTATCAGTGATTGTTGGAAAGAACTACTAAAACCCTTTATATTATTTTATAATAAAACCTAACAGAACCTCACATGATCATGTCACACAATCAATCATGGAAGTAGATTTCTTCATCTTCTCCCCCTTGACCTTCTTAGTTGAATCATCCCTCCCAAAACCAAATAAATGTGATTCTTTGTACCCCTTTTCATTCGATCTTTCATTTACACATAATTTTTAGTTCATACTACTCTTATAATTGATATATGAAACCCTATATGCATTCCACATTTAAATAATAATTTTCAAGTGTGTTGAGAACTTGATTTCCCTGATCCAATGGATTTTCACTTTGGATCTCTAGGGTGATCAAATAAAATTCTGTGATTACCTGGTCTGATGCAACTAATTCAATAAAATTTCTTTGTTTGTTTATGATTTTAAAAGGTTTCTTATAATCATATTTGGGTGATTTTAATTTTTAATGTTTTAAATTGGTTGTTTTAGTGTTTTTAAACAAATTTTATCTTTAAAAGCCTCATCTAAAATCATAGAAGCTCTCCATCCCATATTTTATTACCCTATTATGAAAATTCATTTTAATTTCATGGTCAATCTACTCTAAATTAGTGTGTGGGATGCTTGGAATTGTATTTTAGATATTAAATGAAATTGTTTTTAGTTATAAACTAAAAAAGGTATATGGATTTAGAAAAATATTTTAATAAAATATGAAAAATAGTTAACTTCTTGGTAACCCCAGAAAATGATTCCAATTTGATAGTGGAAATTTTGTTGGTAATTCCAAATAAAATAATTTTTTTTCTTAAGAATGTATTGTATTTGTCAGTTTTTTCTCTGATGGAGGACCACAATTGAGTTTTTTTTCTTATAAAGAATTAATTTATTCAAAATGAATATAATTTGTTTTATTGAATGAAGAATTATATTGTAATTTAAAATGTGATTTCTATTGGAATATGAGTGTGAAAAAGTGGGTTTTGAGGAATGAAAAACAACCAGAAGAGTTGAATATGGTTGAAAGGGAGAGAATTGATTTTTTGTGGAATGTTAGTACTATATTTTTTTACCATAATTACTATAGTAATTACTTTTTGAGCTTGATTTATTATGAAATCAACGATCAATGACAAGAATAGTTCAATGGAATACTAAGTTTGATCACAACTTCAATTTCATGTTGGGAAATTTAAATGTATTTTATATATTTCAATCTAATCTTATTTAGTGTTTAATTATTGGAACAACATTCAACATGAAATAAAAGTTTAATAAAACATAAAAAAATAAATGGATGAGAAAATTTCAATTAAATTGTTCGAGAAGAAATAAAAAATAAAATGTTCAACTAAATAAAATTATTCCAAAATTAATGAATATGAAATCAGATAAAATATAGTTTAATATTTCTATTGAGATCTCCCATATTTAGGTCCCCATAGATTTAGTGATACATAGAAACAAAAAAAAAATTCTATCTTTTTTTCATTGGAATATTTTTTTAATTAAGTCCTTGTCTGTTGAATGTGAGTATGGCATATTTCATATGAAATTAATAAAATTTCATATAAGTTTTCATAACTTTATAATTTTATTTTTACTGATTCAATAATTCTTTAAAATATATTAATTATATATTTACACCCAAATATGTTTATAAACCCACAAATACATAATTATATATTTTTACTCAAATTCAAATGCTTTGATTACATATCAATGTATATATACATCATATGGATACTATATGTGTATTTTCTTTTACCAAATTAATGTGGTTGAAGCTTGTAGGATGTGTATGAATATGAAATGGATAGTTTCTAATTTTATGATAAAGGTGTGTGAGGATGGAGTTAATGAATTTATAATTATTGTAATAGAGAAATTATACAACCTTTCTGAAATATTTTTTGTGCGTTTTTAGTGTTTTTATTCTATAGGAATTCATCTTGAAGTGTTGTAGGAACATTGATTTTTGATATAATAGACTGAAGATATAAATATTGAACTAAACATGAGAAAAAAATTAATGTAAATGGTAAAAAGGATGATATTATGACTTATTTATCATTTGATATGGATAATAGGGATAATGGAGAATGAGCTCATATTGAAGGACAAAATATGTAAATTTAAGGTGGGATATATGATTGTCCAATATTATTCATGAACTTAAATAGCTATGAAAAGTGTCCATTTTATACTAGTTGTATTAAATATGAAATATTTCTAGTTATTAAGAAGATATATAATTTGAAATATGGTTGTGGATGGAGAGACACAATCTTTATAAAACTAATTGCTCTCATAAATGATGTTCTTCTATAACAAAATTTGTTTCCTTGTTGAAAATAAAACTATAAATGAAAACAATTTTCAATCTGAATGATATCTGAAAAATCACTTTTCCAAGGTGATTGTATATTTTTTCAGGGGCCACGAATCAATCAGGAAATAACATTAATTGTGGTTTGTATAGAAAAAATAAAGATGAATCAATTTATTTTAATGTCGGATGGTACATTATTATCCTTCAATGGTTTATATAACTATATGGATGTGAAGAAAAAACTAGAAAATTGGCATGGTGATGTTTCTGATTATGAATAGGAAATTATAGTCATATTATGTGAATATGAGATGTTTTTATGGCCATAATTTTTTATTTAATGGTCAAAATTATGGTTCAATTGGTCATTGATATTTAACATTATTGTCATGTACATTATAGATGGATGCACACCATTGAATGAAATATTGAAATTTTTAAAGGGTATATCAATAATCGATGTTGAGAAATATGTTGTATTGGAGAGAGATATATTGTTGAATACGTTTTAGAATTATGTTCCAATTACTACTTAGATGTTGATAGCATTGTTCTCTCAAAATCTCTTTATATTTTTTACCTTTATGGATAATGTATTTATGGAAGAGATGTTGTTACAATTACAATTACATAGAAGGTGAAAGATCACCCTTACATTTTCCATAATTGTATAGAGGTTATTACAAACATTATAGCCAGTAATGAATTTATTAAACATTTTAATCCATTAATGGTTGAAATATGGATATAAAATAAAAATAATTAATTATTTATAGGATTGTTTCTGGACAATATATATAAGAGGCTATCGAGAAATCCAGATTGAATTTCTAAAAAACATTGATAACTAGCAGGAAGAATAATTTTAAATGTATTATCTTACAATATTTATTTAATTAATTGATAAACATTCTATATAAGGAAAAATGGTGAACATAGTATGATGAAAAATAGTTGAGTTATACATGTGGTGGATGTGATGCAACTATCTAGATCAAAGGATATATTTCCAATTTATGTGAATATGTCATACTTCAGCATCATCAAACAAGTATATGAGTTGGATTTTACAACATTTTAAGTGATTATTTTCCATTTAAAATGGGTTTACAATAGGAGAATTGTTAATTATAATGAATTTATCTTCATTTAGGTAAATTTCATTGTGGATGGGAATAATAAAGAACCTTTACTATTAGAATCATATGTGGTGAAAATATTTTATGTCCTAGATCCTTTAAATATATGTTTTTCAATTATACTATTGGGTGATAATACAATTTTAGATTCTAATTAAAATTCAATTTGGTATGGCCATTTCATTGGGAGATTCAAATTATTTAATAGTGGTCTCATGGTAGATAGTGTCATATACATTATAGGTAACCAAAAGGAGGGGATTTGGTTACTCGAAAGAGGAGCCAAATATATTCAACATTTAAAGGAAAAAAATGATTTCAATGAATATGTTAATTTGTTTTAAATATACTATGAATTTAATTATTATATTATGTGTTCTATATTAAATTTACATAATCAACATTTTATTTTTAATGACTCATGTAGATAATGACTTATCCACATGTTGATGTTTCCAATATCAAGTAAGAACATACCATAATTTATCAACATGATAAATTTATAGGGGTCAAAATAAAAATAATAAAAAATAATATGAGTTGTGTAGAATCACTATGTTATGTAATGTTATCACAAAAATAAGAAAAGGTGTAAAATTTGAGGTTTGATGGAATCAATATGTCCAATCTGTTGACCCTAACAACTTAATGTTCATTAGTAACAATGAGGGTCATAACAAGAATTCATGTGTCAATTTATATAAATATACAAAAAAAATTTCATTCTTGTATTGGGGAGATTAATTTGGGAATATATTAGGGTAATTTTATGACATAAATGAACCATTTTATTCAAAAAACTGCCTAATAATTATTTTATTTACATTTCATTATTACATGCATAACTTTTTTATTTTAGAATATTTCCATATGTAATTTTAATTAAAGGTTTATAGAGAATATCATTTAACCATTGAAATGTTATTAATATTGAATAATATTAGGGATGATATGGGTAATGTAATACCCTTCCATACAACTATTTATGAACATATTATAAACCGTGAAACATGGAAATATTTCATTATCCACTACGATGAAGAATCATTTGGGGTTTATTTTATTTGATATTATTTATTTTATCCAATTTAATTCAAAATTATAAATTTATGAAATAGAAAATGAGTTATAAAAACAAGTATCATGCATCAAAATAAATATACCCCTACCATAAAGCAAGGATCTATAGAGTTCAGTTGAAAAGGGAATAAATTTTAAATCTACACTAAATGTATTATGTTCTATTAAAAAGCATATGTTTATATGTTTATATAAATATTGATGAATTAAAATATAAAGAAATTACCATCCCTCATCAAGAACTATGGAATGAGGCTCTTGTTAATGAATAGGGGAAAATAGTAGATGAAAACCGACATGAATTATGAGAAACATGTATAAGTAAGACATAGTAGTAATTTTTATTCTATTTTAATGTTATTATATAAACTTATCTATTTGTTTCAGTATTGTTTATATATTCTAGGCCCATGAATTTTCACAGAGTATACCCAAATAAAAACTACTTTTAGTATCTTTTATATAGTCAGGAATAAATGACATGTTAGAGGTTCCAGTTTTGTTGTGTCTCATTTAGAATATTTTTAAAGGACAAATCCACGGTGTGATTCATATGAAATGATGAATGAATTTTTGGAATAAAAAGAATCAATTAAATGTATTATTGTCTTATTTGGTTTTGAAGACTCGTATATGAAAAGGGATAAAAGAAAATCAATATTATAACAATGATCCTCACATATAGAGACATAAGACCCTAGTAGATTTGAGGCTAGCCATTCACCCCAACAACCAAAATTAACTGAGGTAATAAATTTATTTCTCAACACTTATAGATATATGTGAAATATATAACTATATATAAATTTAAATTAATATAATTCTATTGGCTGAAATTCTTCTTTATATATATATATATGATCACCCAAACATCGCCTTGGTGTGAGGGGCATGGTGTATAATATAAGGAGACTTTACACATGATAAAAGAAATCTAAAATACCTCATTTGAGTGTGGATTGACATAGCTCCCTTTCTGAAGGCTGGGTTGATAGTTTCTCTTAAGGATCTGTATTTTGACATGGTCATTGATTCTATTAGAACTTTCATATCATAGGAATTAATCTTATGAGGATAAATTTATGTAATTAGCTCTCTCTATTATGATTTTTTTTTCAAATTTATAACCATTAATAGTTGATGAAAAAAGGTATATAATTATGAATTATATTATAAATTTACAAAATTAATGGGAAACAGAAGGACACATTAAATAAAATATAGTGTATCAACTAAGAAATCAAATAACCTTTCGAGAACACCATCACCCCACCGGTTCCACTACTAAATTTATTAAAATGACATGTTCATTCGAAGATAATACTCAAATATAAAAATGTTTCCTACATTTAATATGAAGAGGATATATGTGGCGAGAACATTATAGAACCATTTGGTCTTGATTGTATAAATGAAATTGTCCAGTCTGAATAGATGGGAGTCTGTTTTTTGAATTAATATATGATTTAAGTTTTCATATATTCCATTTAAAAACAATTATCTACTATGTTTAGAATAGTTTATAACTCATCCTATTTTATACCAGAACATATATTACATCAATATAATGGGAAGATACCATAAAGAAAAATTTCGAATCACTATTCTTACTACCAATTTTCATGACCACTCTTAACATAGTGTACACCATGGGAAGACAATGTGAGAAAATATATAATAACCCCTGAGACCCTCCTCTTGTAGACCCTGGGATGGCGACTTGAAATGAGGGTATAACAAGAAAAACATATAAGAGGCATTAACCTCTAAAGAGAACACATGTGAATAAGAGAGATAATACAGACACAAACCTACTCCAACTCAGACTGAAATATAAATATAATCACAAGTACATGTATGTAATGTGAGGATAATCTACTATAACTGAAAGGGAAGACTATATGTACCAAAAGAAAGTAAAATGGCCACAACCATGAAGACTGAATAGCTCCTACAAACCCCAATCTAGTAGTAACTATCATGATCTTCATCCTACTCTAATTGACCAAAAAACAGTTTATTTAATGCTGGGTCAGTATAACAATATACTCAATAGTATCCTCCCCAGAGTGTCTCAAGAAAATGTAATGAAATCTTGCTAAAGCACAATCAACCACAAGTGAAACCAACTACTCACCTAAATAGGTACGCTATGTTCCAAACCTCCCCATTGATACTATCACCAAGTATCACATATAAGAGTATATAATATAATAAATAAAATCAAGGGTACCTGGCTACACTTCCCCACTATTTTTTCATTTTTCATCAACATCACATGCCTTAATCCATATCTCTCCAAAAAGGCTGGTCCGAAGACACCGGGGCGAGCACAAAAACCTACACCTCATGCAACATAAGGATTTATGATAACCACCTTAGTGAAGCACCACACAATCCACTTAACCAAAAGTAACCATGTAGTTTCCAGGAACTACCACAAGCCACAAAACATGTATCATAAATCTGGTATTATACCTCAAGGCATTACAACCCATATGCCATGTAAGGAAGCTTAAGCCATCAATGTCTATACATGTTATACCTATATTAGTATGTAAGAAATTATATCCAAAATATATTTATGTAAAATAATGACAATCCATTACATCCCTCTACATAAATAATGGGGAAAACCAACCACTTTGCATACTAACACATGTAACCACTGAGAGAGAGATTGAGGTCGAAGGGGGATGTCACTCATACATCCTCCCCCAAGATGTTGGTGGAAAACACCCCTAGGACTCAAGATCCCTAGGGTGGAAGTCACTCTAACCAACATGGTGGGGTAGCATATAAAACCACGAAAGTACATAATATAATATATCTCACAACCACACTATGGAAAAAACATAGTCTTAGATACAACTACAGTTAACATATCACCAACTCATGGATTCCACTACTAAGACGAGATATACTATAAGCATCCAACCAATTAAGAGATTTTTTAAATCATCTTACCCCTTTTTAATCTGTTTCAATTTACACTAATTAATACATTACCATTAATTAACAATTATCAATTAATCATTACATTTAATTAGAATCACCACGGTTTTCATGCCCTCTTGGCATAACCACACTGAGTCCACAGTTATGCATAAGTACCACATTGGAATTACATCCCAGTAAAATCCAACCCCATGGGTTTGTCATCATTTATTCAATCATTTATTAAAATAATTATCAATTTCTATAATTCCCAAGAAATATATAAAATAATAACTATGCTACCAAACACATAAGGCTCAACACGGCGAGTACATGAACTACCCATCAAGTATTTTCCACATATATTAGAAGCATAGACCCATCCATTATGGAGAAGATAGACACAAAAATAATGTTGAATACAACACATGTCTTATACTCATTTGGGAGGAGGGTAACCAATATTAGAGGCCTCACGTAGTGGGGAAAGTAATGCAGATAAACACAAAACATTTTCAACAAGCATCCAACATTAAAAACTATGGGTAATCCCAGATTCATCCCATTTCATCATCTCTAGTGTCCTCGCCAACACAGACATGTATAAACTAATGCATCTCTCCAGTCTAGGCATCAATTGATTCCACAACCGCTAGGCCTCCATACCCCACATATCACAATAGCCATCAATGCTAACATCACCTCACAAGAAGCAATAATCAAAAAAATTGGTCCATTTTCCCTACACAAGGCATTCAACCTTCACAATAAACTATCCATCATAGATCCAAAACATAAGTGTATTGGAATTTTTGAGCAAGAGGGTAACTCAGAACCGTTTCATAAATTTTCTTTTATCGAAAAACTAGTTCTTTAATCCATATCAAATTAAAAATTCATTATTCTTAGTTTCTAACCACAGTAAACCTAAACAAAAATCTATCATAGACATTAATTTTACATTCCTTAATCAACATGCATCAACAGGATATAATTTTTTTCAATAAATTCAATTAAACATGCGTATCAACATCAATTTGATGATAAACAATTTACACTAGAATTAACCATATTAAATTACATTATTATTTATCATTAAAAAATTAATTTACAATTAATAACTATTTACATTATTTAACAATTTACATTATAAAACAAGCTAAACTACAAGGCATAGGTAAAACACTATCTAGAAAATCAAGAGGCAACAACATATGATCGATACAAATTATTTTAATCTGCTTTAAATATTTATTATGTCAATTTCATTGTGATAAAAGGGGATAAAACATGAAATCACTATGACTTCACATTATCAAAAGAGAATTAATGAATCCCCAACATCAAATGGTTATCTATGTTCTTTACACGAGAACATGACTACACAATGGATCATGTCACCTCTCCCACAATGACTGCATCCACCTGAGGAAACTAGGGAATAACAACATCATCCAACAACAAAGAAAGGTTCATTAGGAACATAGATATTGTACGCCAGAGCATGGAAATGAGAAATAAAAGGAGTGAACCGAGACGAATGGTGGTAGAACATAACTTATATTAAAGACATATAGTAAATTCTAGATTTACCCAAAATAGGTGGGGTGCATATGCAGCAGGAAGAAACTCCAAGGAATACATTATCCAAGGCTAAAACACTACATACGAATCTTATTGGTAGGAAGTAAATGTTGTATTGTATAAAACTAGGGAAGAATAAGGATGAAAAAGGGTAGAAGGATATCTTTTACCTTGAGAAGATATAACATAGTAGTGGTTTAAGAGATGATGGATTTTTTGTTAAGATATGATCTGTCAAAGATCACACGTTTTGACCAAGTAAAGGATTCCTGACTATTAGGAAGAAATTATTATATGAGTCATGGGATTTGAATCGGGCATAAATGCCTTAAAAAATTCCTTGAATGCATTTTACATAAAAAAGTGTCAAATGGGAGAAACTGTAGGTAATCTGAAAATATATGGAAATTTGACAAAGGAAATGAAAAATTTCTAGATATACTATTCATGAAACTATTTTAGTGCCACCATTTCTCTGTCACCATTTCTGTGCCACTATTTTGATTCCACCATTTCATTAAGCACCTTGTAAATTTTGTGAAGGATGTGACACCGTTTCATGACACCGTTTGATGAAACATTTTGGAAATTCCGAAAAGGATGTGACACCGTTTCATAACACTATTTCATGAAATGATTATGAAATTTTGGAAAGGAAGTGACACCATTTTGTTACACTATTTCATGAAACACTTTGAAAATTTGGAAAAGGACGTGACACCATTTCGTGACATCATTTCATGAAACAATTTAGGAATTTGAAAAATGATGTGACACAGTTTCATTAAACGATTTCATGAAACAATTTGGAAATTTGAAAAAATAAGTTACACCGTTTTGTGACACCATTTCATAAAATAGTTTGGAAATTTGGTAAAGGAAGTGACACCGTTTCATAACACCATTTCATGAAAGAGTTTGTAATTTTGGAAAAGTGTTAGGGATAAGTTGCCTTGAAATCATAGAAAAGAACAAACACTAGATTTCAACAACATAATAGATAAGGGATGTTGGTCCATTACATCAGATACCTATCAAAACATTCTCATCCTCTAGAATCCAAAACCATCCTAGATAAGAATAAGAAAAAGGGGTATAAACAACCACCCTTTAAGATACCCCTCAAGGTCATCGCCACCATAGGAGATCAACCGTTATATCCAAGGAACAAAAGAAAACCATGATACGACCAAATATAACACCTAAACATTCTCCTAGAGGAGATACCTGTCAAAAGTGAGAAAACCACAAAATGAAACAAGAGAAATCCATCTCATAACCAAAAAGTCCTATAACCACAAAACGAACATCGTTATAAAAAAGGATAAACATAAAATAGATTAGGGTACTGAGAATGTATCATCAAATCATGTTCCCATGTACTCTCCTCTATGCCACAGTGTCGCCAGAAGACACAAACCAAGGTGATAGAACACCTATGTAACACCTTCTCCTTGGGGTCATGGATCCCTACATGCTACTCCTCGAAGTTTACATCATCGTCAAAATCGAAATTTCCCTAATCAATGACATGAGATTCGTCATGAAGATAACAACGAAGTTGTGGAACATGAAAGACATCATGTACCTGGTGCAACTACAGGGGAAGTGCTACCTAATATGCCAGGGCTCCAACATGAGCCAAAAACTCAAAAGGACCAACAAACTTGGGAGAAAGCTTTCTCCCACAACCAAACCATCACTTCCCATGATAGGGAGAAAAATTCAAAAAAATGTGATCCTCAACGTCAAAATAAAAAGGTCTCATCCTATGAACAACATAGGATTTCTGATGATCGTACACTACCTTCATCCTCTCTTGAATTACCTAAACCATATTCGTCGTATTCTTTACTAGCTCCGACCTGAGAATTGTTGACTCTCCAACATTAGTGCATCACAAATCAGAACAGAAAGGTCCGACATATAAGGATTCAAATTGTTCCATACCAATGGTGGATATGAAATTATTTTTGTAACTAAAAACTACCAAGGATAGGTTTATCATCAACAAACCTCCAAAATCATTGACATAAGAGCGCAACATGTCCTCAAGAGTACTGATAGTCCACTCTGTCTGACCATCTTTCTATGGATGAAAAGCAGTGATAAGGCATAGCTGTGAACCTATAGCATGCTGGAGACCTCTCCACACCCTAGAGGTGAAACATGTGCCTTAGTAAGAAATGATATTCCATGATAACTTGTGATATCTCAAAACCTCCTCTAGACACTATCTCGACAAAAACTCCATTGATATTGACTCCTTGATAACTATAAAGTGGGAGGACTTCATAAATCAATTAAATATCACCCATATAGCATCATGGATTCCTTATTCTTGAGGTAAACCAGTAAAAAACTCCATCGAGATTTCCTCCCACTTCCACTGAGGATCATCTAGTTCCTAGGGAAAACCACCGGGATGACGGTGTGTAGCCTTCACCTTCTAGTAGACCAATCATCGAGACACAAACATTGCAACCGTAAGCTTCAACCCAGGTGACCAAAACTAACTACCTAAGGCTTGATATATATTTTTCACCCTAGGATATACCGCTAATGGGGAACTATGGAAGTACCTGAGAACCATCTTATATATTCCCAATGGAACAAAGATCCTTCCCCAGAACAACACCTGATATTGTTCGTCCTCAGACCTACCATGAGGGGCCTCACCAGAAACAACTTGGTCTCACAAGGACTCCTTCTTGATATCCCCCAATCGGAAATCTTCCACCTACTGCACTAAATAGGACTTCAACATCATTTAGAAAAGACAACCCGTGCCCTAAAATTTGTGCATATCCATATGTAACACGGAATGTTCTTTCATTACACAATAGAAATCACCAAATTCACACACTGCATCACGACATGACTTCCTTCTCAGCACATCGACACCAACATTCCATTTTCTTGGTGTATAAAAGATTTTGATGTAACATCCCTCGGAAATAAAGAATTTGAAAATTTCAAATTTATTAATATTTTTGTATAACATATTAATATTACTTTAAAGGGAATGCTATGTTCGATGGCGTACCCAATACACAACAACGAGTTTCTTTGAAATCTTACATTTCGAACTAATAATATAATAATATTATTTTAAATGTTAGTTAACACCTAGAAATTGTATTGGCAGGAATAAATAGAACTAACTAAAATATGATTATATGTGTTTTTACATTAACCCAATAAATGTTAGAGGCTAAAAATGCAAATGAATCCAATTTTAAGCATAAATATTCTAATATTCTTTAAAAGGTCGATTAACCACCTTTTATGGGGAACCATTTTAAATATAATTTTTATCACTTTTATATGTTATATTTGAGAAAATAAAATACTTCTTTAGAATAGGGACATCAGATTTTACTTTGTGTAAATTTTTGATATTTTTTCGACAAAGTTCATTTTTAATGAATAGTGAAAAATGCTTTATTTTAATTCAAAACCCCTTTTTAATATAATTTATTTATATGGTTAGATTAAATTTTTAATTGGTTTTAAAGTTTAATTAGAATATATTTTTCCCATTTAATCCAATTTTGGTCATTGGAAGTACTTTCACATTGAAATTGGACATAAACCAGTGTCAATATTTTGAAAGATATTGTTTCTTAAAAACACGCTATTTGTTTTGATAGTGGAAATTAACTATAAAATTAAATAATTAAAATTCTATGTATAGAATTTGGTAAAATATAAATTATTTTTGAATTTGGAATATCAAATTTAAATTAGGGTGCTTTTGTTGTTTTTTTCTGAAAAATTTAAATTTTTGATGAATAGTGAAACCACTAAGTGGTAGTTAAAAAATTGAATTTTTCATTTAAACAAAATTTTACCGCTTATGTGAATTGAATTTCAAAAAATCAGATATATATTGTTGTCCTTAGTAAGTAAAATGTGGTTCAATAGGATGAAAATGATTTTTGGTGAAAAGAAACTCTTGAGTTTTGGTAACCACGATTAAAGGTAATTAGGGTAATTTAGGTTCGAAATAATATTATAAAAATGTAAAAATACTTTTACCCATGTCCTAACCTTATTGGATTAGTCATGGAAGACCAATACAATCCATGGGTCAATTTTGGGGCCCCATTGAGCCACTTGGGTAAGATAATTATATTAATAACTTTTTATTTAAAGTAAAAAATAAAAATGTCACAAACATGTATTGTTTTACTAATTTTTTTTACATAGGGTTATATAAGTTATGATTTTTACTATAAATATTCATTAAAAAGATAAAATTATTTCCTACATCTTTGTATATTTTTTTATAATTTTTAGACATCAAATAAAAAAATTATTTATGACACAATGATGATGTAGTGTTTACATCATTAATGAATGATTTAAATAAATATGAAGATAATGATTAAAATAATATCCAAAACATGTCGAATTCTTATCTTATGATTTTATTTCAAACATGGGAGACCTGATATTCGACTTTATTGATTTTTGGACCTTTATAAACCGAAAATAATTATATAATAAAATAATATTTTCAAGCTTTCCAAAAGATCCCCTCCTCTCCCTTATAAGAAACCCCACTTCTTACCCCTTTATCACACTTCTCAAGCCCTTTGGCTCGTCCAAACTATACTAAAATAAGCTCCCATGATCCCTATATTCATCCTGGAAGCCTTAACTTAGGCATAAAGCACTTTAAGAAACCCTTTTGGTTCATACCAAGGGGAGTTACCAAATTTAAAGGTAATGTCTTCACTTATGTTCTTTTGTTTTATTTTTCTTCTCCATCCACTTTAACTATTTTTATTTCTTTCTTTTTTAACAAAAACAGTATCTTAAATATTCTATTATGTTTTTTATGAGAATAATTAAAGCTACACTTACACACACCTTCATCTAATGGGTGAAGAACATACTATTTCTGTGGACGGCGAACTACTGCCTCACGAAATAATGATTGTTCAATTATCTCCTACCACCTCTCATGGTGGCCATTAAGATGTCACTGTGTTTATATATGATATATAATATGTTTATTTTTACCTTATTCTTCTTTATTTCTCATTTATGATATACCTTTATGGTTTCCATAATGGGTAAACATGATAATTTCATTTTAGGAAGTGCGGATTACAACCCCCTCAAAGTGATATGACTCGTTAATGCCATACGTGGAACGTATAAAGGATATAATTTATGAACATATTTAAAATATATGAAGTAAATATTATACTGAAATTATAATATATATATGAATCACTATGTTTTTATTTCATTAAAATATGAAATAGAAATGAAAGTAGCATTCATTCGTACATACGACTTACCGTCTCCATGAACGGTGCATTTCATTTATTATCTCCAAATGTTATGTACTATTATAAATACATATATATACTAGATATATGTGAAATATATGACATAAAAATGATGAATATAATTCTGTAGATAATGGACTCTTGACCACATGGACAATTTATAATTATAACAAGTTCAATTTTGACTCATGTTCCAAACATCGACAAAATGTCCAATATGAACTCAAATAATTAAATAATTTTTATAGAAAAATAATAAGTGATATAAAAGGAATAATAAAATTGAAAAAATATTATTAATAAGTATAAATTAATTTAATTTTATCATTCAATAAGAACAAGGAACTTACGAGCGAGTCATGTCGGACAGGTGGTAATAGATTTCTTATCTCGCTTTTAATTCTGTGAGATTTCCATTATTTGCCACTTATTTAATTCATGTGGTGTATTGTGTACTTACATTTGATATATATTATCATGATTATATTTATATTCATTTTATTCTTTTAATCATTTTTTTCTTATTATATTTTGGTCATACAACATGATTTACTACTACGAGGTAAGGGGTTTTTATCTCACTTTTTATTCCCGTGAGATTCATGCTATATTTGCGACTATCTCCTTTGAGTGGTGTATATACTAACCATTATTATATTCATTGAGTAATATACATCCATTTATGGCTATTTACATCGACATTGTATGGTCCTTCTTTTATGGGGTGTATGTTTCATAGGTTACCAAATCGGTAAGGGAACCTTTCACCCTCTTCTTTTTAAAGGGATTCTTTTTGTTTTGTATTTTAATTCACATCTTATTATGTTGGGATATGTTCTTCTATATCCTTATTTCTGTAAATTTTATGTCCAAGTGATGAGATACCCCTTTTTTATCATTAACTCGTTTTCTAAAATTTGATATGATGCCATTAGGCTGCCGAATTTTTGTAAGGGAACTTCTTAATCCAAGTTCAATTCTTTGGTTTAAACATCTACTTATTGATTATGTCATGCTATGAATATGTGTGAATGACCTATGGTTGTTTTACACTTAGTATCCCATTATATTGGGTGTATTTTTTTTCACACATAATTATGTTATTGATTTGTCCTTAATCTAAGGATACCATCTTTATATGGGACTTTGTCTCAATATTCTTTCATTGAGGCATATTTTGTTTTATACAAACCTTTCTTTTATACGGTGTATAACACACATTGAGTTTTACTTTGATTCAAAAAGAATCTTTTCTTTATAAAGCATTTTACTAAATTTCAAAAAGATTGTTTTTTAACATAAGCGGTGAAAATGACATTTTTTCGTCGCCGTGAGTATTATTTGATCTTTGGATTACATAACAAGACATAATATTTTTAAAAGAAAAATAAATATCATATACTCTTTTTACGTATTTTTTTATTGAAAATGGTTTTGATGGTGGATTTGTTATGTCAATATATTTAAATGATATATTGTGATTGAAATGTGGAAATGTTATCTTTCCTTTATGTTTGGATTATGTGTTATGATTATGTTATGGTTCTTGGGAATTTTTTACGTATACGAGTGGTTCCATAATAAACCTAGGTCAGGTGAGCCCGAGATAACTCTCCAATGCATTAGGTAATGTGATGGAGGTAAACATGAATGTTTATCCTAAGAGATTTCAAGAATATACTTTGATGGGTATTCCAATGTAACTCCCTATGCAGCTATGATAGCTACAATGTAAGTATGTTATGTATGCCTTGAGATTTGTTTTATTATTTTATGATTTCTATGTGTATTTCAAAAATTTTATGATTTTATGAGGTATGTTAAAACGCTTATATTATGTATATAGTGATGATTTAATGTTTTCTTTCCTTGTTTTATAACCCTTACTGATCTTTTTATTCTCATCCCATGTTTTTGAAATGATTCCCGCATTACTTAAAGATGAATAGGGTCAAGGATGGGATCGTTGAAAGACATTCTATCTAAAACATGGAACTAGATATGTTTCTTTTTAATAGTTTTTATTTTATGAAAAAACAGACTACTTTGTAATCTTTTGAGGCGTAATAGTTATGTCCCAATTCTCTAAAACTATAAACCTGAAAAGATCCTCAATGTGAATTATTCATTTATTTCAAGATTATGTAATGTTTTAAGGCCATGTCCTTATAGTTTGTATCATAGGTCGGTTTAGACAACTTTAGGGATTAAGAGTTTTCATTAAACACATGGTTAGTCCCTAGGTCTATTATTTCAGTTATATCTATGTTTTATATCTTTTTCAGATCAAGGAAAGTCAGTTACAAATGGAAGGAGGAGGATCTCAAACGACATTATTATCTCATTTTGATGACTTTCTTGCAATAATTATTGCAAATTCATGTTCTGGTGATTGTGAAACTTTCTCTAGCATAAAAATCACTTGTAAGAAGTTGTTTGAGATATAAAACACCTCTAATATACCTCGTTATCATCATGGATCATTGGTTGTATTTATACAAATCCTATTTCCACAATATTTTTAAAATTTCATGGAAGGTAAATATTATCAAGGTATTTACAAATATTTTACCTTATCACAAGATTTTAAAGCATATTATGATTTTTAAGAAGGTGATGAAGAAGGAGACCCTTGCGAAACCTATTTATATTTGCTTTTACAATATAGTCTCTCATCACATACTTATGGTTTTTTAAAAGGACCATAAATTGAATGTTTGAACTCAAATTTGGGTTGACTGTTTTATAGAAATCATGTTTTATCAGATGTATTGAAATCATATGTCATACATGATTATTTCCCAAAACTGTTTTTCTGTGAACACCCCTATGACCCTTGTTGTACAAGGAGTATTTGTATGGAGGAATCAAATGATTTTCAAGGATCTCTAAATCATTGTTGCAAGGGATGAACCTTCTACCTACGTGAACAATATGATTATGAAACCAAATGGACACCATGATCAAGGTATGATGTTCTTCATTTTTGGGATTGTTTTATTTTATCATATGGTTGTGAAATAAGACTTCAAGAATTAATATGTTGTGATCATAATTCATTTGGATGAAAATGATAGGTATAAGGAAACCATTGAGGTTAAAACATGTTAGGAAAATTTTTGAGTTTTATAAAAAGTACAACCCGTAGGATGGGTGACAACCTGTTGCATCTGGAAAGGCTGCAGGAATCAAACCCACAACCAAAGGCCGACAAGGGTGCATCACCTACCATAAGCCTACTTGAAGTCCCTGGTTAGTATGACTTATTATATTAGTAAAATGATTTTATGGAACAAGAATAAGTTGATTGTTTGGAAATTCTGTTTTATCAAATGGATATACATAGTATAGAAAAATGATTTAGTTAATAAGTGATAAAGGTTGTTGTGGAAGACGATATATCTTTTGAGAAAACACTATATGCCTACGGATGATAGAATACTATGGGATTTCTATTTTGGAATAATGGTTGAAATTTTAGTTTAGAAGAATCTAAGTTTTTATTATGGACACATGTTTATTTGATTTATTTTTAAAAATTAATAACCTATCATGGAGAATATGTGATTATGTTAATTACTTTTCAATATGATACTTTAAGAGTAACTGAACATATTTGGAGATAAATGTTAAGATTTATCTTGGAAGACTATGTGATTAAATCCTTTGGAGATTTGTGTTTCAAACTTATTTTGGATTATTTTTATGAATTTTATGGATAGATTTTTATTGAATGGTTATTGATGAACTTTAGGTTTTGTTGGACAATTTTTGGAGATTAAGAGTAGTTTTTCTTTTTGTAAATGATTATCCTTTTTGGGGATTATTTGATCTTGTACTATCAATTTTTGTTTTGGCAAAAGTCTAAAGACATGGAAAATATATAGTTCATCTTTGGTGGATTATGTGATTCTCTCGAAGTTGACTATTGCAATCTTAATGTGAACTAGTTATCTTGAGTACTCATTGTTTGGAGAAAATATGAGTTTGGATTAAAAATCTAGTAAAATATTAATGTCTACATGACAAGTAAGTAGGTTTTATTATGTTTTATCTAATATCATAAATAATTTCTCCTGATCATGTTTTCTACCACTCTCAATCAGAACTTGACACTTAGTTTCTCCTCCATATCCATGTTTTCATGGAATCATAGTATGGTTTATCTCAGGTGACCATTGCACTTTTCATTCTTTCTTTTAATGTGATAGTTTTATTGACTCCTTTTCATATGTGGGGATTTAAATGAAGTTTCCAAACCCAATTTTAAAATTGCGAGGATGGAATTTACAAAAGGGGGGAAGGATGTAACATCCCAAGTAAATAAAGAATATGAAATTTTCATATTTATCAATATTTGTGAATAAAATATTAATATTACATTAAAGGGAATTCTTTGTTCGAGGGCGTACCCAATACGCAACAACAAGTTTCTTCAAAATCTTATGTTGCACACTAATAATAAAATAATATTATTTTAAATGGTAGTTAAGGACTAGCCGTTGTATTTGCGGGAATAAATATTACTAACTAAATTATGATTATATGTGTTTTTACATTTAGCCAATAAATTTTAGTGGCTAAAAATGCAAATGAATCCAATTTTAAGCATAAATATTCTAATATTCTTTAAAAGGCAGATTAATCGTCTTTTGATGGAGAACCCTTTTTAAATTTACTTTTTGTCAATTTTATATATTATTTTTAACAAAATAAAATACTTATTTAGAATTGGGACATCAAATTTTACTTTGTGTAAATTTTTGTTATTTTTTCGACAAAGTTCATTTTTAATGAATAGTGAAAAATGTTGAATTTTAATTCAAAACCTATTTTTAATATAATATATTAATATAGTTAGATTATATTTTTAATTGGGTTTGATGTTTAGTTAGAATATATTTATACTATTTAATCCAATGTCGGTCATTGGAAGTAATTTCACATTGAAACTAGACATAAACAAGTGTCAATCTTTTGATAGATATTGTTTCTTAAAAACATGCTATCTATTTTAAAGAGGGAATTAATTATAAAATTAATTAATACAACTTCATTGTTTTTAATTAGGTTAAATAAAAATCATTTTTGAATTTGGAATATCAAATATATCTTCAGAAGAATTTTTGGTATTTTTATGAAAAACATCAATTTTTTGATGAATACTGAAACCACTAAGTGGTAGTTAAAAAACAAACTTTTTCATTTAAACAAAATTTTACCGCTTCTTTGAATTTTATTTCAAAAGTCCAAAATAAATTGTAGTTATTAGTAAGTAAAATGTTGTTCAATAGGATTAAAATAATTTTTGGTGAATAGTAACTCTTGAGAGTCATTAACTGTGGTTAAAGTTAATTAGGGTAATTTAAGTTAAAAATAATATTATAAAAGTATATAAATACCTTGACACATGTCCTAACCTTATTGGATTAGAAATCTCCGACCAAGACAGTCCATGGGTCAATTTGGGGACCCCATGGAGCCACTTGTGTAAGATAATGACATTAATAACTTTTTATTTAAAGTAAAAATAAAAATGTCAAAAACACGTATTGTTTTACTAAAAAAACATTAAATAGGGTTAAATAAATTATCTTTCTGACTATAAGTAATAAATATAAATCCAAAAATATTTGCTACATAATGGTAATTTTTTATAATTTTTAGACGTCATATAAATAATATTATTTATGACACAATGATGATGCAGTGTTTACGTCATTAATGAAAGATTTAAATAAATATGATGATAAAGTTTAAAATAATATCTGACACTTGTCCAATTCTTATTTGATTATTTTATATTGAACATGGGACTCCTTAACATTGAATTTAATGAATTTTGGACTTTTAGAAACCGAAAATCCTTATATAATAAAATAATATTTTCAAGTATTCCAAAAGATCCCCTCCTCTCCATTATAAAAAGACCCCACTTCCTACCCCTTTATCACACTTCTAAAGCCCTTTGGATCGTCCAAAATCAACTCAAATAAGATCCCAAGATACCTCTATAAATCCTAGAAGCCTTACCTTAGGTAGAAATAACATCAAGAAACCCTTTTGGTTCAAACCAAGGGGAGTTGCCCGATTTAAATATAATGTTTCTCTTATGTTCTCTTGTTTTATTTTGCTTCTCCAACCCCTTAAAAACATTTTATTAATTTGTTTTGTAAAAAAAACAGTATATTAAATATACTAGGATGTTTTTATGTGATGTATTCTAGATACACTTACACACACCTCTATCTAATGGGTGAAGATCATACTGTTTTTGTGGACGACGAACTACTGCCTCACGAAACGAAGATTGTTCAATTATCTCCTACCACCTCTCACGGTGGCCATTAATATGTCATTGTATTTATATATGATATATTTTATGTTTATGTTTTCCTTATGCTTATTTATTTATTATTTACAGTATACCTCTATTGTTTCAATAATAGGTAAATGCGATAATTTCATTTTAGGAAGTGCGTACTACCGCCCCCTCAAAGTGATATGACTCGTTCATGCCATACATGGAACGTATAAAGGATATAATTTATGAACATATATAACATATATGAAATACATATTATTATTAAATTATAATATATCTATGAATCAATACGTTTTAATTTCATTAAAATATTAAATAGAAATAAAATTTTCTTTCATGCATACGTATGACTTACCGTCTCCATGAATAGTGCATTTCATTTCTTATCTCCAAATGTTATGTAATATTATAAATACATATATATACTGGATATATATGACATATAAATGATGAATATAATTCTGGTGATAATGGACTCTTGACCACATGGACAATTTATAATTATAACAAGTTCAATTTTGACTCAAGTTCCGAACATTGGAAAAATGTCCATTGAGAACTCAAATAATTAAATAATTGTTTTAGAAAGGTAATAAGTGATATAAAAGGAATAATAAACTTGAAAAAAATATCATTAATAAAGTATAAATTAATTTAATTTTATCATTCAGGAAGAACAAGGAATATGCAAGCGAGTCAAGTCGGACACGTGGTAAGGGATTTCTTATCTCACTTTTAATTCCGTGAGATTTCTATTGTATGCCACTTATTTAATGCATGTGGTGTATTGTGTACATCCATTTGATATATATTATAATGATTATATTTATATTCATGGTATTCTTTGATTCATTTTGTTCTTATTATCTTTTGGTCATACGACTCGATTTATTACTACGTGGTAAGGGGTTTTTATCTCACTTTTTATTCCCGTGAGATACATCCTATATTTTCCACTATCTCCTTTTAGTGGTGTATGTACTTCCCATTATTCTAATATTTGAATAATATACATCCATTTATGGGTATTATATAAACATGTTATGGTTCTTCTTTCATGGGGTGTATGTTTCATATGTTACAAAATCTGTAAGGGAACCTTTCACCCTCTTCTTTTTAAAATACTTCTTTTTATTATGTGATTAAATTGACATCTTCTTATGTTCGGATATGTTCTTCTATATCCATATTTTACTAAATTTTATGTCCATGTGATGAGATAACCATTTTTTTCTCATCAACTCATTTTCTAAAATTTGATGTGACGTCGTTAGGCTACCGAATTTTTATAAGGGAACTTCTTAATCCAATTTCAATTGTTTGGATTAAACCTATAATTCGTGATTATGTCATGCTATGAATTTTTTTAAATGGCCAATGATTGTTTTACACCTAATATCCAATTATATTGGGTGTATTTATTTTTTCCACAAAAATTATGTCATTGATTTATCTTTAATCTATGGATATCGTCTTTATAAGGGACTTCGTCACAATCTCCTTTCATTGAGGCATATTTTGTTTTATACACAAAATTATTTTATACGGTGTATATAAAACTTTGAATTTTAATTTTATTCAAAAGGAATCCTTTCTTTACGAATATTTTTACTAAACAACAAAAAGAATGTTTTTTAACGTAAGTTGTGAAAACTACATTTTTTCGCCACCAAGAGTATTATTTGATCTTTGGCTTCCTTAACAAGCCATAATGTTTTTAAAAGGAAAATAAATACCATTTACTCTTTTTTAGTTTTTTGGTATTGAAAATGGTTTTGATAGTGGATTTTTTATGTCAATATATTTAAATGAAATATTTTGATTGAAATGTGGAAATGTTATATTTCTATTATGTTTGTGTTATGTGTTATGATTATGTTATGGTTCTTGGGCATTGTTTTTGTATACGGGTGGTTCCGTAATAAAACTATTGCTGGTGAGCCTGATATATCTCTCCAATGAATTGGGTAACGTGACAGAGGTAAATGTTAATGTTCCTCCTAAGAGATTTAAGGAACATACCGTGATGGGTATTCCAAAGTAACTCCCTATGTAGTTGTGATGGCTACAATGTAAGTATGTTATGTATGCCTTATGTTACCTTTATTATTTAAGATCTATATGTGTAATTCAAAAATATTTTTATTTCATGAGGTATGTTAAAAGGCTTATGTTATTTATATATTGAGGATCTAATGTTTTCTTTCCTTGTTTTATAACCCTTACTGAGCTTTTTATGCTCATCCGATGTTTTTGAAATGTTTTCTGCAGGACTTAAAGATTAATAGGGTCAAGGATGGGATCATGGAAGGGCATGCTATCTAAAACATTAACTAGATATGTTTCTTTTTAAGTGTTTTATTTTATGAAAAAAATGTGAACTGAGTAGAAGTGTCTACTTTGTAATCTTTTGAGGTGTAATAGTTATGTCCTAATTCTCTAAAACTGTAAACCTGAAAAGATCCTCAATGTGAATTATTCATTTAAATCCAGATTATGTAATGTTTTAAGGATGGGTCCTTATATTTGATGTCGTAGTCCTATAAGAACTCCATCCAGCAATTCTGCCACAAGTTCAAGTCACACTGGGAGAATACATTGCTCAAGTTATTATGATCGGTGAAAACCACAATTCACCTTCCAATGAGGTAATGTCTCCACAACTTCAAGGAAAACACCACCACTGTCAACTCAAGAACATGGGTGGAATAGTTACATTTTTGGGGAAACAATTGCTGAGAAACATAATAAATGACTGATCATTACTACATTAGAACACGACCTAATCCCAAGTGAAAAGCATTGCCAAAGACATCAAACTGAGCTCCCTCTGCTGATAGACAAAAAACCAGAGCACTGGACAATTTCTCCTTCAGATACTCAAAAGATTCTTGACAATGATCATTCCACTTGAAAACCTAATCCTTTATGGTCAATGCTATTAGAGGAGTCACATCCCGAGGTAAATTAGCTACAAACCACCTGTAATAGCCAGTAAGACCATGGAAACATTTCACTTATGCAACTTTTTTTGGGGATTACCATGAAACAAGTGCTTCTACCTTCAATGGACCCAAAGATACTTCCTAATAGGATACAAAATTCTCCAACAAATAGTCTTTTTCATCCCAAAACTCACACTTTGACAACATTACAAATAGATATTTTCAATAAATAACTCCCAAAACGGCACCCTGATTCTCTGTAAGCTTCCAATAATATAAGGAGTACTTGATTATGTTGTCGATGATAACCACCAAGAACATATCCAAAAACTCACTAAACAAAATGTTCATCAACCCCATGTACACAGGTGGAGAATTCATCACACCGAACGACGTTACCGAAACATGTAATGCCCATGACGACAACAGAATGCAGTCTATGGGATATCCTCATCATTCACACGCATCTGATGATATTATGATATCAATTTGATCGTCAAGAACCAACTCGAACACTTCAATTAGCTGAAAAAATAATCAATACAAGGAAAAGGATTGTGGTTATTAACTATTCGTTTTATGAAGTGATGATAATCGACACACAACCACAAAACCTCCACCATCCTTCTTCAGGAAAACAACTGGTGCACCCCATGGGGACACAGTCAGACGAAAAAACTGCACTGTAACATACCATCGAGCTGTACACACAGATCTCACAACTCTGAAGGCACCATTCTATACAAAGACATCGAGATATGAGACTTGGCCGACTATAGATCGATCCCAAACATGATCTCCCATCGAGGTGGTAACACTACAATATCATTTGGAAAGACATCAGAGTATTATTACACAAACCTGGTAAATGATTACCACTGAACATCCAATGAACTAAACATCAACTCTAACCACAAGGATCCTAATTTAGGAACACTCCAATGACCCATCCAAGGGTATTTCTCTCCCACAAACACTACTGGCTCTCAATTAACATTAAATAACACCACATACCTTTGGAAGAAATCCACGATATCCTGTACTGAATACAACTAATCCATGATAAGGAAGAAATCATATTGTTTTATCCGTAAACATAGGAAATATCCCCATTAGTGGTGTTTCCTTAGAACTAGATCACAGTCTCTACATACTTCAAAGAAGTTAGCTTGATCTCCAACTAGCGTATTCAATGCTAAGGGAACTGGATTCCTCTCCACCACGAGACCCAAAGAAATGACAAGGGAATGCTATACGAAGGAGTGTGTCATTCCTAACTTAAACAAGGAATACACCAAAGTATAAAATAAGAAAAGGGTTCCTGGAATGATGTCTAGCTCACCTGGCTCTAGAAATGGAAAAGCATGAAGCTGACCATAACCTTCTCCATGACCTCTCTGAACCTGACGACAACCACTAACATATCTATGATCTTCTCTATGAGGACATGGAGTATCTCGGGGTTGTTGTATGCCTACCCCATCTACTCCATAATGATCCAAAGTTGATGTTACTAGCTACTGCTGCCTCTGCTAGAACTACCTCAATGGAGGAACATTGAGCAGAACACCTATCGAACTATGACTACTCTGAAAGGATGGGACCTCCCACTATTGATTGCATCATCCTCCCCAAGAAAAACAGCTCCCAATACCTTTGAATAAGACTGAAATCCACCTCCACAGGTGAAATTAGATGCTGATGGATGAGAACTACACCTACCAAACAGAAACTCTTCTAACCTAATAACCAAGAACCCCAGACCACATAACTTTTTATGAGGAATCCGGACAGCTCCCATATCATTACAATATGGTTCTGGATAATATACATTTAGTGACCTCTACATATACCAACACCTCAATATATGACATCAACATAAATGTGGTGACTTAGCACTGGATCACATGAATCAAAGACTCCTCTAAATTCCTCTTCCAAGCCTCCTGATCTGGTAACAGGCCCAAGGAACACTATTTTATTTTTCTGAAATGGATCCAAAGATCTCCCACAGTGGATCTCCCTTATCAGTGGGTATATAGCTCCTGGCGAATGGACACCTTCATAGTTGAATAACGGAACTCGGCTCTAAACTACTCTCAAAACTTTTACCACATGATCTCTGACTATTTCCAATCCCTAAGGAATAATAACCACCACTTTATCACTGCCCCATACAACATTGTCACAACCAATGACACCCAGTGCTCCATATGATCACAGATTGAACTAAAGGGTATCTTAAACTCCTCCAACCAGTCTTCTGTGACTACATCTGAATGGGATCCTTCGTACTTCTGTAGACTCTAGCACTGAAACTCTCAGAGTGTACTCCTCCTAGTGTCATCATCATAAACCTCTACCTTGCGACAATATACTAGTTCAGCCTACTGAACATCCTCTATGAAAACCTGATGAGGATGTCGACCTAGATCCATAACTGAAAAAGTAAAAACAATTATAGATCCTAAACATGGAATATGAATGTTTTTAACATAAATTAATTTTATTTCTTTTATTCATTTAGGTTAGCCTATCCAAAGGTCTACCCATTCAAACATAGAAGCAATGAAAGATGATACATGATCCTTTCCTAGGTCACTACCCTGCAACCATCATCAATTCGTTTAGTAGACACTATAAAAATAACATTCCAAGAATCATATCTCAAGGGGTCCTAAATACCTGTGTCCCAAATAGTCTCTAGTGTTTACACTAATTTATAATCATAGATGACCCCATTTACCTACCATCCCATGAAACCTCACAGGTTCCAAACTCCGAACTCCACCCTATCCCTCAACCTCCTTATGATACCACTATATCATAACCCCCTCCCCGCATAGTGTACCCCTCCTAGGCTAGAAATGTGAGAAGAGAGATAATGACACCCGAGTCCCACCTCAAGTTGGGCCCAAGTTGGTGACTATCACCAAGGGTATGGGAAACACACATATGGAATGCATTAACCTATAAAGATAACTCATGTTTAAGAGATAGATAAGACAAACACCAACCAATTCCAACTTATACAACAATATAAATGGAAACCCATGATTGTATATGTAATGTCATGAAATCTTATAAAAATGAATGGGAAAACTACAAGTACCAAAAGAATGTAAAATTGAAATGACCACAAAGCCCAAAAAACTCCTGCAAACCCTAAGCATGTAGTAACCAGCCTGATCTCCAACCTAATCCTAGTGACCTGCAAAGCATATTATATAACGTAGGGTGAGTAAAATAGTATTCCTATTAGGATCCTCCACAAAGACACTCATTAAAAATTAATGAAATCATGCTATATCATAGAAAAGCACTAGTGAAACTAACTCATCACCTAAAAAGTATAATAAGTTCCCAACCACACTATGGTTACTATTACCAAGTATCACATAAAATAGTAAATATAATAATAATGAAAATCAAGGGTATCCTGCTTCCACTTCCCCACTGGTTTGCTAATATGCCCCAACATCGCATGTCATAAGCAATCTCTCTCCAAAAAGGTTTTCCAGAAGACACTTGGGCAAGCACCAAAACCTGCACCACATGCAACACAAGGCTTGCCCACAAACACATGGGAGAAGAACCACACTATCCACTCAACCAAAAGTGACCAGGTAGCTTCTAGGAGCCACCAAAACCCACATAATGAGTATCATACATCAAGTATTATACCTCAGTCCATTATAGACCATACTCCAAGTAAGGATCCTAAAGGCCTCACAAACTATACATGTTATACATATAGTCATCTATAAGAAACTATATCCCGAATATATGTGTGTGAAATAACCAAAACACCTTACAATCCTCTACACACATATATGTGGAAAACCAACCGCCGTGCATACTAGCACTTGTAACATCCAAGAGAGGGGAGGGGGGAGAGCCATGTCAGCCATCCATCCTCCCATTGGGATGTTGTAGAAAACACTACATAGGGATAAGGATCACCAAGGTTTCAATTTCCCAAACCAACAGGGTGGGGTAGTGCATATAAACAAAAAAGTTCATAATATAATATAGCTCACAACCACACTATAGAAAAAATTAGTATTAGAAACAACTATATCTAATGTCTCTCAGACACCCAGCTACCACTTCTAAGACTAGATATCCTATAATAATAGAACAAATTAAGAGCATTGTTAAATCATCTTATCCATTTTTAACTAGTTTCAATTTACGTTAGTTAATTCATTAACCATTAATTAACCATTATAAACTCTACAATACATTTCATTAGCATCACCAAAAGTTCCATGTAATTTAGGCATAACCAAACTGAGTCCATACTTCCTCATAAGTACCACCTCATCATTGCATCCTAGAAAGTCCCAACCCCATGGGTTTGTCATCATTTATTCAATCCTTAATTAAAATAATTATTAACTTCTATAATTCCCAAGAAATCAATAAAAGATGAACTAAGCTACCAAACACAGGGTTATCAACACGGTGAGTAGATGAACTACCCATGAAGTATTTTCCACCTATAGTATGAGAATAGAACCATCCATCCTAGAGAATCTAGAAACAGAAAGCACATGGAATACCCTGAGCATCCTTGCCTCATTTGGAAGGAGGGTAAGAAACACCAGCTGCCTCAAGTAGTAAGGAAAGTAAAGTATATAAACACATAAAAAATTCAAAAAGCATATAACATTTACAACTACGGTAATCATAGATTCAACCCAATTCATTATCTCTAGTGTCCACTACGAAACCCACATACATAACTGATGCATCTTTCAACTCTAGGAATCAACTATTTCCACAACCACTATGCCTCTCTACCCTACATATCCTTAAAACCATCCAATCTCACAACACATCACAACCGATAAGAAAAAAAGCAACCTGGATCTTGTCCCTACATAAGGAATTCATCCTTCATAAACAATGATCCCTCATGGATGCAAAATATAAGCCTCTTGGAATTTAGAAGAAAGTGGGTCACTCAGAACCCTAAAATACATTGTATTTAACCAAAAATCAAGTACTTTAATCCATATTGAATTAAACAATTCATTACTAGTAGTTTCCAAATAGAGGAAACCTAAATAGAAAGCTATAATAGACATTAATTTTACATGTCTTAATAAACAAGAATCAACATGATTCATGTTTATCAATAAATTCAATTACAAATGCATATCTGAATCAATTTAGTGATCAAAAATTTGCAACATAAACAACTAGATTAATTCACATGACTCTCTATCTTTGGATAATTAATTTTCAATTAATACCAGTTTACTTTTGTTACCAATCTCCAATAAGAACAACATGGTAAACAACCAGGCATAGATAACACACTTTCTAGAAAGTCCAGAGGGAACAACAAATGACTAATACCAATTCATTTAATCTGGTTAAAATATTTATTATGTCAATACCACAATGACCTAATGTGATAAAACATGATCGCACTACTATTTTCCATAAAAAAAATATAAACAATGAATCTCCTACATAAAAAGTTTTCCAAAATTATTTGCCTGAGAATGGGCCAAAATAATGGATCACGACACCTATCTCAAAGCGACTGCATAAACCTGAGGATGCCATAGAATAACAACATCATCCTACCCCCATGAATGATCCATTATGAACATGGAGATAACATTCCATAAAATGTCAAAGACAAAAAGAATTAGAGAAACCCAGATAAATGACAGTAGAACATACCTTATATCAAAGATAGATCAACAATTTCTGATTGCAACGAAATAGGGGGTGCACATGCTGTACAAACAAATTATAGGGAAGACACAATCAAAGGCCACAACACTATGCATGGATCTTAATCTAAGGATATAAATGTTAGAGCCTCTCTCACTAGGGAACAATAAGGAAGAACAAGGTAGAACGATATCTCATATCTTTTGAAGTTTTAATGGAGCAACAGTTTAAGATATGATAGATTTTCCATTAAGATGATATCTATAAAAGATCACATGTTTGACAGAGTAATGGATTTGTGAATATTAGGAAAATTTTATGATAGGATTCATGGTCTTTGAATCGACCTTAAATCCCTTAAAATAAGAATTTGAATGCATTTTACGTCAAAGAAAACATCAAACTGTTGAAACAGTAAGAAATCTGGAAAAATCTAGAAATTTGAAAAAGGAAATGAAATAGTTCTGGAAACACTATTCATGAAATAGTTTCAGTGCCACCATTTTTTGACACTGTATCTGTGCCACCATTTTTGTGCAACCATTTCAATGTAACCATTTTTGTTCCAATATTTCGCTACCATCGTTTTGTGAAATTTTTTGGAAATTTGGTGAAGGAAGGTACAAAGTTTCATGGAACCATTTGATGAAACCATTCTAATATTAAGTGAAGGATGATGTGACACCATTTGATGACTCTGTTTCATGAAACAGTTTAGAAATTTGGAAAAGTAAGTGAAACCGTTTCGTTACATCATTTCATAAAATAGGTTGGAAATTTGGCCACAGAAGCGACACCGTTTCATAACACCATTGTTTGAAAAAGATTAGAAATTTGTAAAAGGAAGTTACACTATTTTGTTACAACGATTCATGAAATTGTTTGAAAATTTGAGAAACAAAGTGTCATCATTTTGTGACACTATTTCATGAAACTGTTTTTAATGTTGGAAAATTGTTTGGAATAAGTCACCCACACCTCTGTGAACTACTCAAACACTAGATCTTAGAAAAGTAATAGACCAGAGAGGTCAAGCCATTAAAATTTTCAATAGTATATGTTTGTTTGGTAAATACATAAATTAATGTAAAAAAATAAATGATGTTCAATGTTTGAAAATAAAATAACAATCAATAGACTGTAGATGATTCTTTCAATGTATTGGTAAAACTATAAAATGTAATCATAAATTTTTTTTTCATTCCAATTTCATTTTTTTAGAAATAATTGGATTCTCATCAAAATTTAATATGGATCCCACAAATTTTTATTCGATCTGAATCATGGATATCAAAAAAATCAACAACACATGATGTCTGTTGTGAAATTTTAATGAATGGAAATAAATGTTTTTGATAAACCAAAAAGTATATAATTAATTTTGATTCTTAATGAGTTTTTTTATGATAATGAGTTATATAAATATCATATAAATCATGGTATTAAAATTGTGACCAAACTAAATAATCCTTTTGTTTTCCTCAAATAGAGAATGATTACGGTATATATACTTTGATTTTTATCAATGAAAAAATATTTAATTTTAATTTACTTATTTATTCCAATGTTTCTATAGTTTTTGAAATGAAATTATGATAATGATTATGCATATTATGTTTTTGAATTTTTGATAGATATCATATACCATTAATAATCTAGAATCCTCAAACATGTATATATGAAGGTAATTTTCGTTTCATTTGAAATAATTCTTAATAATACAATTTTTTATATTCTATTAGTGTTACCATGATTCCAATAATCTCCATATTTAAAAGAATAAATACACTTGGTTATAGATTAGTGGGAAGAGTACATTGTGCTAGAATGATTCCTAACATCTATTTGAGGTGATTACCAATTATGATGGTATTTTTTTATTTCTCATAGATCATTATGTGTTTACCACTTGTCAGTCTGATGCACGAAGTGGAAAGTATGACTCAATGTCCATATTTTAAATATAAAAGCTTAATTTTTGTTCAAAATGAAGACAATATTTTAAAAACCAAGAAAATTACCTTATATGGTTCTCAAACATTAATAGATAGGTCCATAATTCATTTTAGATGTTTACGAATCAACTGCACATCAATATGATACATGTTGTGGAATGTGTGAATCAAAGTGCATGTTTTCACATTTAAAGTGTAATTTTTCTCTAAAAAAAAACACATATCCAAAACCAATAAAACTAGATCATATTCTCTTAACAGTCTAAGAAACTTTCCATGACCCCCTCTACCCAATGTCTGCCCCTCCTAGGCCGACAATGAGAGAAGGGAGATGGTGACTTACTGAGTCCCACTTTTATATGGACCCATGTTGGAGACTAACACTAAGGGTATAATAAATATGAATATGGGATGAATTAACTTCTATGATAACATGAAGAAGAGATATATTGGACAGTTACACCAATCATAACATGCTCATAAATATATATAAATAAATACTAAGTGAAAAAATTAAATGACATTATATTCTTAAAAAAATTAAAGTAAAACATAAATTACAAAAGATAAGGATTCTAGAAATCAGGAAGAAGAAACAGATCCTTTAAAACCATGATCTGTAAATTTCCACCGAGATCTCCAAACAACTCTAGTTGACCTAAAAAAAGTATATATATACATAGGGTGAGGGTAAAATTATACTTAGTTACATCCTCCACATAACATATTTTAAAAAATATAAATAAAACATGATAAAGTACAATGAAAAAAAATGAAACTAACTCATTACTTATACATGTATACAATGTTCCCATCCTCACCATGGATAACTCTCAACAATTATCACCCACTAGATAGAATATAATATAGTAATGAATCTACATGAGTAGTGATAGAGATAATATTATACACAATTTTTATGGACTGTAATTGTTTTAACCCTCTTAATTTTTCAATATGAGCTTATATGGATAAATTTTTGATTTATGATGTGTTTTGAGAAAAACTATGAAAGGTGCTTAATTTTGGATTTTTGAATGAGTTTTATGTCGAGGGTATTTTAGTCATTTCATTAAAAATATAATTCCAAAATGGTATACTCTTTTTTTTTAATACATATTTTATTTCATTCAACTATGTCTTCTATATTGGGGGCTGATTTGAGCATAGAGAGGCCTTAAAAATAAATAAATTTGAAGAATTGTCCAGGCGGATAGCATGGACCGCACCACCATAACAAAATCACATCTTGGCCTACACACCTCCAATTGAGGTGATTCCACCAGAATATTAAAGGGTAATCATTATTTAATTCATCAATTAACTTCAATAAAGTCTTTTTATCCATTATGCTGGGTTTTAAATGAACTCAATTGAAGGAATCTTCCTGAATATTTCATCCAAAAAATGAAACCTCCAATTAAAAATTAAAACGACATGCACAGAGTGTCCAATTAAACTGAAATTTGGAGGGTTTCCATTCAAGGCAATGAAAAAAAACCTTTATGAAGGATCTAACATGTTAGCAGACCTTTTTAATGGTCATTAATACATGATATGTGAAATATGTAGAGTCTTTTTGGACAGAATAAATTCATGGCTTAAAAAGGCCATAACTCCATATCCATGCGTCCAAATACAATGAAATTTTGAGGATGGATGGCTTCAAAAATTGTGAATAAAGTTAATTAAGGGACCAAAACTTGATTAGATTATTAATTTGGGATTAAACGCCTCAACCTATGGAGGAAAAATTCTAACTTTAAAAGGATATGAGCTCCCACCTCTCAAATCATCCCATTTTCCATCCCATTCGTTCAAAGAACAAAGGAGGAGATATCCACTGAGGTAGGCTTGCCTAAAATCATCCCATTCTAATTTTAATTAATTTTTTTCTTTATTTTTTTTAGTTTTCAATCCTAATTTATATTTCTAATAACTTCATTCATTGTTTTTATTTTTGTGTCAATATTATTATTCTTTTATTTTATTCTTCCCATATTACCATTGTGAACTATAATACTGATTATCATGAGTAACTAACATGAGGAATATCCTAGGGGAGTAATCATTTTTATGTGTAAGAACCCAGATATTGTTTTCAGGTATGCATTTCCTTTTTCTGGAGTTTTTAAGAAAAACTGAATTTATGGAAATTTTCGAAGTACACACCATGTAATTTTTGAGTACACGCTGTGTAATTTTTCCCAGCTCGAAGCCGTGTGTTGGCCATTCTTGGGCCACACACATGGTGTGTAGGGGTGACGTGGAGGTCGATTTTGGCAGAGTACGGAAAAACCCACTACACACAGTGTACTTTAAAAATACACACCGTGTACTTTTTTCGCTACACAGACTGGGGTCGCGCCTCATCGCGATAATTGTCTTCTTCTAGGTCTTGTTCGTCCGAGAGTGACCCATACAGCCAAATCTTCCCCGAGATCCTACCTCTCTGTCCGTTCACTGCTTCGATCCTGGTCGATTGCGTTAGAATATCAGCGGGGAGTTCTTCCTTCTTCTTGAGCCTTGTTTCTAGATTCCTCCTCTTTTTCAAGTTATCATAGGTTGATATTTTTGTGAATTTTCTCATATCTACGTCATTCTAGGGGGAATCTGTCGACGTGGTTCACATATATCGATCTCCTAGGATTGAGGTAGGTGGTCTGTGTCTTTCTGCAGAAAGTCTTTTAGTGTCATGTGCAATTTCCACCAATTCCCATGAACGGGGAATTGTGTGATTCCTATTTTCCCCTGCTGTATTCCTAATTTGCATGACTGTTGTAGTAGAGGTTTATGCTTTGAGTAGAATAATTTATTTTGTGCTCAGGTTTCTTTGACATGATTGTTCTTCCTGTTTGGCATTTTCCCAGTTGCCATACCTAGTTGCAGGATAGTGGGACTATTACTTTGTATTTCTGTTGAGCCTTAGAATGATAGCCAAGTAGTTCTTGAGGTTTTATTGGATTATATACACGCGCGTTGAGAATTTTTTATCTTTTACTCAGGACTGTGAGAACCTAGAGTAGTAGACCAAAGAGAGAATTGACGTAAGGGCTTCTGCAGAGTGTCTTTTAATTACGATGTGAGACCATAGGGGGAATTGACGTTGAGTGCTTCCTTAGAGAGTCTGTAGTTCCTCGACACAGTCCAAAGGGGGAATAGACTTTGAGTGCTTCCCTAGAGAGCCTTTAGTACGATACGAGACTATAGGGGGAATTGACGGTGAGTGCTTCCTCGTAGATTCTATTAATTTTTCATAGGTGGACCAGAGGAGTGATACTGCGTGTGCCTCTTGGAGGGTTTCTAGTACTTATAGGTTGAACCATAAGGGTTATTCTGTGAGAGCTACCAAGAGGGTTACCTATTTTCTTATTGTTGCTGGCTGTTTACTTGTGTACTTTTTTTGTTAGAACTATGGTTGTAGCTGCATGTGCTTTCCTATTTACTGCTTCTTGTTTAATTACTGCCATGTATTCATTGACTATTAGGAACAAATCTTTGGGTGATTGCCTACTATGATTTTATCTCACACCATGTTTGGGCCATGATTTTGGGCCCAAACAGATTATGTTGTTGCAGGTTTATATAAGGGAAAGCGCCCTTCTACTTCAGGTTCTTGATTGCACTGGTGCTGGAGAGCATGGGACCAAGTCGTGGATCGCGATGCTAAGGAGTTTACTTTGTTTTATTTTGCACTTTGTTTTTCAGTTGTATTTCAGAACGTTGGTTGTTTAGTGATTTCCATTGACATATGTACCATGTTGAATCATTATTATTTTATCCATTGCTTCCACTGTTCAGTTCAGTTATTGTATGATTTTTATTGTTTCTGATATTGTGTCTGGTTGTTTTCCGTTGTATAATTTACCAAATGAGGGCATAATTTCCCCACCGACACAATAAGGCCCTCACTGCTAGTCGGCAACCCCTGGCATTTGGGGAAACTCGCCTGAGGTCATGTGGCGAATCGGGCGCGGGGCACCAGTGGAGGGGCTCCAGATTCGTGTTGTTACAAAGTGGTATTAGAGGAGTTCTTTTCTCTTGATGTACCATTTGGAGGCTTTAGCGAGGGATAGGACGGATTCAGTACATGGAAGTAAGCTATTCTCAGGAGTATCTAACCCGTGTATAGGTAAAATCCATACTACCTCGTTAATTGCATTTTTTCTTGTTTTGAGATTTTATGGTTGATCTGATTTCACCTAGAGTGATTCACATGACTTGTTCTATTATTGTTTTGATATTTTGGTTCTATTTCTATCCCAACCCGATGAGATGAGGGTCTTCCATCTCATGCATCACATAGGCACTTGTCGAAATCACATTCCATGCATTCATGCCATGTCATCTAGGGTGCATTAGCGATTGCATGCGGTTGTGATAGAATATGTGTAGATTATGAATGCTGTTGTGATAGATGTTTGATATATTCTCTACTGTTTTCTCTTGTATATGACTGTGGGAGATGCCAATATTTGATTCGTGGGGAGTATGGGCCCTCACGGATCAAAATTTGGCACCTCTTTGCCTGATTTTTAGTGCTTCTGGGATTCTGTGCAGTTTTAGAGCTACAACCCGAAAAACCCAAAATACATGGTGTGTACTTTAGGATACATGCCGCACAGTTTTCAGGCCTTGTCACTGACTGTGTGACCAGAACATGGTGTCGTGAAAGTAACTTCGGGAACACGCCGTGTACGGAAGATGCACGCCATGTATGTTCAGAGACGTGTACCCGGTCGTGTCCCTAACAATAGAGGTCGGGGAAGATCGGGTAGAACACGCCGTGTCCATAGGGAACATGTCGTGTAGTCTTTTCCAGGTACCCGACTGTGTCACAAACAACATGGGCCGGTGTTCCCTCCTTTTCCATACTCCGTGTTTGTTCGGAACACACCGTGTAGTCTTTCTCAGGTACCAGACCATGTCACAAACATCACGGGACGGTGCCACATTTCCTATACACGCTGTGTCTATTCGGAGCAAGCCATGTAAGGTTAATCCATGTAGACGGTCATGTGTTAACAACACGGGCCGCCAAAGCCTTGTCTAGTACACGCTGTGTTTGTATAGAACACGTCGTGTAGTCTCGGGTTAAGTCAGGCTGTGTGGGTTAGCCATGTAAAGAGACTCGGGAAGGGGAACGGTTTTCAAGTACACGCCATGTGTGGGGTCAACACGCCATGTAGTTTGTGGTGTACGCGATTTGTAGTGCAGGAGTACACGCCGATGTCAGTGGCTTATGAAAACACGCCATGTAGTTTTTATACATGCCGTGTAGTCGAGTTATGTATAACTTGTGTTTTTTATCTTTCCCTGTTCTCGTTTTGTACCCTTGCATTATCTATCCCAGTTTTTCTGATCTAAGGTGTGATTTTGATCTTTCAGAGCTATGCTTCTGAGACGTCCACTGGTTTTACGTCTGTCGTCAGGTAGTGATCAGATATGGCTGATCAGGGACTTCCTATCGATCCTACAGTGGGGCCAGCCTTGGCACCAGCTGTTATACCAGTTGTAGGTGCTGATGCGCAGTTCAGGGAAGGTTTCATGAGGATGATTCAGGCCTTCCAAGGAGCGCCTCCTCCTTCCATGACTATGGAAGACTTGACATGAGTTTTCTAGCAGCATCATCCAACCACCTTCTTTGGGGGAAGGAGGACCACATGATGCAGAGTCATGGATGTAAGCCATGGTGACTGTCGTCAAGCATCTAGAGACACCTCCAGAGAGGTGGGAAATGCTTTCTACCTACATTCTCTGAGTCTCCGCCAAGATTTGGTGGGACATGATCTCACAGGCGGGTCAACAACAGGATATGGCTTGGGAGTTCATAAGCTTAGAGAAGGGTACTCTTTCTGTCATGGATTATTCCTCTCGTTTCACGGAGCTGCAGCGTTTTACACCCCTCCAGGATGGAAGTGGGGTGTTCTTAGCATGGAAGTTTGAGGAAAAACTAAGGAGGGAGATCTGCTCGCAGGTGAACATATTCCAGCTAACTTCCATCACTTCCATCGTCAAACAAGCATTGATTGCAGAGTGCAATCTGAGAGACTCTGGAGCTGCAAGCTAGGGCAGTTCTGCTTCCAGATCTAGTTTGCCTCAATATGAAAGCAAGAAGCACCGTAGAGAGCCTACACGCTGTGATCTAAGGAAGCAGGATGCATCGTCAGGTAGCCAGGTGACATGCTACCAGTGTGGCCGGTCAGGGCACACGAGGCCGCAGTGCTAGAGAGACCCTGTGGAGTCCCGATCTTGCGTCAAGATGGGTCACATTTAGAATTTCTGCCAGGTTTTCTCACTAGGAGCTGGTGACCAGGGTTCTTCCATGACTCCTCATTCAGGAGCAACCCCACCATCTCCTCCCCAGTCGGGGAACTAGAGTCCTTCCGGTCGTTCGTGCTGAGGTGGAGGTCGAAGCTGTGGCGGTCAGCCACTAGTCCCTCAGCACCTGCATAGAGGTTCAACTCAGAGTGGTCAGCCAGGGGTGGACGGCCACGGTACATGCCAGTTTTTTTTCCATGGAGCAGACTTATCAGGAGTAGGATCCTATCCCTTCTACAGTTTGAGGTACAATTTTAGTAGCCTCAGTTTTATCTTTAGTTCTTTTCGATATTGGTGCTACACATATCTTTATCTCTGTTGCTGTCGTTCAGAGCCTTGGGCTCTACATCTTTTCTTCTGCCGACTTGTTGACACTAGACACACCTTTGGGGACGAGGACATCTTGTGTACGCCAGTGTAGAGAGTTACCTCTCAAGGTTTTAGGGTATCGTTTCTTTTGGGACCTCTACGTCCTATAGATGATGGGCTATGATGTCATCCTCAGCATGGACTGGTTGGTTCCCTTCTAGGAAGTCGTCTACTATTATCACCGCAGAGTGAGTTTCGTTTCACCAGAGGTCGAGTCTTTTCTTCATAGAGGCGAGTGGGACATTCAGGCTAGTCGAGAAGGACTCGAGCATCATGGGCTAGGAAGGGTGACAACCCAGAATGCTAGTCTTTATCTAGATGATCAGGGGACACCACAGTTGGACTTTCCTCCAGTAGTGGATCGTTTCAGGGATGAATTTCCAGAAGTCTTTTCAGGTTTGCCTCTAGAGCATGAGGTAGACTTTTCAATTGAGCTCGTTCCAGGAGCAGCACCAGTGTCCATTCCTCCCAATAGGATGGCTACACCTGAGTTGCAGGATCTCAAGAAGCAGTTGGAGGAGCTACATGCTAAGGGTTTCATCCGACTCAGTACTTCTCCTTGGGGTTCTCCTGTCCTGTTTGTGAAGAAGGAAGATGGTACCTTTTAGCTTTGTGTGGATTATCGGAAGCTGAACCAGTAGAAGGTCATGAACCGATATCATTTTCTAAGGATCGATGACCTCTTTGATCAGCTTCGAGGAGCCCGAGTGTTCTCGAAGATCTATTTGAGGTCCGATTATCATCAGTTTCATGTTAGACCATCAGATATACCTCTGACAGCCTTCAGAAGTAGGTATGGTCTTTACGAGTATACAGTCATGCCATTAAGTCTCACAAACGCGCCTACAGTCTTCATGGCACTGATGAACCGAGTGTTTTATCCTTACTTGGACTTCTTTGACGTGGTCTTCGTGGACGATATCTTGGTGTACTATCACACTTGACACAACCATGATACACATCTTGATATTGTTCTGAGTACACTGAGAGAGCATCAGATTTATGCTAAACTCCCGAAGTTCCACTTCTGGATGGATCAGATTCAATTCTTGGGACACGTCATCTCAGAGGCTGGAGTATCTGTGGACCTAGAGAAATTGAGAGCTGTAGTTTCCTGGGAGCAGCTGAAGAATGTCTTTGAGATACGGAGCTTCCTAGGCTGGCTAGATACTACAGACGCTACATTCAGGACTTTTCACATCTAGAACCACCTTTGGTAGGTCTGACCAAGAAGGGGGTGAAGTTATTATGGTCAGATTCTTGTGAGTCATCCTTTCAGGATCTGAAAGGGAGGATGACGTTAGCACCGATACTAGTCTTTCCAGAGCCAGGCAAGAGTTACACTGTTTACTGTGATGCTTTAGGTATCGGGCCTGGAGTTGTGCTTATGTAGGGAAATGGAGTTTTTGCGTATGGGTCTCGGAAATTGAGGGAACGTGAGAGGAACTACCCTACACACAATCTGGAGTTGGAAGCTATTGTTCATGACTTATGATGTTGGAGACACTACCTTTTGGGAGATCACTTTGTGGTTTTCACTGACCACAAGAGTCTCAAGTATATCTTCACTCAACATGATCTGAATTTGAGGCAGTGTAGGTGGGTTGAGTATCTACAGTCCTTTGACATTGAGCTTGCCAATATTCCGGGAAAGGGCAACACAGTGGCAGATGAGTTGAGTAGGAGAACCCAGATTCAAGCGGTTCAAGAGGCCAATAATGAGTGGCAGCTTATGGATCTGTTTTTATGAGATGTATCTGGAGGTGCACGACAGACAGTGACAAACATACCCTTCCTCTGTAGCTATTACTTCTATCCTTCTTGATCGGGTATGGATGAGACAACTATCAGACTCAGAAGGCCTAGTCCTGCGAGAGAGCATGTCAGGAGATGACCCTCTTCCTGGATGGATAGTGGGCGAGGATGAGATCTTGCATTTCCAAGGACACGTATGGGTTCCAACAGACATACACGAGGAGTTGATGCCGGATTTTCATTCCTCAGTTTGGGAAGTTCATCCTGGAGTCACGAAGATGTGTTGGGATCTTCATCGCCAGTACTGGTGGCCAGGTATGAAGAAAGATGCTGCAAGTTTCATCATGAGTTGTTTCACTTGTCAGCAGGTGAAAGTGGAGCATCAGCAACCATCATGCCTTTTACAACAGTTACCCATTCCAAAGTGGAAGTGGAAGGATGTTTCGATGGACTTCGTGACCGGGTTACAGAGGTCACCTCGAAGGAACGATGCTGTTTGTGTTGTCAGGGATAGGCTTACGATGGTTGCCCACTTCTTGCCGATCATGGATACCTTCAGTGTTGATGATCTGGGATGACTATACATCAAAGAGGTCGTGCGTCTGCATGGAGTTTCACACTCTATTGTTTCAGACAGAGATGCTTGATTTACCTCTAGGTTCTGGCATGGACTTCAGAAGGCCTTGGGTACATAGGTACTTTTGAGTAAAACATACCATCCCCAGACTGATGGCCAGTCCGAGCGCACGATTCAGGTGCTTGAGGATATGCTCCGAGCTTGCATCCTAGACTTTTGAAGTTTTTGGGAGAAGCATATTCCTCTGGTGGAGTTCTCCTACAACAATAGTTTCCAGGAAACAATTCAGATGGAACCATACGAGGCTTTGTACGGTATGCCATTCCAATCACCCTTATGCTAGCTAGAGGCAGGAGAGGCAGCTCTGCTGGGACCTCGTCTCATTCAGGAGACCTCAGAGAAGATGGAGTTGATTCGGAAGAGGATGGCTATGACACAGTCTCATCAAAAGTTTTATGCTGATCGGCAGAGAAGACCTCTGGAGTTCGAGGTCCGAGATCAGGTTTTCCTGCGTGTCGCACCGAGGTTGGGACACAAGAGGATTCAGAGATAGGGTAGGCTTTCAACGTGGTACGTCGGGCCGTTTGCGATCTTGGAGAGAGTGGGGACGATCGCCTATTGATTGTAGCTACCTTAGAGGTACCAAGCCATGCACGACGTCTTCCATGTCTCTGAGCTCCGACGCTACTTTTCAGACCTGTATCACATCGTTCAGCATGAGGAAGTCGAGCTTGAAGCAGATGTGTCGTTCGAAGAGAATCCTATCTGGATTGTTGATCGCAGTATGAAGGTTCTCCACGGACAGTCAGTTCCCCTAGTATGAAAGTTATGGCAGCATGAGCGAGTAGAGGACGAGACCTTGGAGAGGGAGGCTGATGTACGATTGCAATGACCAGACACACGGTGTGTAGGGGTGACGTGGTGGCCAATTTTGGCAGAGTACGGAAAAAACCACTACAATCCATGTACTTTAAAAATACACGCCGTGTACTTTAAAAATACATGCCGTGTACTTTTCTATTTTTTCACTAAACAGTCCGGGGTCGCACCTCATCATGATAATTGTCTTTTTCAAGGTCAGTTTCATCCATGAGCGACCCATACGGCCGAATCTTCCCTGAGCTCCCGCCTCTCCGTCCGTTCTCTGATTAATGCCTAGTCGATTGCGTTAGAATCACAGTGGTGAGTTCTTCCTTCTGCTTGAGCCTTTTTCTTGATTCCTCCTCATTTTAAAGTTATTTTAGGTTGAGATTTTTGTGCATTTTCTCAGATCTACATCAATTTAGGTGGAATCTGTCACCGTGGATTACATATATCAATCTCATAGGATCGAGGTAGGTGGTTTGTGTCTTTCTGTAGAATGTATTTTAGTATCATGTGCAATTTCCACAAATTCCCTTGAATGAGGAATTGTGTGTTTCCTGTTTTTCCCCTACTGTTTTTCTGCTTTGCTTGATTGCTGTAGTAGTGGTTTATTCTTGTGATTAGAATAATTTATTTTGTGCTTAGGTTACTTTGAGATGCTTGTTCTGGATGTTTGGAATATTTTTAGTTGCCATGGCTTGTTTTAGGATAGTGGTACTGTTACTTTGTATTGCTGTTGATCCTTAGAATGATAGCCAAGTAGTTCTTGAGGTTTTCTTGGATGATATACATGCACACTGAGAATTTATTATATTTTACTCAGGACTGTGAGAACCTGGAGTAGTAGACCAAAGGGAGAATTGACGTAAGGGATTCTCCAGAGTGTCTTTAAATTACAATGCTAGACCATAGGTGGAATTGACATTGAGTTATTCCTCATAGATTATATAGATCATCGATGTGGGCCACAGGGGGAATAGACATTGAGTGTTTCCCCAGAGAGCCTTTAATACGATACGAGACTATAGGGGGAATTGACGGTGAGTTCTTCCTCAGAGAGTCTATTAATTTTTCATAGCTGAACCAGAGGGGTGAGACTATGTGTGCCTCCTAGAGGGTTGCTAGTAATTATAGGTTGAACCATAGTGGTTAGATTGTGAGAGATACCCGAGGTTTACCTGTTTTCTTATTGTTTCTTGCTGTTTACTTGTGTACTTTTTTTGTTAGAACTGTGGTTGTAGCTGCTTGTGCTTTCATGTTTACTGCTTCTTGTTTTATTACTTCCATTTATTCATAGACTGTTAGGCACAAATATTTGGGTTATTTCCTACTGGGATTGTATCTCACACCCTGTTTGGGCCATGATTTTGGGCCCAAAGAGATTATGTTATTGCAGGTATAGATAAGGGTAAGCGACATTCTACTTCAGGTTCTTGATTTCACTGGTGCTGGAGAGCATGGGACCGAGCCGTGGCTCGCGATGCTGAGGAGTTTAGTTTGTTTTCTTTTGAACTTTTTTTTTCAGTTTTATTTCATCACTTTGGTTGTTTAATGCTTTCCATATACATATATACCATGTTTCATCATTATTATTTTATCCATTGCTTCTGCTGTTCAGTTAAGTTGTTGTATACTGCTTATTGTTTATGATATTGTGTCTGGTTGTTTTCTATTTTATACATTACCAAATGAGGGAATAGTTTCCCCACCAACTCACCATGGCCCTCTCTTTTAGTCGGCAGCCTCTGGCGTTTGGGAAAATGCGCTTGAGGTCATGTGGCGAACCGGGCACAGGGCACCAGTAGAGGGGCTCTAGATTCGGTTCGTTACATCATGAACCCAAGAAAATATTGTTTTATCTTCTTTGATTTAATTCTATGGATAATTTATAGTTTTTCTAATCATCACTATAGTTTTCTAATGGTTAACATCATCATTTACAACCATTTTCCCTCGACTGAGGAGGAGAATGGAGGATGTACTTGGCGATTTCAAAGTATAATTTTTATTCATAATCGGGTTATATTGAGGTGTGAAGACATATGATGGAGTGTGTTCACTAAGGATATTTGAAGTTGGTTAATGAAGGTACTCCCCAAACAAATGGTGACTACGTCCGCCTACAAGAAGGGTGGTGGAGACGGACCTGATTTTTCAAAAGGTAATGGAGCAAGTCGGACTTTCAAGGATCAGCTCACCAAAGAGAAACTTGTCCGCAGGAACTAGTACCTTGAACTATTCAAGAGATATGAGTCCTCTGAATGGGAATCGGCTACACAGGATGACGAGGGACCTGATTATGCGTATGGAGATTGGAATGGGTTCGATGTGATGTAGTCACCTTGCTTTTCTCTGCTTTTCACTTTACTTTTTTCTAATAATATTTTGGGATATCAGATGTTTGTCTGATCTGATCCTTCCTGGGTATCTTATTAAATTACATTAATTTCATAAAACATAAGAAAATTATTTCATAGGTGAATTAAATTAAGTAGACAAATCAGCAGAAAAATCTCATCAAGTGAGATTCCCATGGGCAGCCACTAAGTTGAACTCGAAAAACATAAAAATACCCATTTTCCATTCGCTATGACAAGCATGCATCAAAACTGGTATCTATGCTGATGAATAAATTATTATATTACTTCTCTTATTCTATTTTTATGTTATAAATAGATTTTCATTTTTATTTAAAATCCAAAAAATCTAAAAAAATAAAATAAAAATATCCATGATGTATCCAAACTACAATTACTTTGAATATAATGACTACTTAAAGGTGTAAAAAAAAGAGGATAAAGATTTACAATGTAATAGTGTTCAATAGAATGAAAATAAAGAGTCCATAGAAGGAATACAAATTCATATATAAAGGAATACCGAATATGTCCATAATACTCAGGAGAAACATGACCCCAATCCAGAGAAAGAACATGAGTTAGTGGTGGAAGAGTTTTCCCCACTCATCATTGATATTTAATAACTATAGGTGTTAAATGTGGAGGTACCTAATGATTAATTCATCCTCACACTACCATTTTAGGTATGGATAATGAAAAGGACTTACCTTACGAGATTCATGTAGGAGATCAATAAATACTGGATAACTTCTCGAATGAATGTGGGGAACTAATCGATCTCTCCAAACCTTACAAATAATAAAGTCCACCACCATTTCAAATCTCTATAGCGTTGGAAGGTGAAAAAACCATATTAGAGGTGTAATTTGAAAAAAATATGGAGTATCCTGACTACCTACCTCCCTCTATTGAAGATTAACTCCAAGAGGTACTTTCAATTAAAGATGATATTAATGCTAAACCAACTAAGAGAGATGATACATTCTTGAACTCAAATTCTTTTAATTTTGTTGAAAATTATTTGAGTATGTCTTCAAATTCTTGTGAATTTTCATATTTGTCCAACATATACCATGCCTTGGAGGAAGATGATGGAAAAGAATTTTAACATGTTGAGGAACATTTGGAGATCCCTCGAGATGTTGAACATTTACCAAAGGAAGTACAAGAGTATATCCCAATGGATCTTCCAAATAAACCATATCTAAAATATTACCACAATAAAAGTGTTGATTTTGAAATTAATACGTCAAAATTAAAATTTGATTCTCCCTTTTATTATTATTTTCATGTAGCACATCTGAAGAGACCACTGGATTTTAAAGAAGATGTTGCACAAGTGGCAATGAGGTAGGTGGATGTCCTATAATTCCTTCTACCCCACCAGGCATTCCATACAAAATTGTGGATGGGGAAGATCTGTTATAGTTTATCCATGGAGTTCGCATCAATAAATGAGAAGAATTCCATGGTGAAAGGGATCACATGTGGTGGTTCAAATCCATGAAAATCCACCCAAATACTAATTATGGATAAAATCTTATACTGTACTCTAGAGGTAGTAAAAGATTAAATGGCCCACTTTGGGGATCATACAAAGATTTAACATTCACAATCATTTTGTTCCATTCATTTTCAATATTTGGAAATTATATTTAAAATTCATTCTTAGGAATTATACTTGCATTAAGCCCCCTCCCTCTATGTTTTGGTTCATTAATGAAATGCTCCTTATGCTTAATTGAGTTATTTTCTTATATAGGTTCATGATGGAAGAAGGAAGTTTGGGAAAGTGGAAGACAAGGACTAATCATATTGGGAAATGGAGTTCATTTTAATTATTTAAACCTTTAATATTCTTATATTTATTTGTTCCGAAACATGTTTTGAGATTTAATGATAAGAACATCATGCCCACACATGAATTAATGCTTTATTTGACTTATCTAGGAGACATGATTTTCTTAGTAATCGAAATATGCCATTTTTTAAATTTCAATTTTAATGATATTAAATGAGTAAAATAGAGAATTGAATGTTTAATGTGATTCTTGAATATTGAAATGATGACTTATGGTCTGAGGGAATTTATTTATTCATATAAATGAAATTTCCCAACCATTTTCATGCATTGAATTGATGAAATTCATGTGAATTGATTTTTTATTATTGATCATGACTTGATTGATTTTCTAATATCATATGTCTCATTCCGAAGAAGATTTCTAGACCACGTACTTCTCTTTTAATTCATGAGAATATTTCCTAAGTGATATTGTGACATTTGACATGCAAGAACATTCATTTCAACTTGTCAATGCAACGATTGTACAAAAAAAATTAAAATGATCAAGGAATCATTTGAAAATCAATTATCTAATAAGAACAAATTTACACTAATCCTTATTTTAGCCCATAGAGACCATGAATGACCTTTATTGGGATGCTCCATGTTTCAAGCCATTTTTATCCATTCCTACCCTATATTTGGTATTTGGATGGTATTTTAAAGTTTAAGTATGGGGGTGAAGAGGGTTATAGTGAAAGGGATTATTTACATTGTAATGGAAAAGTGTGTGAGTTATATTGTGGGAATTTTAAAAGGTTGTGGAATCATTCATTGAACATCATTATTTTCCACTCTTTAATTTAAAAGAAATAAAAAATGACAAAATGGAAAAAAAGAGAATAATAGGATGTGATTTGAGAGAAAAAACAATTACTATTTTCTAGACATATGATCTTCTGATAATATGTAGATATGTGACATATGTGAGTTTTGATCTAAGAATAACATTCAAAAAAAAGAAAAAAAGTTAAAATGTAAAAAAAATATTCAAGAGGGTGAACAAATCAATCATTATGCTTACCTGATTATGACCTTACATTGAGTTTTGGGGAAATTTGGTGTTTTTACATTAAAGAGGAGAACTTAATTACACTTTTAAGTTTGATATCTTACATTGTACTTAATAAATTATACTCCTCCTTGAGCCTTAATTGTTAATGAATCAAATCCTTCCAACCTTAAGCCGTAGAGTCATTTGAACCTTTATTGAAATCCCTCATCATTTTAGGTGCCTTTGGTCTTTACAAAGTAAAGAAAGTAGTTATTTTAAATGATTATGGACAATTATCATGTTATCATGATATGAGCATAACTATACTTTATTTTTTTCTTGAGATATGCGAGGAGAGATTCAATGGTGGTGTAAATCACGATTTTTCATGTTTAATAATAAGAAAATGAGGAGCTTGAATAAAGGAAATGAGAAGTTCCATCATTTTTCATAGTGTAATATTGAAATACATGAATTTATTGCTTATTTTAAAAAAAGAAATTAAATTGATATTTTATGTGAAATTTTAAGGTATTATTTGATATTGAAAACGGTTTGATTTTATTAATTTGAAATTTGAATATTTGTAACACATATATCCTCTGAATTCCATTTTTAGATTTTATGATTTTTGAAAAGAACATTTTGAGTGTGGGGGAATTGATAAAGTTATTATTTTAGACATTATTTTTATTTAGTTCAATTTTCTTAGCCCTCCCAATTCTTCAATTTCAGGTTATATGGATCAATTTTGGATTTATGATGTGTTTTGAGTAAAATTGGGGAATGTAATTAATTATGTATTTTTTAAAGCTTTTTACATGAAGGGTATTGTATTAATTTCATTTAAAATATAATTCCAAATTGAGAAATTATTTTTTCATTGAAATAAATATTTTATATCCGCAACTTTTTCTTCTAGATCAGGGGTTGATTCTAACATATAGAGTCCTTCAAAAATCAATGTAGTTGAAGAATTGTCCGAGAAAATAGCATGGAACCCACCACCATAATAGAGGAACATCTCAGTCTACACACCTTCAATTGGAGGGATAACACCTGAATATGAAAGGTTAATAAATGGTTCATTCACCAATTGACCTCCATGAAGTTTGGAATCCATTAACGTGGATTTTGAAAAAACTCAATTGAGGGAAGCTTCCTGGAAATTTTATCTAGAAAAATAAACCTTCAATTGAAAATTCATAACATGTACATGATGTATCCAATTAAATAGAAATTTGTATGGTTTCTATGAATTAAAATTGTAAAAAATTCCATGAAGGATCTAATGTGTGAATAGGCAGTTTCAATGTTCATTAATGCATGATATGCGAAATGTTGACAGTCTTCTTGGACAGAATAAATCCTTGGAGTAAAAAGGCCTTAACTCCCTCACCAAGAATCCACTTACTATGAAATTTTTAGAGTGGATGTACAAGGTAATTGTGATGAACATTTATTAAGGTATAATCACGTGACTCGATTATTAATTTTTGATTAAATTCCCCAACTAGTGGAAGAGGGTGAACATAAATATTCCAAATTTCATCTTAATTTATTTATTTTCTTTATTTTTGTTTTAGTTTTCAATTTTAATTTATATTTCCAATAAATTCATACATTATTTTTATTTTTGTGTCGATATTATTATTCGTTTATTTTATTCATCACATATTAACACAGTGAACTATAATACTCTTGATCACGAGTAGCTAACCCAAGGAATATTCGAGGGTAGTAATCAGGTTCCTGAACCCGAGATAATATTTTTTCTCTTCTTTGAGGTAATTCTAAGGATAATTTATAGTGGGTGTAATCCTCACTGGGGTTGTCTAAATTTTAACTTCTTAATCTGAAACCATTTTACCTTGATTGAGGTGTTCAATGTAGGGTGTACTTGGTGATCACTAAGTATACTTTCTATTCATAATTGTGGTAAATTGAGTTGTGAACACATACAACGAGGTGTGTTAAATGTGGATATTTAAAGCTGGTTAATAAAGGTCTACTCAAAAATTCTCTTGGGAGAATATACATTCTTACATAATTCCATTATGTTTAGCATAACATGTTAATTTAGAATTTAATTTTATTTTTGTCTTATTTTCAATTTCATTTATTTTATTAAATTATATTTATTCAATAAAACTAGAAAACCAAAATAATTAGTTATTAGGTGAATTAGACTAAGTAGGTTAATGAACTTTGGAAGCTCTTCAAGTGAGACGACCATGGTTATCCACAATGATTCACTATAAAAATATAAAAATACATTTTTTCCAAACCCTACCACAGGCATGCATCAAAAATGGTTCTGTTTACAAGGAGCTAATTTTGAGAATACTTATCATATTTTGTTTTCACATTATAGATATATTTTTATTTTTCTTTGAAAAAAAATAAAAAAGAAATAAATATATCCACGATGTATCTGAACTAAAATTACTATGCCTGGAATGGCTACTCCCTGGTGCAAAAAAGGGGAACCTATTATAGAGTACAATAGAGATCATGTGAATGAACATATAGAGGCCATATAATGACTAAAGATTCAAATAGAAAGGATAACTAAATATTTCAATACTACCAAAGAGAAACCTGACCCCGAGCCGGAGTAGGAACATGAAGTAGTGGTGGAAGAAATTTCACCACTCATCCTTAAAATTAATTAACCAGAGAAGGTAAATGTGGAGGTACCTGAATATTCATTTATCCTCACTCAACCATTTCAATGAGATATTGATGAGGAAGACATACCTGATTAGCTACATGTGGGAGATAAACATGAACTGGATAAATTATAGAATGAATGGGAAGAACTAATTAATCTCTCCATACCATGTAAAGATGAACATCCACCACCATTTAATATCTCTATAGTCGTGGAAGATGAAGAAACCGAATAATAGGTGGTATTTTAAAACAATATGGAGGAGACTGACTACCTATCTCCATATAGGGAAGATAAACTCCAAGAGGAAGTTTCAATTTAAGATGATATTAAAAAATAACCATATAAGGGAGGTGATACATTCATGAACTCAAATTATTTTTATTTGAATGAAACTAATTTGAGTGTGACTATAAATTATTTTGAATTTTTAGATTAATCCAACTCATACTACGCCGTAGAGGATGATGATGAAAATGGAGATGCACCAATTGAGGAACATTTAGAGCTCCCTGGAGAAGTCGAACATTTACCAGAGGAAGTACAAGAGGAGATCCTACTGTCTCTTCCTAAAGAAAAAAAAATCTAAAACGTGCCCACATTAAAAATGATGATTTTGAAATTAATAATTCAAATTTAAATTTTGAATCTCCCTATGATTATTTTTTTTAAGCATCACATCTGGAGAAACTAGTGTATTTTAATGAAGATGTTCAACAACTAGAAATGACGAAGGAAGAGTTTACGTACTTTATCCTACCCCCACCATGCAAGCTATAACAAAATGTGAACGGGGGAAGATTAAGTGTACTCTATCCATGGAGTCATCCTCAATAAAAAAAGGAGAAGTCTAAGCTGGAAGGGACCACAATAGGTAGTTCAAATCCATAAAAATCTACCCACCGAAAAATTATGTATAAAAGAAGGTGCTTCCATCAAGAGGCAGTAAAATATTCTAGGCCCGACTTGGGGGATAATACCAAGATTTATAATTTACTTTCTTTCCTATACTATCATTTTCAATTTTAGGAATTTAGATTTCGAATTAATTCTTAGAAATTAAACTAGCTTGCAACCTCCTCCCACTATCTTTTTTAGCATTAACATAATTATACTTATGATTAATTGAGTTATATTCTTTATCGGTTCATGATGAAAGAAGGAAGCCTTAGAAAGTTGATGATAATAACTATGATTCATGGGAAATGGAGTTCATTTTTATTATTTAAACTATTAAACTCATTTCTTGTTTTGGTCCAAAACATGTTTTGATCATTAATGATAAGAACCACATTCTCACAATTGAAATAATGATTTACTTGAATTATCTATGTGAAATGAGATTCATAAAAATCCATTGATTCCATTTTTTAGATTTCAATTTTTATGAGATTGAATGAGTAAAATGGATAATTGAATGTTTAAAGTGACGAAACGTTGTTGAAATGATGACTTATGATTTGATGGAATTGATTGATTCATGTAAATGAATTTTCCCAAAAAAAAATCATGGATTGGAATTCAGAAAATTCACATGAATTTATTTTTTATTATTGATCATAACTTGAGATAATTTCCAATATCATATGTCTCATTACGAAGAAGATTTATATAGCATGTACCTAACTTTTTACTCTTGATAATATTTCATGGGTGATCATGGGGCATGTCCCCAACCGGAAATTGCATTTGATCTTTTCAAAGAAATGACTATATGAAAACACATATATAATGATTGATACATATTTTGAAAATCCTTATCCTTTAAGACAACATTTAAATCAATACTTATTTTATCCCATATAGAAAATGAATGTACTTTATAGGGATGATCCACGTTTTGAGCCATTTTTATCCATTTCTGTCATATTGTTGTTATTTTCATGGTATATTAATGTTGAATTGTGGGGGGGGGGTGAGGAGAGTTATGGAGGAAGGTATGATTTAAATTGAAAGGAAAAAGTATGGGGGTTATATTGTGATAAATTTAAATGGTCGTGAAATCCTTCATGGTAATTAATTGTTTACCCCACTTGATTTTTTTAAAAAATAACAAATGAAAAAAAAGAACAAAAAAGAGAGAATAATTTGTTATGATTTGAGAGAACTGAAATTGAAAATCATTCAGACCGATGATATTCTAATCATATGTTGATAAGTTAAGAGTGTGAGTTTTGATATAATTATACATTACAAAAAAATAAAAAGAATTACCAAAGTAAAAAAATTATTCATGAGGGAGAACAAATCATTCATTATGCTAACTTGATATTTACCATACATAGAGATTTGGGGGTAGTAGGTGTTTCTAAATTGAAGTGGAGAACATCATTACAATTTAAATTTTGATATCATGAATTTTACATAAGACACTAGCGTCTTCCTTGAGCCTTAATTTTTAATGAATAAAACCCTACCAACATTAAGCTTGAGAGTCATTTAAAACATTACTACAATTCGTAACGATTTTATGTGCCTTTTTCATTTACAAAGTGGTAAAATTAGTTCTTTTACAATATTATGGTTAAAAAGAAAGTTATCATGATATAATAATAACTCTACTTTATTTGTATCATGAGATATGAGAGAAAATATTCCAAGGTGATGTAAATCACAATTTGGCATTTTTAGTAATAATGAATTGAGGAGCATTAATGAATGAAAGGAGAAGTTCCATCACTTTTCAAAGGGGAAAAGTAAAATACTTTAATTTATGGTTTCATGGAACAATGAGAAATTATAATGATTTTTATGTGAATATTTGAAAATATGACTTTACATTGATTTGTTTTTTGATTTTATTAACTTGGAATTTGAATATTGGTAACATTGATTTCCACTGAATTCCATGTTGAGAATTTATGCTGAAGGACAAGCAGATATTATGTGTGGGGGAACTGATATAGCTTATATTTTCAATATTTTTGAATGAATTTTAATTTTTTTAACCCTACCAATTTTTTAATTTGATTTTATATGGATCAATTTAGGATTTATTATTTGTTTTGCATTTTTTTTTGAAAATTTCTTAATTCTGTATTGTTGACTGATTTTTATATCATGGTTATTTTAGTCATTTAATTAAAATTATAATTGAATATCGAGATATTTTTTTTTAAATCCCTATTTTATTTACTTCAACTTTATTTTTTGGATCGGGAATAGATTTGAAAATATAGAGGCAAAAAAAATCAATGATGTTGAAGAATTGTCTAGGTTGACATTGTGGACCCCAACACTATAACAGAAGCACATATTGGCCTCCACAACTCCAATTGATGATATTAGACCTTAATCTAAAATTATAATCAATGGTATGTTCACCCATTAACCTCCAAAAATTTTGGCATCCATTAAGGTGGATTTTGAAGGAATTCAGTTGAAGGAAGCTTCCTGTAAATTCCATCCAGAAAAAAATTCTCCAATTAAAAATTCATAACTCATACTAGATGTGTCCAATTAATCTAAAATTTTGAGTGTGTCTACTAAATCCAATGATAAAAAACTTTTATGAAGGCTTGAAGTTGTGAATAAGATGTTTCCATGGCCATTAATTCATGACATTTGAAATGTGGAGTGTCTGACTGGACAGAATAAATTCGTGGAGTATCACGAACACAACTCCCACAATAAATGCCCAAATTCTTTGAATGTTTTAGTATGTAAAACCCATGAAATTGTGAAGAACATTAATTAAGGGATACATTCATGATTCGATCATTAATTTTGGATGAAACATTCCAACTTGTGGATGACAAATTCTTCCTACAAAAGGAGAGGAGATGCAACCTCTAAAATCATACCATTTCACAACCAATTCCTTCAAATCACTAAGGAGGAAATATACACCATGGAAGGCTAGATGAAAATAATCTAATTTTCATCTTAATTTAATAATTTTTCTTCATTTTTTTTATTTTTCAATTTTAATTTTTATTTCTTATAAATTAATGCACTGTTTTTATTTTTGTGTCCATTTTCCTCTTCTTTTATTTATTTCTTTAAACCTTACCATCATGAACTATAATACTCATGATCCTGAGTATCTAAACCAAGGAATACCCCATGGGATTAATCCAATACATGAACCTAAGACCATGTTTTTTATCTTATTTTAGTTTACTCTAAGGATAATTTATAATGCATTTAACTCTCACTCTGGTTGTATAATTCTTATCTTCTTAATATATAACAATTTTCCCTCGATTGAGGAGGTGAATGGAGGTTGTACATGGAGAACTCTAAGTATAATTTTTTTTCATAATAGGGGTAGATTGAGGTGTTTACACATATTATGGAGTGTGTTCACTAAGTATATTTTAATCTAACAAATTAAGGTGGTCCCTAAAAATTATCTCAGGAGAACTTCCTTTCTTCCATAATTCCATTCTATTAATCATTTCATGGTAATTTAGAATTGAATGTTACTTTAGTCCTTTTTTTCAATTTATTTAATTTATTAAATTCAATTTATTTAATAAAACATTACAAAAAAAAATGTTTTTTTGGTAAATTAGATTAAGTTGGTCAATGAACAGAGAAAGCAACTCAAGTGAGACGACCTTTTTCAACCACTACGCTACATTAGAAAAATATAAAAATATGCTTTTTCCAAACCCTCCCATAGTTGTGCATCAAACATAGAACTGTTTACAGGGCCCCAATCTATATATTACTTATCTTATTCTATTTTCACCTTATAGATAGATTTTTATTATTCATTAAAAAACTAGAAGTCCAAAAAAAAAATATCGATGATGTATCTAAAATACAATTACAATGCATAGAATGACTACTCACATGTGGAAAAACAAAAAGAGGAAGCAGTTCTAGAGTACAATAGAGCTCATATGAATAAACCTAAAGAGGCCATTAAAGGACTAAAGTTTTAAATATAATGTCTAATATAAATTTTCCATACTATCCAAGAGAAACCCGACCCTGAGCCAGAGAAATTACTTGAGGTAGGACTGGAGGAAATTTCAAGACTCATCATTAATATTAATTAACCGGAAGAGGTAAATGTGGAGGTACCAGAATATTAATTCATCCTCAATCAACCATTTTAAGGAGATATATATGAGTAATATATACCTGATGAGCTACATGTGGGATATCAACATGGACTGGATAACTTCTGTAATGAATGTGAGGAACTATTTGCTCTCTCCAAACCTTATAAATAAGAACATACACCACCATTGAATATATATATATAGCCTTGAGAGTTGATGAAAACACCCATGTATTGGAATTTGAGAAAAATATATAGGATCCTAACTACCTACTTCCATCATGTGAAGATCAACTCAAAGAGGCACTTTCAATTGAAATGAATATTAAAAGAAAAATAAACTGTGGGATGTGATTCCTTATTGAACTAAAATTATTTTATTTTTCTTAAAACTAATTTGAGTATCTATCCTAATTAATTTGAATTTTCAGATTTGGACAAATCATACTATGCCCTAGAGGAAGATGATGAAAAAGAAGATGCACCTATTGAGGAACACTTGGAGCATTCTAGAGAAGTTGACCATTTACCATAAGGAGTACCAGAGGATAACCCATTGGATCTTCTGGAAGAAACAAATCTAAAAAAATCACACATTTAAAGGTATGAATTTAAAATTAATTCTTCAAAGTTATATTATTAATCTACCTTTGAATATTATTTTTATGGAGCACATATACAAAGACCACTAGAATTTAAAGAATATGTTCCAAAAGTACCAACGAAGGAGGAGGTGGTTCCATATTTCATCCTACCCCACCATGGAAGCTATAAAAAATGGTGAAGGAGGAAGATCTGGTGTACTCTACCAATGGAGTCATCCTCAATAAAGAATAATATGTCCATGCTGAAAGTGACCGCATGTGGTGGTTCTAATCCACGAAAATCAACCCATTGACAGATTATGGATACTAGTTGGTACAACCCTATGGAGGAAGTAAAATATGCTAGGTACCACTTGGGGGATCATAAAAAAATTTATCATTTACTTTCATTCCAGTAATTTTATTTTCAATATTAGGAATTTATATTTTGAATTTAGTATTAGGAATTAAACCAACATGAAGTCCCCTCCTTATCTCTTTTTGTGATTTAATGAAATAATCCTTACTCTTAATTGGGTTATTTTATTTTATAGGTTCATGATAGAAGAAAGAATCCTTATATAGTAGAAGACAAGGAATAAGAATCATGGGAAAGGGATTTCATTTTTATTATTTAAACTTTTATAATCCTTACAATTTTTTTGGTCCAAAACAAGTTTTGAGCATTAATGATAATAATTTCTTTACCACACTTAAATTAATTCTTTACTTGACTTATACTGGAGAAATGAGTTTCTTAGGAATCTAGTGATTCCATGTTTTAGATTTCAATAATAATGATATTTAATGAGGAAAATGGATAATTGAATGTTTAAAGTTAATTATGGATGTTGAAATGATGACTCATGATTTGGAGGAATTAATTGATTCATGTAAATGAAATTTCCCAACCATTTTTTATGCATTGAATTTATGAAATTCATCGGAATTGATTTATTATTATTAATCATGCCTTGAGTTACTATCCAGTATCAAATTTCTCATTCCTGAGAGGATTTCTAGACAAAGTAATTCCCTTTTTAATCTTGAGCATATTTCTTGAGTGATCATGGGACATGTCACCATTAATAATTTTCATTTGAACTTTCCAAACCTATCACTATACAAAAACACATTTAAAATGAATGAGACATATTTTGAAAGCCCTTATCCTTTAAGACCACATTTACATCAATCCATATTTTATCCCATTGAGACCATGGAAAACATTTATATTGATGATCCATGTTTCAATCCATTTTTACCAATTCCTACCATAATCCGGGTATTTACATGGTGTTTTAAAGTTAAATTGTGGAGGTGAAGAGATTAATGGTGGAATGGATTATTTAAATTGTAAAGAAAAAGTGTGGGGGTTCTATTGTGGTAATTGTAAATGGTTGTGGAATCATTCATTATATGTGATTGTTTACCCCTATTGAATTTTTTAAAAAATTAAAAAAATAACAAAAGAACCAAAATATAGAGAGAGAATAATGGGTTGCGAGTTGGGAGAACGAAAAATCACAATTTTCCATACCAATGATCTTATGATAATATGTGGATAGGTGATTGATTTGAGGTTTGATCTAATCATAGCCTTAAAAAAAGAAAAAAAAATTATAAAAGTAAAAAACATATTCAAGAGGGTGCCTAAATCATTCATCATGATTACTTGATCTTGATCATAAATTGAGTTTTGGGGGAATTAGGTGCTTCTACATTGAAGAGGAGAACATCATTACACATTTACTTTTGATATCATGCACTGTAATTTAGAGATTATCCTCTCACTTGAGCCTTAATTTTAAATAAATCACACCCTACCAACCTTAATCCTCAGAGTCATTTGATCCATTATTACATGTCCTAATGATTTTATCTAACCTTTTGTCATTACCAAATGCATAAAGTAGATAATTTAAATTATTATGGTAACTAATCATGTTATCATAATATTATCATAACTCTACTTGATTTATATCGTGACAGATGAGAGAAAAGATTCAAATGTGAGGTAAATCACAATTTAGAAGGTTTAAAAATAATGGATTGGGGAGCATGAATGAATGAAATGAGAAGTTGCATCATTTTTGATAAGAGAAAACTAAAATAAGTGAATTCATTATTTCTTTGAAAAACAAGAAATTAAATTGATATTTTTTGTGAATTATTGAAAATTTTATTTGACATTGACAATTGTTTGATTGTGCTAATTTGGAATTCGAATATTGGTAACATTGATGTTCACTGAATTCTATGTTGAGATTTTATGCTTGTGGACAAGCACAGATTAATTGTGTGGGAATTGATAGAGCAAATATTTAAGACTTTTTGTATGTATTATAATTTTTCTAACCCTCCCAATTTTTGAATTTAATATTATAAGGATTTATTTTATTCTTATGATTTTTTTGATAAAAATTTTGAAAAGTGCTTAATTCTGGATTTTTGACTGATTTTTATATAAAGCATATTTTAGTCATTTAATTAAAAATATAATTCAAAAGTGAGCGATTTTTTTCCAAATACCTATTTTATTTCATTCAACTTTTTCTTTTGGATTGGGATCAAATTCAAAAATATAGAGGCCATAAAAAATCATTGAAGGTGGAGAATTGTCCGGACAGACATCATGGAACCCGCCAATGTAACAGAAGAATATCTTAACCTCCACACCTCAAATTAAGCTGATTACACCATAATCTAGAAGGATAATCAATGATAACTTCACCCATTAACTGCCATGTATTTTTTTATTCATTAAGGTTGCATTTTAAGGAATTCAATAGAAGGTAGATTCCTGTAAACATCATCCAGAAAAAAAATCCTCCAATTATAAATTCATAACTCGAACATGATGTTTCCAATTAAACTAAACATTGGAGAGTTTATAGGAAAGATAATTCTAAACAAAATTCATGAAGGAAAAATGGGATGAATATGCCATTTTTAATGCCTGATATATGAAATGTTGAGAGTCCACATGGACAGAATAATTCTTTGAGTAAAATGAACACAAATCCCTCAAAAAAATCCAAATTCTCTAATATTTTTATGGGGGACATCCAAAGACATTGTGAAGAACGTTCATTAATGGATAAACACATCATTATATCATTAATTTGGGATGAAACACACCAACTTGGGGAGGAAAAATTCATCCTATTAAATGAGAGGAGCTCCCACCTCTCAAATCATCCCATTGTCCATCCCATTCCTTCAAGGCACCAAGTAGGAGATGTCCACTAGAGGAGGCTAACTGAAAATTTTCCCATTTTCATCTTAATTTTTTTGTTTTAGTTTTCAATCTTGATTTAGATTTATAATAAATACATGCATTGTTTTTATTTTTTTCCATCTTATTCTAGTTTTATTTTCTTCTTCACATCTTACTGTCATGAACTATAATACTCATGATAAAGAGTAACTATCCCGAGGAATATCCTAGGTGATTAATTAGGATCTTGAATCTGATACCTTGTTTTTTATATTATTTGCTTTAATTATAAGGAGAATTTATAGTGGGTGTAATCCTCACTATGGTTATCTAATGTTTAACTTCTTAATTTACAATAATTTTCCCTCAATTTAGGAGGTGAATGGAGGGTTTACATAAAGATTTCTATGAAGATTTTTTATTCATAATCAAGGTAGATTTTGGAGACCACAAATATGATGGAGTGTGTTATAAAAGTATACATGAAGCTGGTCAATGAAGGTGCTCCCCGAAAACTATCTCAGGAGAACACCCTTTCTTCCATAATTCCATTCTGTTTATCATTTCACGGTAATTTATAATTGAATGTTAGTTTTGTCTTATTTTTCATTTCATTTAATTTATTAAATTCAATTTATTTCATAAAACATAAATTAAAGGAAAATAATTAGTCGATAGGTGAATTAGATTATATAGGTGAATGAATTGAGAATGCACTTCAGGTGAGATGACCCTGGTCAGCGACTATGATTCACTATGAAAATAAAAAATATCCTTTTTACACATCATATGATAGGCGTGCGTTAGGTACCCCTACCACAACCCTAATGGCTTGCTTCTCTTATTAGGAATCACATTTTCTAAGCTAACTTTGTAACATCCCATGTAATTAATGAATAAATAATTTTCATTTTTATTAATATTTGTGAAATAAATATTAATTTTACTTTAAATGGGTTTCTATGTTTGATGGCGTACCCGATACACAACAATGGTTTTCATTCAAATATTATGTTGCACACTAATAATATAAAATTATTATTTTAAATGGTTGTTAACGCCTAACAGTTTTAATGGTGGGAATAAACAGAACTAACTACAATATTATTATACATGTCTATTAAATGATTTTACATTTTTCTAATAAAAGTTAGAGGCTTAAAATGTAAATAAATATAATTTTAATCATAAATACTCTACTATCCATTTAAAGGTCGATTTACCACATTTTAATCATGATACCTCTTTAAATATAGTTTTTTTTCACTTTAATATGATATATATGACAAAATAAAATTCTTCTTTCGAATTGGGATATCAAAAAAAATTTGGGTATTTTTTTTATTTTTCTGATAAAATTCATTTTTAATGAATAGTGAAAATTACAGTATTTCGATTTGAAAGTGACAATTAATCTTATTTATTTATATGGTTAAATTATCTTTATAATTGGTTTTAAAGTTTAATTAGATTATATTTTTACCAATTAATCTAATTTTGGACATTTTAATTAATTTCACTTTGAAATTGGCCATAAAAATGTTTCAATCTTTTGCTAGTTATTGTTTCTTAAAAACACGCTATTTGTTTTGACAATGGGAATTAATTTTAAATTAATTAATGCAACTTATATGTTTTGAAATTGGTAAAATATAAATAATTTTTTAATTCAGAATATAAAATATATCTTAGGCTGGTGTTTTTGAATTTTTTTGAAAAACATAAAATTTTGATGAATAGTGAAACCACTTAGAAGTAGTTAAAAAACCTAACATTTCATTTAAATGAAATTTTACCGCTTTTGTGAATTGAATTTAGAAAATCTGAAGTATATGGTTGTTATTAGTATGTAAAATTCTATTCAATAAGATGAAAATATTTTTTTGGGTGAATAGTAACTTATGACATTTATTTACCATGGTTAAGGTAAATAGGGCAACTGAATGAATAAAAAATATTATAATACTAAAAAATCCCCATAAAACTTTTCGTGGATTTATTGGTTGAGTCATTTATGACCATGGGAATATTTTTGTCGATTTTGGGATCCCATGGAGCCACTTATGAGTGATAATACCACATTATTTTAATTAATCTAAAGTAAAGGCAAAAATGGCATAAACAAAAATCTTTTAGTAAATAAATTTTTACATAGGGTTATATAAGTTATTTTTTTGACTATAAATTTTCATTGGAAAGGTAAAAAGATTTCATACATCATGATATCTATTTTATAATTTATAGACATAAAATAAAACAAATTATTTATGACACAATAATGATGCAGTATTTACTTCATTAATAAATGATTTAAATAAATTTGATTATAAAAAATAAAAAAACATCCAAAACCTTTCCAATTATTATTTTATGATTTTATTTCGACCATGAGTAATCTTATCTTCGACATTAATTAGATTTGGACCTTTAGAAACAGAATATCATTATATAATAAAATAATATTTTAACACTTTCCTAAAGAGCCCCTCCCCCCCCTTATAAAAAACCCTCACTTCTAACTCATTCCTCACACCTCTAAAACCACTTGTCTCATCAAAACCCTACCCAAATAAGATTTCATTATACCTATTATCCTCATATAAGCATTTCCTTAGGCATAAGGAACTTCAAGAAGTCTATTTGGTTCGAACCAAAGGGAGTTACCAAAATTAAAGGTAACATTTTCTCTTAACTTATTTTCTTTTATTTTACTTCTCCAACCCCGAAACTCTTATTATTACTTTATTTTATAAAAACACCAGTATCCTAAATATACTAGAATGTTGTTATGATAAGGATTCGAACTACACTTACACACACCTCCACATATTGGGTGAAGAACATATTTTATCTGTGGATGGGAAACAAAAAACTCACGATGTGATGATTGTTCAATTGTCTCCTATGACCTCTCAAGGTAGCCATTAAGATAGAAATATATTTATATACGATATATTTTATGTTTATTTTTTCTTTATCCTTCTATATTTATCATTTATAGCATACCTTTATGGTTTAATAGTGGGTAAACATGATAATTTCATATGAGAAAGTGCAGACTACCACCCCCTCAATGTGATATGATTCATTAATTCCATATTTGGGACATATAAAGGATAGAGTTAATGATATTATATATGATATTATACATTAATTTTAATATACCTATGTATAATTATGTTTTAATTCCATTAATGTATGAAATAAAAATGAATGTAAAGTAATGCATACGTACGACTTACCGTCTCCATGAATGGTGCATTTCATTTCTTATCTCCTAATGTTATGTACTGTTATAAATACATAGATATACTGGATATATATTATGTATATGATATCTAAATCATGAATATAATTCTGGAGACAATGGACTATTGACCACTTTGACAACATGTAACTATAAGTTGTTCATTTTTGACATTAGTAGAAAATATCGACAAAACTACCATTATTAACTTAAATTACTACATAATGTTTATAACATGGTAATAAGTGATATAATAGGAATAATAAACATGAAAATGGTTATTATGTTACTATTCACGAGATTAAAGAACGATCGAGTCGATTTAGACATGAGGTAAGGGACTTCGTCTCAATCTTCTTTCATTGAGGCATATTTTGATTAATACATGACTTTCTTTAATACGATGTATAAATCCTTTTTGGTTATTCATTTTGTTAAAAATGAATCTTTTTCTAGGAATTTTTTTACTAAACAAAAAAATAATGTTTCTTTTTAACGTAAGTGGTGGCAACGACCTTTTCCTCTGCCGCGAGTGTTATTTAATCATTGTCTTCTATAACAATCCGTTGTGATTTTTTTAAAAGGAAAATAAATACCATATAATTTTTACATATTTTGGTATTGAAAATGGTTTTTATAATGGATTTGATTTTCCAATATATTTAAATGTTATATTGTTATTGAAATGTTGAAATTTTATCTTTCTATTATGTTTGTTTTATGTGTTATTATTATGTTATGGTTCTTGGGAATTGTTTATGTATACTGGTGGTTTTGTGATAAACCTAGGGCAGGTGAGCCCGAGATAGCTCTCTAATGAATTGGGTAACTATACAGAGGTTAAATTGAATGTTTATCCATAGAGATTTAAGGAATATACTGTGATGGGGAATCCAACGTAACTCCATTTGTAGTTGTGATAGCTACAATGTAACTATGATATGAATGCCACAAGTTACCTTTATGATTTGTGATTACAATGTGTTATTCATATAATTTTGTTTTCATGGTGTAAGTAAAATATTTTATGTTTTTTCTGTATTGATGGACTAATTATTTATTTCTTTATTTTATAACCATTACTGAGCTTTTTATGCTCATCCCATGTTTTGAAATGTTTTCCACAAGACTTAAAGATGAATAGGGTCAACGATGGGATCAAGGAAAATTGTTGCCGTCTAAAACGTGGAACTAGACATGAATCTTTTTTCCATGAGTTTTTATTTTTAAAAAGAAAATGTATATTGAGTAGAATTGTCTACATGTAATATTCATGTTGTTATTTAAATGTTATGACCTAACTCTCTAAAACTCTAAACCTGATAAGACACTGAATGTGAATTATTCATTTAATTCAAGATTATGTAATGTTTTGAGTCCGGGTCCTTGTAGTTGGTATCAATGGTTAGTTTAGAAAACTTTAAGAGTTACAATATTGTTATATTAATGTCTATAAATTATTTTATGGTCATATAGAAATGATATAGCATTTGCAGATTACCATGTTGCTTCGCCTAAGATATTTCTTGTGTTCAGAATGGTTCTCCACAGAGGAAACATGGAAGCTATATTGGGAAGGCATACAGAGAAAGAAAACCTTTCAAATCCAGAACCTACGATGGTCAGAATTGGAACTAAACAGTTTGTTGCAGTGATGGAACAATTGAATCAGGGTATAAATGGTGGTGGTATCCATGTACATGATCATCCATATCAACAATATAGGAACATGTCAGTAGTGGGGAATTTCATGAGGGAACATCCCCCACCATTTAGATGATCATCTGACCCCATGATAGTAGAAGTGTGGATTAACGCACTAGAAATGATTTTTGATGTCATGGGTTGTTCATAACATCAAAAGGGTTGTCTTGTTGTTTACCGTTTTGAAGGTGAAGCTGATCAATGGTGGTCTATGGTGAAAAATATCTAGGATAGTGAGGATATTGATGCTCTTGATTACGATGAATTCAAAGGTATTTTTCTTGAGAAATATTTTCCTAAGGTGGTTCGTCTTAGGATGGAAACAAAATTCATTGAATTGAGGTAGGAGGATGACTAAGTGGAGGATTATGAATGAAAATTTCACTCAACTAGAAAGTATGCTCCAAATTTCATACTAGATCTTGATAATAAAATAATCCATTTTTAATATTGATTAATGCCAATGTATCGAAGTTAATTTTCTCTCGTGAGTTCAAATGTTATGAAAAACTTGTTTTCTTGTGCGGAGAAGTTTGAAATAGAGTTTGTCGATGCTCAGGTGTCAATGATGAACAACACAATAAGTGGTCGAGGTAGAAGACAAAAGGGAATAACTCTTCAAAAAACAATGATGGTAAGAAATGTAAGTTCACATTTTATGAATTTTTTTGTAAACAAATGTTGTGGAATGTCTTTTGAATTTTGGTAAGTGCTACTGATGTGGTAAAATAGAACATAAGGATCATAATTGCACTGAAAAAGATTAGTTTAATGGTATGAAAAAAATATGATTTACAATTAGTAAAATGTTTTAAGTGAAATGAAATGGGTCATTATGGTAATGACTATCCAACGAAGAACTCAACTAAGGGAAAGTAGCCAGACTAAAAGCAGAAAGGGGTGGGGAAATCCATTGCAACTACTTCAACAGATGTTGGTCCATCAAATCAAGTAGTATCATGTACACTGTTTGTTTTTTCATATTATGCCAATATGTTTTTTGATTTGGGGTCTACACATTCGTTCATCTCAATGAAGTTTTATAGTAAATTGGGAATTCCATTTCATGATATGAAACCTGAACTTATGGTAAAAAACACTGGGGGAGGGGGGAAATGTTGAGACAAAAATAAATTATAAGAACCTTCTTGTCGTTTTGTGCGGGAAGAATCTACTTGAAATCGTTATTGTTTTTAATCTAGTAGAGTTTGATGTTATTTTGGGTATGGATTTGATTTCTGTTTATCATGATAAGATTTACTAGAGAGATAATGAGGTTTCTTTTCAGAAATATTTTCAGTCTATGTACTGGAATGAACCCATGATTTTGAAAACATATCAGGAAGCTGAGAAACTAGTAAGATATGTAATTGAATGTTACCTTGCAAATAATTGTTGAAAATAAATAAAGAGTTGAGATTATTCACATTCCAGTGGTAAATGAGTACCTTGATGTTTTTTCGGATGAGTTTCCTGGTATTATACCTGATTGGGAAGTTGAATTTACTGCTGATTTAGGTCCTGATGCTAAGACAATTTGAAAATCCACTTATCAAATGGATCAAATTGAACTTTTAGAGTTAAAGAAGAAATTGCAAAAGTTATTAATAAAGGCTTCATTCGACCTAGAATATCACCATGGGGTTCTCCTCTATTTTTTTGTAAAAAAGAACGATGGTTCAATGAGACTTTTCATTTATTATAGAGCATTGAATAACATCACTATTAAGAACAAGAATCCTTTGCCTCATATCGATGATTTTTTTGATCAGCTCCAGGGAGCTCAGTATTTTTCGAAGATTGATTTGAGGTCAGGGTACCCTCAGTTGAATGTAAAGGAAGCATACATTTTGATGACCGAATTTTGTATTCGATATCTGCATTATGAATTTTTTGTTATGCCTTTTCGTTTAACCAATCCACCTGCTATATTCATCGATCTTATGAATAGAATTTTCCGTGAGTTCTTGGACAAGTTTATGGTTGTGTTCATTTATGATATTTTGTTTTATTATAAAATTAATTAGGAACATGAAAGTCATTTAATGGTTGTCTTGAAAACTTTAGAATAAAAGAAACTTTTTGGGAAATTCAGAAAGTGTGAGTTTTGGTTACAAAAAATTTCTTTCCTCGGTCCCATTGTTTAAAAAAATTGCATAACTCTTGATCCTTCTAATACAAACGTTGTTGAAGAATGGCCAATACCCACAAATATAACTGAGATTCGTAGTTTTATTGGTTTGGTAGGTTATTAAAAGGTTTTTTTTGAGAAATTTTCACAGTTATCTTGCCTAATGACAATGTTAATTTAAAAACCTGTTAAGTTCATTTGGAGAAAAGAATGCGATGATTGTTTTCAGGAATTTAAAATAAGATTGGTGAATGCTCTAGTTTTTTCATTCCCTTCCAGAAATGGTGAGTTTGTTATTTACAGTGATGCTTCATTGAAAGGACTTGGCTGTGTACTTATGCAGAATGATCAGGTAATTGCTTATTCTTCATGTCAGTTGAAACCTCATGAGTTAAATTACCCTACACGTGATTTGGAATTAGATTATGTTGGTTTTTCTTTAAAAATTTGGTGGCATCATTTGTATGGAGTAAAATGTGAAATATATACTGACCAAAATTGTTTGAAGTATATATTCACTTAGAAAGAATTAAACATGAGATAAAGGATATGGCAGTAATTATTCAAGGATTATGATTGCACAATTCAAAACTATCTATTAAAGGCAAATAATGTTGCTGATGTTTTGAGGAGAAAATGTAATTCTTTATTAACCATGATACATTTAGAACGATATCCTTTGGGTTTTGATTTTATTAACTTTGGCATAGAAGTTTTTGGTGTATTAAATTATTCTATTTTGTTCTAGGTGTCAGTGAAATCATCACTCTCATACATAATTAAGCAAGTAAATAAGGAAGATAGTGAGTTATAGAAAAAGGTAGACTTGGTTTAGAAGGCTAAGTTTCCCGATTTTAATGTTGATAATGATTGTGTTTTGATGTTTGGGAAAAGATTATGGGTGCATTATAATTCACAATTGAAGAATGAGTTCTTATGTGAAGCTCATAGTTCCCTATTTTTAGTTCATCCTAGCATTATTAAGATGTACAGTGATCTTCAAAAGTATTACTGGTGGGATGGAATGAAAAGATATATTGATGATTTAACTGTGAAGTGTTTGAATTGTCAGTAGATTAAAGAAGAGAGAAAGTTACCAAAAGGGAATCTTCAGTCTTTACCAGTGATAGAGTGAGGATGGGAAAATATATCCATGGACATCTTTGTGGGATTACCAAATAAATGTTGAGGTAATAATGCAATCTGGGATATTGTTGATCAGTTGAACAAATCTTCTCATTTTCTTCCTATTCTTGATAATTTCTCTAGATCAACATTCTCGGTTGTATGTTAACGAGATAGTTAGGTTTCATGGTGTTCCCCTCTACATTATATCTGGTTGTGATACTAGGTTTACTTATATCTTTTGGAAAGGCCTTTAGAAGTCATTGGGTACTGAATTAAATTTTACAACAACTTTTCAACTGCAATAATATGGGTAGTCAAAATGAACAATTTATACCATGGAGGATATACTAAGTGCTTGTTCACTTGATTATCAAGGAATATGTGACCAAAATCTTTCTTGGGTTGAATTTTCATACAATAACTATTTTCATTCCGGTATACAGATGGCCTCATTTGAGGCTATATATGGAAAGGGTTGTCGAACTACAGCTTTTTGGGATGAAGAAGGTGAAGGAAGCTGATGGGGCCAGAATTGGTAGAAGAGATAGAAGAAGAAGTTCAAATGATTCAGAAGAACATGATAATAGCTCAATGTAGGCATACAAGTTATGCTGATAACCGAAGGAAGGATATTTCTTTTGAGGTAGGTGATCATGTCTTTCTCAATGTTTATCCTTTGAAAAGTGTGATGCGTTTTGGTAAGAATGTAAAGTTGAGTTCGAGGTTCATTGGAACTTATGAAATCATAGAGAATGATGGATCAGTTCCATACATAGTGGCTTTATCTCCAACTTTATCTCAGGTACACAATGTTTTTCATGTTTCAATGTTGAGAAATTATATGCCAGATTTATCTCATGTTTTGTGCTAATATGTAGTTAAGTTGGAAGAGAATCTCTCTTATATGAAACACCTGGTCTAGATTCATGACCATAGAGAGAATATGTTGTGGGATAAGTTAATTCACTAGGAAAAGGTTTTGTAGTAATACCATATGGTTTAAGATGCAACATGATAATATAAAAATTATCTGAGGGAAAATAGCCCCAGTTATTTAATAAGTGAAAAAAAATGCAAGGACACAATTTCCAAAAGGGTGGAATGATGTAACATCCCATGTAAATAAATAATAATACATTTTTATTTTTTTTAATATTAGTTAATTACATATTAATTTTAGTTTAAAGGGGTTCCCATATTCTATGGCATACACGATACGCAACAATGGGCTTCTTTGAAATCTTACGTTGCCAACTAATAATGAAATATTATTATTTTAAATGGTAGGTAACACATTTATGTTGTAATGGATGGAAGAAATAAGACTAACTACAATATGATTATACATATTTGTTAAATTCTTTTACATTTATCCAAAAAAAGTTAGAGTCTTAAAATGTGAATGAATATAATATTAAGCATAAATACTATAAGATTCTTTGAAAGGTCAATTTACCACCTTTTGATGGTGAACCGTCATTAAATATAGTTTTTTCACTTTTATATGTTCTATTTGACAAAAAAAATTCTTCCTTAGAATTTCGACATCAAAATTTACTTTGGGTAATGTTTTGGTATTTTTCTGATATAATTCATTTTTAATGAATAGTGAAAACTACTGTATTTTAATTCAAAAGTGCCTTTAATATAATTTATTTATATGGTTATATTATCTTTTTAATTGGTTTTAAAGTGTAATTAGATTATATTTTTACCAATTAATCCAATTGTGGACATTTTAAATAATTTCACTTTGAAATTGTACAAAAACAAGTATCAATCTCTTGACAGTTATTATTTCTTTAAAACACACTATTTGTTTTGACAACAGAAATTAATTTTAAATTAATTAATTCAAATTCAATGTTTTGAATTTGGTAAAATAGACATAATTTTTGAATTTAGAATTTCAAATATATCTTAGGCTGATTTTTTGGTATTTTTCTAAGAAACATCAATTTGTGATGAATAGTGAAGCCACTTAGTATTAGTTAAAAAAACCGACTTTTCTTTTAAATGAAATATTACCGCTTCAGTGAATTGAATTTTGAAAATACAAAAAACATGGTTATTATTTGTATGTATAATGTAGTTATATAAGATTAAATAATGTTTTGGTGAATAGTAACTTTTGACTTTTATTTACCATGGTTAATGTAAATAAGGTAATTCAAGGTAAAAATAATATTATTTTAATAAAAAATTAACTTAAAACTTGTCCTAACCATATTGGTTGAGTCATATTTGACAATGGCCATATTTGGGTAGATTTTGGGACCCCATGGAGGCACTTATGATTGATAATAACACTTTATTTTACTTAACATAAAGTAATGGAATAAATGACAAAAACAAAACACTTTTAGAAAATTAATTTTCACATAGGGTTATATAAGTTATCATTTAAACTATAAATATTCATTGGAAATATAAGTATATTTCCTACAGCATGGTATTTGTTTTATAATTTTTAAACATCAAATAAATTAAATTACTTATGACATAATAATGATGCATTTTTTACCTCATTAATAAATGGTTTAAACAAATATGATTATAAATATTAAAACAATATCCAAAACCAATAAAATTATTATTTGATGATTTTACTTAGATGAAGAATCATCTTATATTATACTTTAATTAGTTTTTGTCCTTTAGAAACTGAATATCAATATATAATAAAATAATATTTTCACACATTCCTAAAGACAACCTCCTCCACCTTATAAAAGCCCTAAATTATCTCTCATTACTCACACATCTCAAGCACATTGTATCATAAAACCCCTTCCCAATTAAGCTCTAAATATCCCTCTCCTCCTCGTATAAGACCTACCTTAGGCAGAAGGCACTTCAAGAAGTCCTTTTGGTTCAAACCAAAAGGAGTTACCAAATTAAAGGTAACAATTTCTCTTAAATTCTTTTATTTTATTTTACTTCTTCATCCAATAAAATCTTTTTATTCCATTATTTTGGAACAACACCAATATCCTCAAAATAAAATTATTTTTTTATGATATGTATTCTAACAACACTTACACACACATCCATTTAATGGGTGATGAACATACTGTTTCTGTGGATGGAAAACTAACGCCTCACGAAGCGATGATTGTTCAATTATCTCCTACTGCCTCTCATGGGGGCCATTAAGATGTTACTGTATTTATATATGATATATATTATGATTATTTTTTTCATGCTTCTGTATTTTTCATTTATAACATACCTTTATGGTTTCATAGTGGGTAAACATGACAATTTCATTTGAGGACGTTCTGACTACCACCCCCTTAAAGTGATATGACTCGTTAATGACATATGTGAGACGTATAAAGGATAAAGTTAATGATATTATATATGATATTTTACTGGAATTATAATATAACTATATATAATTTTGTTTTAATTCCATTAAAGTATGAAATAGAAATGAATGTTGCGTTAATGCGTACATACGGCTTACCGTCTCCATGAATGGTGCATTTCATTTCTTATCTCCAAATGTTATGTACTATTATAAATACATATATATAATGGATATAAATTATTTATATGATATCTTTATCATGAATATCATTATAGAGATAATGGACTATTGACCACATGGACAACATGTAACTATAAGGTGTTCATTTTTTACTCAAGTACAAAATATCGACGAAACAACCATTATTAACTTAAATGAATACATAATTTTTATTACATGGTAATAAGTGAGATCAAAGGAATAATATACTTGAAATGGTTTCTAAGAAAGTATAAATTAAATATATTTTATTATTCAAGAGATTAAAGAATGATCGTGTTAAGTCAGATATGAGGTAAGGGACTTAGTCTCAATATCATTCCATTGAGGTATATTTTGATTTATACACGGATTTCGTTAATACAGTGTATAAACCCATATGAATTTTAATTTATTTCAAAGGGAATCTTTTTCTACATGTTTTTATTCTAAGCTACAAAAAAATAATGTTTCTTTTTAAAGTAAGTGGTGACAATAACCTTTTCCACCACCGCGAGTGTTATTTTATTTTTTGGTTCATTAACAAGTCGTAGTGTTTTGAGGGGAAAATAAATACCGTATACTTTTTATGAATTTTGGTATTAAAAATGGGTTTGATAATGGATTTTTTATGTCGATATATTTAAATGATATATTTTGATTGAAATGTTGAAATGTTATATTTCCTTTATGTTTGTTTTATGTGTTATGAATATGTTATAGTTCTTGGGAATTGTTTACGTATACAGGTGGTTCTGTGATAAACATGGGGCTGGGGAGCTCGAGATAGCTCTCTAATGCATTGGGTGACATGATGATCGTAAATGTAAATTTTTCTCCTAAGAGATTTAGGGAATATACTATGATGGTTATTCCAATATAACTCCCTATGTAGGTGTGATAACTACAATGTAAGTATGATATGAATGCCACAAGTTACCTTTATGATTTGTGATTAAAAGGTGTTATTCATAAATCATATGTTTTCATGAGGTAAGTAAAAGAGATGATGTTTTGTATGTATTGTGGGACTAATTATTTCATTCTTTATTTTATAACCCCTACTGATCTTTTTATGCTCATCCCATGTTTTGAAATGTTTTTCACATGACTTAAATATGAATAGGGTCAAAGATGGGATCATGTAAAAGCATTGTAGTCTAAAACATGGAAGTAGACATGACTATTTTTTTCAAGAGTTTTTATTTTTTGAAAAAAAATCGATATTGAGTAGAAATTTCTACATGTAATATTCATGTTTCTATGTAAATGTTATGTCCTAACACTCTAAAACTATAAACCTGAAAAGATACTTAATGTGAATTATTTATTTCATTCAAGATTATGTTTTGTTTTATGTTAGGGTCCTTATAAAATATCTCTAAAATAGGCCCACCAAAAGACACTGTGGAAAGGTATCACAAAATTCACATTATGCATTAATTCATCACATAGTCTCATATCATGTATTCATATATAGTAACCAATTATTTTGTAAGATCCAATACAACCCGTATGGGGTGTATCATATAATTGATATAATACCCCCAATACATCACAACCCATACACCGGGGAAGGCAACAATATCCATCAGATCCTATAAATGTAATACCTATAATAATCCAATGGATACTATATATGATAATACATGTGTGTCAAATAACAACAAGACATTGTATCCCTAAAAACATATAAATGTAGAATCTAAACATTGAACATACCAGCATATGTAATGAACAAGATAAGATAGAATAGCTAGAGGGGGACATAAGCCATCCATCCTCCCACTAGGATGTTTGGAAAAACACCCTCTAGGTGTCTGCAGGGTGTTATTTATACTAATCAACATGGGTGGAATTTAAAATGATAGAAAATAATATATATTATATATTATATCTCTCAAAAAAACTATGATTATAACCTAGTCACAAAGTCAACATTAGCTAATGCCGCTCAGAATCATTGCTACCAATATAAAGACTAGAAATACTATAAGTACAAAATCATTTAAAATGTAAAAATTAATTAATTAGTTAATTATTCTCATAACTTTCATTAATTAATTAATTATCTATTACTAAAAAATAAAAAATATTCCACATTACATTTCATTAATCATCATCAAGGAATAATCCTAAATGAGTCCATGGTTCCACAATAGTACAATATCATTACATTCCAGCATCATCTGACCCCATGAGTTAATCATTTTTTACACATTATTAGAATCATTCTATATCTAGGTACTCTAAGAAAACTATCCTGAGCTACCCTAGGGATGAAACATGACACCATGAAAACCCAGCTACATCAATCTATAAGGAAAGGAATGTAGAGAAAAAAAGGAAGCCATCCATCATCCATTAAACAGATTCATAAGAGAGCATCCCATATATCAGCATCACATCTATGTATAAGACCACATTCAACTAATTCTATAAACTAAAATTTCATCCCCAACACCCACATGAAAATCTATATACATCTCCCCATCATAGGATTCAACAGATGATGCATCATTTAGATCTCCTCGCCCCATGAATCACCCATCCCAAGATCATATCACATTCTGTATTCCTTGTCCCATATCAAATCACATAGCCAAGTTCACATCCATATTATATAATAAAATTAGTACAAATAAAAAGTATCCAACAAATATTTCCCTATAATAAGGAATGCATCCTTGAAAGATAAATGAGACCTCATGACTCTAATATCATTGAACTTGACCTTCTCATGTAAATGGTAAACTCAGTACCTGTAAATTATATTTATTAAAAAACTAGTTCTTATTACATCCTGAATTATCCTATTAATTACTCATAGGTTCCAACTAGAGGAAACAAAAGGAATTATGGTATATCATGCTATCAAAAGTGAAACATTATTTTAGAATTAAAACAATTTTCGTCCAACTGCACGGAGAACCATTCTCAATTAATATACCTTTTCATTATTATGATCAACAATAATTATCATACTTAACATTCTTTATCAATTCCATTTACTCGTGTAAGATAAATTTTAATTAATCATGAATATTGTATAAATTTTAATATCATGAAATAATAAGAAACAATGGTTTCAAACTTGCCTCTTCATCAGTTATCCATTAATCTAATTAATTATCAATTAATTATTGCTTTATGATCTATACCAATTTCCATCGATAAAAACAATATAATCCTTATCATAAGAATAAATTCTATCAAACATAGCATAAATATCAAACTATCTAGAAAAAAGAGGAAAAATTATATCATGGTACAGTGCATCAACATGGAATCGTTACAAACCATTTCATTATTAATATCTAGAAATTATTATGTTAAATTCATTTCAATCCAAAGAAATAAACCATAATAACTTTATGATTTCACATAAATAAAGAATATAAGTAATGAATCCCATAACATAAAGGTGTAAATTTTCTATACCCATGTGTGGACCAACATCATAGATCCCTATAAACTCTTCCATAAGAAGCTATATCCCTTTAATGACACTACAGAAAAACCTCACAAACAAACAACCAATAAAAACTCCCTTAGAAACATATATACTATCAAATGTAAATATTCATGAAGAATCTAGTGGAACCTGATATAAGAAATACAAATAATTGGTATAATGTACCTTATATCACCATATATTGATGAAAGAATGCTATAGATCGATACTAGGTGAAGGAATCCTCGAACGCCTTGAAAGAGGGTCACCAAACACTTGAAAATTGAGAAATGACCATAAATTTTCATGAAAATCCAATACAATATATCATTTATAGGCACAATACAGAATGGATATAAATGGTGTAAAACCCCTTCACACTTCCTATAATTGTAAGGATTTTTATGTTTCATGAAAAAATGTCTCCTCTAAGGATTTATTCTGAAAAATTTACACTTCGTGTGACACCCCATGAATTTTCCTCAATAATCCATGAATGGATTTATGGTCATTAATAAACATATACAAGCCATGAACTATGAATAATTTGTGTTAAACACTTAACAATGTGTATTTCCCCTACTTAACTATTTTCGAAGTCAAAACCTTATGGAGTCTCTTCAGGACTCCTCTGAGAATAATAAGTTTTAGAAACACTTACATGACTAGACTGCATATATTTAACCCCTTAGAAAAATTATCCATAATTATTTTGTGATATAGGAATTGATCACATGTCAATAAAAAACATGATGTGTCCAATATGATATTATATGCATGTTTTAACATCAAAAAGTGTTATTTTCCTCTTAAAACCCATCACATATACAAAATAGAGGAAACAATAATAGATTATCATGATAATTTGTGAAACTAATCCACAATTTTTTTAGAAATTGACCACATATAAAAATGAAAAATTAGTTTTCTATTATAACTAAAAGTGATTTTTTTCAATATAAAAGTGTTAGTTTCTTCTAAAACATGATTCTTATAGGAAAAACCAACAGAAATATCTTTTATTGTCTCAATAAATTTAGATAATTCTACATAATTCATTTCTATCATATTAGAATTGAATTCACCACAATCTAACACATTATGTTCTTTTTATGACTCAAAATGCCTATTTTCACAATTAAAGTTCCATTTTACTCTAAAATATGCATTATATAGAAAATCCTAGTAAACAAGCTTGGATTTTATTGATACGTTAGGAAAATATCCATAGTTAATTTATGATGTGTTGGAATTACCGATCATCAATATGATAGATGATGTTTTTGATATGACTTAACATGTGTGTTTTCAAAAATATACATGTGATTCAGTCTAAAGATCATGTATCATAGACCAAACTATGAATAAACTCTATGATCATATTGAACATTTATTAAAATGAGACATAATTCATTTATTCTATGTAGGGTTCATCCTCTTTTCATTCTAACACATGATGTGGCATGTATGTCTCAAAGTGAATGTTTCCAACATAAAAGACTCAAATTAGTTTAAAAAAAGTGTCACATTTTAAAAATATATAAACTAATCTTGGATTTTTTTCAAAATTTATGAAAATGATTCATAATTTACTTTTGATTATATGAATTGATCGCAAATCATTCCAACACATGATTTTCTTATATGACTCAAGGTAGATGTTTTCAAATTTAAAATGTTTAATTTTTCTATAAGACACACGTCACATATCCAAAATATTGAAAATGAGATCAGATTAACTTTATACATTTGATAAAAAATCCATAATTCATTTTGGATTTGAAGGAATCTACCTCGCATTAATTCGACTCATAATGTTCCTGGTGGGACTCCAAGTGCATGTTCAAAAAATAAGTTAATTTAGTCTAAAATAAATATAAGGTATCCAAAACTAAAAAAAAGATATTTTATTACTTGATACTTTAGTTGTGTGATCCATAATTAAGTTTTTATGTGTAGAAATTGACCTCATGTCTATTTGATACATTATGTTGCTAGTATTAATCAAAGTAGATGTTTTCACATGAAAAGTGTCATTTTCTTGTAAAATGCATAGAACCTTTAGGAAAAATATAAAATGAGCTTGGATTATCATGATAAATTAGTAAAAAGAACCATAATTCATTTTTTTGTGTAGAAATTAACAGTATGGAAATCTATTAAATGATGTGTCTGATATGACATCAAGTGTGTGTTCACAACAAAAAATGTCATTTTAGTCTAAAACATTATTCATTTACCCATAATTAACAAAACATGACATGATTATCTTAATAATATATTAAAATGAACCTTGATTCATTTATAATGTGTATGAATATCTGACACATTAGTTTGAGACACATTGTGTCCGGTATGATTCAAGTTGCATGGTTTTACATTAGAAAAATTCATTTTCCCTATAATATGTGTCACATAGGAAAAATTTAGCATCCATGCTCAAACTGTCTTCATATTTTCTGAAAATGTTCCATAATTAAAATTTGACATTGAGGAATTCACTACACATCAATCTGACAGACGATGTGACTTATTACTCAAAATGATTTTATAATAAAAAAGGTCATTTTAGTCTAAAATGCAATTCATATCAAGAAAAATAAGAAAATGAGCTCTCATTTTCTTGATAATTTTGGAAAAAACCCCATAATTAATTTTTATGATGTATGAATTTACCTGAAATTAATCAGACACACAATAATTTTGGTATGGATATAAATAAAGTGTCATTTTACTATGAATAATGTCTCACATAGCAAAAAATTGAGCATAAAAGCTCAGTTTATCTTGATAATTTAGGAAAATGGCCCATAATCCATTTGTAAGGTATTAGAATTTATCATATAAAATTTTGACACTTGATCCTCCCATTATAAAAAAATTCATGTGTTCACATTTAAAATTATTATTTTACTCTAAAACGCAATTCACATTGAAAAAAATAAAAAATTGAACTTGGATGTTCATTGTAGATTATGTGAGGTACATCATTGGTTTCATTTAGAAAATTCTTCTTCTTCATTTTTATTCTCCTTATTCCAATTTCTCCTAGTCATTTGTATATTCTCCTCTTCACGTACTCTAGCTCTACCTAAGACATCATACAAGAATCTACATCTATTATTTTCTAATTGAGTTTGAGATAGTTTGGGTCTGTGTTGGTGGAGTGAATTTGGTGGATTGACTACTATGTATTTTCATTTTCTGTTGGGGGATTTGTAACTGTAGTTGTTTCTCAATCAAAGATCATGATCACCCCTACTCTCCCTTACTCCCTATCCCACCATACAAGTCCCCATTTTGGCCTGGTATGTTTGTTTGTGATGGGGTTTTGGGATGTTGCTAATGTATTTACTGAATGATCTAGATAGAATAACTTAACTTTCTTTGTTCTTAATTATCTTACTATATACCTTGGGGATCAATAACATTCGATCATATACTATTCATTCTTGGTGGTGGTTATCCTCTAGTATCATGGTGTTAGTTTTTAATGAAGGCATCAGGACTCTGGAAATTCCCATGGTTTTCCATTTGGGTTGTGCTGGTTTCTATTTTTTGTTTTCTACTCCTTGGAAGTGGATTCCTTAGTGGTTGTTCATTGTGGTAGATTCAAGTTTGATGCTAGAAAACTCCTCTCATCTTTGAGGTGTTCATTATAGTCAATGTTGGTGGTATTTTTTGTCCAATTAATCTACAATTGTGTTATATTTTTTCACATGATTGATAATTTTGATTCTTATGGTGCTTGAAATTGATGACGGTTGATGATCAGTGTTTTTTGTTTTCATCAGAAACATGATCAGTGATTGGCGGTGGCCTAAATAATGATAAGAGATGATGTTGATGTTCCTTTATTATGGACTTGACCTACCTCTCTATCCATATTTCTACCTATCATGGGGCATCAAAGGTTAACCCTCAATTTTGTTTTTGGTAAAAATGAGGGATCCATCCATTCAACTTATAGAACCTTCCAAAATTTTTTATACCCTCCCCAGAGTCATGTGTGACCAATCCATGAGTATAACAACACATCTATTATACTCTAATACTAGGAGATGATGTTGAAAACATATTACAACACTCATCTTTATTTCACACATTTATAAGACACTTGTTCCATCATTTGTTGCTACACTGGACCTGTAATAAGAAGAGGTATAGAATGGGTTCTTGTTTGTTCACTATAATGGTAGAAAATTCTCTATATATATAGGTATATCAAGTTCATTTTTTCATTGGATATTTTTATAGGTTGTGAAAAATATGATTGGTGGAATATAATGAGAGGACTTATTACAGTTCTCAAATAAATTTTATAGGATGAGTCTTGATCCCATGATGGAACCTAGGACCCTAGTGTTTGATGATTTAAGATCCAATGAAGAGTCTCCAGATGTTTCTTATAGATCTTTTCATAGTTTGTATAATGTTCCTTGACTCATTGGTTGGAATCTCTATTCCTAGTCTAGATGATGTATTTTGGCTGACATCTGATCCAATGTGAGTGTGTTATTGGTGATCATTTTCATTATATCCATTTGAAGAATATGTGGGTAAAATGAAAGTGTTTATCCTATTATCATTCCTAACAATGGAAAATGAAAAATTATGTGTTGGAAAAGTTATGGATGAAGAATGTTGGAGTTTCACATTTATCCTTTTATAGTTTTAATATTATTTAATTTGTTTGTTTCATGTGTCTTGGTGAATCATGTATTTTCTTGGTGTTTTAATTTTTTTTATTAAATTTTGTTTCAACAATTTTTTTTCGACTAAGTCCTTAGTTTTTTGGAGTTTATTGACACATCATGTGAATTACATGTAATTTGTCTATGATATATTGGAATAGACTATAGGTAAATTAGACGCATGATATAGATGGTATGACTCAAAGTATATGTTTTCACTTTAAATTTGTAATTTTACAGCAAAACACACTTCACATATCAAAAACACATAAAATAATCATGGTTTGTATCGATATATTAGAAAAACAATCCATAATTCATTATTGACAGGTTTTGACCTCATTTTAGATCAAAATATGATTTTCCTAGTTGGATTCCATCTATTTGTTTACAAAAAACTTATCTTAGTCTAAAGAAATATTTTCATATTGAAAAATAAGAAAATGAGATCAGATATTCTTGATACATTAGGAAAAAAACCATAAATATTTTTTTAACATGTCGTAATTGGCTGCACATCATCCCAACAAATGATGAGGCATGTATGATGCAAAGTTCATGTTTTCACATTAAAATGGTCATTTTAATCTAAAAAATGCATCACATATCCAAAGCTTATAAAAATAGATCTTATTTTTTTAATACTTTAGGTCAACAACCCATAGTATTTATTTGATAAATGATGTATGCAGTAGGACTCCATGTGCATGTTAAAAATAAAAAAAATCCATTTTTTGATAAAAATTGATTCACAATGAAAAACTGAGGAAATGATCTCGAAATGTCTTTATATAATGTTGATTATATACTCCACCATAGAACACAATGTAAGAAAAAAAGTTCAGAAAACATGTCGGTCTAGAGACATGATCGCGTGTCCTACCCGTCACCCCACACTCTTACATCCCCACCAAATATTTTGTGTCATCATTTTTCTTTATATTTTATGAAAATAATAAATAAATAATTTTTGATGTGTAAAAATCAACAAAACAAAAATTTGAGACACTATTTGGCTGGTATGAATCAAATTATATATTTTCACATCAAAAAGTATGTTTTTTATCTTAAACACATGTCACATAGGAAGAAAACTAGTGAACTAGTTTGGATTTACTTGATACATTAAGAAAAAAATCCATATTTTATTTTTGTTGTGTAAAAATTGATCGAAAGTCAATATAACATATAATGTTGTTTTTAAGATTCAATGTGCATGTTTTCAATAAATAGGTGTCTTTTTAGTCTAAAACATGATTCAGATAGCTAAAACCAAGAAAATGATCTCATATTATCTTGATATTTTTGAGATGCAACATCTAACTCATTTCTAACATATAAGAATTGAACACATGTCAATTTTACACATGATATGACTAGTAGGTCTCAGAGAGATTTTTTTCACAATAAAATGGTGCCATTTTAGTCTAAATTGGGATTTATATAACCCAAACTGAGAAAATTATATTTAATTATCTTGATTCATAAAGAAAATTATCCAAAATTCATTTGGTACATTTAGGTATCAACCACATGTCAATCTGATAGACAATTTGGTTGGTGTGGCTAAATGTATTATTTTCACATTAATATTGTCATTATACACTAAAACACTCATCACATTGTAAAAAACAAGTAAATAAGGTCATATTTTCTTGATAAATTAACGAAATGATTTGTATATCTTTTGTTACATATTAGAATAGACTGAACATCAATTTGAGATTGGACTTTCCTGATATGACTCAAAAATTGTGTTTTCAATACAAATGTGTCATTTTAGTCTAAAATAGATGTCTTATAGCCATTATAAAGAGAAATACCTCTGCTTTTCCTGAATCTTTTGGAAAACATTACATAATTTATTTTTCTCATGTATGAATTGACCACATGTGACTTTTAAAAATCATGTTTCCTGTAGGATGTAAATTACATATTTTCAATATAAAACTACTATTTTAGTTTATGAAGAAAATAATATTGTTAAAAATAATAAAATAATATCGTTTTATTTCCATACTTTTGTAAACCAATCCATATTTTGAAAAAGGAGTTTCGTAAAGAATGAACGATGACCCAATCCAGAAGTCATGATCTATGTTCACATATGGTGTGAATGCTACAATAACTAATAACATAATTAATGAAATTAATTATTTCAATAGCTAAAAATAGAATATAATTAATTAATATATTAAATAAAGAACAATACAATTAATAATATAATTAAAAATTAAAAATGTAATTCAAATATTAGTAATTAATGATATAATTATTATCAAAAGTTTATGTAATTAAGATAACTTATAAATTATAATATCATTAATATATTCAGTAATTAAAAATACTATTTATGTAGACTATTAATTAATAATTTAATTAAGAATTCATTATATCATTATTAATGAAAAGTATAATTAATAATTAATAATATAGTCAATAATATAATCATCAATAATATAATTAACACTATAACTTATAACATCATTAATATATCCAGTAATTAATAATACACTTTATCATATATAGAAGATATAATACTAAAATTATAATTTTCTCATTTTAATGTATTTTAATAAAACAAAAAAATTGTTTTATTAAAAGGAAATTCTTTTGTAAAGTGGTTTATTAGTGGAAAAACCCTGTTACAAGTGTTTTGTTTTTTATATTAGGTTGTAAATTTTTTGAATAATTTTTAATATCTCATCAATATAAATATTATGAATGATAACTTTTAAATCTAAATACTGAATTAAAATTTTGGTTTAATGTAATATTTGTCTTAGAGTTGTGTTTAATTGTAGTATTTAAGATATTTTTAATGATTTCTAATCTTTTATTTTCTGTTTCGGATAATACACTAATTCAGCCTTGCAGTAGCTGGTATGGCCATTATTAGAACTAATAAAAGAACTTATAAATCCCTATTAATAGAGATAAATAAAGAATTAATAATGGCCTCCTTTATCAATGCTAATATAATTTACAAATAAACGTTGGACACCTTTTTGCGTGATTATATTCTTAGAACATTATAGCACTTAAAATATGTATTCTAAGCACAAACATTGTTCTTATGTAGTATTGCATCGAGGAAGGTGAGGAGGATGACATGGAGTACCATTGTGACCAATTTATCATATATCAATATCTATAATCAGTATATATATATATATAATATGCATCAAATTTCCTGAATCTACCAACTCTAATCTTTCAATTCTCCTATTTTTTATCATTCCTTTTTTCCATGTTTCTCATGTGGCTGATTTTGAAAAAGATGATTCTCATCACCCAATAAAACCTATATAAAAAATTATTAAAAACCAAAAATCTATTCATTTACTTATTAGTTAACATATTTTAAATAATTCATAATGTATATATAAAATTGTATATTATTATCATTTTTTAAAAAAATGATAACAAAAATATGGTATTTATTATCATTTTCATAAAAAATTGTAAATCCAAGAGACATTTTTCTCTACCATGAGATTCATCTTTTAGGGTTTTGTTAGTTTCATCCACTTCTTGATGATCTATTTCTCAAATACTATGTTTTGTTTCTATCTCCTTTCCTTATATTTCTTTAGAACATTCATCATCATCATCTTATGGAAAATAATAATTTCTCTTTTGGATCATCACCATGGTTCATTAACCATTAATCAATTTATTTGGGTTTATCTGATCTTATTCAGTAGGTTCATAATGCTTCATTGGAACAGTTGTATTATCTATTTCTGCACATTGGTGGCTTCATCTGTTTCAAATTTATTTCATCTGATCACAGTGATATTGGGATATTTTTTGAGTTTTAATTATTTATTTCTTGTATGTATTTTTCTAGTGAATTGTTTCAGATTGCGATCACTATCCAATTATAGTATGATTTAGATATTTTCAAAATTGCAATCTTTTTCTGATAACTTTATTTGTTACGTCTTATATTCTTCCTCTAACCATAACTAGATTGGAATATTTTTTTTTTCTCGGTGGATTATTGCAGTTTCATTGTGTTTATATATACCTTTTCAAATTAGTGACTTTTAAGGATAAGTGGGTTTGAATATATCAAACCCTTCATATTTTCGGATCCATAAATTTTTTTTCACACTACCTCTTCTAGTTTATCACTATGTGTCATCCTTTGTGAATAATTGAATATCTTATTTTGGAACTATCATGGCCTTTATAATCAATGAACAATTAGATTACTTCTTTTTAGTGCTCGAAATACTACCATGATGGGGTGTTTTAATATGAAATAATGAAATAATGAAGTTACGTGGTCTGTGTGGTCTCCAACTTTGGTTTTTAATATTTTATTCCAATAGATAGATAGGGTCATGAAAGTGTATTATTATTTCTTTGTAAATATGTGCTTTTTGTCAAATTTTAAAATTAGTCTCAAAATCATATTATAATTTCTATTCAGTAAGTGGAAATTGTAAAATGTTTCATTATGGGATTATAAGGATGGATCAATGATATTGGTAAATGAAAACATTAGGAACTGATGAGGTTTGTGATAAATGAACTTTATGGGTATTTATTAGTTTGGGTTGAGGGTGAATCAATGAAATGATTTTCTAGGGAGAAATTGATGTGCGTAATTTTTGGCCTCCATCTATTATGGAAGTGTTCCAGGATGTTTTGTGCCATATGGGGTTGTCAATTTTGGTCATCAAAGGAAATATATTCACCTAGTTTCATGTAAAGTTTACTTTCACTAGGATATCAAAATGACTTGATAGATTTATGGGGTTTTATTAGTGGATAAATCATTTTCCTTAGATTAAGGTTCCCATATTTCCCATATTTCTTCATAAAAGTATCCTATTGTTGTCACCAGAATATGAAATTGGATTCCTGTTCCAAATAGTATGATTTTCAGGTTTGAAACCATTTAGATAAAGGATGAAGACTGTGAATGCCCGATAAAGTCAAGATGATATTCTTATAATCCTGATTACTATTCTAAAATTGGAAAGGTTATTAATGGACATAAGTAATGAACAAGCTCTATGTTTCATAACTTTGATTTTTAGATTGATCATATTGAAACAACTCCAAATCTATGTTATTCTTTCTATAGTTTTACTTTTATGATGTAATGGATTTTTACTCTGTAAAAATATTTGAGAATAAAATATGAGAAATAAAGAGAGTCTCTATTTCAGGTATATTAGGAATCACACTTTAATGAAGGAGACAAAAATAAATTATCTTTCAATAATAGGGAATCATCATGATGAAATGAGAACTTCATTTTAAAATTGTAGCGGCTTGAAGAATGAATCAATACCTGGGAAAGTGAAATCAAGGATATTATTTTGATATTCATTCATGATCTGCACACATTTGGGGGATCCTTTATTCTTACTGAGGTTTCCTCCTATATCTACAATGGTTTGATATATTCTCTAAAACATGATCTGATAATGGACATCATTGATGAAGAGGTATGCTCATTTCTTTTAAAAATAAAAGTCTCCAAGGCCCCCGACCCATTTGGAATTCAATCCCTTTTCATCAAGAAACTTGGATTATTGTGGTGATTGATATCACACAACTCATGAAATAATTATGGAAATGTAATTTTTACATCAATTAATTTAATTAAACCATGATAAAAATAATTACAAAAGTAAATAAATTCCTTCTATAGTTTCATAATTCCATAATATTAGTCATTGTAGTATGACTAAAAATATTTTATCAAAAAATTTCGTCAATCAGATAAGAATTATGTTTCCATCCAATATTTATAAAAGTAAAATTTAATTTTTTCCCAAATGTATCATATCATGTAATACTATAGTTTCCAATTTTTTTTCCACTCAATAAAAACCATCTCTATCTAAAAGGGGTGTGATGGACTAAAAATTGGACATGACTAAATCATATGGTAGGGTCGAATGGACATTTTTTTCATTTTTTAGTAGGATGGGATTTTGTAACCAACGGTTGGATTCCATTATGCATTATGTTTCGTTTGTTTTTTTCCAGATTAGGTTTAATTATAATATTACCCAAATATATATTCTTTTTTAGAATATTTTACTAGGAGATACTCTCTCCTTGAACTTATTTATCCTTGTGGTGGATATTTTCACAAATCCCGTCATAGGTTTAGGAAATAATAAACAAATTCATTGTTCAAAACTATGTCGAAAAATACCCCTTTTCTCCCATTTAATATTTATAGATGAAAAATATATATGTTCTCCATTCACCTTAATGGAACATCTCACTATCAATAATATTTTATCCATTTATGAAATAGCTTTAGGAAAATATATTAAATTATATTAATAATAGATATCCTTTATCATAGGCATTTTTCCTTCCATAAAGGATAATATTCATGGAGATTATATTATATAATTTTTGGATAAACTCAAAAAATATTTTCCCCTTCCCATGGTTTTTTGGATGATCAATGAAATGGGTATTCTCTAATATTGTTGATAGAATTGATAAGAAAATTTATATATGGTCTAACAGGGGAGTTTCTAAAGAAGTAAAAGTGATTCTTATCAAGGATATTTCCAAATATATCCCCACTTATGTCATGTCTATTTTTCAACTCCCATGTAGTCTTATTGAGTAGTTATATCCACAAATAGTATCCTTTTGGTGGGTATTTCATGATAGAAAAAAAATAATCCAACTGGGAGGCATGTGGTATGTTATGTGTTCCAAATACTTGTAGGGGGATGGGATTCATGAAATTGAGATCATTTAATGAAGTATTTTTCTATTAATGGTATGATCCTTTTACAAAACCCTAATTCCTTGAGTTAATGAATTATTATTGAAAATTATTATCCATATTTATATTTTTTTAATGCATGTTTGGGTAAAAGGGCTAATTTTTTAGATATGTTTATGAGGATCACATTATCTATCAAATAAGGGTTTTTATTTGAGTATTAGTAATGGAAATATGTTTAATATTTTTTGTAAATAATGGATTTATTTCACTATATATTATTTGTAACATCATTATATTTGATCATATTGGATAATTCCATGGTTATAGAGTTTTTAATGATAAACGTGATAGATGGAGTTTGGAAATTGATGCTTCCTGGTTTAATGAGAGGGAACATGATATTATTCACAATAGTCATATTGTGGTATGGGTGGGATAAGATAATTTTTATCAGATTATGGAGAAATTTGGTTCATATTCTATAAAATCATGCTATATGACCACTCTTGAAATTCCTCCCTCTTTGGTTTCTTAACCCTTTATATTCCTTTGAGAGTTGTTTTCCCACATAAAATCCAGTTTTTTGTGAATGGTGATTTATGGGATCCTCCCCACAAATATTTTCTATTCAACCTACATTCGATGAGTATATCTTTATTCTCAAGTTTCTCCTACAAAATTGAATCCCCTTAACATGTAATTTGGAAATCTCATAGAGAATAGGTTATGTTAATGTAATGTTTAGTAGGGAATGTCCTAAGTAATTATTGATTCTTCTTTTGATTTACCTTATAATCATATCCAGGGGGTCTCCTCACTCCTTCTAGAAAGATTTTGTGACCTATGCTTGGTTAGAGGGATGGTTTGGGATCTTCAAAATGAGCTCCTTTTCACACATGTTCACCAGACAAACCATTTTTGGGTTTCATGTGCATCTAAATAGAAATCAACATGGAACTCATAACATGTTTGTGGGATTACGATAGATTGAGATATCAGGATGGGTATCAACCAATATTTTTAGTGTTCTTAAAATTAATTCTAATATATAATTGTGCTAAAATAATTAGTCAGATGTTGGAATGGTTTCACGAGACCATCATAGCTTGGCTACTTTAGCTCTCTATCAATATTTTTTTATCATTCAATACATTTGAAATATATTTCCCATCAAATTAATTTGGGTTATAATTTTCTATGGAACCATCGTTTTGAGGAAGTCATTCCTAAATCATATTTTCATGTTGATATTAATTCTATTTTATTGTAGGATGGATGTTTGGAGAAAATTTGTTTAATTATCAATAAAATTTGAGCTATAATGGCACACTTCGAAGTTGAAACTTATACTTTCTCTAAATTTAAAGGATTATAGTTTGTCATAATTTTAAATAACAAGGTTATTGTTAGTAGCAGAGAAGATAATCTGCATAAAAAAAATATTAACGATAACTTAGAACCACCAGATTCATAGCTCTTGATGACCTAAAACATCAACCCCTCCTCAACATTCTATATTTTTCAATAATAAATGAATCTTTACCATCTACTTCATGGAAGAAAGCATATTTTGTTTTTTTCCTTTGAATTTCAACTTTGTTATATTGGAAATTTTTATATCAGACCATTATTTGAATTGATTCGGTGAGTATTAAAAAGGGTAAGATAAGGTCGGTAGATTTTACTATGGATCTACATTATTCTATAAATGTATCAATAATTGTTAAGGAATTATAATTTTATGGTTATTGAATTCGACAGTATTGTAGAATTCAAGGAGATGGATTAGAACTCAAGATGTCGTTAAATTCAGCAATGAATTATCCTATCTAACTTGTATTTATATTTATACTTCCCCTTTCCCATAGATTCACATCATTATCATCATGGGATTATAGATGAGGTGGATTAAAAATTTATGATGGGGTTTATAGCTACTGTTTGAACTCACACTACATATAATTTTTTAAATATTTCTATGCTTCTTACTACAATTTTTTCATATATATATATATTAATTGTTGTGTTTTTTTGTTATTTTATTAATTAATTTACAACTATAGAACTAGATTTCAATATAACTAGAAAAATCATTTATTAGTGCTAGGAAATAAATATTTATCTAAGCACCACTAAAAGTGGTCCACTTTTATCGGTGCCAGTTTATCACTAATATAGGATGTCCCTTAATAGAGATTCTTTTGACAATGATATAAGCTATACTACTGCAATGTACCATTAAATTTTTAGCACACGACATCATGAAATAGACCTTTATTTAGATAATTCCTAATTTAATTGAAATAATAATTCCATCACAAATACAAAAAAATATAATAAAAACATTTCAACAATTGTTTTTTAACAATTACTTGAGAAGTTACTATAAAAAACATTAAAAAATTTCAATGTTTTATTGTCTTTGGTACTCAACCCCCTCTCAAAAAAGCTTGATAGTGGTATCAGTTACCAAAAAGCCACCCCAATTCAAGAAACATAATCCACCTAAAAGTGAAAATAATTCTTATGTTAGTAATAAAATAATGAAATAAATTAATCATAAAAATGAAATAATACAATAATAAATTTTCAATTTTTATTGATGTTACACAGATTGAGTCATTCTGATCACACTGTGCATAAGATTAAGGTATGACTGATTTCTACATGTCACAAAGGACCTATGGATGGTTATCATAATATATCAAAACTACATGAATTCATTTTCTCAGTTTTGATTAGATCATTTGTATTTTTTACTCAAATGTTAATTTAAGCTGAAAACAATAAATTTTAGTCACAAGAGTAACATCACATGTCGGTTGATGTGAGACAAATTTCAAAACCCCAAAAATCATCTATAAATAGTTTTCATAAAGTATCAAGACAATCCCAGGAAGTTTGATCAGTTTTTACTCTGTGAATCACATTTTTAACTAAAATGTGAATTTCAAATTTATAATAGACACTTTTAGTCATTCCAGGCTCACTATATGTATGATTGAGGTGAAGCTGCTTCTTATACATAAAAAATGACTTTAAAATAATTATTATAATGTTTCAAATAAATATTAATATGTTTTCTCAAATTTAACTATGTCACATTTCTTTTGAACTAAAATTTAAATTTTTAATAAAAAGGCACACATAGAGTAAAAAATATCCACTCTATGCATTGAATTAATGTGAATAAAATTCCTACATATCAAAAATTAAATATAGATCATTTTTCTAATGTATCAAAACAATCTAAATGTGTTTTATAAGTTTTGAGTATGTAAAGTGTATTTTTACTATAATCTAAATTTAAACTAAAATCCTAAAATTTGATTCATACCAGTCACATTATGTCATAATTTGATGTAAGACTCACTCAAACATGTACAAGAAGACTTATGAATCAATTTCCTAATGTATGAAGATAAATTGTGCGTGTTTTATTAGTTTTCAATGAGTGACACATGTTATGAACTAAAATTCTATCTTTAAACTGATAACATACACTCTGTGTAAAACCGAGAACCCCTTGTATCAAATTAGGGTTTAGATGATTCATACACATAAAAAATTACCTATGTATAATTGTACTATGGTTCAAAAAATATGAATATTTGTCTTAGTTTTGAGTATGTGATGAGTGTTTTGAACTTAAATACCAATTTTAAATTAAAATAACTGCTTGTATTCATACAAGTCACACCATGCATTAGGTTGAGGTGTGGCTAACTGCTATAGGAAAAAACAACTTTAAGATAATTTTTATATAGTATCAAGACAATAAAAAGGAATCTTCATAGTTTTTATAATTTCACATGTCATTTTTTGAAAATGTAATCTTAAATTTAAAAAGCTCACTTAGAGTCATACTGTTCACATAATTTGTTTGATTTTTTAATACTGATTCTTACACATAAAAAATGACATATAAATCTTTTTACATAAGTAAACAGTCAATAGATGCATGTTATAATTTTTTTTATGTGTGTAACACACATTATGAACTAAAATGTCACTTATGAATAGATAATGAATAGTTTGAGTCATACCAGGAGAATCATGTGTCGGATTGAGGTGAGATTGATTCCTTCATAGAAATATGACTTATGGATCATTGTATTAATGTATCCGAACAATATTAATTTAAACATTTGTTTTTGAGTATGTGACGTGTGTTTTGAAATAATTTTTTAATTAAAAATTAAAAGACACATGTTGGGTCATACTAGTCACACCGTGAACCAGATTGACATGTTCCCGATTTCTACTCATCAAAAAGGACAGAAGGGTCATTTAATTAAATTATCCACAAAATATGATTGTTTTTTATCATATACTATAATTTCATTTTTATTCTTTATTAAAAGTCAACTTAAAATGAAAACACACACTTTTAGTCATGTAGGTCATATCATGTTTTGGTTTGACATTTAAATGATTCAGAAATGTCTAAAATGGTATATGAATAATAATAATAATAAAGTATCAAGATAATATAAGTATATTTTCAGGGATTTTAGTCTGTGAAAAACAGCTTCAACTAAGATTTCATTTTTAAATGGATATCAGACAATTTGAGTCAAATGTGAGAAACCATGTATCATATTAAAGTGAATCTGATTCCTATCAGTCATGAATGAATGATGGATCATTTACCAATGTATCAAAATTATATGAAGGTGTTTTATCAGTTTTCAGTATGTCACATGTGTTTTTGAGTAATATTTTTATTTTAAATAAAATGAAACACTTGGAGTCATAATGGTCACAAAATTTTTCAGATTAAGGTGCGACTATTTCCTAAACATCACAAATGAACTAAGTATAGTTTTATTAAAATAAATAAAAAATTTATGTGTTTTTCCTTTGTTTTGATTATCTATAATGTATTTTTTACAAAAAAGTCAATTTAAACTAAAAACATACAATTTTACTCATATCTGTCATATTGTTTGTTGGCATGGCATGAGACTGATTCCTATACATCACAAATTACTTATGAATTTTTTTCCTAAATTATATATAAAATATATGTGTTGTTAAGAAATTTTCAGTGAGTGGCATATATTTTGAACAAAAATGAGATTTTTAAACACATAACATAAAATTTAAGTAATATTGGGAGAACCATGTATCATATTGAGGAGTGGATTATTCATGCACAAAAAAATGATTTATGGATCATGTCACTAAATTATAAAAAAATATGAATATATTTTCTTCATTTTTGGAATGAGTCTTGTGTGTTGATCGAAAATGTCAACTATAAATTGAAATCACACATTTAGAGTAATATCAAAAATAATATGTTTCAGATTGAGGCGTATTTTATTCATACACATCAAAAAAGATATATAGATAATTCGACTAATTTTTCAAATGAATCAGATTGTGTTTTCTCGATTTTGATTATTTAATTTCTATTTTGAACTAAAATTTTAATTATAAACTAAAATTATATTATATGATCCATACCAAGAAGAGTGTGGATTGGATTGAGGTGTGGATAACTGAGTTGAAGATGATTACTAAATGTTTCAATAAATTTATTATGAAATATATTTTAGGAAGTCATAATTTTCAATTTAACTATTTCAAAATCCTTTAGTAGAAGCTTCCATAAGATTCACTTCATGTTTCATGCCGCATGGGGTTTCCTCTTCCATTTGAAAGGAAAATTTCCTCCTTCTTCCATATTTTTTTCCAGATTTTATAATGAAAAGTATGAATTATTAAAAATTTACTTAATAAAAAAATAAATATTAGTTTAAAATTAATGGGAAATTGACATAAAAATAGTAGATAAAAATATAAAAAAAACAAAATAATTAGTAGAAATTAAAATTTTCATGATGTATGTATAAATTCATATCCTATTTCCCTAACACCATTATTATAGTTACAAACTCAAAGGTAAATCTCTCATGACCATGAGAAGATTCGACCGTGTTACTAGCTCTGTCATACCTAGATCACTGTGTATTGGATAGAGGTGTCGCTGATTGCTACACATCATAAATAACTTATGAATCATTTTACTAATGTATAAAGAAGATAAAAAGGTGTTTTTATTAATATTCAGTACGTAACATGTGTTTTGAACTAATATTTAATATTTTGACTAAAATAACACCAAGTCATAATGGGCATACTTTTTATTGGATTTATTTATGGTTGATTCCTACACATCAAATTATGTCTTTGTATTCTAAAATACATTCATCATTCAGGGTTATATAAAGATATTCTTGTTTGATAACATGGAATGTTTAATACATGGAAAAATAAAAAAAATATGTGCACCATTTTTACTGAGTGCATGGACATAGTACATGGGTGCATCATCCTTCTTAATGAAGTCATTTCTTCATTATCTATATGAAAATTTAATGAATAAGTATATGATAAAAATGATATGAAAATTAACAAAAAATTTAGATAAAATGATGAGAAAAATTTCAAAACAAGTAGTAGTAATTCATAAATTCATGATGTAAGTATGCACTCTAAAACTAGGTATTATTACCCTTCATCTCTAAACAAACTAATTTTCTCTTTGTAATATCGGTACTGAAGAGATACCTGGTTGTTCTAGAAAAGAATTTAAAAAATAGTAAATATTTTTGAAATAAATTGTAATTACAATTGGAAATACCTTTTTAAGGATGCTAGTTTGTGTATTGTCTATAATATCTTTTATAAATATGAAAACATTATAACAAGAAACCATGTCATTAGTTTGTTTTGGAAAATATAAATACCTTGATAAAAATAATAATAATTTTTATATATATGATGATAGTGAAATATTATTATATACCCTAATAGCTATCCACTCTTAGAAGACCATAGAATCATTGTTCTCATGGGCTATCCTCATGCCATGATTTTGATTATATTTAGAAACCACCCTATTATAATATAATTTTCAATAAAATATAATATAAAATATATAACATGATTTTTATATGTAAAATTCTGAATGCGGTGTATTAAAAATTGATAAATGTCATCATGTGTGGTCAGTTGTTTGGGTATACATTCATTGAAAATAGAAAAAAAAATCACTAGTATCCATATTGATTTAAATGAGAATCCAATGATTCTGAAAAAATAAAAAATAATATACAATGAAAGGAATGAATATATATTTGATTTGATTAAATTTTAGAGTTTTACCCCCACATCATGGGATTAAAATTACACTACTATAAATTGGAGTGGTACTAATGGTCTTATACAATTGGTTTGTACAAAAACATTGGTATATGTACAACATAGAGACTATATACAAATGGTTCTTCAAAACTCATTGGTATAGGTTCCATAAAGAGACCCTATACCAATATTGTTTGCCAAAACATTTGGTATAGGTCCCTTAAAGAGACTCTATACCAATTATTTATCTACAACCATTGGTTTAGGTCACTAATATAAACCTATACCCATGGTTTTGGCCAAAAAATTTTGTATAGGACACTTGTATGGACCTATACCAATTGTTTTGGGAATAACTGATGGTATAGGTATAGTTTATCCAAAAAAGATGGTAACTGTCTGTAATAAGGACATATACTCATTGTTTTGGACAAAAATGCTTTTATAGATCCACAGTAGAGACCCTATACAAATGGTTTCTCCAAAACTATTTCTATAGATCAACACTGTACCAATTTTGTTTTCAAAACTATTAGTATAGATAATAAAATCATTATACCTACAACATTGTTTTTCAAAACCATTGGTATTTGTCTATACCAACACGATAATACCCAATACCCCTCCAAACCATTGGTATAGGATATATTAATGATTTAAAACATATACAATCCGCTTTGAACCGATGTATTTGGTTTTTTTCTATTATTGGAAGTACATCATCTATATGTATTCTTTCAATCATTGTTGATGTTTTTTCCACTATTTCATTACTCTGTTTTGGTTCCAATTATAATTCTTCTTCGATGTTATGTGAGGAAAAATGGTTCAAAATTTCTATTTAAAGGGTTTTACCTTCGAATAGATGGATATATAAGATTGAAAATATTATGAATAGTATTTATTGGTAATTAATAATGTTGATCAGATATTTGGAAAAAATAATGAAATCACACCCCATATATATATATTTAAATTAGATACACCTATAAATTTATTCTTGAGGATTTAATTTACTTATAAATATTAAGATAGTGTGTAGTGGCCTCTCTGTAAAATTTTTCTTTAAAAAATAGTTATAGTCATATCACAGCTTTTTAATGTTGTGTCTGCATAAACCATTAATGTCAGTAAATGTGGGAGTTTAATGAGAGTGGGGTAATTTTACTCTATGAAAATCTATTCGATTGGCCAATTGGTGCTTTAAAATGTTAAGATTCCACCATCCATTTCACACACTCCCTATGTTATTCTATAATAATATTTATTGGTTTAACCCTAGTTTTATTAATTAATAACTATATTTTTATAAAATATAAATTTGAAAATAATTCCTCTTTACTGACATGTATTTTTACAAGATAAAATTGACACTCTATGAATGTTACAATGTAAATCTCGACCATATACATATCTATATCATCAACTCGAATAGGTAGCTCGATACTTAGCTTAAGAGCTTTGTGAATCCACACTCTCACATGACCTATTAGAATTTATTTATTATATCAAATTTCTCCATGGATATTGTACAACGTCCCCCTCAAAAAAAGTAAATGGGTGGTTGTTGATATTACAAATCAAGATCATTTTAAACCTATAGAATATCAGTATTGGAATGGTACCATTCTCTTTTCTGTTGAAATTTTATAGAAACAATTATGAAAAAATGTTTACCTATTCTAAGACATCCAATTGAGGGGAATGAAATACCTCAATGAATATTGGGGTATCCTCACGTAGTTTCCATTGTTGTGTTATTTCTTGTATTTGATTATTTCTCAAAATATTTTATAACAACTCAGATAATCAATTATGTTTTTCTTCTAGAGTAGCTATAAAATACTGCATATCTTCCATGTTCTTATCATTATCCCCTTGTTAATTTATCTTCTCAAATTAGGTTTAGGGTAACACCCCAAAACACACAACTTTAACATATCATAACTAAATTGGAGACTTTATGGAAACTGATAGTAACTATTCATCAGGTAAAATTGATGAGGTTCCCTATGACTAAGTCAGACAAAAAATAGTAAAATATGAAATAATTATTATGTAACAAAAATTTAAATAATTTTTTTATAGTGTCATAATTACACATGCTTCACAATTTTTTTTCATAAATTAGTTCCTTTTATTTATTTACACATGACTCTCTCCATATTACATATCATGAGACAAAAGTGACATTTTTTTTATTCAACAATATTCATATTAAAAAAGGAACATAATTCTGTTGTTATTTCATGTCACATAATACTATTACTATTAATTTACAATACATGAATTTTTTAATTTAGGGGTTTTTTATCCATTTTTTTCCATAGGGTATACAAGTTTTGCTGCAAATTAATTATTTTAATCAATTAGTTGTTGATTCCCAAATTAAAAATTCCTAATCCAAGTGATTAATACACTTATTATCAAAAAAAAATATTATAAACCCATAATTTACCTGAAAATATATATTCTCACAATGACCAATAAACACATCCCATTCATGTTGGTTTTTCAGGTATGCATACATCTATGGTTGGTATGAATTTATTTTCCCTCCAGAATCATTGAGATGATACTTCATAAGAACAATATGAAATACTCTATGATCATTTCCTTCGATCATTAATAAAAATTTAATTTGGGATTCATATACTATAAATTAACTCTATAAGGGATAAAGAAGAGTAAATAAATGTTTCATTAATATGTTTTCAGTAAAATGAAGAAATTATATAATAATATTAACCTAATATATTCCCAAATTAGTACCATAAACATAGAAAAAACATTTTTCCATGAATTCACATCAATCGACATGTGCATTCTGGTTTTGAGACTAATGTTACCACTACTGATGACCTTGATGGGATTAATAGTATGGATGTATGAATTTCATCCAACCTCAAACTTGATACCTTTTTTTCTCACTATAATAAATATTTATCATCACAATTTTATGATGATCATGTTTTTTCTAGGAGATAGTTTGTTCACCATCTACCATTTCCTTGGTTTATTCATCCTTAATATGTTGGTCCACAGGATTGGTAGTGACAAAATTTATAGAAGGTTATTTTTAATATGCATTAAAAGTATCAGCATGTTGAGAAATATGTTGTTCTTTATGATTAAGAGAATCAACATGTGAAAAATTCATTATCTATAGTTGTTGTTGAATATTTAATTTAGATTACATAAATGGAATAGTGAATAAATAACATATCATATTACTTTATATATATTAGAAAAAGTATATCATGATTATTGAACTCTCTTTTATTTTTTTTAATGATTTTACAACTTTATCGAGTATCCATAACCCATATTACAGTCTCCTCTAACATAAAACTTCCCATATAAATTGAGATTGTTGTGATATGACTGTAATTTACCAATGAAAGGGTCAAACTTAGAGGAATATACATATAATCCTTCAGTGTTTATGGTGAATATCAGAATAATTAACCATTTTTTGAATGGTCTATAACTTAAAATACTTTTACTACCTGTGGTGAAAAAACAAATGGTATTTCTTTGAAACCCTCCTTAATAAAATCATTTTTCATGAACACAAATTCATTTTTATTAATAACACTCCTACTATAAACCCACTTGAATTGAAAAATTTTCACCATGAATTTGTATAATAAAACAACAATATTTGTTTTATGATTCCAAACTATGAAATATTCACTTAAATTAGATTTGTTTCATAGGAAAAAGATACATGAATTAATAAATCCCCAATTTTACCTCCATTATTTCTCAATGTACTACGTTCATCATATTTATTAGTATTGAACATAATTCTATTAATTACATAACAATATTAGGATAATACATACAAAATTGGTTCTTTTTTTATCGATAAACGGTTTTCTAAAATTTAATACAGAATTGTAGTTGACTCCATAAAAGTATGGTCTCAAAACCATCATATAAACTAGAGATTACGTGTATGTGGCATCCATCTTTTACCCTATAAAGAATTCAGAATCTTAATAATTAAATTGGGAGTTTCGATATATAAAAAACCTAAAAAATGTTATAAAAACATAATGTTGTACCTTCTACCACATTATAATTGTAATTACGACAACATCTATTTCAAAAATTACTTCACCCACAAGATGGATATTGTGATGAAATTTTCATAGACCAATTTTTCCACATCAGATGGGTAGTCGATACAGAATTGAATGGAATACCCACAAAAATATCACTCCATAATACATCATACTAGATGAATTTGATTTTTAAAATAACTAATCAAAATCATTATATATCATTCAATGCAATACATATATCTATAATATAAATAACCACATAATCAAATATAACATACCAAGTAAACTATCATGTAAACCATCATATCAGATAATATTGGCGATATGAACACTCCAATTACCATAATATGATAGCAATTTCCTTTTCCATAGTTTGAAATTTCATCAGGTCTATGAAATTGTTACATGTAGATTTGAAAATGAAGTAGATCTTGGTTAATGTATGATGAAAATTGTTATGAAAAACACAATGCAAAGATACGCGGAATAGATCTCTATCAAAACATGATGTTCATGAGATTTTACAAACATTAACATTAAAATATTTATTGACATTTTATTCTTGATATTTTATGAATACCCCTCTTGAAAATTTACATTTTTCAATAGTTGGAAAACTAATAACAAACTTGTTTGGAATGAGTTGTAGCATGATGACAATGAAATGTCCATTTTCACTATTCAGTAGCACTAAATCATCCCATATACCGATTCCAATCATGTGCAACCTAGATTTTATTCGTTCCGTTGTATTTGAGCATTATTTAGTAACACACCAATGAAAATATACCATGATTTTTTGTACATGTAAAAAACTAAGAAAATTAATAATATACAAAAAAATATAGTTTGAAAATTTAGAAAATTGAACTCTTTTTCCATTTTATTTCTTTTATATTCAAAAAAGGTTTACCAAATTTGATGTCAAAATATTTTAAATTCTCAAACTATTGATATTATTTTAGTGGAGATGTTGTGGTACTGTATTCTTAACATCCGTCTGAATATTTCATTCAAAATCAGTACATATGTCTTCAAGGAAGATATTTTTGATGTCTTAGAAACATTCTCTTCGATAAATTATTCAACCTATATACCTTGTTTACAAATGGAACACCTTTTAGATCCTTTAATTCATATTCCTGAAAGATTTTCATATTCATGAAAGTCATTTATCATCCCATTCAACATTCTTATTAGCATGAAATCTTCATGTATATATGCATCATACAATGTAACACTTGAATACTATAATAATTTCAAAACATTTATTAACATATTAAAATAATTATCAATATCATTAATCATTTGTTATAGTCTTGATTTAATCTGAGATAACATAATGTATTTTTGTTTCATGCATAGCCTTGGTGGCATGATAAAATTTACCTACAAAACTAGCCATAAATTATGTGTGCTTCTATAAGAACCGAAAGGATTCACTCCATCTCAAGATAAAAGATTCCAGGATCATTTCAAAATTAATTATACTTATGATCAATTCTCTGACAATTGGGAGAGTATACTAGGTGACAATATTTCCTATCATGATTTAATTATCTTTGTGCCATTTCAATTTCCATGAATTATCATCACATAGATATAGGAGCCAGAACATGGTATGTATTGGAATGTACCTTACATATTTCATAAGACATGATTCTTCTCCCTTGTATCGAGAGTCACTAAACATTGGGAATTATATAAGATAATTTTGTTCCTTATGAAATAGTATTCTATATTTTGTATAGGGATGTATTTTTTCATAGATCATAACCATTGAACATGATAAAAATTTAGTGTAACACCCTAGGTAAATAAAGAATATGACATTTTCATATTTATTCATATTTGTGAATAAAATATTAATATCACTTTAAAGGGGACGCTATGCTCGATGGCGTACCCAACACGCAACAACGAGTTTCTTGGGAATCTTACGTTGCACTCTAATAATAAAATAATATTATTTTAAATGGCAGTTAACATGTAGCCGTTGTATTGGCGGGAATGGATAGAAATAACTAAAAATGATTATATATGTTTTTTAAATGTTTTTACATTTATCCAATAAAAGATAAAGGCATAAAATACAGAAATAATTCAATTTTAGGCGTATATGCCCTAGTTTTCACTAAAGGTTCACTTATCGCCTTTTGATGGTGAACCGTCATTAAATTAGTGAAGGTGATTAAAATTAATTATAGTGTATAAGGTGTAATTAGGCTTAAAAATTGTCTATGACACTATGTTTGAGGGACAAAATGACTTAGAAACCTATCCAACACCCATTGTATATCCATATTTCTTCCATTAACATTAATGTTTTGAGTTTTGTGGGTTGGGTATTAAATTTTTATTTACGATCATGTGTAAACCTAACTACTTTTCAAAAATTCCAACTTAGTCATTTCCTTTCCCTTTAAAAGGAAACCATCTCTACCCATTCCTCACACCTATAAAATCTCTCAGGATTGGCCAATACCTTGCCAAAAGGTTCTCCCAATATCCAAAACCAAGACCTAGAATCCTCGCTTTGGTCATAAATCCTCCCATTGAATCCTTTTGGTATACACCAAGAGAAGTTACCCGGTTAAGAGGTGGAATATTCTCTCAAGGTACATTCCTTTATTTTCATTCTTCACCCCCTCCAATATATATATATTCCATTATTATGTGACAACACATGTATCCTACATATAACTGTATTTTTTTATTCTAAGGTTTTGAACTTAACTTTCACACACCTCCGTCTAATGGATATTAAACGTATAGTTTTTACGTACGATGAACTACTACCTCACAAAATAATGATTCTTCAATTCTCTTTACTGCCACTCATAATGAACATTATGATGTTAAATATTTTTATATATGTTATATATATTATATTGATAATTACATGATGCTTCTGTAATTATTATTCATAACATTTCTCTATGCTTTCCATCATGGGTAAATATGATAATTTTGTTTGAGGATTTGTGGACTACCACCCCCTCAAAGCGATATAACTCGTTCATACAATACATGGATTGTATATTGTATTATTATAATAAACCTATGTAACATATATAACATAGATATCATACTGGAAATTATAATATACATATATATAATTTTGTTATAATTCTTCAAATACGATAAAGAAATGAATGTATCATTCATGTGAACGTATAACCTACCGTCTCTATGAACAGTGCACTTCATTTCAAATCTACAAAATATTATGGACTATTAAAAATACATATGTACTGAATATATAAGATAATTTAGAAAATGGTATAAATTCATTATATGATTAAACGAAGACATATTTTTATAAAAACAACAAATATAATGTTAAAATATACTTGAGAAAACTAGACAATTAACACCAGAAATAGTAAAAATAATCAATGCGTGTTAACTAATGGGTAATAAAATATTGTAAGAAGTCACTATATGGTATTATAACCATGATATTAGTTTTCGTATTAGTTATTAACATATTTTCAACCACAATAAAAAATTTAATGACCACACAACAAGAGGAATGCTATGGTAAGAGATTTTCATCTCACTTTTTATATTTGTGAAATTAATGTCATGATTACTACTTACCGCTTTTGTGTGACATAAATTATTCCCATTTGATATAATATATCATGAATCGTATTATTCTCAAGATATTATAATATTCATTTAATGTCATACCTTTTTGGTGATAATGATTTAAATCTTTCAAAGTGGAATGAGAGACTTTGGGATCTTTAATGATTATTCTACTCAAATTTTTATAATCGCACTTACATTTGTGATTGTTAACATGCCATAAGAAATATTTTTTTATAATAAATTTTTATTTTAAATTTAATTGAATATAAATATTCTAATACAATGGACATTTTTATTTCCCAAACCGTATACCACTTTTCATATGCAGATTTCTTTGATAATTATTTGATTATTTTTTGAATTATTATTAAATCCATATTTCTCATTAAATAAGGTTACATGATAATGCATATTAGTTAGTTTGATTATTAAATATGAGTAATTATTTGGAATGTCAATGATGGTTTGATCTCAGACATTATATAACTCTTTGATGCATTGAAAGGTTCTTATAAGGCAAAAATGTTAGCCAAATTAAATGAACTTATATCCATGTTTTAAACCATCTTGTAAAAGGTCATGATGGAAATAGTATTTCATATTCATGAGACATGAAATCCTAAAAAAAATAAATTTTAAATATTTAGAATTATATATTTTTTATCCATTATATTTTTCCTCAAAATATCTATTAATGTAGTTTATTATCAATTTAATGTTTTTATGACATTTGTTTCAGTTTCATACTTGCCATTTTTTTTGCCTTATCTAGTTATATTTATGGTAATTAGGATTAGTTATTTACCTTTATATATAGATTGTTTCATTATTTATTCCATTGTACATACCCTTACTGAGAATTTTAGTTCACATTTATTTTGTTTATTTCCCTAAGTTATGAAGAATAGAACTTTGAATATGTTTTCAAGGATGGATTATATTCCAGTTTATTGTGTATATTGTTTTATTCTATTTTCCCAATTTATTATGGGTACTGTGTATGTAATATTTCTTTCCAGGACTACTAAACTGAATAGTCCTTCGATATTTTATTCCTTGTAATAATTCCTATGTAATCTAATAATGCACCAACTCCGGGCTTCTTGAGATAGGGAGTTACTATTGGTATCCAAGGATCGTTTAGAAACAAATGTGGAAACTAGATTTAGAAAAAATTAATTAGGGAGAACAAAACTAAGATATACATTGAGGATAAGTATTAAATAACATATTATAATTTTGGTAATGCAGGTATTATGTGGTTATTCCTAGAAATACATCCATGTCTATATACTACATATGGATGTGGTTGTGGCATAAATGTTCCTAGCAGTGAAAAATCTAACAAGGTGTTTCAAGCCTGACTCGGGGTAACCTCGTATATGAATATAATCAATACTGTTCAACTAATATAACACTCCAGATGGACACACATAGGATAGTTAACATTCAATTTACCTATTATTACAAAGTATTTAAGAGTTAATTTTCCCACAAGGTGACCTAAGTATATGATTCAAATATTTAAAATGTATAAATTTTTGTTCTTTTCTATTCCATGTTTAGATTTATATATAGTTAATAATTTTATAAGCTAATCTTGTATATGTCATTTTTTAGAAGTGGATCATAGAAGAATGGATACCGTCAACACTCAAGGAAAACACCAATATTTCTCTCCTAAGGAAAACAATACAGTTGGTATTGGAATAGATAAAATCATGGATGTACTAAGGAAACATAATCAGGTTATGTAAAACAACCATTCTTGATTGGTGAAAAATATTCCTTCAAGGGAATATCTTATGTTGGATCATTTTATGCGACATAATCCACCATCTATTAGTGGGAATAATAATCCAATTGTTACTAAGTAATGGATTAATTATCTCGAAAATATATTTATATCCATTGAATGCAGTGAAAATGAAATGGTTACACTTGTGGTCTATTATCTTCAAGGTGATGCAGATCAGTGGTGGTATTTAATGCAAAATAAGGGAGAGGAATAATACACTGAACTCATGGAATGGAGTACTTTTAATTATAAATTATTTGTTAAATACATCCCTCATGATAAACAAATTGATATGATGAGAATATTCAATAGCTTAAATAAAAATGAAGAAGGGAGTGTAGAATATTATGAAACTACCTTCCAAAGGCTACCCTAGTATGCTTTGTAGTATATACACAGTTTTGAGTGCAATATTGATCACTTCATTGATGGCCTTAAACCAAATCTTCGAAGGGAACTAGATTATTATAATTTTTCGTCATATAAAGAAATGGTTTTATGTGCCATTTAGAGAAAGAAGAAATTTTCTCAAATAAATATATTCAAGGAAAACCAAGACAAGAAGAGGTAATATGAGAATCATGAGAAAGGGAATTCGTAGAAGAAGAATAAGTTTGATAGATACCCATCTAGTGAAAATTATGGGAAAAAGAACTGTTGGAAATGTTTGAAGGAACTATGAGTTTTCTATAAATGTGGAGATAAGGGTCACTATGCTCATGAATGAATGAGGAATAATCAAATAAATGATTTAAAATTCTATATTTGTAAACATATGTGACATTATGATAATTATTTTCTTATGTGTTTGGGGAAATCTATAATAGAATAGGCCAATTGGAAATAGCCAGAACTATGAGATCACTACAGCGGAGGTAGAAGTAAAAATTGATGTTGTATTAGGTACATTAATCTTATCTAAAAACCTAGACCATGAGTCATTTGATTCTGGATCATCCCAGTCTTTTATATCTACCTAGTTTTTAATGAAAGTTATATACTTCCCTTTGGATTTAAAAAGATAGTAGTCGGTCAAAACCCCTATGGTATTTATCATTTCAACGAAGATGTGTTGTTAGATCCCAATTCTGACACATAAACATACTATATGTTATGAACTTGTTATCATACCTATGGTTGGCATTGACATTATTCTCTATGTAGACAGGCTATCAAATTATGAAGAAAAAATTTATTGTAAGAGAAAGGAAGTTACGATTTGGGAGGAAAATGTTGAATCTATCATCATTAGAGTGGAAAATTCCTCACTTGAATATTATTTAGATCCACCCTTAGTACCTCTAATGAATAATTTTTTTGTAGAGGAAGAGAAAATAATATCTAGTGATGAAGGAGGTAATCTCCAAATTGAAGATGTACCTATTGTGTATAAATACATTGATTTATTTCCAAGGGATTTACCCTGACAACCCCTATAACGTGAGTTTGAATTCTCCATTGATTTACTCCCTGATGTGAGGCCAATATCAAAGACTCCATTAGAATGACCATTATGGAATTGGTAGAGTTAATGAAACAACCAGAGGATTTGGGTGATAAAGGATTTATTCACCCTACTTTTTCACCATGTAGATCCCATGTCCTCTGTTAAAAAGAAATATGGATCCGGGATTTTTTGAATTGTTTATATAGAAACCAACACCATTACAACAAAGAAAACGTTTCCCATACCTTTCATTGATGACTTATCTGATCATCTTCATGGAGCCTAATATCATTCAATGATTTATCTTCCTTTGAGGTATCACTAATTAAGAGTGAAGAATGATTACATTTCAAAAAAACCATTTCAGACAAGGTACAAACATTAATAATTTATTTTAATGAAATTTGGGATGACTAATTAACCCATTATTTATAGTACATATGAATAGATTATTTAAGTAATATTTTGACAATTTTATTGTAGTATTCATTGATTATTTTCCAGTGTATTCTAAAACCTATTAGGATTATGAGGAAAAATTTTGGATCATCCTTAAGACTCTTAGAAGTGTAGAGTTATATGGGATATTTTTTAAATGCTATTTCTGGATTCATGAAGTATATTTTCTTGGTCATATTATCTCTGATGATGGAATATCGGTTGATCCTGCAATGACAGAAGATCTTAAGGAGTGGCCAATGCCCACAATCAAAACAATGGTACTTAGTTTCATTAGTTTGGAAGGTTATTATAGGAAATTAATTAATAGTTTTTCCTTATTAGCTAACCCCTTAACAAATATTACACATAAATGTGTTATGTTTTTATGAACAAAGGAATGTGATGAATGCTTCAATGAGAGGAAGAGAAGATTTGTTAAAGATCCGCTTTTGACTCTACCATCTAGTGGTGACGATTTTTTAATATATAATGATGCATTAAAGATGGTACCTTTTTGTGTCTAAATTAAAAATGAAGACATTATTATAAATGCATCACAGAAATTGAAGATTCATGAACCGAACTTCCCAACCGATGACCTGGAGTAAGAAGCAGTAATATTCACATTGAAAATATAGAGACTTTAATTCTAGGGAGAAATATGTGAGATATACATAGATCATAAAATCATTAAATATATCTTATCTCAGATATATATATCGATATGAGACAATGGTTTTGGATTGAGCTGCTCATGGACAATGATTTCATAATACACCACCACCTAGGGAAATCAAATAATATGGTGGATGCATTGTGTAGGAATGATCATAGTGTTCTAATCCAATCGAGGATTGATAAGGATACTATGTTCATGGATCTGGTGAATATGGATTTGGGAATTTCTAAGAAAGGGGTTATATAAATAATTTGGAAAATGATTGAAATCAATCACTAATAGGGAGGATACATAATTATAAATCTGATGGTGAGGACATTCGGAAGAAAATTAATGGAATAAATGATGAAAAATTAATAGAATTTTTCTTATGAAGATGGTGTTCTAAAATTTAGAAAGGGGAAAGATGTTGAATATTAACCTAATATTAAAATGGAATTATTGGATGATCCTCATATGTTAAATTTCTCTATACACTATGGGTGTAGAATTATGTATTTTGACTTGAAAGAACAGATTTGGTAAGATAACATGAAGTGTGAAATTGCAGAATGTGTGTCTTAAGGTCTAGTTGGTCAAGAAGTGATAATATAACATCCTAAATGATTTATATAACCTCTTCCTTTACCTATGTGGATATGGGGTGAAGTTACCATGGACTTTGTTATTAGACATACAAATACTCCTAGAATGAATGATACAATATGGGTTTTTTTGATCGCCTAAAAAATTCTACACATTTCCTTGAAATAAGAGAATATCTTCCTCTTGATCATCTCCCAAAAATCTACATTTATGATTTTGTAATACTTTATGGAGAGCCTCTTCCAATTTTCTCTGATTGGGATTCCCACATTACATCAATGTTCGAGAAGAGTCTTTAAAAGGCTCTTGACACTCAGATTAATTTGAGCACTTCATACCAAGTGAAAACTGATGGATAGTCTAAAAGAACAATTCAAACAATCAACGACATATTGAGATAATGTTCACATGATTTTCATGGTATGTGGGATCAATAAATACCTTTGGAGGATTTTTCCTATAACAATAGTTTCCATTAAAGTAATCAAATGGAACTGTATGAGTAATTATATAAAAAGAGGTTTCGTACTACAACTTTTTATTATGAATTTGTTGAATGGAAACTCATAGGCCCAGAACTTGTTGAAGAGACAATGGTGATGGCCAAAGTGAAAATGGTGATGGTGATGGTTATTTTGGCATATATCCAAATGGATAAATGTAGGAAAAATAGTTATGCTGATAATTAGAGGATGAATTTGGAATTACAAGAGGGAGATCATGGTTTTAATAAGTTATCTAAATGTAAGAGTGTTATTAGATTCAAAAAGAAAGGGAAACTGAGTCCCATATACATCATACCCCTCGAAATTCATGAAAGATTTGAAACTGTTTCTTTTCATTTAACTTTACCACCAAATATCAGAAGGGTTCATGAGTGTTCCATAAATCCCTAATAAGGAAGTAAATTATGGAACCAATGCATGTACTCAAATATGATGGAATTTAATTTGAACACGACCATTCATATTGTAAAGAACCCATATAGATTCTAGGCACCCGGGAGTAAGTATTGAGGAATCAGACGACTTGTCTGGTAAAAGTACTATAGAGAAATCACAAAATAGAGGAAGCAACAAGGGAACTAGAGGATTCTATGATGGAGAAATACACACATTTTTTAATTATTATAAAACAAATATTTTGGGAACTAAATATTTTTCGGAGGTAAGAATGTATAACCCCAAGATGTTACCATCTTTACCTTTAGATATATTTTCAAAACATACAAAACCTACTTGGAGTACGATGCACATAGAACTGAGTTTCTGTGAAACATATTTATATATATATATAATTAATTAAAATATATAATTATAAACTAACTGTAATTATTTTTATAATTTTTTTAAATATATAAAACATTTTAATAATGAAATATACCATTTTTGGTAATGTCCTTTTATGTCAAAGTATTTGTTTCATGAATAGATCACTTTTAATAATGAAATTAATTGTTGACACGTTTAGAAGTTTAGTTTTATAAAATAAACTTCATTTTTGAATGCATAAGGATGAAATTATCATAGGGTGATATTTTGGGATTTTCATGCGAAATATCATATTTTGATGAATAGTTAAAAGTACTGCATTTTAGTTATAAACTACCTTTTTGATTAAACAATTATTTGTGTTAAATTATATTATAACTCTATTTTAAATTCAAATTGGATCAATTAAAAATTTATTAATACACTTTAGTTCATTATAATCAATTTAAACATTAAATTTAATATAAAAAAACATAATCTAATGATAATTTTTCTATTAAAACATATTAATCTGTTTATCTGCGAGATTAGTGTTAATCATATTTTTTCCACTTCTATGATTTTAATTTTGAAAAAACAAGATAAACCCATATAATAATGATATTTTGTTTGTATAATAAGATAAAAATTATGTTTTACAAAAATTATTAGTGAACGTGATAAAAATTATTACAGTGTTGAATGTGTAATTAGGCTTAAAAATCAATTAAACCCCTTAGTTTGAGGGACCAAATGACCTATAAAATTTTCCAACACCCATTTTATGTATATATATTGGACATTAACCTTCCATTATTGTGTTTTTTACTTTTTTTATGTAGGAGAATGTGTAAACATAACATCTTTTTAAAATTTTCAACGGAGTCCCTTTACTTTCCTATAAAAGGCCTCAAGCTCTACCCATTCCTCACACCCATGAAATCTATTAATTTTGGACAATACGTGACCCAAAAGACTCCAAAAATCCCTAAACATGGCCTAGAAGAATACATTTTGTCATAAATCCTCCTATGGAATCCTATTTGTACACACCAAAAGAAGTTACCCGATTAAGAGGTAACGTCTTCACTTAAGATATTTTTATTTATTTTACTTCTTCACCCCCACCAATACATTTACTCCACTATTGTGTAAAAAACCAGGATCCTAAATAAACTATTATTTTTTCCAATGGTTTATACCAACACTTACACACACCTCCGTTTAATAGATACGGTACATACTGTTTCTATGTAGAGCGAACTAATGCCTCACAAAATGATGATTGGTCAATTCTACTTACCGCCTATCATGCATGCCATTATGATGTACACCCTATTTATATATTTTATATATTATATTTATAATTACGTTATTCTTATTTAAACCATATTTAACAATATCTCTATGACTTCCATCATGTGTAAATACGACAATTCCGTTTGAGGAAGTGTGGACTACAACCCCTTCAAAGAGATATGACTCGTTCATGCCAATCATAGAACATATAAAGGATGGTTATAACAATAATATGTACATATATTACATATATATGATACATTAAAATATAATATACATATTTATCATTTAATTATGATACTTTTAATACAATAAGTAAATGAATGTAGTGTTCATGCGTACGTACGACTTACCGTCTCCATGACTAGTGGACTACATTTCTAAACTACAAAATATTATGAACTATTATAAATACATATTTAATGAATATATAATATAATTTAGTCATGGTTTAAATTATTGATATTATTAAAAAACCAAATGTTTTATGAGAGCAACAAATATCAAGTTAAAACATACTTTAGAATACTAGGCAGTTAACACCCAAAATGGTTGAAATAATGAACGTGTGTTTACAAATGGGAAATAAAATCTTGTATGAAGTTAATATACGTTATTATAAACAATAGTTTTGCTATTTTAACAGTTGCTAATTTTTTTATCCACTATATATAATTTTAAATACAACAAAATGAGAGGAATTTTAAGGTAAGGAATTTTCATCTAAAATTTTAAATTTGTGAGATTAATGTCATATTCACTACTTCTTTTATCTTTCATAACATCTTAAAATTATGATATAATATATCATAAATTCTATTATTCTCAATATATTATAATATTCCTTTAATTTAATACCTTTCTGGTGATAATTATTTTAATATTTCTCAGTGGTATGGGGCACTTTGGAATGTTTAAAGATTATTCTCCTCAAATATTCTTAATATCACTTACTTTTGTGATTATTAACATCCCTTGAGAAATAACATTATTATAATAATTTTTATTAGAAATTTTATTGAATATAAATATTCTCATAAAATTGATATTATTATTTTTTAAACTGTATACCATTTTTCATACGGTGATTACATTGTCAATTATTTGATATTTTTGGAATTATTGTAAAATTCGTGTTTGTCATTAAATATGGTTATGTGATAAGGTATATTAGTTAGTTTTATTATTAAATATGATTAAGTATTTTTAATGGAGATTACTAGTGGATCTTAGACATTATATAGCTCCTTAACGCATTGATAGGTTCTCATGAGACAAATAAGATAGCCAAATTAAAGGGGTTTCTATCTATGTTTAAAACCGTATTATGAAAGGTCGTTACAGTAATAGGTTTTCATGTGCCTGGTATATGAAGTCTTATAAGTAATAAATTTCCCTCATTTGGTATTAATTATTTTATATCCTAGGTATTTGTCATCAACATATCTATGGATGTAGTTCATTCTTAATTTATTGATTTATAACATTTGTTTTAGTTTCATACTTTCCATATAATTTGTTCCTTATATAGTTATTTTGATGGAATGTGGGCTCACTTATTTACCTTTCCATATAGATTGATTCATTATTTATTATATTATCGTAAACCTTAATTAGAATTTGAGATCACCATTATTATGTTTCATTCCCTATTATATAAATAAGAGAATATTTAATAAGCTTTCAAGGATGGATTTTATTCTAGTTTATTGTTTATCTAGTTTTATTCTATTTTATTAATATATTATGGGTACTATGTATGTAATCTGGATTTCCATGAATCTAAACTGAAAGATCCTTCAGGATTTTTTTCCTTCTAATAATGCCAATGAACTGTAATAATGATTCTGCTTCAGGCTTCTATGAATGAGGCATTACACAAAAAATATATCAATATAATTTACTTATTTTGGTAATAGTTTCTTGATTATTTAAATCAAAATAATGATAATTATTGTGCATATTAGCTTTTTTAATTCTTTAATGTTCTCAGAGTCAATTAATAAACTAGAATACCCAAATAGGTATTTTTATGGTAATTATGATTTCATTTATAAAATTTATTAATCAACAATTTTTCTATAATTGATGAGTACTACCATGATTTTCGACAATATAAATATGTAAAAAAAGAAACAGATATGTTTAGAGATTAGTGGGTAGAGTACATTTTGTTAGAATATTTCTTGATATCACGTTGAGGTGATTACCAGTTATATTTGTATTTTCTTATTTCTCATAGATCATTTTCAGTTTACCACACAATCATCAGACACATGATGTGTCTAATATGACACAATTAAAATATTTTCTATATAAATGCTTCATTTAAGATCAAAACACAAAACACATAATAAAAATAAATAAAATGATCTCATATTGATTTTAAAATTTAAAAAATATGCATAATTCATTTGATATATGTAGTAATTGACCGTTTTTCGAACTGATTCATGATGTGACTAATATGATGCAAAATATTTGTTTTCATATTAAAAATGTATAATTTTACTCAAAATAAAGTGTCACATATCCATACATGGAAAAAGTTATCATGTTCTCTTAATAAATTAAAAATATAGTCCACAATGCATATGTGATATAGGAATTGACCATGTATCAATCAAACACATGAAGTTAATGATAGAAGTCAAAGTGCATGTTTTCACTTTTAAAATGTGTCATTTTACTCAAAAAAAAACTTGTAACTAAGAAAAAAATCTCAAAATATATCAATACAAAAGGAAAAATTCCATAATTAATTTTTTATATGTTGTAATTGACCACATTTCAACATGACAAACAATATGGAAAGTCAGATTCAAAGTGCACTTTTTAATATAAAAATGTCATTTTAGTCAAAAATGTAGTTCAAATAGGAAAAATTGATCAAATGAGATCATATTTTATTAATACAACAATATAACTATCAATAATTCATTAGTGACATGTATCAATTTATTAACGACCAATCTGACACATGATGTGGCCGATATTACATGAAGTGTTTTTTTTCACATTTGAAGATTCATTTAACTCAAAAACCCACATCACATACAAAAACCTAGGTAAAATCGAATGGATTAAAATGATATTTTAGTAATAAAATCTCTTAAATATTTATGATTTTGAGAAATTTATCAATCATCAATCTAACATTAAGTGTCTATATGACTTAATGTTCATATCATCAATATAAATTTTCCATTTTAGTATAAAACATGCATCCCATATCAAAAACTATGAAAATAATATGTTATTTACATGATCAATTATTATAATCATGAATTATTAAATTTTGGTGTTTAGGGATAATCCATATGTTAATATGACATGTGATGTGTGCGGTATTACTCAAAGTGTGTGTTTTCCATATAAAAGTGTCATTTTAGTTTTGAATGTTCACCCCGGTTTAAAAACTAGTAAAATGAGCATGGATTTTTTTGAAACCACATGCGAAAGATGAGTAGTTTAGTTTTGATATGTAGGAATTTACAACACATCATTTTGACACACAATGTGGCCGGTATGACTCAATGTGTGCTTTTTCACATAAATAATATGTTCTTTAACACTGAAATACACATCGCATATCCATAACCAAGAAAATGTGATTACATTTTCTTGATTCATTAGGAAAATAATCCATAATTCATTTTTGATGTGTATAAATCTACCTGACATTAATTTGACACATGATGTTCTGTGTTGGACTTTAAGTACATGTTCACAATAAAAAATGATGTTTTAGTCTAAAACTTGATTAAGGTATCCAAAGAACATAAAATGATCTCGTATTATCCTTATAAATTTTTAGAAACATCTATAATTCTTTTTACGTGATGTAATAGTCTACACATTAATCTAATGCATGATGTGGCTTTTATAACTCAAAGATTGTTTTTTTTCACAAAAAATGTTCCATTTTCCTCTAAAACATGCCACATTTTCAAAACATAGAAAATGATACTATTACAAATCATGAATTTATTATCACTACAAATTGATTTTAATAATTATTTTAGATCATTGTTAAACATTGAGGTATTATAATTCCCCCTTTTTCAGTGTTATAATAAGATTTGATAAATAGGGATATTAACATATTTTTTTGCACAAATAAAGGGTGCTTTTATCTTTTTCTATCTCTAATAAATGCACCATTTAATAGAACTATAAAATTGCTAATGAGGGACACCTATATCAATGGTAAAAAAGTGTTCATATTTCCCCCTTTATAAGTGATTAAAAAACACTGAAAAAGGGTCCCCTTGTCATCACTAATTTTATGCACTGATAATTGTGAAAAAATTATTTTTCAGAGTTCTCCTCTACCCTTTTTCAGTGCTTTTCCTCCTATTTTTTAGCAATTTTCACCAACTCACCCCCACCCAACCTATAACCTGATTTTCCATCCCCCCTTGTAAGTGCATTGAATGACCCATTTATGTGATTTTCCAAATTGAATCATATTATTCACCAACTATGCATGTCTGTGTTCGATCCATGTATCAGAATTTTGGAAGTAGGATTCCATTACCATATAAAAAATATGTTTAATTATTTATTTTATAATATTTATGTTTATATATATATATATATTTACAAATAATTTTTTATTCTTATATTTAGATTAATTAATTATATACATATATAAAATATGAGTCTTTTTGTGTGTGATATATATATATACTTAAATTTATTTAAATATATTATATATTAATATTCAATTAAATATATTTGAATACAATCATAAATACACAATCATGTGTATATATAAAAAATATATATATTTGTATAATAATATATATATTTATTTATTTTTGTAATGTAAAAAATAGTTAGATATTGTTTAAAATACATTTATAAAATATGTATATATATTTTTTATTTAGATATAAATTTCATTCATTATATATACATTTTTATGTCTATATATTTATATATATTTATTTATATATATTCACATATAATTTTATATTTAAATTTAATGTTTTCTTAATGTATATATAAATATTAACTATAAAATATGTTTATATTCTATATTTAATGAAACTGACAATTATCTATTAATAAAAATACATTTACATATGATTTATATCCATAATAATGACACACACACACACAATATATTTCTCACACAAGTATAAATTTATATTTCTCACATACACTTAAAACTATTTAAATATATATGTATTTATTTACATATATCAATTTATATATATATATATATTTGTTTGTTGAAAAAGACATGTTTATATATAATAATTACTTATAGATGTATAAATAAATAAATAAATAAATATATACAAATTAATGAATTTATATAAGCTAAATAGAATGGGCAATTTATTATTTTAAGTAAAATTAATAATGAATTTTTTATATTTGAATTATTAATTTTAAAGTACATTTTCATGTAAATATGTTTAAATATTCATTTATACAATAGATTAATTATAAGTAAATATATGAAAATAAGCATATATTTAATTATAAATAAAATTAAAATATGAAAAATTATAACATTTGGAAACCATAATATTTATCTAAATGTAATCACTAAGAAAAAAATAGTATCCACTAAAAATGACAAGAATACCCTCTTAAATTATGCTAAGTAATATAGAATATAAAAAATTTTAGGGTATTCCAAATAAAAAAAATATTCTTTGGAGTCCTTTTGCGTATTTCTTTAGTATTAAAAAAAATCATCTCAATACCCCCTTGTTAAAATAGTTTATATCTCTTCACATGATTCGATTTTATATGTGATATTGCTCAAACAGACACTCAGATCAAAATTTTTGACCATTTGATGTTCATGGAATGTTTTCAAAATATCTAAGATCGTTTATTAATTTATTGAATTATTATGTGATCTAATTTTTATTAATTGACTATAACTCTAAAATAGTTAGAAAAATATTAATTAATATTAATTTTTAATTATTTCAGAATCCAATTTTCACAATATTCAATTTTTATTAATTGTAAATTCATATTTATATTTATTTGATACCTATTTTATAAAATATGCTATATTTATATCAATATAACCATATTTTAATATTTTATTTTATTTTTAGTGAAGTAATTGTTTTAGGAAATAAAACCTTTATCATCTTTACTAAAAAAAGTTGATAAAGGGAGGTTTTTATCAGTGCTTTTCTGTTAGTGCATATAATTGGTGGTCTTCATGAGATATTTTTTTTTCTAGTGCTAATAAAGACTGGCCTTTATCACTGATAATAAAGAACAATTAATAATGGGAGTATCTTTATCATCTATTTTATATTAGAATTAATAAATCCCCCCCTTTTGATGTACACTTTAAGAACCACACAAGTGCCTTTTATTTCAAAGTACTTTTTCCGAACATCATTGAAAACACATTTATTAGAAGAAAAAAACCCAAAACACAAATGGGACAAGGATATAAAAATAGGAAACATCTATAGAACATGGAATATATGAAATTAAAAGTGAAAAAGGTTCAATATCAATGAAATCAGGGGAAATGAAACAACTGAGAACTAGATCAAACTCCCCACAATCAATAACGATCCAAGAAATTGAATGTGTCATGGGATCACCCTAGTGGTTCTAAACATGTGGATCACCTATCCATAAAAGAGTATACTTAACCATGTTCTAGTTATCAGTTTTTGCTGATGATTAATCATTAATTCATCCAACTAGACCACAAAACCCTCATTATAATGAAAAACCCATCATATCCATTGTTCCTAGCATGAATGGAGGTCCGCTAGTGTCATATCAACCAACTAGTGTAATAGACTTGATCACCCACCCAGTACCCGAGTTCCCTTGATGAAAAAACAATGTGAGACATCATAACATGATTTTCATGTCTATCACACTAGGCATAACCATTGATAGCCCTCACCCCTAACACCTGGAAATGAATATCCCCTTATAAGAAATGCACCTAGTGTATAATAAAGAACATTCCAACACAAGAGGATTAACAAGAATCTCTTATATATTGATAACCTACATAAGGGAAATGATAAGAATAACATGGTGATAAAGAACCCACACATGGGTTAATGAAATCAAGGGGGAATCAAGGTGTTCCTTTAATATTACCCATTTTAAAACCAATGTTCCAACTAGTCTATTAAACCCAATACATGGATGAAGATTCTAATCCATTTCAAATTTCATAAAATGACATTCCAAACACTATTTAAAAATTATTGAAATCAAACAACATTTAAAAAATATTCAAAAACACCCTCCCAAAAGATTATTCTTCTATTAAATACTAAACAAGATCCATGTCCATCATTCCCATCAAGCACATTTCAAAATATCCATTATGGCATTTTTGAAAAGGGGTAAACCAATTTTTTTTTGAAATCACCATTTAAAATTAATTAAAGGACACCTTTATAAATTACTATGAGTTCAACACCTCACATTAAGTCAAAATCCACATTAAAATATGTATTTCACTCATTGAAAACCTAAAATAGATCAATTTGCAATCCACACCATTAAAACCATATTACAAACCCCAATCAAAATTTCAGAAAATCATAGCACATATATGTAGCCCCTTTAAAACATGAAAACATTTAGTTTCCATGAGAAAACATTTCTTAGAATCTCAAAACACAATGAAATTGTTTTTAAAACATAATAACGATATTAGATATAATCCTACATTCAATAATAATGAATTTATAAACCACAAACACACTTTTTAATGAAAAATGATACAATATCATAGAATTAACTACTAAGAAGAAGAAAAAATCAATATTTCACATGTATCCATTTATAGAGAGAACAACCATAAGGATTTAAATGGGGTATAAAAACCCTAGACACCAACAGACCCATCATTATATATATTTGAAAACATAAAATTGTCCTCAAGAGGTCTAGGGTACATGGGGGATTCCAAATGAAAGATAGGAGGGAGTTTGATTGGAATAATATAGAATGAGTGGAATAAATTCCAAAAATCTACTTGGAAATACACAAAGGGAAGGAAATGAACAATAGTGTATGAGTTTAAAGATCCTCAAAGAGATCTCACAAGTCAGCTGACAAGAATGGGGGAGAATAAAAAAATGAAGAAATTCCACAATATTAAACACATGGGAAGGTCTCATGGTTTTACAAACCACGAACCAACTGTGAACTAGAAACTTATTAGTCCATACACTCCTCACATGGTACACCGTAAGCACCACATGGTTAGAAAAGAATTTCTCTAACCATACCATTTGGAATTCTAAAAAATTAGATCCACACTATTGGCTTTCATCACGGTTTTTCAAACCATGAAGAAGTTGAGTTTCACACCATAGACACACTAGGGAACCCACAATGTTTCTCTTGAGGTATTACATGGTTTTTAATTTAAAGTGTTTTTATTGTGATGAAAATACATACACATTTCAAATTAAAATGACGTAGCTCCTAAAAAATGGATGCCACTTGATTTACCCTTAATCGTGAACCATATCCATGCATAGAAGAAAAAATATGAGTATTTAAAAGTTCTAATTAAATCCCCATGGAAGCTCAACAAAAAACTTAACCTTATAAAATAATAAAGAAAAATTGTCAATCATTATGTGTGAAAAACTCTATACCACGCCACTTTCTTCCCCAAAAAAGTCAATAGTCAAAAATAAGGGAAGGGGAAAATGGTAAGTCCCATTGGTACCAAATGAAAATAAATACATAACATAGTATAACCTAAAAAATTGAATATTCTAAAAAATGAACAAACCGACCAACCACAAGATTACGAAGAATCTCAAAGAACAACTGAAATTAGAACAAGTTGTGTCTAAAATTACAATTTCAAAATATTATTATATTTTTCTTGATAATCAAAAAAAAAAATTCTTACATATAATGTGTTATAAAATCGATTATTTCCCATGGTTCGAGAATTTTTTTTTAAAAAAAATATATTTATGGATTATTGAGATCTTTTTTTATTTATTTGAATATTTTTAATCAGATTATATAAACATTCTAATCAGACGGTAAAAATTTTATAATTTGATGATGGAAACATTATAATTAGATGATAGAAAAATTGTAATAAAAAACTAAATATCATTATAAGTTAATTAATTATATTCACTATACCAAATAGAGAACTTAACAAAAAAAACTTTATGCTATAAAAATGACCATTTGTAAAGTTGGTAGTGAGCATCAATGGGGAGAAAGAGTTTCTATAATGATTTTCGGACTAACAATGAGAATCATGGGATATAACCACTTCATATATTCTTATAAATATTAATTCATTAAATTATAAGGAAGTAGATATATTTTCAAATCAAACCATATAAAATTTACTATGTTGCCACAAGTTGTTAGATTCACATTTTAAATCATTAGTGAGTTTTTATTCTAAGGAATCTTTGTAAGGATTTTAAATTCAATAGAATTTTTTTCTTTTTTAAATAATCTGGTTTGATCTGGTTTGATTAATGGATTTAAAGGATAGAAATATAGAGATTAATATTATATTCTAATAAAGGGTTCATAAAGATGGGGAAAAACGTTCTTTCGGTCTTAGTATCAAGGCATTCTTTTATTATGAATGGTAGACCATAGAGTTTTGTTAAAAATATGAATACCTAAATAAAGGTAATATAATTCATTAATTCAAAAGGTTAATGTTTGGATCATTATTTAACCATGGATTGTATGTATTTATTCACAACTTTATAATGTTTTATTTCTCTCGTTTTTATAATTTTTTTCACTGTCGTATTATATAAGGACCATTTAACATTGTAACAATCCTTTTTTTTATAAACCTAATTTTATAAAATATATCATTTATAGGTTTATCTGGTTACATATTTATCACTATTTAACACATTCAACATCTAATAAATATAATATAGGTAAATGCTATTTTTTAGTTTTATTTTTAGAAACTAGAATTCACCCCCCCAATTGCAGTAATTTCATTACTCATACGATACTAAAAAACATAAAATAAGATGTGAAACGAAGCACATGAGACCTAAAATGGTCTACCAAAACATTACAATTCATCTATCATGGGGTAACCAATGAATAACATCCATGAAATGTGCTGTTGAACAACCCATCTTCCATGTGAGAAGCTCACGCTCAACCCAATTCCACTTCTAACCATATGGAAGGAAAATCAACACAGAAATCCTAAAAAAATGTAATAGGCTCACATAATGATTCATGCTAAAGAAACCTGGGTTATAGTGGAATGAAACACACAAAGGACCAATCATGTACTCAAAAATATGAATAACACATTATTGTCAATAAATATTCTCCCAAATAATGAGTCATAGTGGAATGAAACACACAAAGGACCAAAAAAGAGAGGAATCATATAGAAAAACTTAAAAAGAGATCAACAATTGAGGGATGGGAAGTTTCACAAATGAAACAAATCATTCCATAAAATATAATTTGTAACTATTCATACGAGTCATATCAAAATGTGAACTATCCACAAGATTCCCAAAAAAATACAAATCCCTAAAACCATGATCATAAGAATGAATGGAAACAAATTTTGAAACAAAATGATCTATAATCAATGGATTAAACATGGTACCACTTCTAAAACCCCATCTTGTAAAAATATGAAGTTGACCCAAACGACAACAATAATGGTCAACTCTTGGATACAAAAGTCATGAGGGCTTAGAATTACATCGATCCGCACAATAGAATGACACCAGAGATATTATCTTCATATGAAAATGACCATGTTCATATAGATCTCGATAATTCTATGTTTTCATCAAACATTCTAGGTTATACTTATACAATTTGGATAAAACTAAATAATTATCATCCACTAGCTTCCATGACTGGTTAGCTTCAATTAGAATGTCCTCATTCACAACTTCCTATAAAGTTTTTGGATACAATTCAAGTGTTGTTGAACCCAAATTTGGGTAAAGTATAATCCAAAATAAATGATCGTTATTATAATAACTGAAGACCAATATTGGATAATAGAGGACTAACCTCAAAAAGTGATTGACATACATCCTCACTATTTGGTCACCCTCATGAAGACCTATGAGATCAAGAACGTTATCCCATTTTAAAACTTTGGAAACGAACCAATGAATAATTTACATCCAAACCCTTATCTAATAAATACCATCATGTTGATGGGGAAGTACCAATTACTCCAATCAAACTCGACTAAAACCCCCCAAGTAGTCTATGAATTGATCTCACCAATGAAACATTAGGTGCAACATGAAAATTGAGGATCATAAAAATATATTACAATTACTTCACTGCTTTCACAAACCACTAATAACAACATAACATGGAGGATACTAATTCAATATGTCCAATATTGGGTCTGAGATTAATAAATGCTCCACATCTAGTACTCAACTTGGATTTTGGGAAGGCAATATAACAAGATAATCTATTATGGGTATTTTGGGAGACAAAAAAATAATACATGAAAAACTTCAATTCAGGCCTCAAATAAACACCAAATGATTCCACTATAAGGTAGTAGTTAAGGGAAAAACAAAAAAACCCTGAAAGGTACAACACATATTAACACCAAATGATCTTTTCCTTTGAAATTTCTATTTTCGACATGGAATTCTGAAATATAATTCCACCATGGTGTTTCCCAAAAACCAATATAACTAAACATTAATGACACAAAATCCTTGGAATATTATTCACACATTTCCTAAACAAGTAATGTTATGCAAAATTATTTTCAAAATTAAACTTTGTATAAAAAACAAGCATACAAATAAATATCCTTAAAATTCATTTCCATTTTTCAAAAGAAATTTCAATTTTTTTTTCAAACTAATCCACTTTTGATCTAATTACACTTTAAAATACCCCTTTATATTTAATTTTTTAGGAATACCCTATGAATCATGTATGAAACATACCATATTATAAATACCAAAGAAAAATATCCACATCATAATTTTTTTTGAAGAATCAATAGAATTTGCACTTTCTATTTATTCATAATACTGTGTTTTGAGAATAAATATTTCCGAAATACTCTTCATTTTAAAAAAAAAATTCTTAAATACATGTTCACCCAAGGAACCACACAACCCATCAAAAATGGTTCACATAATTCACATCTAAAAGGGAATCAAAATACTCCTCAATCCAAAACATAGGTGTTAATATCACTTTAGGAGAATTCCAAAATCATGAAGATCCCGAATAACTCAACTAGGGAAGAAAAATTGATGCATATAGTTTGGATGTATGGATTGGGAAAATGTTCTCCAATAGTGAAACAAAATCCTTAAAAGAGGATTACCTAACCGTATAGGCACCACATAATTTCCCAATATATCCATGCTAACTTTACAACTTAGTTTCTCCCCGGTTTCTATCCCAAAAGAACATAAATACACCTAATATCATGTATATTCTCAATGGGGATAAAAAAACATCAATTCAGATCAAGATAAATCATAATAACTAAAAAATGAATGTTAATTCAAATCCCAAACTTCTCAATGGAGCTTGAGGTCTATAATGTGAAAGAGCTAGCAAGATTTTCACCCATTACCTATCATACTGTAAAATCCATAGTATCATCTCTACCATGAATCCCCCAAATAAAATGGAAAAACCTAGATGATTATTCTCTTACTAATGGAAACCCAAAATCAACTCTCATAATATTTTTTACGAAACCAAACGTGGTTTTCATCTGACCTAGAAATCAACCTGGTCCAACCAAGGTCCACGAGGAATTCCAAACCCGAAACAGCAGGAAACTAGTGTCTATGAATCCTCGGAATCCATTTGGGAATGATTTCTCCCAAACTAGAGATACATAATAGAGGAATAAATAAATATAAAAAAGTATGAATCATTCCAAAATTCCATAACCATTAAATTAATCCAACCCATGTAAATATAAATAAAAAATAAAAACTATCCATAAAAAAGAACAAAAAATTCATAACATATCCAAGACTAACCAAAAATAAAATAAAAATAATCAAACTATATCAGATATTTAGACTATCTACATGAAACCATGGATTACATACCACTTCCAAAATAATCACACATCTTTCTGAAAGAAAAAATAATGGATCTAACTGATTACTTGGAACCTAAAATAGTCACACATGAGATGAAGATCTACATAGGTCACCCAATTCCTTAAAATTTATTCAGTATGTTTAATAAGGAAATTACTAAAAGCTAGATTGAATATAAAATGTAATGGGTAGTCTTTTCACATATAAATTTTCTGGAAAAAATAGAAATTCCCTTTCAAAACATTTTTCCTTGTTTTTTAAAACAAAATACAACGATTTAAAAAAATTCCCATAAGGATAAGTTATGTTAAATACACAAAATAGTTAAAATTTCTCAAAATAACAGCTCATTTATTTTTTTAAATAAAAATGGTCACTCTAATGAATCAAACAAGTTGATTACCTATTAAAACCAAAACACCCATTTTGAAATCACCTTTAAGTACACCATAATGGCCTTGAATTTCAAAATAGTTTTTCGCAACATATTTGAAAAGAAATTAATGGAAATGGAACAAAACCTACATGGTTCATGAACAAAAATACTTTCCCATCCACGTCACTAGATATATATCAAAATAAAATAAGTATAGGTTCCACAAAAATTAATACTTGGAAAATAGTAAAAATAATAACTCGATCAAAAAACCCTCCACCAACAGACAATAACGAAATAAAATGTCTGTTGGGATCTAGAATATTGATTCCTAGAGTGTGAAAAACCTAACCAAAAAAGAGTATACCAACTCACAAACCAGATTTCAATAATTTTTGAGATCAAACCACAAGTCATTATACTGGACCACAAAAGGCTCATTGGGATTAAATACACTTATTATCCCTTGTTAGTAGAACTACTTGAGATCTACTAGTGGAATTTCAAAAATTTAACATAATAGAAAACATATCAAACTATGTACCTAGTTTCCCATGACCAATAAGGATGTATGGAATTAGAACATGGAAGGAAAGTCTAAGACATAATAAAAACCATAACCAACCCCCACTACTAATGCACAATAATGAATAACCCTATATAAGAAATTCCACCTCGCATAATCAGACACAATACAATAGAATGAGAGAAATAAAAATATCATAGAGATCAATAACCTGTATAAGGGAAATGAAAAGCATCACATAAAGATAAAGAATCTACAAAATAATTATCAAATCATGGGGAAATAAAATTTTTATTTCAATAGAATCCATGTTAAAAACAAACTTCCAATGATGCCTTCATCTATAAAACATGTCACATGATTCAAATCAGTCATAAAATTAAATTACAAGCACTATTTTTAAAATTAACGAAACAACACAATGTTTAATAAATTTTCAAAGACACAATTTTACATGAGACATCCTCTTTTAAATGAAAAATAATGTATAATACCTTCATTTTGATAAAAAAATTTAGAAGGATCCATTATAGATTTTTTCATAGTGGTTAAACTATACACACATTTCACATAACAATTTTAAATCCATCAATGAAACCGTTTATTAATCACTATGTGGTTAATACCTCACTTTAATGAAAAATACACTTTAAAATAAAGTTTTCACTCACTAAAATAAAAAAATGCATCAAAATCCAATAAATAAAATGAAAATCATTTAAAAAATTCTCCCCATAATGTTTAAAAAATATTAACAAATATAAATTTTCCATTTTAAAAGTGAAAACATGAAATATCAAAGAGAAACCCTCAATTTCAAGTAAAAAATTGAATTAGTTTTTAAAACACCATACATGTATCAAATTTAATCATAATTTCATTAAAAATGAATTTACTGTTTACAAGAACAATTTTAATAACAAAATGAAATAGTTTCATAGAGACACCAACTTGGAAAAGGATAAAACAAAGTCAAAATTCATTCCATTAATGACGATCACATCCAGAAGGATAGAAATAGTATCTAAAAAACTCATAACCAAAATCCCCAACATTTTATCAACTAGGAATCCTAAAATCAGCCACATGAGGTCTATGGTTCTTGGGGGAAACCAAATCCATTAAAGAGGAGAGAGGGAAAAGAAGAAGGGAGAAAGAGAGGAAGAAATGAATGAAAAAATCATCAAAATATGAAAAGAGATGGAATGAATGAAAGGAGTAGGAGGTTGTATCTCATCTAAGTGATCCCAAGATTTGGTCAATGACAATGGTGGATAAGAGGGCTAAACCAATTTTATTTGAAGACCGATAAATAGGAAACTCAAAAAATTGGACATGAAGATAGTCCACACTGTGTGGCCAGATGGTTCCCCAATACACGCACCAACCATGTGCTAGATAATACATAGTATAGACTCTCTCACATTTTAAACCTTTGGTAACCACATGTTTATAAACACCATGCTCCAACCATTTATTTTGTCACTCCAAAAAACAAGATCCACACTACACACATTCCATATGGTTTACCAAACCATGATCATGTCATGCACCACACCCAAAACACACCATAGAATCCACATAATTTATCTTAAGGGATTCCAAAGTATGGATTTAACCTTACACAAACCATTTTAACAAAATATGTGTAGTTAAAAATGAAATGATAAGGATCCTTGTGAATGGATACCATACTATTTCCATATAACCATGTGCGTTAACTTTTTATAGTGGGAAACCATTTTTTATTTTGATATTTTTATCAAAAACCCCATAGAAACTCAAAAAACATAAAACTAATAAAAAATACGAAGAAAAAACACCATGGCATTGGGTGATTAAATAACTCCCAAACATGTCACATTTCCCCACCAAAACGTCCATAGACAAAATGATGGGAATGTGAAAACCAAAGATCCCATGAAGACAAACCAAAATAACCACTCAGCATAGATTAATATCAAAACCAACACCCATGATACTAAAAAATGATCAAGATGAAAATATACAAGGTTAACCATTATCTCCAAGCACAAATGAAACAAGAACATCAAACCAAAATTTCTACAATGCATGAGAGACCTAACACAGTCTCGCTACAATTTATAATTCTTCTAACATGGTCGAAACAGTGAAAACAACCATGATATTCATCATAAAAGAATTGGGAATGCATCAGAGAGACTAAATCTCAATCCAAAATCACATCCAACCCAAGGAATGAAATTATACCACGAACATCTGAAAAAATAACTTAATATCTCATCTTGAGTCATGATATACACAAATAACCTAGGTAATGGAACTAGATATCCCCGTCCCGGTGCATCCCAAAAATGTCACAGGTCAAACACTAGTTAGTATAAAAACTGAAATTGTAGAATAAAATTCTAGTTAATCCAATAATTCACTAAAGACATTTTTCTTGTGAAAATGATGATAACCTCAAAAGATCAACATAATCATGGACATCTCCTACTATTCTCAATAATGGTTCACCCGAATAAGAAGGCTCAATGAAACAACACCCAAATCCAACCATGATATGTTATGCAACCTAGAGAACATCATCAAAAGGAAACCAACACAAATAGAGGGCGGCCATTAGAGAAAATAAATAAATCATCCCATTAAAAGACATTCAAAACCATCCATAAGAAACATATCTAAGTAGGAAACATCCAAAAAATTCTATGAAAAATATCCCAACATCCGAAACAAATATTTACACCATTAATGGAATGGTCCCAAAATAAATAAACCATATTCAATGGATTTTAAAAGATACCACTTCCAAAAACATACCATACAAAACTTCTGAAGATGGACAAAATGAAAATAATGGGGAAAAATACTCAGAGAAATAAGTCAAGAGGGCTTATTATAACCTGGATTCCCACACTGGAATCACAAGAGAGGTCATCTATTCCAATGATATGGACCCATTTCTTATACCTCAAGATCATCATTAATATGTTCTTTATGAGTTATCCTTACATAATATTATGGAACTAAGGAATCACCCACCGTTGGTTGTTTGTACTAGTCACCTTTCATTCAAATGGTGTCATTGAAAAATTAATAAAAGTATATAAGAACCAAGGAAATTATTTTTGAACAATGATTTTCATTAATATAAACTTATAATACATTAGAATTATCAGAATCACTGATGACAGGCTTTGGAAGAAAGTCATCCAACTCAGAAAGTGATCGACATTCTCCATCATCGATTGTTCAACCTGTTAAAGAACCATGAATTGAAGAACTCTATCACCTTTTACAACATCTGGAATGAATCCCTACAAAAATTCCATATTGTTATTTTCCCAAGACATAACATTGCACAATGAGGGATATACTATCAACTCCCACTAAACTCGATTGAAACCAAAAATATATTTATTGATGGCTCTCACAAATGAAGCTTTAGGCATTCCAAAAGAATTTAGGATCACCTCAATCTATTCCAAAAATATCACTACTTCTATTGAATCATGATCAACAATGATAGGATGCAGATTCTTATTTATGATGTCCAATATGCGGTATGAGGTCTAGAAAGGTTCCATGTCCACCACATAACATGGAGTCTATGTAGGAACCATAATTATATAAACCATTTTGACCATTCATGTTGAAAATAATAAAAATACATGAACCATATCAATTAATTACTAAAAAATAAAATCATCCCCCCATAATTAAGGAATCTAGTCCAAAATGAAAAACCCCCTATCGAGGCACATAAATTTGAAAGAAAATAACGTTTTTTTGAAACAACTATTTTCTACATAAAATTTTTAGATCACCTTTGAGAAAGGTCTCAATAAAAACCCAATCCAAGAAAACATTAAACACACAAAAATCAATGGATCATAGACTATGTTCTTCAATAATTCTTGTTATATAATAATTATTTCAAAGTAGAACTTTGTTTAAAAATGATAATGTCAAAATAATGATTGTTAAAATTATCTTCGATGTTTCAAATCACATTAATTTTTTTTCCAAAAAAAATTACATTTGGATCTAAAAATATTTATAAAACCCAATTTATGAGATAATTTTATTTAGAGAATACCTAAGAAATTAATTTTGAAACAACCAATTTTCAAAATATAATAAGAAAAAAGGATCTGTATAAAATATTTGAAAAATAAAAGGCAATTATCTCGTATTTTTTATTCATAAAATTATGTTTTGATAGTGAATATTAAAAACATATATTTTACAAATAAATATTTAATTAATAATAACATTCAAGGAACCACACAACCGTCCAAATTGTTTTAACCAAAAATAAGATTACAATGTGTATCAAAACACTTCTCAATACACCTCTTTAAAGTTAAAAATTACATTTGGAGAAGTACCATATTGCGAGGACTCCAAAAAATTAAATTATGGAAGAAAAATTTATGTGGACAATTTGGATACTCATATTGGGATTGCATGATCCAAAAATAAAAAATACTCTTTAAAAATGATAGACCCAACCGCACCCACATCACACGATTTCCCATAATGTGCTTGCTAATGGGGTAGCTAAGGTGCTCCCCCATTTACATCCCAAAATTATTCGACGACAAAATATTTCACATAGATACTCAATGGGGATAAAAAAACATTGTTTCTGTTCAAAATCCCTTATACCGAATATAATTAAACATAAATTATTAATCTGAACCCCAAACATACCATGGTATATTGACACTTAGGATGTGAAAGAGCTACCAAGACAATCCATACGCTTACCTCTCAATCTCCAAAAACTATATTGTACACTATACTAGGACTTCCCCAAATAAAAATGTAAACTCAAGAAGTTTGTGATCCATTTAATGGAATCCCAAAACCTGATCTGATACCATTTAATAGTGAACCATACCAGGTAGTCTTCTATCCTAACACCCAACTCAACCTTTCAAAAGGCTTGATGGGAATTCCAATTCCACATGGGTTGGAAAATAGTTCCAGGGATTCACATGTGTCTCTTTGTAATTGATTTCTCACCAGCCAAATATAAAATTTATGAGAATAAATAAGTAACAAAAATAAACAGTCATAATAAATATGCCATAATGAAATAAATTTATCCAACCCAATTTTTATAAAAATATATGTAACCATTATCCATAATCAATTTGATACAACAAAGGGTAATAGATACTACACAAAACAAAAAATAAAATAACTACAAACTAACTTCAGATAACCTCAATACCATCTCTATATAAAAAAATAAATCCGAACACCCCCAAACTCACCCCCTATAATTCGTAAACAATAAACAATATATCCAACTAGGAACCCGAAACCAAAAATATATAGGCATGACCTAAAATCCTAACAGGCCACGAGATACCAAAGAATCTATGAAATATATTTAATTTGGAAATTCAAAAATTATAGTTTTGAAATAAACTAGAAAATATAATTTTTCACATTTAACTTTTTTGAAAACAAAAATACATTCCATAATTCTATATCACGACATTTCTTCTCATTTTACAAAATGTAATACAACAATTTTAAAATGAACCCACTTTCCAAATCCATTTAAATTATAGATAGGCATTCCCATTTATATAAATAACAACACATTTGTAATAATTTAATTAAAATAGTCACCTTAAAACATCTAAGATGTTTATTACATCTCAAAACTATAACACCAATTTTGAAATCCTATTTAACAACTGGATAACAGTATTTAAGTTAAAAATATTCATTCAAATCATCTTTGATAAGTAATTTTTTATAAAGGAAATGACCCAGAACACAATTGGGGTAAGAACAAAAAAACATGCATCATCCATGGTAGAAGGAATATATCAAATAAAAAAAATATGTTTCAAATCAATTAAATCGGGTGAGATGATAAAAATTAGAAATAGATCAAAATCAGCATAATCAATAACCATAAAATCAGAAAAAACATGTCCTCAGATATAATATAGGAATTACTAACATGTGATGCACCTACCCATATAAGAGTATTCCAAATCAAGGAGTATTTGTTTGCTTTCACTAATGTTAAAACCTCATGTCTTCTAACTAGATCACTGAATCCGTATTATGATGAAAACCCCCAAGCTCTTGTTGAAAGAATAACTAAAGGGATACTTTTGGTGTGTGAACGAACCCAATTAATAGGCTAGATCACACATTTAATACAAGAGTTCCCAGGGAAAAAAATGATGTGACGCATAATAAAAATCAATCCAAGTCTAACACATAAGGCATAACCATATATAACCCTCACATCTAATACAAAACAACAAATTTACCCATATAAAAAAATGAACTCGTGGCATAGAAAAGGATATTCTCATGTGATGGAGATACAATAATCACATAGAGATCGATATCCCACACAAGCGAAGGAAAATCCATACATAGTTATAAAGAACCAACACATGGAGAAGTCATATCAAGGGGAAATCAAGAGGTTATATTCACAATATCTATTTTAAAACCAAAGTTCCAACCAAGTATCTAACACCCAAATATGTCTTTGGATTACAATCCCTTTCACATTTCTTAATATTATATTAACACACACTTTTTAAAAGTATGGAAATAACAAACCATTTAAAAATATTTCAAATAGACCTCTGAAATGGGTCTTATTCTTTGAAATAAAAAAAATGCATAAGAACATCATTTATATCAAAAAAATTTCAAATGTTACATTATTTCATTTTTTAGAAGGTGAAAAACACAAACACATTTGAAATCACCATTTTAATTCCATTAATGAACCCCCTCTTAAATCAAATTAATTTTAGTAATAACCTACATCGAAATATAGTTTTCACTAAATGAAAAAAATAGGATAAAAAATGTACTCAAATCCCGAAAACCATTTAAAAAATTTCTTAACCATTTCCAAAAATGTAATCACAATTAAATATTCAATTTCATACATGAATTCCAATAATATCAAAGAGAATCCACTTATTTCAAATAAAAATGAAACGGTTTTAAAAAATCAAAATGGTATCAAATATAATCATAATATCAATAAAAATTTATTTAGAAACAATAAGAGAACTTTGAACTCCAAAATGAAACAATTTCATAGAAACAATTACTTGGAAGATGTGAAAACCTAGCTGACACATGCCACCTTTAGGGGAGAGCACACCCATAGGGATAGAAATGGAGCCTACAAACCATAGACACCAAACACCCCAACATTTAATCCACTCAAGAACCGTAAAATTGGCCATAATATGTCTAGAATACATGGAGAAAACTGGTTCTGATAGAAGAGAGAGAGGGAAGGGAAGAAGAGGGAATGAGGGGAAGAAATACCTCAATACCTCTTGGAAATCGACAAAAAGAAGAATATTGTTAATGGTAGAAGAATTTAGAGATCAGAAAAGGGGCCCCAAAAGTCATATGACATGAATTTGGGACAAGAGGGGAGAAATAACTCTTAATTACATAAAGGAAAATGTGAAATTTACAAAAATTAAACACCAAAGCAAGCCACACGGTTTGGCCACATTGTTTTCAAAATTATGAAAAAACTATATGTTTGTCACTGCTAAGTCCAATCACCCCTCACATGGTCCACCTAGGATATTGAATGGTTGGGAAATCTATTTTTATACCATTCCATTCAGAAATATAAAAAACTATATCCCCATTTCATGTTTTCCACATATTTTACCAATCCCATAGAAGGTCATGCACCACACCCCAGAAACTCCATGGAACCCACATGGTTTCTCCATGTGGATCACAAAACATAGATTTTTTATGCACATCCTATACATAAAAGTTTTATGCAGGTCAAAATTAGCTAATAAGGCTTGTCATGAATAGATGTGTCTCAAACCAGACCGAATACCATGGTACCCTGATACACATGATGACACTAACATATCACAAATGGAATTACCAATCCACATTGGATAGATATTAGATCCTCACATCATAAAACATAATATAGGATCTATTTCTTCTATAAATAATCTGAAGATAGTAGATAAAAATCAGTATGCTCAAAACATCCTAGGGAGAATATACCAAAAACCAAATATGCATATCAAAACCCAAAACATTAAATCATCATAGTACTCAATAATTGACAATATAAACTCAACATCAAAATGGGCACATATCTACAAGCCCATTGGATCAAGAATATCCACATCCTCACTGAGGCACTTTTCCTTTTCTCTTATATGGCTAAAGGAAATCTACAATCACCCAATAGAAATGGTAGGGTGTGAGATAAAAATCCCATCTAGATTTCTAAATGTTTTCCAAATAAGATTCAATATTAATAATTTAAATCATACATTAAATTTTAATTAAAAAAATACGTTGAAGTAAATTTTCATATTTGAAAAAACATGATTTCATTTCAAGAGATGGATAAAATTTTAAACATGGCTTAAAAACATATAATATAAAATATATTATATAAGAAAACAAGAATGAATAAAATAGTTTACAAATCATTGGTATATATATTTAAGTTATTACCAAAGACACCACAATCATCTTCCCTATAGTATGATAGTTCCCTATTATAGGATCTTCACACTCTCATATTAGTAATCATGGCCTATGTGTTCACACATCACATAGGATCTGGATGAATAAGACTCCTCAACATCCCATCCATGATATGTTATGCCTAACAATGTTTTTATTAGTGATTTGATGATAAATCCTTTAAAATAGAATTACCATTATAGTGTGATTGTCCAAAATAACCCACTAAATCCCAATATTTCATGAGCTCAATCCATAATTATAAAAAGGGTGAAAATCATTTCATTTTAAATTAATCATTATTCACAATTCAATTGCCCAATTTTCCATCCCAAAAATCCGAATCACTTTCAAAACAAAAACATACATTTTTCACAAATTCATTACATTTAAATAAAAAACACCATCCTAGGTTTTCAACAACTAAATTTAATACATTTTCTAAAAACAATTCTAAAATAAATTCATTAATTCAATCAAATTCCAAAATATTACCCAAATTATAATTCTATTGAAAATTAGGGGGTTTTCCCAAAATTCCATACCAATTAAAATCAAAATTCCAATTCATATAAAATCATTTTATCAATAATAAATTTAATGTAATATAAATCAAATAAAGAATATAATGGTTTAATTATATGGTGTAACTCAAACAAGACCACCTACCGTTATTCAAGGAATCACAAATCAATATCATCAAAATGCACTTCCAATAAAAAATGATGGAAATGAAGATCATGAAAAAATAGAAGAGTCTAGATCAAAATCAATAGAGTTTAGATATATTGGAAACACAATGATCTATCACTCTCTAAGGCTTAAATAAATAGGGAATTGGTTAAAACACATGGAAGGAAAATCAATTATCAGAAAGGGATTGAATGAGATCCTCCACACATTGATCATCCAAAAAAGGATTTGGAGGAGATAACAAGGGTTATTGAGAGGCTTCAAGATATTTGAATTTTAATTTGGTCATGTTAGGGTTTATCGGTGGGAAAATGGTGGTTTTGGAATTTAAAAAAAAAATCACAATAAAAATTATTGTAGACACGGTTAGCTAGGTATGGGTTCATGGTTAGAAAAAATGTGTGCCAAAACCATGCATTCTAATAATGGGGTGAATGGTTTATACTATATGGGTGGATAGTTTTTAAATCTATTTCCCAACCATGAAAAACCCCACTATGTAGGGTTTCATCATTTACACTAGGTGGGATTGTGGTTTGGGAAAATCGTGTGCTAACCATGAACAACCCAAAAACATCCAAAACCATTCAAATACACACATGAAGTACACCAAAACAAACCCCAACAAAATGAAGATCATAATAAACGTTGAGAAGTACCTAAAACCAAGTAATTGCATCTTACAACCTCCACACCTTGGAAATGATATTTCCCCATAATGCATGTCATAATTATTCTACATCAAAATGTTCAGGACACTACTCTCTCATCAGTACATCTCTCTCCCACCTCACATTTATATCAAAACCGTGCTTCTGTAACACTTAGGGAAATGTTATCTTCATACCATTAAGTAACATTGTCTTAGAATCAACTATCATGGATATGTTCTTAGTCATGGATAAATTAGACTCAACATTAAGATCACACCAGCTCAAAACATGAGATTGATTATAAGGATATTTCTGTTGCTGAGATACATGGAACATGTTATCAATTAATGATAACTATTGAGGAATATAAAAATGGAAATACACTTTCCTTACCTACTGAACATCTTCAATAGGTATCAAAAAATGAGGATTAATCTTCTCATTTTTGCCAATAAATTGATGATATAAATGAGGTGAACATTAAAAAACACCTCGTCTCCCACTAAAAAATCCATCTCTCTCTAATGATGAGCTTCATAAGATTTATACTATCTCTGTGACATAAAAAATATCTTATGAATCAACTTAATATTTTTTGACATCTCTGGGACCAATCTCGGTCTATCAAAGGAAATGTCACAAATCGCCTACTAACGGAATAGATATTTACATGGGTGGGTATACAAGTCCAATAAAGAGGAATTATGAATGTAGAATGATAACTATTACTGTAAGAGTACTCAAATAGTCCCATGTTTTCATCCAATGATCCATCAATATCAAGAACAAAGGCACACATCATGTCCTTGTGAATTTGTATAGCCCTATCTATATATCCTTATGTTTGGATATGGTATGTCATTATTAAATGAAACTGAGATACCATTGCATCAAGGATTCCTATCTAAAAGAAATAATTAAAATAGGGATATCTATCAGAGAATATATTATATATAAATACATGAAAAATAACAATATCTTTCAAATAAACATTTCCCAGATCATCAACCTTGGGTGTGTCTTGAATGGGTAAAATGTGATGTCATTTGGTCATCCTATCCATCAAAACCCATATAACATTATTCTTTCTATCGTTATGTGAAAACACAACTAAAAAGTCCATATAAATATCATCCCACATCCAATTAAACACTAAAAGTGGATGAAGAAAATATGAAGGTTTTTTGTTATTATAATTGACATGTTGAAATGTATAACAACGATAAAAAAAATCCATAATGGGTCATCTCATGCATGTACACTAGAATCTTCACAACATGACATAGAACATATTTATGTTTCTTGGGTGCACACCCCATTGAGAATTATACAAATACTCCATCACATTATTCCACACAAATAACAACACAACATACCAATTCCAAAAAATTGAATACCCTCCATAGAGATCGACCACTCAGTAACGGTCTCCCCACCATAAAGAGAGTCTCTAATGCCAAAGAACTCATCATCAATATGTTGTTCCCAATGAATCATCTCGAGAATAGTGAATCCCAATTTAATACTATCCAAGATAAAAATTTCCATTGTTTCTGAGATTATTTTATGAAACTATGTATGAGGAGATATCAATTTACACTCTTATGATGATTCTATCAGGTCCTATATTGGTTGTCTCTTTCTCAAAGCATCAACAATGAAATTATATTTCATTGGGGTATATGATGTTTTATATTCAAAAGACTATAGGTACACCACCCAATGCCTCTAGAGGAGATTGAAATATTTTATTGAAGATATTACTATATATTATGTGGTTAGAAAACACGATAATTTATTTTTTGAAAAGAAAATATTGCCATCTCTTAATCCCATGTATCATGGTTGTGAGTTCAAGGATGTAGGTTATATAATTATTATTTCTTGGCCTCAGTTCCTAATATCAATATGATACCATATGAACACCATATATAATAACATAGCCCGAACCCAAACATGATGTTTCAAAGACCACATAGCCTTGCCTAGCCTCTATAAGTGTCTTCATAGGTGTATAATTCAAAATATGTTTATACAAAAAAACAATCTACAATATTTCTCATCCCAAAAAAGCATCACTCCTTTTTTGACTGAGAGAGGTCATAAGAGAAGAAAATTTTGAGAGATACATTATGAACTCGTAAAAATACCTTACTAAACCGACTAAGAACAAAATAATGAATACATTTTGTGGTTTCTCCGATTTCATAGTAGCTTTCACGGTCTCATGAAAAACTGATGTTCCGTACGTTGACACTACATGTCCCAAGAAAGTCACTTCCTAAATTGAAAATTCATATTGTGACAAATTTTAATAAATTCAATGGTCTATCAGTAATAACATTACTAATTTAATATGATGAACATGATAATCCTCATACATTGAGTAAACTAGGATTTCCTCCATAAATACCACCATGAATTTATCAAGATACTCATGGAAGATCCTATTTATTAAATCTATAAAGAGTGTAGGATAATTGGCCAGATATATCATCAATATATTGAAATAGATTCTTATTCATTATTGTAACATCACTTAGTTTTTAGTAATAAACACATATGTGAAGTGTCCCATCATCTTTCTTAGCAAAGAGAACATGCACTTCCCAAGGTGCCACACTCAGGCTTCTAAATCCTTTCTCTAATAGACCATCCATCAATCTTTAAAACATTCATTTCTTATGGTTCCATAAGGTTATATGGAATATATTTTGGAATATTATTCAGTACTAAATCAATAAGAACACTCAACCTGTCATACATGTTTCAAACCAGAGAATTAACAAGGAAAGACATCAGGAAACATGATGAAAACTAGTGGGAGAACATAAATCAATGATCCTATCTCTATATCAAAAGTAATCACTAATATTACTTCCCCAAATGTTGTTAAAAAGGTCTGGCTCTACTTGACCTAAATTCTAATTCTACATGAACTATATGGATCTCCCCATGAGGCATATTAAAGGAGAACCATTAATGATAGAATTCAATTTCATCATTATTAGAAATAAGAAAATCTATCCAATATTTGACATAACGAGGATTCAAGTTGGGAACAAGAAAATAAGAATACATATCAGTATCTGATAAAGTGAAAACATAAGCATGACAATGAACTCCCTAGTCTCTCTTTGTTTTGAGTAGTGTAGTAATATCCATCACATAAAATAAAAAGATCATATGTATATCATATAGGATCACAATATGGGTCTATATAAAAAAATGATATGAAACTTTATCAATTTAACCATTCAAAAAATATGAATCTATAGTGATGATACTGTTCATATTTTCTATACCTATATCAGTTTATTCTAGGGACTCTTATACAACATGAAGGATCATTAATCTAGAATCATATGAAAAGAACCCCTCAGATCATAATTAATTTGATTCCACAATATTTTATTTTGGTGATTATAATCCCATGAAACTACTTATGTAGAGAATATATAACAGAACTTTTGTACGTGGACTGAGCATGCACATGAACCAAATATCATGGGTGCCTTAGTGAGAACCCATGTCAAATGAAAAAGATTGGCACAATGGAAGCAAGTCAAATGGACACTTTTAGGTACTGTAAGAGGTCTTCAAGAACACTAATATCAAGAACCACCAAGATACTCATCACAATTTGTGTTCCCTTTAAATAATATCATATAAATACCATTGTGAAGAAAATGAACTCCCATAACCCATGACTTCCCATCTAGATCAATATGAACCATCAATTCTCTATCCAACACATCAACATATGAATAAACATTCGATAATAAAACCAGATAATGTATATCATATCTATTTCCCATCTAAAACCATTGAGTCTTGTTTTTATCAGTTAGTATATTCTCAGGTGAAACCCATAAAATCTATGCAATGTGATTCGCATACTCATTCATGGCCTTGTCAGCCAGCTCGAGTTTGAAAAACTCCATATCCTTATCCAACACTATAAACATTATATATAACTGGTCATTGAAAGGGGTCTAATTTATTTCAACTCCAAACCCTCATTGAATCTTCACATAAACCATCAAGTCCCACAATCTCATGGTATGTCCCACCATCTAGAAGGTAGAACATTTCACCTTAACTAGATCAAAATTTCCATGAACTCCAAAAGGAGGTCTATCTTGCTCAAACAATCCCCAGGATCATCGAGATTATTATCTATTTGGAATGCTAGTGGATTATGGTAAAATTACTCCTAAGAATGATTCTAGTGTGCATCCCTATGAGGATTCAAATAAGGATGATAAATGAGAATGGGTGCATGTTCGAATTCAAAATCAGGGATAACACACACAATAATCTTAGTGAGGTTCTGGTCACCTAGAGTATTTTTTTCATTTTGGTTCATTAACATCCACCTATTATATCCAATTCACAAATATTCTCATAGAAATGATACAACCCAATAGTAGAAAAAAAAATTATGGTGTTAGAATATTTTCTGAATCAACAACTCAAGAAGAGATATTGGGAAATTAATACCACAAAATAAGATAACTAGTTTTGAAATATAACATGTCCAATTAAAAATCATGGAAATAACAAGAACTATCCCACAAGTCCGATTTCCCAAAACAACCATCTTAACATGAAGCTCACTATGATGTGAGCTATCAAGACACTCACTTGTAACTACATCCTAATCCTTGAGATGATCACTCAACTCCATACTGACATGAAGGAAGGATGACCAACCTACATCTATGATATCACATTTTCATAAACCCACCCAAATACCATGGTACCATGATACTCGATCCATAAAACATATATCCTGAAGGGCATTCAGAATCCCCATGGTTCAACAACTAGCACCAGGCATCATAAAAGATAAAAAAGGGAACATATTTTCTACAAAATAGTAGGTGATAAAAGATACATATCAATATAATAAAAACTCTAATTGGAGAATGTACCATAAACCAAATAGCTGTATAAAAACCAAAATATTACATCATAAATGTAATAAAAATTATAAGATAAACTCAAGGTCCCAATGGACACATCACTCTAAGACCAAAGGATCAGGAACATAAACCTCCTCTTAGAGGCTCTTTCCCTTTGAACAGATCTTGATGAATGAAATCTAAAAATTCTATAAGTAAAAGTTATGTTGTTATCCATAAATACCAAAAGGGTCTAATTTTTTTTCCATAACATATTCCATAAAAACAAACCAAATAATTAATTCAATTTTAAATAAAATAGGCACCACAATGCATTTTCAAATTTAAAACAAAGGATGCTTTTATTTCAAGTGATGGAAAACATTTCAAAAATGTCTTAAATAATCATTTTATATAATAAAACTATATAAATCATCAAGAATATATTAAATATATTTAAAAAACAATGGAATATATATCAATGTAATTACAAAAAGCACTATGGTAATATTTATTATGGTATAATTGTTCATAGTTATAGGATCTCCACACTCTTATATTATTGATCATGATATATGTGTACAGACATCCCTTAGGCTCAAGCATAATAGGATTAGTAAACATCACATCCTAGATAATATCATCATAACTAGGTTTTTGTTAGAGTTTTCATTATCAATATTATGCTACGGAATTAACATCCTAGAATGTTTTCCCAAAAAACCACATAATTACCAAATATTTCATATACTCAACTAATTAGTATAAAAAACAAGAAAATCATTTAATTTCAAATAAATCATCATTAAAATTTCAATTTTGCAATTTTACATTACAAAATGCCAATTCACATTAAAAAACATGGATTTTTCATAAATTCATTCCTTTTTAATAAAAAATACAATCATTGGTGTTCAAGAATTAAATTTCAGCCATGTTTACAAAATATTTCTAAAATCAGATCATTAATTCCACCAATTTTAAAAATACTACCCAAATTCCAGTTTCATTGGAATTGGAGATTTTTCTAGAAATTCAATTCCAATTAAAATCCCATTTCTAATTCATTTAAATTGTTGTTTTCATAAATTAATTTAATTCAATAAAAATAAAATCAAGAAAGTCATTGTTTGATTTTTGGGTGCAACTCAAATAGAACCACCTACCATTATTCATAGAATCACAAATCAACATCTAAGACGGGTTCTACTAATGAAGAAAAATGAAAAAATATATAAAGAAATCAAACCTAAAATCCAGATCCAAATCCATTTAATTTATATCCATAAAAACATGATTATCTACCACTCTCTAAAGAGTAATTAAAGTGGATGTTTGAGAACATACACGAGAGGAGAATAACCTACTAGATAGGGATCAAAATAGATCAAGAACACCTCTATCCACCAAATAATGGGTTTGGATGAGTGAAAAAGGGTTAATGAGAGCCTTCAATAACAAGGACTTATACTTTGTTCTTGTGGGGATTCTTTATGGAAAATATTAGTGTTTGGGAATTTTTTAAAAAAAATTAGAATAAAAATTACCACATTCATTGTTAGCTACGAAAAGTTTCACGATTAGAAAAACCATTCAACCTAATCATGTGCCCCTCTACTAGGGTGCATGGGTTTTACTGGGAAAGAATACAATATTTCAAATTTCAAAACAACTATGAAAACTCCAACTGTACAGGGTTTCACGGTTTTCACTAGGTGAGCACACGGTTTGAGAAAGTCATGTGCCGAACATGCATTGCAAAGAAACATCTAAATATTTTCTAAAACTTACATTAAGAACCCATAACAAACCCTACCAATTAATGAGAAAAAAGGGTTGAGGAGTACCTAAAATCTTATAAAATGATTTTATAGTAGGCTATATAGTTTTTCCTTTAATCATGCAATTTAACCATGCATTTAAGGAAACCTCTATAAATATCCATGTTTTGAGCCAAAACCCCTTGGAAACACCAAATGAACCACATCCACATAAAAAAAACAAATATACATAGCAATTATCACACATATGATATAATATAAAAGATATTATAAGGTAATTAGAAGAGAATACCACTTAACCCAATGGAATACATATCATAGAATATAATGAAAATTGTTGTTTTTGATGTATCTAACAAAGAAAATAATATTCAACGATTTTTTTAGTTATTAGAATTATAATTTTGGTACTAACCATGATGTGAAGTTAATATAAGTGGGTAAAAAAGGTTATACTATATGATATCATCTTATGAGATGATTCATATAAGTATATGAAGTCATAATTAAAAGGGTATCTATGTAGGAAATGATGAAAATCAAAATAAATTAATCAATAACATGGATGAAGAATGATCTTATCATGTGAGTAATAATAAGTTGAATGTTAGAAAATTTCCTATAGTGGATGTGGGATTCTATTAATAGATGGTACCCTAGACCCAACATGAAATGTATACGTAGAGATATTAATAATGAATAAATTCTACAATAGTTTCAAAAAATATACGTTAACAATTTACATTGTAAGGTACTTAGATTATTTATCATATCTATAGGTTATAGTACTTCCCAGAAATAATGAGAACACTGATATACTATGATAGTAATCTTTAATATATGTTATGATCTAGAAAAATCATACTAAATAGAAACATATTAGGTATCACAATTAGTTTATGGGGGATCATAATCATTGAGACTTTTTCTCATGAAGTTTACACATGGTGATCTCAATTATGGGAGATCATGAGGATTAAAACACAAATAGGAACACCGCATGTTTTGGGTTTTATTGGTAGTTCTTACCTATATAAATGGGAATTAGTCTCTCAATATCATATAATTACCTATTTTTATTATTCTATTTTATAATATAATTCAAGGAGAAAACCAGGAAATTTTAGTCAGGGTGAGGTAGCTTGTGTTGGGTGCATCATTAGTGGTATGACTTATATTGAATAATCAATATAGTTTTTATGGATTCTAAAAGGATGATATTTGTTAGTCCATATTGACCATGATGGTAGTACAATTATTAAATACATCACTATATATAGTAACAGGATGTCTTCCTAATATGGGTTTGGAACAACAAATACCCAAATGATGATGACATAATGTGTGCATTCAACATCTTGAGATATCATGTGAAAAATAAATTATACTATATAATGCATTTTTGTAGGAGGTTATCGTTGATAAGAATAAAACATATCTCCCAATGGGTCTTTATGGGTTTCTAATCACAACTTAGGGGTTGTGAGTAGTACTCACCACTATCGTGATAATGAGCTATAGTGTCGAACAGTAAGAATATTCAGGAGTGTCACCAATTCTAATTGAATATATGTTTTGGACATGGTTGGACCCATCATGGGGTTTGGGTTATTTTGAGTTTAGTTGATCGCCAAGAAAAAAATAAATTCAATATTATTTTAGTTTATTATAATATGTTTTAAGTTATTTACTCATTATATTAACAATTTATTAAGTAAATATAAAAAGAATATTTTTCAAACTAATATAATTATTTAAGGTTCATTAACTATATAATTGGATAAGAAAACTGATATATGAATCTTGTTTTAACATATAACATATATTTTATGTTACAATTAATGAAAAACTAAATGACATCTATGACATAGTTTTTAAGTCATTAAGTGTCATTATTGGATTACTTTGATGGTTTGAGTTACTCAGGGGCCTAACTATAATTTCCAGAATGATAAAAATACCATTATAAAAAAGAAGATGCATAAATTCCTCATACTATTCATTTTAAGGAATTTTAGAGAATATCATTATTCTCTACAAAATTAAAGCGTAAGTATAAAGTGATCAGTGTAACCCGATCCATGTTCTCCATCCTGGTTCGAAGGAATAGTGATTAGATGATCAGAATGATTTCAGAAGCGTATTTTATTGTTGGTTCAAACACTTTCAAATAAATTATTGATGTAATAAAAGAAAATTTAAGGGTATAGGGATGATTAAGAGGGATATTACATCGGTTCCTTCAAGCAATGATCACCGATTGTGAAATAAATGATATTCCAATTAAAATTAGAAGCATCACAAATTTGATTTGTTTATTTAATTTTTAATTCATTATTCTTAATTAAAATTATCATGATCCATGGATGAATTCATAATTTCCTATATAAGGTTTTTTTATTTCATGATAAATATTGGACTAAGAATTTCAAAATACAATTTTTCATGCTTCAAAAATGCCCATGTATCAATCACACATAATATCCTCTTAGGTTCCATCATAAAACCCATTGGGTGATAGGAGGAGAAGCCCATCGAAACCAATATGTTAGCTACCATCCATTTTGTAATCCAATATGGGAAATTTCTTTCCCTTAAATCCCTCTTTAAACCAAAGAACAGACAATTGGTGTCCCCCTTCGATGATTATTCACCATATCCACACATCTGGCACCTCAATTTTCTCTCATTAGTAGGTGTTTATACATGATTACTATTATCTAGAATACTTTTTCCATAAGTAACCATGGATCCAATTGATTCCATCAAGAAACTGTTATCATTTCAAAACTGGTTTGGGGAATAGTCCTCCCTACTTGACACCTGGGCTACAAAATGGAAAAAATACCACTTATCAAGATCTGATACCACTATCCATCGGTATTAAAATATAATCAAATAATCCCTTAAATAATTCCTTCAGAAAAATATTGGCAGATATAGATTGTATCCTATCCAAGATTATATGTTATCAATTAGCCTCTAAAAATTAGATGTTTGACTTGGGTTTTCATCAAGTATAAATTTGGTTTTTTCATTATCGGCTATTAGGAAAAACTTTTAGTAGTAGTTGTACTCATATTATTCATGGTTTTAAATTGAAACATGTTTTTTCCACCACCATATCCACTACAATATAATGTTTCACCGCAACTAACCCCCAACCCACTCTGACCACCCTCAACCTCCCTTAAAACACTCTGAGTGGCCCACCAGTCACACCCTAACATCCTACCACCACACCTCAAGGTTCATTGAAATTACATTCCTCCCTCAAAATTACACACATATTCCATGGAAATTTAATGAATCTTACAACATTTATATATGTCACACCTCCATTCCCCTTTATCAGTTACCAAAAACCACTAATAAAATTGCATGTTTTGGATGTAGACCATTCGAGATCACCAAAACATGAATCTTTGTTATTTTTAATGGTGTTGTTTCTAATATCATAATTACGGAAAATTATATTAAACATATTCTAAAATTTCCTCCAAAACATGTTAGTGTTTCTTATTGATGCACTACTATGGGAAATAAAATTCAATAGTTTTAACTTCTTCTATTTTATTTGTAAAAAAAATATTTGAAATGTCTATAGAAAAAATATATTATTTTAAAATATTTTAAAAAATTGGACATGGTTAGAAACCACCATTTATATATTTTTTTAAAAATTAATATTTATGGTAAGAATAAATTATTCCATTTTTATTCAACAATACATTTAAGATAATTACAAGGAATTAATGCAGTCTTCCTTGGGGAGAGGTGTAACTAATCTTTATTATTTTATTAAATGATTTTAGTCAAAATTATAAATATAATAAATCATTTATTCAATAAATAAAAGAAAATTCATTCCTTTCCCTAATACAGATGAAATTTTCTTCTTATCATTTGATCCTAACCTCCATGGTTTACATGGATCACTATCTCTTCTCATATAGTATTAATTTATTCCTCATGCATTTGGATACCCAATGGACTATTTTTATCCATATTAATGTCACCCCTTCCAATTCTAATGATGATTCATGATATGTGGATGCTTACAAGATGAACCATTATTTTCAATTTAAAATCTATGATGAAAGAGAATCACATTATAACACAACATTGTCAATAATATTCCCACACGATTACAAAATCATGAATATTTAGTGATTAACTTTTTCAGTGCTAACAAAATCACTACTATAGTGGTTGTTTTATCTGTGATGATTAAAATACCCAATAAAGGGTTTTTTGTTAATGCTAATAACGATATGATAGTACTAACTCCTTTATCAGTTCAATTTTATCACTAATAAATGATATTTTTAATTGTGATTTTATCTATTGTTGACAGCAGTTGCCTTTTTCATTGCGTGTTTTAGCACTGATAAATGGTGATATTCTTCATATAAAAATATATATTATTAAAAATAATATTTAAATAAGTTATATATATATATATATATAAGTTTATTAAATATGATTTAAAAAATACTAAATATTTATTTACAATAAATATGTCATATATTATGAAAATTTTATTGAATATATTAAAAATAAGAGTTAATTGATTATACTGAATTATTAATATTAATATCTAGTTAAATAATTTTTATATATTAATGTTATTTAATTTTTCTATAAAACATATATTTCAATTAATAAATATGTTATTATTGACTAAATATATATTAACATGTAAATTGTTATAGATAAATTTTGTGAGTAAATATATATATGAAATTAATACAATATAAAAAAAAATAGACGCCAAAAATAATAAAATGTTAATATTGAATATTTAGATTTTTAGATAATCATATTTAAAATTTAATATATTATTTTATTAATTATTACATTTTATTCATCTTTTATATTTTTATATAATACATTAATGTGTTTAACATATGTATTTTCTATATTATTCATTTTAAGTTTTATTTATTTCTGGTTCTATTGCTTATCATGGATGGCATGTGCATGGTCGCGCTGATGCATTGCTTGTGGCCCCATGTTTCCACTTTCCATGGAGGAAGACATCTAACACTTCTTCAATAATGTTTTCTCATTGGTCGAACTGTGATGAAGGGATGTTAGGCTATCCTTCAATGGATTCAACATCAAAATTCATCACATAGTTTGGGTCATTCCCATAGATTTGATTCGTTGTTTGTGAATCTATATCTAGACACCATCTCTTTATTGATGCTGGTTAATTACGATACTTCAATATAGACATTTCTGGGGGTCTTGAAATGGAAGCAACATTCGCTCAGAGTAGATGGTAACATCAGGAATGTCAGGGAATATCTGGATGTTGGGACATTGGTCGGATGGATTATCCCTTATGATAGGGATTCTCAAGGGCGTGGAACCCCAAGGTATTACAAAATGATTGGGAGGCATCATAAGAAGGATGCATGTCTCTGAGGTTTTCCCTAGATTCCACTGTTTAACACGAGATATTCTGTGAGTTTAACATCTTGCAGGTATGGATCAGACTGATTAGATCACTGGTGAGGGTGGATCAAATTTTTACATCCTAGGGGGGGGGGGCACAAGGAATATTTGTTGAGAGGATGGCTTAGAAATCCCAATTAAGATTTACCCAGAGATTTGCATCCTTAAAAGGGAAGATTTCACACCATGAAGGATGATCTAGACATAGTAGTGGGTGGATCAAAAGATGGTGGGTCCTAACAAAGGGGACACTGAGGATTTCCAATGGTTGGGATTTAACCTCACAGAATCTTACTACGTACCCTGTATAGAAGAGAGTTATAAATAACAATGTAGTTCGTTGGATTTGGTAGGGATCATGTTCTTGGATTGCATGTCGCAATATGATTTATCTTTGTTGGATTTTATGTGGATTATATATCGAGAAAGTATAGATGTTGTAAGAAGAAGTGATGAGGTGGATAGGTCCTATACATTGATACATCCCATATGGGTGATGTGACTCCACCCCAAAGAGGGTGAAGTGATGGGGGAAATCTTTGGGGATTATCCATGTTTAGTTACCCATATGGATGGACTGAGTTTACTGGGATGTGGAAGCCCAATAAAATCAGGATGGATATGGAGGAGGTGTTGAAGGGTGAGGATGAATGGATATGGAACCAGTTTGAAGGAAACCATTATAAAGATGAAAATTTTGGGCATAAACCTAAGGGATGTTTTCTAGGTATCCCCACAGTAGGAAATCTATGTCCACAATGTTCTTGGAGGGGGTTATGAGTCACCTACAGAGGCATGTTGTGAGAAATGAAAGGATGTATGAGATATAAAGGAAGTGGAACCTCTGGGTTAAGACATGAACATTTCTAAATGAAAAAGCTTGGGGGAAAGAGATGGATGGGATATAAGTAATGTGATTGGTCCTTGGGGAGGCATCACACATATCCCCGAGGAAGGGAATCAATGACCACGTAGTTCTGGATGGGCATAGAAACTAGGAGTGCGCAAAGTAAAACAACCCGAAGACATGATGGGGCTTACGCATGGTTTTCATCCCATTGAAAGAGGTGAAATCTTGGTTGAAGTATTTTGAATGATGTGAGGTTTATACACTAAGAATATGATGGTAGACCAACATAGCATAGATAGGAGGATGAAAGAGATTCATTACAAAGATGGATGATGTCATATCTGGAGGGTATGCCCCTCGGAGGGAGTGACAATGTTTACCAGTGATTAGGGTTGAACCTCATGGAGGCATCCTATGTACCCTGTGTAGAAGATAGGGATCAAACCCCACATAGTTTGAGATCATATAGTTTATGTTCATGTGGGATGAAGAGTGAAACAAGATGAATAACTCAGAATAGATTAATGGTGGTGGGCTTGAACCTCAGGGAGGATGCCTATGTACCCTGAATAGAATATATGGATCAACTAATCAATTATTCATTTAAGAGGGGAAATGGGATATCAAGTGGTTAGCATCCCTTATGATGGTGGTGGATGAGTGTTAGGATATTAAATGGATATGGAATCCTAGGGATAATTGGTTTGATGATGGGTGATAGAGGATGGATCAAAACACCATATAGAGGTGTATCATGGGGAATGTGTCCCATAAATGGATGATGTCACATCCTCATGTTATGTCCCGAGGAGGTTGAACCATAGATTAGATTTGGTTGCGTCAGAATTCCCAATGAGATAGGACCCATGACAATGTGTCCCATAAATGGAGGATTCCATGTAATGAAGACTAATCTAAACATCGAGGGTGGTAGATTAGGGAGGGTACACCCCTAGGAGGGGGAACCAATGTTTACAATTGGTTAGGATTGAACCTCAAGGAGGAATCCTACATACCCTATGTAAAAGATAGATTTAAAATATTATATACATCAGAAATGAGGGGCATGAGTCTTACACACTGAGGCGACCCATGTGAGAACTAATATTGACACCACTGAGGGTGGATCAGGAAGGTGCATGCCTAGGAGGGGAACCAATGTTTACCGGTGATTAGGGTTTATCCTCCTAGAGATTTGCTACATAACCTGTGTAGAATATAGGGATAAAAACCCATGTAGGTCGAGACTAAGATGCATGTGTATTATTCAGTGAGGCGTCCCATGTGAGCACTGATCTAGACACCATTGTGGGTGGATTATTGAGATTCACCACTAAGAGGGGGAACCAATGTTTACCAGTGATTGGGGTTGACTCTCATGAAGTCATCTTTTATACACTGTATAGAATAAATGGATAAAAACCAATGTATTTTGTAAGGGTTATAGTTTTGTGGTACTAATAAACTCTAAGTACATGTGAGTCATCCTTGTTTTGAGAATCAAGAGGAAGAGGTAAACCTGATGGATGTGTCATAGAAGGTTCATGCACATGAGATTGTGTGAGGATTACATGTTGATCTTCATAGGTTCAACTACGGAGCTGCAATGGTAAATGGGGTTTATGCGTGGAAGTTATCCTAGTGTCGGTGAGGTGCAGAAACAGTGATTGGGCTTATTCATGGAAGTTAACCGAGTTATAATAAGGATTAAAAAAAGTTGATGGGAATTACACATGGAAAATTCTTGAGTGACCCTTAGGAGTAGAGAAAATGAATGGGTCTTATGTGTAGATGTTTCACAAATACTACTAAGGAGCTACCATAGTGGATGGGGTATATGTGGAAAACCTGCCTGGGTGCTGTAAAGGAGAGACAAAAGTGGATGGTATGACATGTGAAAACATTCCAATTTAAACATAGGAGAGGAAATTATTAATTCTTCATACACATGGATGCTTCTTGAGTGACTCTAAGGAGCAGAAACAATGAACGAGGTTATTCATGGAAGCTGCTCGAGTTCCGCTAAGAAGCAGAAATAGTTGATGGGGCTTATGCGTGAAAGCCTTCCGAGTTCCTATAAATGCTAGAAATATTGTATGGGAGTGAGGAAATGTGCATCACTTTATTCATTCATCATGTTAGATCATGAAGTAATCATATGATTGATGCATAAGGCGTCCTATTCGTGAATTATAGGGTACACAACAGGTTGAAATTATATTGTGATGACTATTGGAATCTTATTCTTGGTGCATAAGGAATCTCTTATTTGGAGAAAGATGCATACTATATATTTCATGTAGGATATAGTATAGTTTATTGTCATGTAGATAGAACTACTATTCATAAGGTTCATAGAAATTTCTAGTGTGGGACATACGCAAGAGCGGCCTGTTCTGGTTCAAACCAGTATTGGAGCCAAGTGATGATGATAAATGAGATTATTGGAGAATGGATTGACTCAAAGTATTCCATGATTTGAAGATGGAATTACAAATGAAGACATAAGAAAGTGAAAAAGAAAAATATGTCGACTCATGGTGTTTCATAGAGTATATAGAAGTATCTAAAATCATGGTCTTCCATACGTGGAAGACAGGTGTAAGGTAAAATATTGGTGACCCGGCCCAAAAACGTTCATGGGCCGAGTCTCCATTCTTCATGGAGGTTATTTATGGTAGTAAAAGGACCATAAATGATTCTATGTGGGGGTGAGAGGGTTTATCCCAGGAGGTATGGACCAATGGGTGAGAAGGTATGAACTTCACAAAGGATAGGGCTTTGTGAAGGATAGGGGTTTATAGAGTGTAGGGTCTCGTGAATAATATGTCATCATTGAGCTCAAGGTCTTGTGAACGAGATTCGAAAAGGAAAGGTGCTTCATGAATAATAAAATTTTGTAAAATAGTGCTTTCACATAGAAAAGTGCTCAATATATGGAGAGTACTCAATGAAGGATTAATTCGTCATGGATCCTCATGAAACCCAAAGGGGCTCCCTCCTTTGCGAAGCGCATAGGCCTTCACAAGGGGAATTCTGTCTTAGTGATTTGGAGCACCAAAAATTGGGATATAGAACATGGAAATGGTAGAGTAACCATGTGTTTGAGGTAGGGGATGTATATATTTATAGGCATATAATGTCACGAAGCATGCATGGTCGTCCTGAAAAAATATGATGCTGCAAAGTGGAAAACCTATATCGGACTCCGTCAGAATCGCAAAGTCATTATCATCTGGCTTCACATTCTTGGAGGAGGGGTTTTCATAGAGAATTATGTGAATAATATAGATTTCATTGTGTTATGGGGTGTTTTTTTCCTCACTCACACTCATAAATGGATTGTTATTCAACTCAATGGTCGCAAAGAGGCATCCGGGAATGGACTCTGTAAACCAGTTTTCTATCCAACCTTTGAATGGTCATATCTTTTAAACCGTAACTCTATTCAAGCTCTATGAATAGTCAAATCAAAGCCCGAAAAATGGGATATGCTACTGAATCATGTATGGATGTAGTAAGTTTATCATTTGGTCATTCTTCTTACTTCTAACAAGTTCATTAATAAGATTGTTAATTTATTCATTATTAATTTTAAATCATTTATTATTTTTTTAATTTAATTAACTTTGTATATTTATTTATAATTATTTATTTAATAACATATATTTTTTTTATAATTTTAATTTTAATATTTATTTTTTTACATGATATGAAATTTTATTAATTGATCAAACCATAAGGAATTACAGTAATGGTTTTTTTATTAAGGGACATTACCTAGACAATCATGAGACTCATATTTGAGACCAAAAGATGACCAAAAATAGTTTCCCTATAACTATCTCATAGATGAAATAGAAAGTGAAATGGGAGAAAAGGTGAAAAATGAATAGATCTTTATAACCAAAAAAATGATCATATGATGTTCTCTGGAGCATGGATGACATTAATAATAGTAAGGTATCCTGACTCCAAAATTACATATTGCCATCCTCTCTTGATAGTGAGAATCATCCCATCCAAAATGGCTTGTGAATTTTCCACCAGAGGCTCCTGATGTGTGTAAAAAGTTTCATGGATTTCTATAATGATCCATTCTTTAGAGTCATACAAAAATACCAAAACTCATATATATACATTTCTAGGGATCTATACATCAACAATTATTTTTAACACATCCATTGGGGTAGAAATACACTTACCAATACAAGTATTAGTATTTTGGATCTCGAGTTGGTCCTCATTGTGTTTTAATGTTTCTAACTTGGACTTCTAATACTCTATCCAAACTATGGCCAGTTTCAAAATCTAATTGAAAATAATTTTGTTCCTTCATACCAAGTTAATCCATACCATGATGAAACACACATTAAGAATAACTTCTATAAGATAATAAGACCACGTAAATAGTATCATTTCTACAAGTGCTATTTTAATGAGGTATCTACACTAGGATTCCAGACTTTCCATATTTCTCTAACCCTGGGGCTGTAAAAAAGTGCATGCTATGAGGCCTCTGGTGCATCCATGCACATCAAGAAAAGAGGATTCTCTACAACATGATGATACAATAGAAATTACATTGGGTGTAGGATGATGGTACAAATATTCCACCAAAAAGTTCATACATTGGGAAGAACATCCAGACAACATTCTTTCTTCCAAAGATCATTTGCCTTCTGGAACCCCATTTTGACTATTGTCTTAGACCTTGGTTTTGCTGAGTACATCCCTGAGTCTTCAAAACTAAAACACAATCAATATTTACCATATCCATCATGAAAGGGATACATAAAATAATTTTACGATACTTATAATTGATGTGGCCTTTCATTTTATCAGTGCATCAGTATGTGCCTTGTTTATTAAATATTAAATGAATTATAGAATCTTCCAAGCCAAGAACAACTATTCATGTTTCCATTGTACCTTCTTCATCCACCAGCCATGGATCACTCTAAACAATGTAAGTAGAACCCTATATAATTCTATATGAAATACCACTACAATAGAGCCTGCATGACCCCATAGGCTTCTCTGGAAAAATTATGGGATAGGTTACTAAAGATGATCCCTAAAAGCTCACATGATGGAAATATGTGTCCATTAGGATCTGCAAACTCAGGGAATCAATATATTGTATTGGCCTCCACCCTTGATTTTTCAACGAACCATCATTGAAATGTATCATATCTTGGAACCCCATTCACCTTCCATATTTTAGAAGGTGAAGACTATCCCATGATAAAAAATGAATTTTATTACATAAATTACGCATAACCAAATATAATATTTGAAGGAGTGATTGGATTTGATTTATAATGAATCATGGGAGATTAAATAAGGATATAACATAGGTTGGTATTGCATAAGCTACCTTCTTGATGATATTTTCCTTCTCTTTCTTAAATTATTTCTTGAAATACCTACACTAGATTTTTTCTTCTCAATATGGTACACATGAAATAACCTCTATTAATCATTCCAAAAAACATTATAATGACCTTGTATTTGTTATTCATATTAACAATAGGAAACTCTGAAGCACTATGGAGTTCATTATTTCTACACATGGGGACTCTATAAGTAAAACGTTTTGTTAGTAATTATTGAAAACTTTTCTAGATTCCCTCTCATACATGTGGATCAGATGAAAATGGAAATTGAATTCTTAAATGGTGGATCTTGAAGTCAAAAGAAAATAATATGCAAAGGAACGATTGGATATGGGGGGATTATTTCGAACACCTTCACTATATCAATCCTATTATATTTTACAGTTACAAAAAAAGGATTGTAGAACACATTAGCAAGCAAAAAAGGAATGGTGATAGAGTGGCCTCATGGAAAAGGCCCCATAATAGGGGGAAAACGATGGGATAGAGATCCATTTATCTTGATTTCGAATTACATTTAAGAGACACCACATGTGATGGAATCCTTCCATTTAGGTTAAAACCCCATTTTACCCATGAAAAACTATAGGAGGGACCATTCAACAGTGACATAGGCCAGAGTATTATCGATTTTCAATACCATAATACTTGTATTTGTAGTAGTGAGTATTTTAATAGATCAATAGTCTTTATGGGTTAAAATTGAATTATTAAAGATGTGTATATTGTAAAAAACACTCTAATTTCTAGAAATAATAAATAACATCCATGTATACAGATGGTCAACCAAAATCATTGATAAATGTTTTTAGAAAACATTACATAATCTAATAGGCCTGAAATATGAGATATTAGATAGTTTTTTATCATTATAATGGGTGTTATAATTGTTTCAATCGGTGAATAAAAGTTTTCCTTTCCCATATATAAGTCATTCAGGAGTCCCAAGAAACCATTCTTGATGATGTGTGAATATTTTTTAGAAAATAAAGCATGGAACACAAATGGACCTAATGGTTTTGTTGAATGATTTTTTTATGGGAAATCATGATTTCATTTTCATTTAATCCCTACCTAAACATATAATTCATAGTGTTCATGACCACTGGTTCCATATAAGATTAAATTTCAGAAGAAGTGGTAGACTCCATGAATGTAATGAGATTATGGAAACAAATAATATTACATTCATATATTACCCTTTATTTGGAAACTGTTCTACCTTCCACATTTGTGATATGGGAGATAGAAATATTGAATTTCCTAAGAGAATATTTATGATTTCTATGTAGGTAATTATAACCACATTCCTTGATATGGATTTTAGGCCCACATAGTGCCTAAATTCAATCATTAATTTTTTTTGTGACCTCCTTCTTTAAATAAAGTTATTATATAATATGATGAACCATATCTATGGGGTGGTGAGAGTAAAAATTTTTTGTTTCATTTAAATTGTGTTGCAAAGAGAATATGCATAGTGTAACTTAAAGTTTCTCCAATTTTTTAACTTCTCTACCACATGGTGGATATTTTTCCTTCGGTCAAAACCCTTACCTTCCATTCTTTATAGATCAATTCTTTGCATTTTGTGTATTTATCCATGAATCATTCAAATCTAAAGTGTTTCACTAGTCCTGAAATTCATTTCCACTAAGTAAAATCAACGAGTATAAGGTAATACACCAAGGTAGAAGGAACAAGGTGTGAAACATAGAAGAACCTAAAAATATTTTTACATTCACATGACCATGAGAACATATTTAGACAATCTACAATGTGAGTGTTCTTAGAGTTCCCTCAAACACATTTGAGAGTGTTTAAAAAATACTACATATATTTTTATTTTGTACTCTATGTGGCTAGCTATAACTCCCTCATTAGATCGAGAGGCCATCTATCCCCACGATTCTTTTCATATTGAAATAACTTTTCATTGAAATGAAATCCAATTAGGATTAGATTTCGTAATCTCCAACATAGGGTCTTGAAAAATTTATAGGACATAAATTCATCCCCCTGATAGGGCCTACTATAAAATCCTAGACAATCCCATTTTAGTGTGTTAGGAAGGAATGTGGAAGATGGAATATGATTGAGAGATTAAGAGTTACTTTTTTAGTCTATATCCATTTTCAAAAAAAAATACAAATACCACCTGAGTGGCCTTGGTTGAAGATGGGGATGTAATTAATAAAACCAAAGGTTTTTTAATACCATAAATTTTATTTCTTTCTAATATATGTTTCAGAATCAAAAAATATTCCATGTTATATTTTTTTGAACTGTCACTATAGCAAAAAACTAAGCATGTGTTTCCATGTCCACGAAAATTACATCATAGGATTTATAGAAGGAAGATATCTAAAGGAAACCAATCGTACAATGTAAAAATTAAAAAACAAATAAATAACTGGTCACAAAAGAGTCTGGTCAAAGACTGAGAGAAGAACCCCCCCATAGATACCCAATTTCAGTACCATTAATAGTTAAAATTAAGAAGAAGAATATCGACCTGGGATCCTTTGATGACCACAAAAATGAAAATCACTCCATTAGAAGAGACATGAAAAATATTTTTTGCGATCTAAAAAATATCCACAGATATGAAGATGGTCTATATTTCTAATGAATTTGTTTGAAAATTCTGACACCATGTGATCCAAAGATATTTGAGATAGAAAATTTGAATTCTCAATATGATCCAACTTTCTGTAGAAGAAACCATATATCTTCATGTCTGAGGCTCCATGGATGATCAATAGATGAAACTAAATGTTTGATGATGTGGTGAGAAAATCAAGAGAAAAATATCTTATAATATACCATGTTTTTAATTAGAAAATATTATCCATCATTTATATTTTTCTTTAATATATACTATTTAATTAATTTAAATATTTTTTATAAATCATTAATTTTTTATATTAATTTTATTTAATCCAATAATCTTGGTCCAATCCCCATTTGATAAAGAGTAGAATAGAATATTTAAAAACGATGATGTCAAACAATGAATGGTTGACCTCATCAAAAATAAATGAATTAATAAGTATCAAACCATGATTCTTTATAACCTTAGCCTGATTGTAGTGGATTTCATTTTTCAAGGCACCAAATTAATCTGAAAACATCAATGTCTTCAAACCTTTGGATGGATACCTCATCTATAATTCTTAACATATGGAAAGAATAATCATATTTACTTGTGTAATCAAAATCATCCTGTCCATCATCATTGAATTTTTCCTTCCATTTTGATATATCTTTCTAGTTATATGTGAATCAACCACCTTTTAAAGATTATGAGACACCTTGAACTGGTCAACATTTTTTAAGGTCAGACCTATTAACCTTAACTATGCTCAATGAATTTTATCGTTACTTCCTAGAGGAATCCTTCTTGAAAAGATCATAGAATTTAGTATGAGAGAAAAATGAATTATCCTTTCAGCATGATGTTCCCTAAAAAGTAATATTAAAATTTTTAGTCTCCACTATATTTAATTATATATTAAACTAACAAGATAACAACATATTATCCTCTTGTAGGAAAAAAAGATCATCATCACTTTGGACTTCTAATTCTGAATTAGAATGGTTATCCCCATAAATTTCCTATGTAAATTCAACATCATCCTAGTTTCCATATATCTTTTTGAAATTTTTAAATAGCATAGACAACCCTTTGGATTCTAAAAATAAAGAGTAGTTTTTATTATTGTAGATCCACCTTCAAGATATCTGTCAATTGTGATCCTTTTTCCAAAGGATGTGATGAAGAAATAGCATCTGTCTCACAGACAACCTGAGCATGGGCCTAAGAGCATAGTCGAAAAATCCAAGATCATGAATCAGACTTAGTTGTACCCCTACAATCATACATATCATTATCATCATTATTAGTAATATAATATTTTATTGATCATTCCTTATCACTAATAGACTACCCATGAGAGAGTTCTTTATCTTTCTGAGAATGTTTCCCATCAATAATCTATATAGTAGATGATTCCCTAATCGCAACATCAACCAATGAAATTACATTCCCTATGTCCATCGTATCATTAATAGTATTTCAATTTCCACTACAATTTATCCCTCTTGTTACCACTTTTCACATTTATTTTATTATTTCACTTTAAATGTATATAAAGTGAAATGTACATCCCTATTTTAGTTTGTATTATTGTTTATAATGCAATATTAGTTCACAAAAAGTGGTGTTTTTCTTTTATTTTCCATCACCAATGTAATGTAATCATATAATTTGGAGAGTTCCGCCTTTTCGACTAGAGTGGAGGAATGATCAACCTCTACGAGGATGTGAATATATAACCCAAATTGACTCAATACAATATCTGAATCCATTTTGAATGGAATCCTAACCATGGAATCAATATAGAACTTGATGTGTGGGTTCCATAAAATAATATTTAACCCCCTAATTTTAATCAATATTTGAGATCTTGCATTTATAAGCTTGAAGGGATTGAACTGGTAATCCCATTCAAGAATATTATGCATACATTGCTTCATGGCGATGAAACCATGTCCTTAAGAACATAAATTAAATTCATTAGAGGTAAATATAATATGGGAGAATCCCAGGATAATCAGAATGTCGGTCCAATTTAAAAATCTCATGCCGGTAAGAGTCACTATGTAATATCATCATTTATCCTCGACATATAGTGAATAGGAAAAACAATCTGAATAGTGATAGAAAACATGCAAAGATAAAAAAATTCAATAATATTATCTTGATTCATGTAAAATTGGGTCGTAGACCTCTTTCTAACAACATGAATAGGGCCTTACTCCTTGAAAATATAAAAATGTTATCGGTTAACATATATCATAACAAAGATTCCTCCATACAAAGACAAAGAATTAGTCACAAACACTTTCTAGGGAACCTTCCAAGATGAATAATCCCCTATAAGAATATGAAGACTAATTTCATGATGAAAATGAATACTCGAATAAAATCCACAGTCATCACCTTCATAATCATCTAGAGCGGAAGTATTTAACCCCATCCTCATTTCCCATAATAATTATTTTATAATATTATTAATGTTTATTCGATTTAAATTAATTATTCATTAATTTTTTTTGTAATTTTATCCTTGTATAATATTTATTTAACAACATTATTAAATACCATTTAATATTTTTAATATGGTTGTAATTTATATAATTGATATGTATTTATTTTCATTTTAAAAAATATTCATTTTTATTTTTTTAACAATCTATATAATTAATAACTCTTATTATGTTTTAAACCAAAATTTAATGTCTACTAATTTTTATGATAAAATTTATCACTTATTAAACAATAAATTTTTTATTCCTATATATTATTATTTATTTACTAAAAAATATTAATATTTTATTTTTTAAATCTTATTTTTTGTATAATTTATTTATTTATTTTAATTTATTCACATTTCAAAAGGAATGGGGTCTTTTTTGAATGAACAAGTCACTTATTTAAAAAAATTACAAGAGTCAAAAAAGAGACTGTTTACCAACATTATTGTTCCATAAAGAAAAGATTTTAGCAAGAACATCATTATGACAAATCAACTCACTGGGCACCACCCCTTTGTTTTCTAGTCCATCAGCCAAAACATTTGCTTCTTGGAATGCATTTTTAATGATGTAATACATAGATAAATGAGACTCAAATAAAAGAATCTATATATATGAAATATTCGTGGATAAATGAATCGTTCCATCTCAAATAGCATGTACTATAGTCATCATGTCATATACCATCCAAATATTGAAGCATCTGTGCCTTTTAGCTGAATCACCTGTATTGATGACCCTAATCATTTCTGCATCCACAAAATTTGTATTACCACAAGGACCAGATAGACAGACCAATGATTTTCCTGTGTGATCTTTGATGATTTCATCATATACAACAACGAATTGGGTTTCATCTTAAGGAACCTTTAATATTTCACTTGATACATCCAATAAAAAGAGAGATCTAGAAGACATTTAATGCACCACATGGTGGGTGAAAATTCCCCAAAATTCCAAATCATTTAATAAAAAACTCATGTAGGTATTTTTCATGAAAATGCGTTTTTATTAAGACATTCTCATTAAATAGCAGTAAAAATCAATTTAAGGGAAGATTGTAGATTAAATTGAACTATATCCTGAATGAACCTATTTCAGTAGCCCCATATGATGTGAATTACTTCTACACAATACATAAGCAATGCAGTCATAATTTTTTTGAAATATTCAATGGAAAATAGGCTTCCAATTGATCATATATTTTATTACAATGAGTGATACGAACCTGGAAAGGTGAAACAATAGAAAACCACAAAGAAGAGGATATAACACAACTAAAAAAAGGTGATAAATGTTATATCAATGTCAATTTAACATAAATATTTATGAACATAAAATAATACAAACATATCATTAGAACAAATCCATAGGTAATTTTCATTGAAACACTATCCTTTTAGGAATTAAACGAGGAGAAATAATCTTGGTTTTAATGAGTTTTTTATATATTAATCATTATAATCATTAAATTTCATTCTATAAAAAACATTTTATGATAATATACCATTAATATAGTTCCCACATAAAATAATATCATCCCCATTGATGAAATTATAGTTTAAAATAATTTCCTTGATCTCAGTAGGAAGGTTGTAAATAATCATTTTCACCTAATCATTGACTTAAATATTAAAATACAGATAAATTTCATTAGTGTAAAGATTATTAAAGAGAGTATTTCAAGACCAATTATCCATCCAATCATTAAGATAAGAATGATTACTAAAAATCCAATGATAGTCAACATTGATATAGGATAATGTATTCCTAACGGTAGAGAAAACAGTGGATTCCATATGGATGATATTACCATCTTTATGTTTACCATGAAATCATGGTCACTTAAAATAAATACCTTAATATTTCCCATTGATAATTCTCCATGTTAGAAAAACTTGTAAGGCATGATTGAAATTGGTGAGATTTTTAATTCCCAGCCTCTGTGATCAATATGTTGACAACATTTTTTTTTTCTGTGGGACATTAGTAATTTTTCATTGGAGATTACATCCTCTACAAATAAATTATTTGATATAAATTCCAATACTTTTCATGAGATAAAATCTATATTTATTATCCATAAATTTATAAATTAATTTTGAAACAATTCTAGATTTAACAAGACTAATGCGACCATCCATAGATAACATCTTGCCTTTCCAAGAGGAAAGATAGTTTTTAATTTGACTCACAATGTTGGTAATATGACTAGATCTAGTGTTTCCGAAAAACATAGGAACACCAAGGTAAACAATGGTAAGATTACCCACTAAAATCAATAACTTATTGATAATAATCACTCTTCTCGCTATAGGTATTCTTTTACAAAAGTAAATAAAAGATTTATCCCAACTAATTTTTTTCATGAAACATTACCATATTGGATGACAGTACTTTTAGAATTTATGATGTTCCTTTTATCCAATTACATTGAATGAATTATTTCATCCACATAAAAAATGTTAGTATGAGTAATAATACATCAACCCACTTGAATTGGAGTGATTTTATTCTCAGAAACAAGTATAAGAATATGCGTGGTGAAATAATATTCTACAATGGAAAAAGAATGGATGAAAGTGGGTCTCCATATCTTACACCTCTTAAACAAGAAAAATACACATTAGGTTAACCATTTATAAGAAATGACTTGTAGGTGTTGATAAAAATGATTTTAACCCATTTGAAATACATGTCATAAAAACCAAAACTAGTTATGTCATCACAATTGAAATACCATTCAGGAATGTCAAATTCTTATTTTACATCCAATTTGATAGAAATGTTACCTCCTCTGATGTGTTTATTTGAAAGGTTAACACATTTATAGGATATTACAAGATAATCTTGTATGATCTTACCTTTGATGAAGCCAAATTTATTTGATGACACAACCATCTTACCATTTCAGGAATGTCTGTTAGGAAGAATCTTGAAATTATTTTTTAAATTTTATTAACCATATCAATGAGATTAATAAGTGCAACTCATTAGAATTTTCATCTTTAGGGATGATGGATAATAATTGTGTATTGATGCTATTTCTTTTGGTTTTGGATGTTATATAGAATGGGTTAGCCTTTATGGTTTGATTAGGAGATATTTTCTTGCCTCATTCAATCCCATGCATCAGGTTTTCCATTTGTATCATCTTCACTTGAAACTCCCAATGGTTCCCTTATCCATAGCTAAGTACAGACCTATTTTCTAAAACTCGTGGTTGTTTGTGTTTTTAGGCACATTGACTCTTGGTAACATTCATTGATTGAGAGGAAGGGAGGTTTGGCTCATCACACCCTTTTGAGAGGATGTTTATCTCTAATTTAGGCATCTCTTATATATTTGATACATGTTCCCTGATATCTTCAAAATCCAAACGTTGGACCGGTTACCCTAATAGAAAGACTGTTGGTTAATTCTATTTTATATGCAATAGTCTAAGATATCCTTTGTGTATAAATCAATATATATATAATTTTCTTCATAATTTTCTTATAATTTATGGATTCTTATATACTAAATCTATATGACCATGTGTTCCAGGCTATTCTCCCACAAATTGAGGTGGTTGATATTCTAAGGAGGGGATTGAACCATTATGAGGTGTCCAATGTATCCGAAATATTCTAGGAATCATAACCCAGATAGTTTGTTCGAACTGTTCAATTAAATTTGATGAAATAAGGACTGACATGAGGGGTATTGATACACCAAATATTTTATCTTGAGTCTTGAGGATATGTCTTATGTATCTTGGTTATGGGTGGAATTTGAGTCATCATCGTTTGGTTGATACTAGGTCTCACATAATGAAGTTTCCTATATAACCATGAGGTATATGGTGCAGATGAAATGAAAATGGAAACTCTCCAAGCCCACTTGATCCATGATCATTGTGAGATAAAATGGTTAGAAAGTGATCAATATCATTGCTTCATGTAAGTGTCTTGAATATCAGGACTACTCTTTCAAATTGTTATAGGGATTGAACCTCAGGGAGAGTTATCCTTTGTACCTGAATATGGAAGGAATCATGGTTTTCATAGTTCCATTGATTTTTGGGATTACACACATTGATTTTTGACTTTTTCAATGGAGATTTATGATTAATAATGAGGTGTTCATTACATCCCACTAAGTTCACATGGTCTATGCTCAGCGTGAGAAACAAGTGGGAGTGTTTGATCACTGTCACAACATACTGGAATGGGAGTTGTATATTTGGACAATCCTTGGGGTATTTGGTGTAAATATTCTTCCATGATAAGTAATCATACATATCAAGGTTATGGAGGGAATCAGATTTACTGTAGTTTATTTTATTTTTGTGCTTACTCACTAAGTATTCCATAATGATCAGGGCTTATAGTCTAAGGGTAGAACATATAGTCAAGTATTGGGATGCCCTTGTGAATTGGTCTCCTTGTCTGGGGAATGTTGCATGACCCAGTTGGCATACCCTAGGATACATCGCATGACCATGATTGACACATATTGAGGGTTCCAAGAAATTCATTTTGGAATAGTGTAATGAGTGTCTAATGTCTTGGAGACACTTATGAGAAACATCAGAAGTCCGAGATGAAATGTATGGAGGGTGTCATGAGTCTCAGTGGACACATCAATGGTGATTTGTAGGAGTTTCGTTGCTTGGTCTAGATGTGTTGGAAAGACTCAACTCAATTGAGCATGCACCATTATACGAGTCAGGAGATGTGTCTGAAGGTTGTTGCATGTATTGGGAGACGAACCCAGAGGGTTTTCAAGATTAGAGTGGCACCCTCAGGGGAATTGTGTGACTTTTTCTAACATGTCCAGAGTATCCCATGTGTCCAAGATGGCATGATGTAGGAGTGTACTGAGATCTAGGTGACATGTTCTTCTATTTTCACGTGCCTTTGAATGACAAATGTGAAGTGCATGAGGGAAAGTCGGTAAGTCTTTTTCCAAGACTTCTATCTATAATCTCAGCTCTATCCCTTATGATACTAATACATTGGTGTTATTCAGTGTCAGTTTATCCTATGTGCTTTATGATCTAGTGAGCTCGTGAGCTCGTGATATGGTCAATGCATAACCCACAAAAGGTCCTATTCTTGATCTATATGTGATCATGAAATGTTTTTTATGTCGATCACATGACTACTCTAGAGGTCCTCTTTTATATTACCTGATAGAAAACTGGATGGCCGCAAGATCAGTTCCTTGAAAAAGACTAGAGTCTGAGCGTTCGACGTGTGTAACAGTGGTTCTAATTCCAAACATCTAGCCTACAACCCCTCCTTAATATTGTAGTTGGACACCATATAATTTATGGTTTGTGGGGAATATCTTTCATAATACTAGGCTGGAGTCGATATAGGAGACCGACTCCATGTGTCTTCACAGGCCTCTTCTGTGGACCGTGTCAAGTTGGTCACATGACTTTCAGTGATCATGATACTTATATCAAAAATTCCTTGTTTGATATTTATTGTGTGATTGACGGACTTCAATGTTGTAATTTTTACATATCCAAAGGCTTCCAGAAGATCCAAATGCATGTTGGAAGGCATTCGCGGGCCTTGGGTAGATTCTCTAGATGCTTCAATGATAATACAATGATTTTTCAAGGGGATCGTGGGGTTTCTGTATGGATGCCTTAGATTATTATCTTGTCTTTTAGTGAATGAAAACACTACTCACCTCCTCCCTTTCAATCACATTTTTTTATTAGAAAAAGGTCATGATTCATAAGAGATTCCATGTGTGCTGGTGAGGATATTTCTTCTATTTTTGGGTGATGCGTTGCATGACCAATACGGGCCATTTGTGGGTGTGATAGAATTTCATGGACAATTGTATCCTTTTTTGATTAGATTATCGGGGATTTTCCTAGGGAAAATTTCATGGTGCACATGAAATCTCAAAGGTCCCCCTCAAGGTGAGGCAGTCTTGTTTCCGAGGACTTGCAGCAAATTTTGGATCACCGGGGGCATGTAACTTGTCTTCATGTGACCACAAACACTACTTTCCTCTTCCCTTTCAATCCCCTATGTTTCATGTGACAGAGGTTTTTATTCATTCCTGTATGCATCAGTAATGACTATTATTTTTACTCAATTTTTTGATGGTATATCACATTATATAGTGGGTCTTATGATAGTGTGGAAGCATCTCGTGGAAAAAACCATGTGAATATCCCCTAAGATTCCCTGGGGTTTCCTTAAAATACTCAAGGATTTCCGTATGGTGGGGCTGAAATGACAGATGGGCTTCATGAGGCACATCAGTCCAGATTATATGGACTCAAAGGGAATCACATGTCTTCATGGGATCACCACGTTTCTTTGAGCGATTAAAAAACCATCTCACCTCCTCTCTTTAATATTGTTCATTTTATTCAATGAAGGCTTAGAGGTCTTGTGAATTGGATTGTATATGACCAAGGGATTTTATCCTTCCCAAAGACCATAAGACATGTAAGATTCATGAAAAATAAGGGTATTTTCATTTGGATATCATTTTTCCTTATTTAAAAAGAATTTTAGAGGTCTTTTCAGTCGCAAGCCAATGAAAATCTATTCGGCTTGGAGGTGATCATTCGGCTGCCACCCTGCGGCTATCTGGTATCTAGAGATACATCACAATAGAATGAAGGGTTCATTGAGGGAGAATATATAGAACATCCCATGGGTCATGTTCCTTGTGTGAGGACTTCATGTGACCTTGAAATGGTCTCATAATAACGTGTCCCTTAGAGGCTTAGAGAGTCCTTGACCATCCTCTTATTTCATTCCTTCATGGGGATTATAACACCCATTTTAATGTATTTATTCCTTTTTTTATTTCTCTAATACTTATTTGGTGGGTATAAATAAATGCCCCACCCCATGAGAGATGTACTAGGGGTTAAGGTCTCAGTTCTATGGAAAACAAATTACATCCAGAATCTGTCAGGGTGTTGTGAACAAATTCTATCAGGTGACATTTGTTCTACTAGGATACCTCTAATATTCCAGTAAAAAAATTCTTATCTAGAGCACTCCGGGTATTGCCTCCACCACAAGACCCTTATACAAACTCTGATTGTGAACCATATCTTTGAATATGTTCCATAAACCCTGGTTGCATATGCTATTGCACAAGACTGCTTCCTTCTTAAGCATTCATGTGCCTAAACCCTAATCTATTCATTGGTAATTTATTAGATTAAGGATGTGAGGATGTAATATTTTATGAGGACTTCTTTCGTTCCACCTGTATGTTTCATAAATTTCATGTGATTCACAGGACCATGTTCATGTCACATGATCGCATGTATTTCAGGGATTCATGTGATGTGCATGAACCTTTCAGGGTTTTTGTGCCCCAATCAACCTTTAGAGACCAGGTGATCACGAACACCTTGAGGTGGATTGTGAACCCATGGACGATTCATGTGATGTGCATGATGTTGCTACCTCACTTTTTGACATTGTCTTTTTCAAGAGTCTATATTCTATGTTTGATGTATGCCACTTATTTATTCTTAGACGGATTTCAGTTCTTACCAATCCATGCACAATACATTGAAAAGGGCGGAAAGATTGGTGATTTCTCATTTTGATACTATGTTGGAGAGAACAGGTCCCAACTACTATCATTTGGTTGGTTTGTATCAATAGAGTATCCTACAGCTGACGGGGTCAACGTTCTCAAGCTACCCACTTTCAGACCTCTTTACACTTTGCATGGTTGTCCTTACCAATGACGTTTCCATCCCTCCACTGGAGTCATCATTCATAACCTATTCTTGTATCTGGAGGGCCAAACATACTTTTTGACCTAACATATCTCAAGGGGATACATTATCTCAAAGGGTGACCATGGGGAAATTCATCTGCATATCTTCCTGCCAATGGATATTGATGGGGCCAATCCTGAATTTGATTATCCCATCCACATGTATCACTTGATAAAACAAAAATATCCCACTGATAAAACATATGGATGGATCTCTAATTGGGACTTTCTATTGGAGGGAAGCTTTGGACTACAATGGGGATGGACCTTCTAGGTTCAATATATTATTTATGAACACTTCAGGGAAATAAAGTGAATCGGGATTTTTGAAGATGTTTGGATGTCATAGACATCAATATATTAAATTACGATTCTTATTGTGGAGCTGAACAACCATTGGAGCCTAGATACGAACACCTTCCAACTCACACTCAAAGAAATTGACATTAATGTTCATGATATGAGGTATATTTGTGCAGTTCCCATACTTGAAAACATGTATGATGAATTCATTCATCCTTGATCCACCTAGGATGATATGACCAAGACTCATCCATTTTCCCAAGATCAGATCAAGATAGCCGAGAAGACCCACCTAAAAGGGGTGCATCCTGGGGAGGACATCCCCTTCAAAACATGGACAGAATATTTTATTATATAGTATAGTCTTGATCTAGATGTCTGGAAGCTGAAGGATTGGTTTATGAAAGATTCCTATAGTGTGTTGGGATCATATTGTCCAAAAGATGATGGAGATATGATCAGAGATTGGGGAGGGGCAATTACCTGGTGTTGACCGGTTGGTTTGTACCACCCCAAGATTTCATAGTACATTATCTCTTCAATGTAATTCAATAGTATGCGCTATATGCAACACTAAGTTCGAGCGCACCATGACTTATGAAACTAGCCGTTCAAAAAGTGGTTAGGAATAGTATTACCTTAATTTTTAATTTTATATACTCCATACAATTTAACATCCATATTATGTGTTTCTTAGACATAATATAAGAAAAAATTCAAATTTTTAGATAAAAGAAGTATTTTTCAAAAAATGAAATTTAACTGCCTTTCAATGAAAAACCCTTTTTAAAATATAATATTTGACACTTTTATATATTTAATTTGAAAAAATAATCTTATTATTCATATTAAGGACATAAAAATTTAGTTTGGACAAATATTTGGTGTTTTTCTGATAACATTCATATTTTGATGAATAATGAAAATACTAAATTTTATTTGAAAACAACTTTTTAAATAAAAATAATATATAGTGTTACGTTATACATTTGAATGGGTTTTAGGTATAATTAGATCATATATTTATCATTTAATCCAATGGTGGTCATTGGAAGTAATTTTACATTTAAATTTGACAAAAACACATATCAATGTTTTGATAGTTTTTACTTCTCAAAAACACGCTTTCAGGTTTTAACGATGGGAATTAATTTTAAATTAATTTATGAAACTCTATATTTTGAATTTGGTAAAATAGACATCATTTTTGAAATTGGAATTTAAAATTTATCTTTGGGTGATTTTTTGGTATTTTTCTAAAAACATTAATGTTTTGATGACTAATGAAAAACACTACGTTATTGTTTAAAGCTGAATTTTTCTTCAAATAATAATAATTTTTATTTAAATTAATCTTATAGTATAAATAGATACATAATACATATATTAGACCAATTTAATTCATTTGAGTCATTTTATAATTATATTAGATATAGAAAATGTTATTGAACTTTTTAGCGTCTTTTACCCACCTTCTATGCACATTTGGAAATTTTTATAAAATGTAATTTTACGGAATTTATGAATTGAATTTAAAAAATTTGAGACACATGGTTGGCATCAGTAAGTAAAATTTGGTTTAGTAAGATTAAAATAAGTTTTGGTGAATAGTAACTTTTGAATTTTATTTACCACAGTTAAATGTAAATAGGGTAATTAAAGGTAAACTTATATTATAATTACCCCAACACATGTCCTACTACTATTTGATATGTGTTCTTCGACGAAAATAAACCTCAAGAAAAAATAATATCCCTTTTTATCCATTTGGTTTAGATTAGGACATTTATTATATTTTATATAATGAAGAGTTAAAAATGTTAAATTCAAATGTTAATAACTTACCCATTTATGATATAGGGTTATATATAAGATAAATTAGAATATATATTTACTAGAAATAAAAAACTATTTCCTACATCAGGGTATTTTATCTAGATTTTTTAGATATTTAATAATTAAATTTATTTGTGACACAATGATGATGCAGTACTTACTTTATAAAAGATGTATTAAAATAATTGATATTATAAATATTAAAATACATTTAAATTGAAAAATTTTATGCCATCAACGAATTTTATAGGTTAATATGTCATTTTATGGTTGATTAAATTTATTTTTTTATAATGAATCATATTTTTATGACTTTTACAAAAATGAAATACTAAATATTGTCAAAATTGACATAATTGACTTTTTAAAACAAATACTAATTTATTAAATGATATAATATTCATTAAAATATAAGTTTCGTCCAAATGACTCAAATTAGGAATGATATTTCATTAAGGAACCACTTGAGGTTCTCTTATCATTTTATTGTATGTTTATTAACCATATCGTTTAATAATATATGAAGACATGGTAAAAGTTAATCTATTTAACTAAGAGTTAAATCTAAATGATAAGGATTATATGGTTACCTAAACCTTTAAAAAACTATTGGTTGGGGGTTTCTCGACCCATCCCCACCTTATCCAGGAAATATATTTATTTGGAGCTATTAGAAACCGAAAATGATTTTAAAATAAAATAAAATTTGATGATTTTCTTAAAGTACCCTCACCTCTCTTAGAAAAGGGTAATTACTATTATCTTAATTTCACACCTCCAAATACTTTTTTCTCAGAAACAAACCTATGAATTTTCCTCCCAACTACCCTCACATAAACCTAGTGGCCTTACTTTGATATTAAATCCATCTCGATGAGCCCTTTTTTACAAATCCAAAGGGAAAACCTGAAGAAGAGGTAATTATTTCATCACCTATTTCAAAGTTCTTTTATTCGTCCACTTCCTCTTTATTAGTTGTTTCCAAACAAAAATAATATCTTCCATAGCTTTTATATAATGTGATGTTATTATAAATATAGTACAACCATAATCATTTTTAAATCCACAATATGAATGAAAAAGTCACCATACGTGCGTACGTACGACTTAACGTCTGCACATTGTGGTGTAGTTTGTTATTCAACACTTCATTATTTGGATGGGTATAATAAGGAGTTAAATTGATATAAATAATAAATGTAACATATTAATAATTCTGTATATATATAATATATCATCCAATGACATACTATTTCCCCACTAATATAATGATATTTTCGCTCATGTGTACGTACGACTTACCGTCTCCACGACACGAGAAGATTTCATTCCCCATTGTAACAATTAATGAATAATTTCAATTTTTTGATGAAAAATAATTTTTATTAACATAATATAATTGTGGATATGAATCAAATACATCTCATACATAACAAATATTACTTATGTAACAAAACATATGGTGGAAAAATGAATCAGTTAACACCAAAAACAATGATAATACTGAATTATTATTAACAATGAAATATTAGTGGATCATTTATGATATCATATTAATGAATGTGGTTCTTGTATAATTTATTAATAATGATTTAACCATTATACATGAGGTTAACATACCCTCATATAATGAATAATACAAGTTAATGGTTAATTTTACAATCTCTTTTTTATCCGTGGTGGTTTATACATAAGTATCTATTGGGACTTCATATCATCCACATCTATGTTTCTTAAAAATGTATTTCAAAACATTTTTACTATTTCATATAATATAGGTTAAAGTAACTTATACCCTTGTGTGACTTTTTATAAAATGTTTTGAATAGAATCTTTCTGTCATTGTCTAAAGAAGGTACTTTCTGACCTTTTCGACAAATTATGGAAAGAATGTTTTTTTAACTTATTTGGCGGGTGCGGAAATTTTCAGCCATTGTAACACCTTTGAAGCTTCCCATTCATGATTATAAGAATATTATAAAAATAAATGTCTTATTTTTATAATTACATTAATTTTAAATGATTTCATAATTTAAAGTGATATTTCTCTCAAATAGTTTTGATTTCATCTTTGTCAACATCCTTTGTTGGATTTTACTCTTGTTTGAAGTTGATTTATTATGATACAATCTTCCAAATTGTATTGAAGGTTTTGTAATATGTTTGACTATATATGTTCTATATTTATTCCATTCATGGTTTATGGTTAAAATATTGAAATTTCGTATGCTAGTTTTATTACGAATGATTATGTTATGTTTCAACATTTTCATATGATAAATGCATTGGACCTAGTAAGTGACGAGTGGAGCCTTCTATAGATCCTCAATGCATCGGTATGAATTATGAGACAGCATAGTGACTTGGCACAAGGCCTTGAAAAAATATTTATTTGGAGTCACGGAAGGAGGCCTTGACTATGTGGTTATGATGTCCGGCATTATGCATTACATCATTAGGAAATTGGCTATTGATATTACATGGAAATATTCGAATAGTAGAACATCCATGTGAAAAAGTAAATGGAATTATTTGATTTATCATTGAAATATTATGCTTAATATTATGTTTAAATTCCTTGTGGTTTAGTCTTATACATTGCCTTAAATGATTATTCTAATTTATGAATTTTTCTGCTATATTTTTATACTTTCTAAGCATCTAATATCACTACATTATATGTTTGATTTTTCCAAAGATGCGAAGAATTATATTATGACTAACTTTTAGGGATAAGCTAACCGATGTGAGTGTGTTCAAAGGAGACACAATGTTGTTTTTTTCATTTCATAATGTAATGTAAAACTTATGTATTTATCTATTACTTTTAAGGCTATTAAACTAATTGGTCTTTCGAGACATGATATCATTTTATCATGCCAATGTTAGGTAATATAGAAATACTCTTATTATCTTGGGTTGGGGCGTTACAATTATTGTCAATTGAAGTTCAATAAAAACCATAGAAACTAGATTTAGATATTCTCTGATTAGAGAACATTACCCTAAGATAGATATTGAGTGTTGGGATATAAGAACATCCAAAAATATTGGTATTATAAATAGTATGTGGGTTTTTCAAGAAAATAGATCCATGTATGGATACAAACATGCATAGGTGGCTCTGGCACAAAAGTACCTAGGAGTGAAATCTCTAAGAAGGAGATTCAGGCTTGACCCTATGTATCTGGGTACACAACAACTCTCCTTGATGCACTCTTTTTTTTGACACTTCTGGGGGATATTATTAAGGAAACTAACATTTTATTTGCAAACTATTATAAATTATTTAGGAGTAAATACTTCTTAAATGAATTTTTTTATGATTATAAATTATAGGCATAAAATGTTCAATTTTTTTTTACTGTTTTAAAAGTTTGGAGTTATGAATTGTGATTTATAAACTGACCTAGTGTATGCCATTGTTTAGAAATGATGCCTAGTAGAAGGAATGAGAATTCCAGTAATATAGAATATTTAAAGAGTAAGAAGGATCATACCATTCACGGTCTTAATAGAAATTTATATTGGAAATATTCTCCCATGTATTCTCATCATATGAGGAAATAGTATATGTGTTAATAAGATAAGTAATGAGTTCTCAATTTCCTATGGCTTTGACCGGATGAAATAAATTAAATGGATGGTATAGATAATGATAGATAAATAGAAGAAGGGAAAGAAGTAGTTTATCATATGTGTTAACTGTAGAAATAATCATCTTGGTAAATGCTTGAAGGGAATATGAGTTTGTTATAATTGTGGAGAAAAAGTAATCCAAGAATGTGATTGTAAGGGTAGGGAAAAGGTTTCAAACGTATAGTCCTTCATATGTAAGAAGTTGGGACACTACATGAATCAATGTCGCAATCATCAAAGTATACCCCAAACGATGTTATTGGATAATAATCAAGTAATGATACTACCACAGATGAAGAGGAATAATTTTTGTTCTTATATTTTTATTTCAGAATTATATCATTTCAGTGTTGTATCAATTATGTACTAGTTATATTAATTATGGAAATAAATAAGGATTTTACTTCATTATTATTTCATTGGGGATTTGAGATTATATGGTAATAATAATAGTGACTCAACAACAAATTAATTTTTTTGGAAAATAAATGGTTTAAGGAAAGATAAACCTAAATTTGGTCCAGACACAATATTATTGATTTTGGATTAAGTGATTATTGATTTGGATAAATTATATTGGATATTATTGACTACCTTGGAACTGATTAATGGTTTTTTTATTCCATAATTGATGGAGTATTAACTTTTTTTGGATATCAAGAATATATCTATTATTCTATAAAGCATACGGGAGAATGAATGTAAGAAATAAGGTTCTATTGTAATTCAAGGTGTTATCATGTTTTAAGAGAATATATGATAAGGGTATTCACATATTATTATGCGGAAAAAATATATCTTCATTATTTTATGCTGACTATCCTTATAAAATTTTGGACTATGAATTTGGGCACAAGTATTTTGGATATTTCTAATGGTTGGAATGGATTATGTTGGATATTGGATACTATTGTTTAAGGTTAAAACATTTCATAATATTATATGTGTGTTTTTATAAAAAAGAAAAATTGGAGCTTGGGTGACAACCAATCATCTCCGGAAAAGCCGCGAGTCGTGAACTGTAACGTCTCGGTTACGGAAGACACCTAGAGGTGCTCCATACCCAGTTGGTCACATGGACTCATGCACATATCCCCGAACGCCAAAGGCTTCCGACTAGCAGTGTGGGCCTTGGGTGTGATAGTGGGGACACTATGACTTCATTAACAAAGTACAAAGCAGAAGAATTAAACATGCAATAGCAGAAGTAGTATATAACCAAAAATATTAAACAGTAAACAGTGGACGACTAATAGAAAACAACTAAAGCACATACTCACATATTAATATATATATATATATATATATTAATAAAATGATGCAAGGTACACAAGTCTAGGAAAGTAGCCAAACAAGTCACAATTCGGAATACAATAATGAACCCAAGTGCAAAAGAAAACAGTAAACTCCTCAGCATCACAAGTCGTAGCTTGGTCCCATGCTCCCCTGCTCCACAGAAAGGCAAACACCTGAAGTAGAAGGGAACTTGCCCTTATCTACAACTACAACAACATAGTCTTCTTGGGCCCAAAAGCATGGCCCAAAAAGGGTGGGAGACTAAATCCCAGTAGGAAATCACCCAAAGATCTGTTCCTAACAGCCAGTGAGTATATGGTAGGTAAAAGTACAAAAACAGTAAACAGTAGCAGCAAGAAGTAGCAGTAAAGCATGATGATATAAAAAATAAATCAATCCACAAGATAACAACAAGTAGTAGCAATCAGCTAACCACAATAAGAAACCCTCTAGGAAGAACTCACATCCATCCCCTCTGGTCCTATCCAAGAAGTACCCCAAAACCCTCTAGGTAGTGCACTTAGCCTAACCCCTCTGGTTTGGTCATAAGAATTTATAAGACTCTCTGGGGAAGCTCTCTTGGTCAATTCCCCTCATAGTCTAGGGTAGTCAAGGATGCTATGAGGAAGATCACGCGGTCTAACCCTCTTAACCCCAAGGTCTAGAGACTCTTTGAGGAATCTATCTCGGTCAATTACACCTATAGCCTCAGTTATACCACATACTATCTGAGGAAGCCCACTTGGTCAATTCCTCCTCTAGCCTGGGAAGGTTCTTAAAGAGATTCAAACAAGGTAAGACTCTCTGAGGAAGTTCACTCAGTTTACCCTCCTATAGTCTATAATATCCAAGACTCACTGGGAGCTCACTCGGTCCATCCCCTGTAGTCTATATTATCCAAGACTCTTTGAGGAAGCTCAATCAGTCTACCCTTCTGTAGTCTATAGTATCTAGGACTCTCTGTTAATCTCACTCGGTCTATCCCTTATAGTTTATCGCACCAGGTTCTCTTAACCCCATTCTTGTCAGTTCATAATAATCCTATTAGGCCAAAGTAAACCTATAGATATACTTGGATAACCAATGTACACCTATAGATCTACTTCGCTAAACAGTCTATAGGGGAACAAGCATGTTATGTAAAACACTCTGTCCTATAAACACAAGGCGTGGAAACAGATGTAACATCCAAAGGCAAAAGAGACTCAACAGTCCTAACAGAACAAAGCATGGGAGAATCATCCAAGCACAACAAAATATCCTCTAACATTCTCAATTTACCTTGACACAAGCATACTATCAAGGAAGGAAAACAATAAGGGAAAAATAGTAAACACACAATAACCCATTCATGGGTATTGGTGGAATTTTCACATAAAACTCAATGACATTGAACGGTAAGGCACAAACAACCTACCTCGATCCTAGGATATCGATATACAATAACCATGATGATTGATTCTCACTAGAACGTCATGGATCTGAGAAAAAGCACAAAACGTTCAACCTTCAATAACTTGAGAAGGAGGAGGAATTGGAAAAGAAGGCTCAAGGAGAAGGGAAAACTCACCGCTACAATTCCAACAAAAATGACGGAGATTTATTTGGAGAACGGACGGAGGAACGGGGGCTCGTAGAAGATCCGTGGACTCCTGATGCTCTCGGACGAAGAAGCTGGATAAGAAGACCTTTCTGTCGATTAGATGTGACTCTAGTCCATTTAATGAAAAAAAATTACATGGTGTGTACTTTTAGAGTACACGACATGTACTAGTTTTTCCTGTACTCCGCTTTAACCAGCCTCCAGATCACCACTACACACCGTGTGTGTGGCCCGGACATGATCAACACACGACTTTGAGCGGGAAAAGAGTACACGATGTGTACTCAGAATGTACATGGCGTGTACTTGAAAAATTTCAGAAACTCCATTTTTCTCTAAAAATCCAGAAAAAAGAAAGACATACCTAAATACGAAGATTCGGGTTCTTAAACACTTCCCCCCTAAAAGAAATTCATCCCCGAATTTCCCTAGTGAGGCATAGAATAAGAAACCCTGAATAGCTCTGGGCACTACGATCGTACCTTGGCTTCCCTCTCCCTGGTCTCATCCTGTACTCGCCCGTGCTGCCATAACACCTGTACCAGAGGAACAGACCACCCACGGAGGACCTTCATACTGCGATCGACAATCCGGATGGGATGCTCCTCAAATGAAGAATTTGTTCCGAGCTCAACCTCCTTGGGCTAAAAGACATGAGACGGGTCTGAAAAGTAACGTCAGATCGGTGAGACGTGGAAGACGTCGTGCATGGACGGGTACCACTGAGGTAACTACAACTGATAGGCAACTAGCCCAACTCTCTCTAAAACCTCATACATCCCAATGTACCGAGGTGAAAGCTTACCCTATCCCCGGATCCTCTTGTGTCCCAACCTCGTTGAGACACCTAGGAAAACCTAATCTCTGACCTCGAACTCCAGAGGTCGTCTCCGCTGATCAACAAAAGACTTCTACTATGACTATGATATATCCATCCTCTTCCGAATCAACTCTATCTGATCTGAGGTCTCCTAAACAAGATGAGTTCCCAGCAAAGTTGCCTCTCCAGCCTCCAGCTAGCATAAGGGTGATCGGCATGGCCTACCGTACAAAACCTCGTAAGGTTCCATCTATATAGTCTCCTGAAAACTGTTGTTGTAGGTGAACTCCAAAAGAGGTATATGCTTCTCCCAAGAACTTCCAAAGTCTAGGATGCAAGCTCGGAGCATATCCTAAAGAACCTAGATCATGCACTCGGACTGGACATCTGTCTGGGGATGATATGTCGTAATCTAAAGTACCTAAGTCCCCAAAGCCTTCAGAAGTCCCTACCAGAACCGTGAAGTAAAGCGCCCATCGCTTAATGAAATAATGGAGTGTGGAACTCCATGCAAAAGTAAAATATCCCAGATGTAAATTCATCCCATATCGTCAACACTAAAGGTCTCCTTGATCGACAAGATGTGAGCAACCTTCGTGAGCCTGTTGATGATAACCCAAACAACATCGTTCCCCTGAGGCGACCTCGGCAACCCGGTCACGAAGTCCATCGCGACATTGTTCCACTTCCACTCTGGAATGGGAAACTACTATAAAAGCCCTAATGGTCACCGATGGTCTGCTTTCACCTGCTGACAAGTAGAAAATATCATGAAAAAACCATAAACATCCCTCTTCATACATGGACACCAGTACTGGAGATGAAGATCTCGATACGTCTTGGTGACGCCAGGATGAACTGACCAAGATGAGGGGTGATAATCCCACATCAGCTCCTCGTATATGTCTTCTGGCACCCATACGAATCCCTTGAAATTCAAGATATCATCATCGCCCACTGTCTATCCAGGAAGAGGGTCCTTCCCTGACACACTCTCCCACAGGACTAAGCCTTCAGAGTTTGATAGCTTCCTCATACGTACCCGATCAAGAAGTGTAAAGGTAACAATTACAGAAGAAAAGAATGTTTATATCTATCTGTCATGCACCTCCAGATGTATCTCAGATAATAGATCCATAAGCTACCACTCACTGATAGCCTCCTGAACTGCCTGAATCTGAGTTCTCCTTCTCAATGCATCTGCCACTACATTTCCCTTTCCCTACGTATAAGCAAGCTCTATGTCAAAATACTGAAGATACTCAACCCACCTGCACTGCCTCAGTTTCAGATCATGATGCTTGAATATGTACTTGAGCCTCTTGTGGTCGGTGAAAAACACAAAGTGCACTCCTAGCAGGTAATGTCTCCAACAATGTTAGGCATGAACAATAGCTTCCAACTCCAGATCGTGCGTAGGGTAATTCCTCTCATGTGGCCTCAACTCCTGAGACCCGTACGAAATGACTCTATCTCCTAACAAAAGCATTACACCCAACCCGATACCTGAAGCATCATAATAAAAAGGGTACCTCTTTCCTGGATCTAGAAATACTAGTATCGGTGCAGACGTCAACCCTCCCTTCAACTTTTAAAAGGCTTACTCACAAGAATCTGACCAAAAAAACTTCCCCCCCTTCTTTTTTAGTCATGTAAATAGTGCTTCTATGCGTGATAAGTCCAGAATGAAGCGCCTGTAGTATCCATCCAGCCCGAATAAACTCTGTACCTCAAAGACGTTCTTCGGCTGATCCCAGGAAACTACAACTCTCATTTTTTCTGGGTCCATAGATACTCCTACCTCTGAGATGACGTGGCCTATGAAGTGAATCAGATCCATCAAAAAGTGTAATTTCAAGATCTTAGCATATAACTGATGCACTCTCAGTGTACTCAAAACAATATCAAGATTAGTGGAATGGTCATGTCGAGTGTGAGAGTACACCAAGATGTCGTCCACAAAAACCACCACAAAGGAGTCCATGTACGGATGGAACACTCGGTTAATCAGTGCCATGAAAACTGTAGGCGCATTCATGTGACCGAACATCATGACTATATAATCTTAAAGACCATACCTGCTTCTGAAGGTTTTAAGAGGTATATCTAATGGTCTAACATGAAACTGATGATAACCGAACCTCAAGTCGATCTCCAAGAACACCCGGGATCCTCGAAGCTATTCAAAGAGGTCATCGATATTCTGTAAGGGATATCAGTTCTTGACATTCAACTGATTCAAACTCCGATAATCCACACAAAGGCGAAGGGTACTTTCTACCTTCTTTGCAAATAGGACAGGTGAACCCCAAGGAGAAGTAATGGGTCTGATTAAACCATTTGCCTACAACTCCACCAACTGCTTCTTAATCTCCTGCAACTGAGGTGTATCCATCCTATAAGGAGGAATGGACACCGGTTCCACTCCTAGAACGAGATCAATCAAGAAGTCTACCTCATGATTCGAAGGAAAACCTGAAATGTCCGCTGGAAAGACATCCCTGAAACGATCCACCACCGGAGGAAAGTCTAACTGTGAAGTCCCCTCGTCATCCAGATAAAGACTGGAAATATGGGATGTAACTTCACTTAGCCCATGATTCTCTGGTCCAACTGTACCCACCTGGATATCCTAATCGCCTCTATGAAGGAATGATCCACCCTATGGTGATACGAAATCACCCTGTGACGATAGCAATCGAAGACTTTCTAGAAGGGAACCAACCTATCCTTATCGAGAATGAAGTCGTAACCCGTCATCTCTAGGACATAGAGGTCCCATAAGAAATGACACCCTAAAACCTCAAGAGGGAACTCTTTGCACTGATGTACGCTAGATTTCCTCGTTATCAGTGGCGTGTCAAGAGTCAATAAGTAGGTTGACGAAAAGATACAGAGCCCAAGTCTCTTCAAGATAGCAACAGAGATAATGCTATGGGAAGCACTAGTATGGAAAAGAGTTGAAGATAAAACTGAGGATACTAACATCATACCTCGAACTGTAGAAGGGCCGGTATCCTGATCCTGATAGGTCTGCTCCACGGCGAATGACTGGCGTAAACTGCGGACCCACACCCCTAGGTGACCGCTCTGAGCTGGTCCACTATGTAGTCGCTGAAGTCTTGGTGACTGAATACCATGTCCGTGACCTCCACCTCAGCCCGAATGGCCGCCATCTTATCGTAATATCGGCACTCCATCAGATCTCTCTGGCACTGAGGACTAGTATGCCCACTCCTACAGCCCTGGTAGCATACAACCTGGATTCCAGAAGATACATCTCGTGAACCCCGATCACCTCGAGAATACTCTCTGCGATGCTTCCTACAATCCGTAAGATGAACACCAGCTCTGGATGTTGAAACGCCCTTGCTCACTGCTCCAGAATCCCTCATATTGCACTCAGTGATCAGCGTCTGGTTGAAGATGGATGATATAGAAGTAAACTGGAAGATATTCACCTTGGAATGGATCTACTGGGTGAGGCCATCCTAAAAATTCCTAGCAAGGAACATTTCATCACCTGCTGGGATTGGTGTGAAACACTACACCTCAGTAAAGCGAGACGAGTACTCCATGACATAAAGAGTAACCTGCGGCAGGCTCATAAACTCTTTGGATCGATCGGCCCTTAGGGTCTCTAGATAAAAGTAGTCATAGAAGGTGCGTCAAAATGCATCCCAAGACATACCCTGCTGGTTCCCTGACTGCGAGATCACCTCCCACCACCTCTTGGCAGTGTCCTAGATCATATAATTAGCGAGATTTACCCTTTTCTATGTAGGTATCTCTAGGTGCTTGAAGATGGTAAGTGTGGCCTCTAACCACGACTCTGAAGCCTGGGGTCCTCCATCCCCTGAGAAAGTAGTAGGATAATGCTACTGGAAAACCCATGTCAACTCAGCCATCGATGGGGTAGGAGGAGGCACTCCATGGAAGGTCTGCATCATCCTCAGGAAGTCCTCCCTGAACTGTGCATCGGTGCCTATGACGGGTATAATTGCTGGCGCCAAGGCTGGCACAATAGGAGGATCTGCAGGAGGATAAATAGGAGGTCCCTGATCGGCCATATCCGGTGTCTGATCCTCATATGGAAACTGACGTATAACTGGAGGACGTCTCGGAAGCATAGCTCTGAAAGATCGAAAGCACACCTTAGATCAGGATTAACAAAGACTGAAAACACAAGAGTACAAAACGATAATAGGGGAAGAAAATTCATGTTTTTATAAATCACGACTACATGGAATATATAAAAACAACACAGCATGTCCGTTAAAGACATTAACATGGGAATGTACTCCTACCACTACTGGTCGTGTAACACCCCAAACTACAAGGCGTGTTGTCCTTACAAATGGCGTGTACTTGAACTCTAAAATCCTGCATGAGTCTCCATACAGAGCTAACCCACATGGTCCAAAATAACCCCAGACTACACGGTGTGTTCCCTTGGGACACAGTGTGTACTAGAAAAGGGCTTGGCATCCAGTGTAGTTAGTTACACGGCTGTCTACACGGCTGGCCCTTACACGGCGTGTTCCGATCAAACAAGGAGTGTATAGGGAAAGACGACACCGACCGTGTTGTTTGTGACACGACCATGTACCTTGACCAAGACTACACGACGTTTTCTTTACCAACATGGTGTGTATGTAAGAAGGAAACATCATCCTGTGTTGTTCGTGACACGGCCGGGTACCTTGAACAAAACTACACGACATGTTCCTTTCCAACACGACATGTTATACTCAAGCTTCCCCGTTTCATGTTGTTAGTGACACGGCCGGGTACACAGCTGAAAACTACACGACGTGTAACTAATGCACACAGTGTGTTCGTGAAGTCATTTCTACAATAGAATGTCCTTTCTCACACGGTCAGTGACATGGTCTAAAAACTACACGACATGTAGTCAAAAAGTACTCACCGTGTATTCTGGGTTTTTCTGGTCAATAGCTCAGAAACTGCACCAAGGCCCATAAAACACAGAAATCAAGGCAAAGAGGTGCCAAATTTCTATCCGTGAGGGCCAATACTCCCCACGAATCAAAGCTTGTAATCTCCTATAGTCATATATAAGGAAAACAGGTTAATGATTCACCAATTTCTGATTCAAGAGGGCCCATAACACCTCAAGAACCAAAATTTGGCGTTCATTTAAGAAAAGTAAAATAAAAACAATCCTCTAACATAACATCAATAATTCTATGAAGAATCTACCACAAAAACATGCATACTATACACAATATATGTCACAACAACATGCAATCACTATTGCACCCTAGATGGCCTGGCAAGAATGCATGGCACGTGATTTATAAAAGTGCCTATATGATGTATGAGATGGAATACCCTCATCTCATCGGGTTTTGATAGAAATATAACCGAAAAAGCCAAAACAATAACAACACAAAGCATGTGAGTCACTCTAGGTGAAATCATATCAACTGTAAAATCTCAAAAGTAGAAAACTGTAATAAACGAGGTAGTATGGATTTTCCCTGTACACGAGTTAGCTACTCCCAGGAATAGCTAATTACCAAGTATCGAATCAATCCTATCCCTAGCTAAGGCTCCAAACAGTAAGTCAAGAGAATAGAATTCCTCTTATACCAATTTGTAACGTCCCAGTTCCGAAAGCCACCCAGAGGTGCCCCGTACCCGGTAGGTCACAGGGCCTCAAGCGCATCTCCCCGAATGCCAGAGGCTGCAGAATACCAGTGAGGGCCTTGGGTGGGATAGTGGAGAGACTATTCCCTCATTGGAAGAGTACACAACAGAAAAAATAAACATGGAATAACGAAAGCAGCAGATAACCAACAAAATTAAACAGTGGACTATGGAATACTAACAGTAAACAACTGAAGCACATACTCACATATATAAATATAAAATGATGTACTGTACACAAGTCTAGGAAAGCATCCAAACAAGTCACAATGCTGAATACAATAACAATACCAAGGGAAAAAGAAAACAGTAAACTCCTCAGCATCTCAAGCCGTAGCTTGGTCCCATGCTCCCCGTCTCCATAGCAAGTCAAACACCTGAAGTAAAAGGGAACTTTCCCTTATCTACACCTGCAACAACATAGTCCACTTGGGCCCAAAAGTATGGACCAAATAGGGTGTCAGAATAAATCCCTATAGGCTATCACTCGACGATCTGTACTTAAGAGTCAGGGAGTATATGGAAGGTAAAAGTACAATAACAGTAAACAGTAGTAGCAAGTAGCAGTAGTAAAGAAGGATGATATACAACAACAATCAATCCACAAGATAAAAAAACCAGTAGAAATCAGTTAACCACAATAGGAAACCCTCTGGTAAGTACTCGCATCCATCCCCTCTGGTCCTATCCATGAAGTACCCCAAAACCCTCTGGGCAGTGCACTCAGCCTAACCCCTCTGGTTTGGTCATACGAATTTATAAGACTCTCCCGGGAAGCTCACTTGGTCAATTCCCCTCATATTCAAGGGATGTCAAGGACTCTCTGAGGAAGATCATGCTGTCTAACTCTCTTAGCCCTAAGTTCTAGAGACTCTCTGAGGAAGCTATCTCCGTCAATTCCTCCTATAGCATTAGGTATACCACAATCTCTTTGAGGAAGCTCACTCGGTCAATTACTCATCTATCCTGGGAATGTTCTTAAATAGATTCAAACAAGGTAAGACTCTTTGAAGATTCTCACTTGGTTTACACTCCTGTAGTTTATAATATCCAAGACTTTATGGGAGCTCACTCGATACATCCACTGTAGTCCATAATGTCCAAGACTCTATGAGGAAGCTCAATCAGTCTACCTTCATATAGTCTATAATATCTAAAACTCTCTGGGATGCTCACTCGGTCTATCCCTTATACTCTATAGCACCAGGTTCTCTCTTCTCCGTTCCCATCAGTGAATAATAATGCTATAAGACCCAAGTACACCTGTATAGATACTTGGATAACAAAAGTACACCTATAGAGATACTTGGTTAAACAGTCTACAAGGCAACAAGCATGTTATGCAAAACACTCCATCCTATAAACAGAAGGCATAGAAACAGATGTAACAGCCAAAGGCAAACGAGACCCAAAGGTCGTAACCGAACAAAGCATGGGAAAAACATCCATGAACAACAAAATATCTCTTAATGTGATCAATTTACCTCTAAAAAAGCAAACTAGCAAGGCAGGAAAACAAAAAGGGCAAAACTGTAAACACACAATACCCTGTTCATTGGTATTGGTGGAATTTTCACATAAAACTAAAAGGATGTGAACGGTTAGTCACAAACCACCTACCTGGATCCTAGGAGATCTATATACTTGAACCTCAACAACTGATTCTCCCTAGAACGTCGTAGATCTGAGAAAACACACAGAATATTCAACCTTCAATAACTTGAGAAGGAGGAGGAATTGGAAAACAAGGCTCAAGGAGAAGGGAGAACTCACCACTGCGATTCCAATGAAAATGACGACGATTGATTTGGAGAATGGATGGAGGAACGAGGGATCTTCGAAGATCCGTGGATTCTCGGTGCTCAAAGACGAAGAAGCTGGAGAAGAATATGTTTCTGTCGATTAGACGCAGCCGCGGTCCGTTTAAAGAAAAAAATAAAGAACACGGCGTGTACTGTGTTTTTCTGTACTCCTCTTTAACCGGCCTCCAGATCACCTCTACACACCGTGTGTGTTCCCCGGACACGGCCATCACACGGCTTTGAGCGGGAAAAGAGTACACGGCGTGTACTCAGAATGTACACATCGTGTACTTCAAAAATTTCCAGAAACTTCTTTTTTCTCAAAACCTCCAGAAAAAAGAAAGACATACATGAAAACAAAGATCCTTGTTCTTAAATGAACCCACAATCGAAGGGAAATAAGGGTGCATCACTTACCACTGGCCTATATGATTTCATGGTTTATATAATGTGGTTTATTTTAAAAATTTCTGAAATATGAATTAGGAAATCATTTTACAAAACCCATACTATTATGATAAATATAATATTTTTGAGTTCAATTATCTTTTGGAGTGAAATATGTGTTTGTGGTAGAAATTAGTTAAAGGATGGAACTATACTTATGAAGTGTTTTTTATCTTATTCTATGAAGAAATTAATTCTTAAACTTTATGGAACGAATATAAAAACCAAAAATGTGTTATCTTAATACGTTATGATTTTATGAACCAATGATATTTTAATTCATCGTTGATTTATGGATTTGAGGCCCTCAATTTTCTATTTATTGCTCACTTGTTTGTGATTGATGACCGCAATCACTCCCTATAAATATTTATGTTTTTTCTCCAAATAGGTGTCTACTATTTCCACCAGTGTTCTCATATTCGAAATCCTAATTTGGTGGTTAATTCTTCATTTCCCTTTCCTTTTATTAATACAAAAAAAAATTTACCCTATTTCCGATGTGGGTTTTACACACAGGTATTTTATATTTTAAACTATTATTTTTGAAAAAAAAATTCAAAATGAGAGTATGAAATTTATTGAAGGGGAGGGAATATAACACCCCAGGATTTCATAGTACGTTATCTCTTTAAAGAAAATAATTTTTTTTCTACACACAATACTGAGTTCAAGTACACAACGACTTACCAAACTAGCCGTTAAAAAAGAGGTTATTAATAGTATTAACTAAATAATTAATTTTATACAATCCATATAATTTTAGTATCCATATTATGTTTTTCTTAGACATAACATAATACAAAATTTATTTTTTAGATAAAAGAAGTATTTCAAAAAAATGAAATTTTATCGCCTTTTAATGGAAAACCATTTTTTAATCCAATATTTGACACTTATAAATTAAATTTTACAAAATAAAATTCTTCTTTATAAGCTAGACATAAAAATTTAGTTTAGATATATTTTTGGTGTTTTTCTGATAACATTCAAATTTTTATTAACAGTTAAAAATATTAAATTTTAATTGAAAACAAATTTTTCAATCAAAATAATTAATAGTGTAAATTTATAAATTTGAATGGTTTTGAATTATAATTAGATTATATTTTTATCATTTAATAAGATGTTCATATATAGAATTAATTTTACATTTAATTTGGACATAAACACATATCCTTCCTTTGATAGTTTTTATTTCTCAAAACACCGCCTTTTGGTTTTGACAACTGGAATTAATTTTAAATTAATTAATTCAAAATAAATATTTTCAATTTGTTAAAATATAAATCATTTTTGAAATTGGAATAACAAATTTAGCATTGGGTGAATTTTTGGTATTTTTATAAAAACATTCAATTTTTAATGAATAGTGAAAAACACAACGTCATTGTTTAAAACCAAATTTTTATTTAAATAATTATTATTTTTATTTAAAATCATCTTAAAGTCAAAATAGAAACATAATACATATATTATCCCACTTTAAGTAATTTCATTAATTTTATAATAAGATTATATTTATTAAATTTTATGGAACTTTTTAACATCTTTTACCCACCTTCTAGGGACATTTTCAAATTTTCATAAAACTAATTTTATCGCCTCTATGAATTGAATTCTAAAAATCTGAGATACATGTTTAACATTGGAATGTAAAATGTGGTTCAATAAGATGAAAATAATTTTTTAATAGTAACTTTTGAACTTTATTTACCATGGTTAAAAGTAAATAGGGTAATTATAGGTAAAAATGATATTATAATTACCCCAACATATATAATAACCCTATTGGATAAGTTTTTTTCAACCAAAATAAAACATAGGACGAAAATAAGATCCTATTTGATCCATTTGGGTAAGATTAAGAGAGTTATAATATTTTATTTAAAGAAGAGTTAAAAATGTTAAATTCAATGTTTTATAAATAAACCATTTTTAATATATAGTAATACATAAGATAAATTCGAAAATAAATATTATATAGAAAGAAAAAATATATTTTCTAAATCATGTTATATTATTTGTTATTTTAATACATTTAATAATTAAATTTATTTGTGACATAATGATGATGCAGTATTTACCATATTAATGAATGATTAAAATAAGTGATAATATAAATAATAAAAGAACTGTAAATTGAAACTTTTTATTCCATAAACCAACTTTATAGGTTAATATGAAATTATTTGGTTGATTAAATGTATTTTTTTCGAAGAAATAATATTTTTATGACTTTCAAAAAAACCAAATACTAAATTGTTTGAAAATTGACATAAATGAGTTTTTAAAACAAATACTTTTTTATTAAATGATTTTATATTTCTAAGAATATAATATTAAACCAAAGGACAGGAATAATTTTAGATATTTCATTAATGAACTACTTTAGGTTCTATTTTCAATTGATAGTGTGTTCATTAACCGTATAGTTTAAGAATACATGAAGACATGGTAAAAGTTAAACTATTTAACTAAGATTTAAATCTGAAGGATAAGGATAATATGGTGACCAAAACATGTCTAAAAAATATTAGTTGATCGTTTTTCGACCCATCCCTACCTTATCTTTTAAATAAATCAATTGGTAGCCCTTGTAAACTGAAAATTATTTTATAATAAAATAATATTTCAAGCATCTCCTAAAGACCCCCTCACCTCTCTTATAAAAGGGTACTTAACCTTCTATTTATTTCACACCTCCAAATCCTTTTTTCTTGGACAAAACATATTCAAATATCCTCCCAACTACCCTCAAATCAACCTAGGGTACTTATTTTGATCATAAAGCCAACCTAATGAGCCCTTCTGTTCAAATCAAATGGAAGAACTCGAAGCAGAGGTAATTATTTCATCATCTCTTTTAAAGTTCATTTCTTCTTCCCCTTCCTCATTCTTTGTTGTTTCCATACCAAAATAATATCTCCAGTACCTTGTACATACTCTGATGTTATTATAATTATGGTACAATCATATTCATTATTCAATCCACAATATTAATGAAAAAGTCACCATATGTGCGTACATACGGCTTACCGTCTCCACATTGTGGTGTAGTTTTTCATTCAACACTTCATTATTTGGATGGTTATAATAATGAGATTAATTGATGTAAATATTAAATATAACATTTTAATGATTTTTTATATATATAATACGTCTTCCAATTACATATGATTTCACCACTAATAGAATGATATTGTCGCTTGTGCGTACATATGGCTTACCATATCCACGACACGATAAGATTCTGCTCCCCATTATAACCATTCATTAATAATTTCAATTTGATGATTAAAAATAATTTTTAAGAACCTAATATCATTCATGATATGAATAAAATACATTCCATCAATAACAAATAAGTCTTATGTTACAAAACATATAAAGGGAAAATGAATCAGTTAACTCCTGAAACAATGATACTACTGAAATATTATTAAAAATGGAATATTTGAGGATAATATATGATATCATATTTATGTATTTAATTATTTAATAATTTCATAAAAATGATTTTACAATTATAAAGGAGGTTAACGAACCCTCTACTATGGAAAAGTACAAGGTAAGTGTTATTTTTACAATCTTATTATTATCCGAGGTTGTTTATACGTAAGTATCTACTAGGAATTCTTATCATCCACAACCATGTTTCATAAAAATGTATTGCAATTTTTTTTTTTACTATTTAATAGAATATAGGTTAAAGTAACTTATAGAATTATTTTAATTTTTATAAACTGTTTTGAAAGGAATCATTATGTCATTTTCCAAACAAGGTACTCTATGAACTTTTCGACAAACTAATGAAAGAATGTTTTTTTTACATATACAGCGGGTGTGGCTATTTTCTGCTGTTATAACACCTTCAAAGATTCCCTTACAATATTATAAGAATATTTTAAAAATAAATTATTTCTTTTATAATTACATGAATTTTTAATTATTTCTAAATAGAATGGGATATTTCCCTCAAATAGTTTTGATTTCATCTATGTCAACATTATTTGTTGGATTTTATGGTTATTGGATGTTTATTTATTATGATACAATCTTCCATATTGTATAGAAGGTTTTGTAATATTTTTGATTGTGGATGTTGTATTTTTATACAAATCATGGGTTATGGTTAATGTATAGACATATTTTATTCTAGTTTTAATACAAATGTTTATGTTATTATTCATCTTTTTCATATGAGGAATGAATTGGACTTAGTTAGTGGCGGGTGGAGCCCACTATAGCTCCTCAATGAATCGGTAGGTCTAATGAGACAGACATGTGTCTTGGTACAAGTACATGATAAAATATTTATTTGTAGTCTGGGCATGAGGACTTGACAATGTAGTTATGATATCCGACATTATGCATTTCATCATTATGAAATTTTCTATTGATATATTATGTGATTATTAGATTAATAGAATATCCACCTGAACAGGTAAATGGAATTATTTGATTTATCTTTCCCCATATTATGATGAGTTTTATTTTTAAAAGGCATTTTTTTAGTCTTATACATTTCCATGAATGTCTATTCTTATTTATGAATGTTTTCGCTATATTTTTATCCTTACTACTCATCTGATCTCACCCCTTTCTATGTTTTATTTTTCCTAGGATGCAAAGAGGTATATTAAGACTAACATTCAGGGATAAGATAAGGGATGTGAGTGTGTTCAATGGAGACACAATGTTTTTGTTTTTCATTTCATAATGTAATGTAAAACTTATGTATGTATATAGTACTTCCAAGGCTACAAATCTAATTGGTCTCATGATATTTGACCTCTTATTATCATGAAAATGTTATGTAATAATGCATAGACTATGGGTATCTAGTGTCCAGACATTACATGGTTCACCTGGATGGCTTCATTTCCATGTAATTGGGTGGGTACTTTCTCCAAAAAAATATAAGGGTGGATTCCATGTCTCCACTTCTTAGATGGAGGCTATGATGGTAAGGGAGGACCATGTTAGACTGGCGATCCCTGTGATGGAAAAACATTATATCCACATATATCATATTTATAATGGGGTTTCCCCTTATAGAAATGATGGCCCAATTTAAGTATTATGGGATCAGATGAGGGATTATCTGGGTGGTTATGAGTATCTAAATGTTTACGGAATCCCCAATACTTACATCATACCATACCTGTAGCGTATTAATGGAGTAATACCCATTATATCAACAGAATGAGAAAACAAGGATTTCAAGAAATGTTGTGAATATTTATCCGTCAAGAAATATGGTCCAATTTTGAAAGAATTTTTTTCCATCAAAGATAAGTATGGCCTTAGGGAACACAATTATATGATGTCCCCTCAATGAGGGGGTTCTATCTGCCCACATTGATGGGGACCAAAATTGAGAATGATATGTACTATTCCATTTTAGCTGAAAATTAATCTGCATGCACTTAATGTGTCCTAGATTTATTCATGTCAATGATGAGGATCAATCGATGGTGGATAATCAATTTTGGATGATGTTCACAAATGAAGATATTGATGAAGATGTACAACTTCCCCCTCTTTATGCAAAAATAAGCCTTTCTAAAATCTATGTGGATGTTTGGATCTTCTCATATCTCAATAGGAAACTATTTGATATTGTTGATCAAGTAATTCCATCCCTCAGTATTTGAATATAATCCCAATCATGGGAAGTAGTTTTATTCTAAGAGGTCAGAAGCTCAGGTAACACTTCAAAGGAAAATAAATCATTTATTATTACAAACATGGTCAGGTAATACCATGGATATGGGGTATGTGCATGATTTTATATACCCTACTGCATATCAGTACTGGGAAAACTGGACGGAAAAATATTTTAAGGATTCCCTCTAGGGAATACTGATCCACTTAGATGGGATTTTGAATGGCTTTGCTTATATTTCCATACCTCACAACAATCCTTTTGAAGAGCACACTAAGGTAGTGGGGGGCCTCATTTGATATATTGAAATAGTTTTGGAGATTTTTTAGGGTCAAATAATTTATTCTCCATGAGTCAACCTAATGGTCCTTTTGGGATCACATCAGATTACTGTGGATGAACATGGTTACCTTGTTACTGAGGAAGCAGTATGTTCAGGTTTATCGTAGATTTCAAGATATCATTGTGATTCAAAAATCATGTTGACATTCCTTATATGTTTGGAATCCAATATATATATGGATGTAGGAGGGGGTTTCCGAAGATCACCCACCCCGTCCGTCTCCTAAATACACTACTCGCAGTATGATCATTAATGAATAATTTAGTAGTGGTCGAGGAGATGATGATGAAGGGTATCCCGGTCGACTAAATCATAGTAATGTGATGATTTATGGGTCTATGGGGTAGTACCGGTTTCAAAACCTTCTGGGGGTCATTCATTATAAAGGAAGAAGTATAAGAAGAAGTGAGCTATGTCAACAGACCATTCTCCTCTAAAACCCCCGTGTAATATGTGTTCCCAATTCTCCTCTTTCTATCTTGGATAATACTAGATGTGCATTCGTCATTTTTTAAAACTACGCCGGTCCATTATAGTCCTGTTTAGATGTGTGCACATTTTTTTCATAGCATGGAAATGATTTCTAATGGCTCCATTAGATCTGATACTACTAGACCAAATTCATTAAGGCGATCACATGCCTCTGGTCCCATTCAACCGAGTTTGTTTCCCGCCACATATGTTTCATCAATTATTACCTCTAATCTAAAATATATGGAAGAATTTTTGAGGTTGTTGATGTAGGTAGATATTTATATGGTACAATTTCCAATGTGGAGGTGAGATTCTAAGAAGTTAAAGGTGTTTACAAGGACAAACACTTTCGTTTTCATTAATCGTACCTCCTAATATGTCCTATGTCTTTTTCAGTCCATAAATTTTTAATGAAAGGCTCTTTCATAGAAAATATGTTGGTTGTAGTGAAAAAACCTTCATTAAAATATTGATCTTCATAATCTCATGAGGATGAGACAGGGGAAAATCATGCTGCCAGTGGCACTACAAACAATGTATGTTTCTAACCATAGTTGAGTGTGATGACATTTAAAATCACTGTATGACATGTCTGGTAACTGATATACTACTTTACCCCTTATTATATTTCCCTCACCTCAAAATTTAGAGGGCCTTGGTTCCTTCCCCTCTACGATTTATATTCACTGAATCTACCAATATAAATTCTAGTTCTCCCCCTACATCCTTGAAGACTATGGGAACAACCCTATATTTGTTTGACCTCATCCCAAACTTTGGTCCCATCCCCATGAACGACCTTGGTCATGGACCCGAGTCAACAACATTATATCAATCAATGTAGAAACAAATATGAAGGGATATCTAGATTTTAGTGTCGAAAACACCATTGGATTAGTTGAAAGACAGGTTGGGTTATCTATGATTCATGCATCTAGACATTGGATAAAAATGTTTTGACATCCCCCCCAATTAACATTCAGGTGAAGAAGGTAATATCCATAAGAGAACAGAAGAGGTACCTTGAGTTGAAGGTGGAATCTATTAAGTCTTCCTCCATAGAGAATAATACCTCGAGTGAAGCTGTGAATGAAGATACCAAATGAGAAATGGTGGATACTCCTCACCAGGATGAAATTAATGATGGGAAGTGTCAAAGAGGTCACCTTCTTTCTGATGTCGACCATCTTCAAACAATGTTATACTAGATTCAATGTGCACACCATGTATCAAAAAAGACCATGCCCAAGTAGCAAGGAATTTTGGATGGGGTAGAAAAGTCTAGGATTGCTGTTTTTGAAAATGAGAGGAGCTGTAGCATGCTGTGGTGGGAGATATAAAATCTATTGATCAACTGCACCAATCTATGGATTTATTATAGAAACGACTTGCTGATCATAAAGACTCATCCAAGAGGTTTCTATGCTGGTGGTAGAATTTTTTGATCATACATTCGCTCATACATTTATTTTAGAGGCTTTGGTGAGTGGAGAACACTATATTTATATGGTATCAATGAACTGATTTTGTAAAAAATTATATGATATTGTCTATATTTCCTTTGTCCATGATGTGAATAAATTATCACTTATTTGATATTAAATGAATCACCAATTATACCCATTACTTTCTTTCTATTAAATTATCATGAATTCTTGATGTGTAGAGAGATCATCTAGGCCAGAGATGTTGCATAAAGTATGTGTCCATTTCATAACAACTTGATCATGATAATTCCATGTAGTGGGCCTCACAATAATTCTGGTGTGCATCTATTTAGATTATTTTAGCTCGGACCCTCTGTTTCATTATATTAGGAACTTTTAGCTTGGACCATACATTTTTCATGTTTAGGATGTTATAGCTCAAACTATATGTTGATTTCATTTAGGGGTTTTATCTTGGACTATATATTGAATTTGATTAGGTTCATTTAGCTCAAACCATCTATTTCATTAATTTAGGGTCTTTTAGCTCAAACCGTATGTTTCTTTGGTTTATGTTTTTTTAGATTAGACAATATGTTTCTTTATATTATGTTCTTTTATCTCGGACCAAATGTACGATCATGGGATATGGTGTAGACATGAATGTAAGGACCCAAAAATCTCTGAGGTGATGGGTCCTACCATGCTGTTGTAGTGGATCATGAGGATCAAAACATCCATTTTCAAAGTGAATCATTTGGTTCACAACCATAAACACCTATTCCAAATCCATTGGCATGTATGTATAGTAAATAAAATGGTACATAAAGCTGGATATCCAATCCATAGGCTATCAATGATTTATGTATGTAATATTGGTGCATTTTTAGTAGCAGGGATACTTGGACTATTTGGATAGTGGGAGAATGGATGATGTAAACAATAACTTGAAAGCTTGATTCCATGAGTGTGAGGTTGTGTAGGCATGCCAGGTATGTACCATGACATTATGAAATGCAACATTCATTCGACATTTTTTAAGAGATCATAGGAATTGAATATTTATTCATGAAAGGAGATAATGTTTTTAGTTGGTAGGACAAGACCCTTTTGCATCTGAGTCATGACTTTAAAAAGACAATATCCACTTCATTCTGAGGGATGTGGAAGATTTTTATAGACTAAAAAAACCAGATGATGAATTTGGTTATGGGATGAAACCTATCTAGGAAGGGTTTTGGCACCTTGAGGTGTTTTGGATCATAAATTGAAGATCTAGATATAGGCCATTTGGTTTTGAATCATGAGGCATGAGCCATCAAAGTCTGATAAAAGAAATTTCATGGTTCATCTTTGAGGAAGGGTATGAAACATGGTGGTGCAATGTTGTGGGTATCAAATCCTAATGGACTGTTTAGTGTGGGGATCATAAGTCATGATCTGGATTTCTCGAGTTAGGATAAAAATATGAGATAATCATACAAGGAGTATTTCAGTCATAATGGGATGTTGAGTGCTTCCCTGATGATGTTAATTCTCATGAGACTCATGATGATATTTTTTAGAGTGACATATTCGATTGAAAGCCATAGGGTCATTAGCTAGAGCCGTGGGAAAGAATGCATAGTCATGAAAAGGGTCCATAAATCTAGATATCCTTTACATGGACTATGGAAGGTTATGGTGATTAGAGACACCCCAACTCATGACATGTGGTTTAAGAGGGTGAAAATCCAAGGAGGGTTCGAGTACCCTAATAGTTGTGCCACTACCTAGAGAAAAAAAATCTTGCGGTGAGGATACATGACAATCATTGCCCTATCATTTTCCTAGACCAATGGGTCTAGCGGGCATAGCATGACATTTATTAAGGTTAGAGAATATACACCCTGAGCTTTGTTCCACATATTCTTTCACCCTAATTTTTTCCTAAACTCTGAGAATGAGGAGTATACCCGGGGAAGGCTCAACTTATTCCCAACCCTCTATTTACTGGTTTTTGGACTAAGATGTTTGTTGACTCTTTTGATGGAATTTTAAGGTCTTGCGATTTGGACCAATATGAGATAATGATTATGGTTCTACAACATTGCCTAAATCCAAGACATTTTAGGGTCCTGACTCACATATCCTTGGTATGAGAGATGTTACACAAGATCCCAATTAGGATACCCAGGGTCAAGATTACTACCACATCTTTCTAAGTGGGGGATAAAGATATTTTTTATCACATCTTGAGTTTCAAAGGTTATGGGTAATGATATCAGACAACCATACAAGGACTTGTTTCATACATAATGAGATATTGAGTGCTAACATGATGATGTAAATTCTCATAAGGATTAGAATGACATTTTTCATAGTGAAACATTTAGTTGACGACCATATTGTCATATATAGGATCCATGAGCATGTATGAATAGTCATGAAAAGTGTCCTTGAGGCAGGATATCCTTCCTAATTGATATGGAATGTTATATGTGACCTGATATTCTCAAGACATAATTTGTGGTAGATGGATTCTAAATTCCCTTGAAGGATGGTGGAATCACCCCATACTCTGGATGATCATGGTAAGCCTCTTGTGGTCCTTTGATAAGGAATGAAAAATGGGGGATGATCTGCATAGTTTGTTTTCTTGTATTTTGGTGATGACTCCATGCATTTTGATATCATACGATAATGATGTACTTTTATGAAGCTTAGTTTCATGCGGTGATGACATATTCCCATTTTTTTATCATCATGTGGTATGAATGTAATTCCGTACAGTTTAATGTCATGTGGTAGAGAAACTGGGTAACCAGGTATCCCAAAGGGGATTCACATGCTGTGGGTAGATAAAACTGATGAGCGGGACCAAGGAGGTCTCATCCCCACCGAGCACATTCTAGTAAAACACAATCCAAATGGACAAAATAGGTTAAACCCATGGTAAGGAAAACAATGAAATGTATGGGTTTCACTACATATCTCATATGGTTTAGAATCAAACTGGACATTGTTCAAGATGGCCATGTAGTTTAATGTCTTAGGGTGAGGAATTTATTCGATGCAGTTAGATGTCATGTGGAAAGGATGATAGTGAGCTGACATGAATAATTGAGAAAGATGAAGTTGCGCCAAACGATGGAAAATCAGAATCAATACATAGTTCATGGAAAATGAGAATCAAAACACATGTTGTTTTTTGGAAATGCATGTATTATATCATCCTATGGAATGGCAAATTCCACTCGTCATGAATTTGGGGTGAAATTGTAGTTGGGTCCGATATTGGAGGTCTGAGTGTCACTATATATCTCAAAAGGATGAGAATAAAACCACATGTAGTTCTTGAGGATTGTGTAGTTTATCTTCATGCGTTAAATACATATGGTGTTCATTCCATTATCCCGTCGCACACCTTTATGACAAGATTGTTATGTTATCCCTTTTCCACATTTTCAAAGCTTATATGATCCATTATCAGTGTGAGAAACATATAACATTGCAGATCATCTTATAGTGTAGAGGTGGAAAACAGGTGTGACAAAGTCATTTTTTACAATGAAGTGGATATACCAAGACATAGGATCAAGGAATACTTTTATATCCCTTTGGGAATGGGAATAAAGAAAAAAAATAATTTTAAATGGAATGTGTAGTTTATCAAAATGCAACACAGACATAAACCATGCAGTGTAACGTCATGAGACAAGGATGATGGACTACCTAACATGATGTTGAATTAGAGTTAAGGATCAATGCATATTTTTGTCATGTGGTAAGGAAATTGTTCGTGTGGATTAATGTATTGCAGCATGGAAATTCCCCATATAGACTAACATCATGTGGTTAGGATGAATGATGGGTCCTACATTGATGGGGATTCCTATTTGCTGGTAGATATAAAAACTATTTCTTCAGAAATCATGCATTTGTGGGTGGTGTGACACACTAATCATCCATGGTCTCCAGTGAATAAGATTTGTTATGATAGAATTTTTATATAATATATGGTCTTTCCCACTTGGGTTCCAACATCAAGGGTTCTTACCAGGTGTCGTTGGGGTCCTGAGAGCCAACAATAGTTATCCCTGAAGGAATGAATGGAGGTGGACATTTTTTTAAGAACCCGGTTATTATTCTTGAGGTACATGATTCTTCTATTCCTTCTTCCTTAAGAGTTTTTAAGAAAATTAAGGAGAATGGGGAAATACAAAATTTTGGAAGTACACGCCATGTACATTACCACAAGCTGTGTACTTTGGCCATGTGGGATGAGTACACATGGCGTATAGGCCTGTCGGTGATGAAGGAGGTAAAAACTAACTACACGTCGGGTACTTGGTATTTACACCCTGTGTAATCAGTCGGAAGGTGAATAGTAAGGCGTTGGAATTAGCCTCCAGTGGAGTGACAATACGTGCCATTTATTCAAAAATATACGCTTTCTAATAATGTTTACGGATGAACAATGCCACGGTGGAGAGAAGCAGCCAGGGGAATAGTTAAAAAAAAAATTAAAAGTACATGATTTGTACATGAGAGTACACACCGTGTAGTTTTTTTTCTGATTAAAATGTTTATTAGCCTCGTCATTTGGCATCAGAAGCATTGGTTGTGTTTTGGAGCTTGGAGAGGAGGAAAAACCTTGGAGGAGCTTATGATCTCATTCCGGGAATCTGTTTCTGCGGCTGTCGATCTCATTTGGACTATGCGGGTAATCCCTTCTTACTCTGTGATCCTTTCTTAACAATTCTTCCTATAAATGATGTTATTTGAGTTTGAATGATTGAACGTTTATCCCTGATCTACGTCATTCATTGACTATTCCGGAGGCTTCGTTCACGTATATCGATCATAGGAGATCGAGGTAGGTGTTCTGGTGTTTATTTCCAACCGCTGATTTGAATTTGTGTACCATTTTATACGAACCCATGTTTTGGGTGTCGTATGGGTGAGGCCTTGAATGATTAAATAACTAGTATTGCGTAGGAAATATAATGAATAATAATAACTGATGTTTGAGATCATTCCTTGGATCCAGGAACACCCCGGGGGCATGTTCCCCAGTTTAGCCATTTGGACAGGATGCCCTAGGGTATTCCATGATTATATTACACAATGCTTTGCCTTGAGGGGAATTTTATATAAAATTCTTGTTTATTATTTGGGCTCGTCCCGGTTACTTGCGCCTAAGGGAAGTGTTTTTGTTTAGCCTGAGTGAAGTGTTTTTTTAGCCTGGGGGAAAGGGTTTTTGTTTATCCTGAGGGAAATGTTTCATAAGTCTGAGGATAGTACTTCCTTGCCAGAGGGAAATATCTCGTATTCCTGAGGGCAGTGTTCATATTCCTAAGGGCAGTTACCTGAGTGTTTTGTTTCTGATTACCTGAGGGTAAGAGTTTTCATGTCTAAAGACCCTGACTGTTTACCTAGAACATCACTGTGGTGATTTCTTTTATTGAATGGTTAAATGAATATTAATAAGTAAATGAAGCTGGTATTGATAGTTTTTTTAGTACTTACTAGTTTACTATATTTATTTTAGCACACTAATGTTGCACATTTTTACTGACAGTTGGGAACGGGCCTTTGGTGGTTGCCAACTGGGATTCATTTCTCACAACTTGTTTAGGACATGTTTTCATCCCAAACTGACTATATTGTTTCAAGTGTCGATAGGGGAAAGGGTCCCTACAAGGGTACACGACTGTTTCATTGGAGTAGGAGAGCATGAGACTGAGCTTAGTATTGCAATACGGCTGAGTTCATGTTGAACTATTAATTTTGTTTTGTTGTACTTCTACCTTGTTCTAGTATTGTATTGTATTTCATTGTACCCTATTATGGATATTTTTATAGATTTAGTGACATGATAGATCATTAGATATATATGACTGTTGGTTATCTTTTACTTCAATTATCCATTTCAGTTATCTATTGTTTACTGCTTCCACTGCTGTATGTTATTAATCTTATCCTCTGGGATACAATTTGAAAAATTAGGGTATATATTCCCTACAATTAGTCATTGGCCCTCATTTCTAGCCGAAAGCCTCTGGCGTTTGGGGAAATGCTCTTGAGGTCATTTGACCAATCGGGTTCGGGGCACCTGTTGCGTGGCACCCATATCCGGGATGTTAGAAATTTGTATCAGCAGAGTTTCTTTTCATTGACATACTATTTGGTGACTATAGATAGGGATAGGATGGAAATGGTATTTGGTAATAAGTTGTGCCAAGTATTAGCTAACCCGTGTACAGGGAAAATCCAAATTTCCTTGTAATAGAAATTTTTCTGGTTTTGCAATTTTATGGTTGATTTGATTTTCATTGTTGGGTGACGCACATGTAGTATGCCAATTATATTTTTATACCGGGTTATATTTAGTTTCAACCCAATGAGATTAGTGTATTCCATCTCATGAAATATTTAGGCACATGTTATAATCACATTCCATGAATAGTTTCCATACCATGTAGGTGCATTAGAAATTGCACATTGTTGTGATATATGTGGTTCTAGTAAAGAATGCTGTAGTGATAGCTATTTTGATAAATACCTTCTATTTGATATGGTATTGTTATGTAAGATTTTTTAGAATGAACGCCAAACTTTGGTTCTTGAGGAGTATGGTCCCTCATTGACCATAATTTGGTGGAACATTGACTATTTACCTTGTTTATACCATGTATACGATGCCAAGATTGGATTCGAGGGGAGTATGGGCCCTCACAGATCTGAATTTGGAACTTATGTGTTGATTCAATGTTTTTATGGGTTTTCAGAGTAGTTTATGAGGCTTACTGTCTGGATAACCTAGGATACATGCCATGTAGTTTTATGAACACAAGCCATGTGTTATTCTGTTCGGGATGAAAAGGAAACTTTTTAAGTACACGCCGTGTGCCCTAAGAATATGTCATGTAGTCTGTAACTGTGCCATAGGCCTTGTGGACAGAGACACGGGATGAGGAGGTTCAAAGAGAGAGCACGCCGTGTACCGATTGTACACACCATGTTGTGTGGACCATGTGTCGGCCGTGTAACTAACAAACACAGTGGAGAAAAGTATGATTTTGTACATGCTGTGTCAATGTTGTACACAACGTGTAGTGGAACTTGGGAATATGGCCATGTAAGGAACAACATTGGTTGGTTTCATCCTTTCATGTACATGCTGTGTCCACCAGGAACACACCGTGTAGTGTCTATTGTGTATCCGACCATGTAATGAACAACACGAGTCAGTGAAAAATTGTTGGGTACATACCGTGTGCCCGTGGGACATGACATGTAGTCATGTTTCAAAGAGAGTATTGTGGCCAATCCATGTAGGAGGACTCAGGAAGGGGAAGAAAAATTCATGTACACTTAGTGTGTTTGGACAACACGCGATGTGTTTGGGGTGTTAC